>CM035107.1:48035767-48660516 GCA_020205505.1 Panax japonicus
TTCACCAACCAATTTTGAAAGTCATCTTTGGTCAAAAACATCAGCCACCCATGTGCCAACAACCACAAAAACGTTTTTCTTAAATAAAATAATTAAAATTTCCAAAAATTAATTATTTCGGAACTCCAGAACTTCAATAATTCACAATAAATAGCCCTTTTGTCAGAAAATTCGAATCTCACGAGTTTTTATAGAAAATTCAATTCTCTACAACTTTACAGAAGGAAGTTTTTCCAAATTCCAAACAAAAAGTGATCGAAATCCACAAACAAACGATTTTACAGTCTATAATAAATTTTCGGTCAAGAATTGTGTCCACCGACACACAAAACATGTGTTAAACATTTAATGCCACAAAAATACTCTTCCTCCTCATATACTCATATATCCCACATTCATTGTAAAAATATCACCGTTAATATATTATAAAAATAATATATTTAAATGAATTATTTTATCAGAAAAAGATAAAATATTAATTTTCAACAATTGTCACATTAAAAATTTCCTCCATCTATATCCACATAAAATAAATATTTTCTTTATCATAATAATCAATAACTAATTATTCAAAAATAATATTACAGAATCACAGTACTGACAACCAGGCCGTTCCCAGGATAGAGGGGGCTTTCCAATAAGAATTTCTCCTTACTGGCGCGCAATTAGATGACCAAACCTCTCCTTGACAGAAATTTCTAGACATTGCCAATAATGCTATCTAATAATATTATTCAAATAACACGAATTATTGATCTGATAATGAGAAATATTGTGCAGTGATAATTATTGAAACAACAATAATATAAAATATTAACGCAGCAATTATTGAATCAATAAAATAAAATATTGAACAGTAATTACTGTAACAATTATTGAGTAGTGCCTTCTTACGTAAGAATCAATAATTCAAAAATACTGTGTAATACCGTGTGCTACTGTGCAACAACGCGTATTACTTTATCTTACCAACCGGGTATTCCAACAGTGTTAACGGTAACGATTACGCCGTTATTTATAAAAACTTAATTTTTTCGTTTTCTTCATCCGACAGTTATTCTGTTATGGGGCCTACAAATGGATGTGCCGTCGTACGAATATTCCCCGACAACAATGAATATTTTATAACCACTTGCGTATTTTGAAAAATATTTCATATACCACCCTTAACTTTAACTTTTATCAATTTAACCATTTACTGAATAGTAATTATAAGAAAAATTGAATACTTTTATTTCATAAAATTTGGGGTCTTACATTACTAAATAATGCGGGTCTTACATTTCAAAATATCAATTCAAATTTTTCCAGAATTTTCTGAAGGACGAAAGAAGTACGAACTGAAAAACATAATAACTCTTAAAATCCCTTACCTCAAAAGAGCAGTATTTCTAACTTGAATATCAGGTGAAAAGTCGAAGGAAATTTGCACTGAATAGCAACTCTCAAAGTATCTAAATACTTACTAGAATATGCTCGACAATATAGAGAGAAAGAAAACTTGTTTCTGGTGTGTTTTTCAATTCTAACTAAGCACTTATTTATAGGATAATGCTAGAACGCCATAGGAGACTAAAATAATAAAATATATTATTTTATTTCTTCTTTTCTACGCATGCCCACATGTTTGAGCAGCCACCAGCCATCTTTGAACAAAGCTAGCAGCCCACATGTGTTAAAACACAAGTGGGTCCCACCCATAAATTAATAAAAATTATTTTATTTTCTAAAACTTTAATAATTCATAGAAAATAGCCCGCTTATCAAAAAAATACGAATTTTATGTCCATTCTGACTGAAATCGAATTCTCTACAACTTTGTAGCTTTGGGTTTTTTTAAATTCCAAACTAAAAATATCCGAAATCCATAAACGGATGATTTTTAATACCTCCACACCGACAAAATACTGATAAAATACCTCAGCATTAATTCCTTCATTTTTATCCACATAAAAATAAATATATCCATCATTTATATCCACATAAAATAAATATTTCCTTATCATATAAATCAATAATTAATTACTCACAAATAATATTACAGAATCATAATTATGACAACAAGGCCGTTCCCAGAAAAGAGGGGGCTTTCCAATAAAAATTTCTCCTTACTGGCGCGCAATTAGGTAACCAAATCTCTCCTTGACAGAATTTTCTAGACATAGCCAATAATGCTATCTAATAATATTATTCCAAATAATATGAATTATTGATCTGATAATGGACATGATGTGCAGTAACAATTATTGAGAAACAATAATATAAAATATCAACGCAACAATTATTGAATCAATAAAATAAAATATTGAACAGTAATTACTGTAACAATTATTGAGTAGTGCCTTCTTACGTAAGGATCAATAATTCAAAAATACTGTGTAAAACCGTGTGCTACTGTGCAAACACGCGTATTACTGTATTTTAACCACCGGGTATTCCAACAGTGTTAACGGTAACAACTACGCCGTTATTTATAAAAACTTAATTTTTGTCATTTTCTTCATCCGAAAGTTATTCGTTATGGGGCCCACAAATGGCTGCGCCATCGTACGAATATTCTCCGACGGAAAGAATATTCCACGACCAAACGAATATTCCCCCGACAATTGAATATTTTATAACCACTTGCGTATTTTGAAAAAAATTCATATCTCACCCTTAACTTTAAACTTTTATCAATTTAATCATTTACTGAATTGTAATTATAAGAAAAATTGAATACTTTTATTTCATAAAATTCGGGGTCTTACATCTCTCACTTCCCAAGCATGGAGCTGGTGGCTCAGAATTTCCCATGGGTGAAGAAGTTTGCAACCAAAACAATCAAAGACCAGCCCCACTTCAAAGTCCATCGACAGTCTAGCAATCACTATATTCCCTACGATCGTAGAGTGGACTCTGAAGGAAGAAGGAACATGATCACGGAGATGATCGTAGAGTCTGGTCACTCTACTGCTGAGACTGCTCAAATTCAAAATTAGAAGCTTCCCACTGCCCAATCACTGCTCTCTGACATTCCCTCATCCTCAACCAGTGATTAGAACTCAACGATTATTTAGATTCTCCAAGCTTTCGAAAATCTGTCTAAGGATGAAAATCGTAGAGTCCAATCTGATGCTCAACTAGCTGCTGACCAACAAAAGGATCAAACTATTTTGGAACAGGAACTATTGAAGAGTTCTGGTGAATTAAGTGAGAAGATATCTCTACTCACTGAAGAGTCGCAGAAGCTGACAACAAAAGGACATGATTCTCTTCAGAACAGACTTCAAGCTACTATGGCTGAGATATCGCTCAAACTCCAAGAAAGAGATAACATCTATCAGAAGGCCATACACGATCAAAAGGCAGAAGCTCTACGAGTTCAAAAGGCCAATGAAGAGGAGATACAAGCCCTCTCTGACAAGATTGACGACCTGAAGTAGTCTTTCTCAGTGCAACTTGAGCTAGGCCAACAGGAACTCAAGTTTGAAGTTTTCAACTCCTCCTACCTGATAGAGCAACTTAATTCCAACATGGAGCAACTCTCTCAAATGATTGATGACATGAAGGGGGAGAAAAAGAGGCATAGAAAGAAGAGGAGCAAGAGGCACTCAAGGAAGAGAAGAGGGATAAGAGAGAAGAAGTCAAAGAAGAAGACAACAGCTGCACCAGAAAAAGAATCATCATCTGAGAGGGAACCAAAAGATGATGATCACATGATCGCAGAGTCTGATGGGGAGCATGATCAAAAAGATGTTGAAGGGGAGCTAAGCAAAGACAGAAGGTCATCATCCGAGGGGGGCAAGAGAAAGGAGAACAAACAGATGAGTAGCTGATCAACAGACATCCTGGAAATATACATGGAGCCAAAGAGGTACATCTCTAACTAGTTAGGTAAGTTCTGGATCCAGGATATAAAGTGTCTTAATGTATAAATTGTCATATCTTTATAAATGACATTCATGATTATCTGTTTTAGAAATACAGCTGCTCACTGTATATAAGATTCATTCATAACATGCATATGCACCAATTGTTTTTGTCATAATCAAATAGGGGGAGATTGTGATATTCCTGTTTACATATGATTTGATTATGATATATATATATATATATATATATATATATATATATGTGTGTGTGTGTGTGTGTGTGTGTGTGAATGAATAATATGCAAATATGATTGCATTAAGAAAAGCTGTAAATTCCTTTGATAGATAATAGAAGTATATGTACAAGGACTTAGAATGAATTGATCAAGAATGTTAGGTTTATCCTACATAAGCAAAACAACTTTGTAAAGTCCTTGAAAAGAAATGATGTACAAGGACTATAAAAATAGAAAGATCAAGCATGTTAGGTTGATCTTATGATGTAATAGATAGGCTTGTCTGATCGTCGAGTACTGCACCAGAGATCGTAGTCTGCCAGGAGAGTCAAGGATAACTCGAGAGCTATCGAGCCAAAATTGTAGTCTGCAAGATAGTAGATCTCGAAGTTCGTAGACTACCAGGGGAAACGATGAAAGATTGTAGTATATCGAGAAGAGCTTCCACGGGATCGTAGTATGCTGAGGAAGTCATGTTCAGAATCGTAGAGACAGCCTGCCTATGAGTTGACCGATCATCTATCGAAGCCAAGACAGAAACATAGACTACACTCTGAGTCGTAGAGTCTATCGATGTCGAAGCCATGTTAAGGATCGTAGACTACACTCTGAGTTTGCAGAGTCTATTGATTACATGTAGAGATCATAGTCAAGCAAGATCAGATGAAGACAACAAGCACAAGGCAGAAACCGTAGAGTGTCAAGATCTGATCTCAGGATCGTAGTGCCTGCACAGCCGAAGCTGAATCGTAGAGTGCAGAACTACGACCTCAACAGAAGTGCTCACAATGCATAGATAGAATCGGAGAGCAAGTATGATTCTCAACTAATGAACACTCCCAGAATATCCAAAGGAACAAATCCTCTGGTTGGCACTGCAAATATACACCATACCTGAAGGGAACTAGAGAGCACTCAACAAATAGCAATCAAGCTAAAAGAAGATCTAAGCACCAACCCAATCAACATCAATATTGAGTTGTAAAGCTATTGTAGATGAAGTCTTCCACAAGATAATCATAAGAAGACTTCAGTAACTGACTAAGGAAAGTCAGCAAGTGCAGTAGATGTCAAGTGAACAAAAGACAATAATCTTGGAAGCAACCGAGATCATTGTGTTTGCCAAACAAAGAAAGAACTGATGGAAAGTGAATCGAGATACTGGGTAGCCTCTGAAGAACAAGGCTGAAGTCATTAAGTGTAGGGTCAGTCCATTGATGATAAGTGAACGGGAGATCACAAGGAGAAAGCGAGTTGGATGCGCCACAAATCTTAAGTGTCTTGTTATTCAGAGGGAACCAGGGCAAGGAGTTAGGACATCGGTATCTGAGAACAGTCGAAGCAAACAGAAGTATTGAAGCACTGCACAATAGAAGGAAGAGGTGTACTTCATTGGAGATCCAATCAACACTCTTCAAGATCATAGTGTTAACTCTACCAGTCAATGAGCAACACTCAACAAGACACTACGATCAGGCCCTTGAAGACGTGCATCAGAATCGTAGATTTTGAACACCCGAAGACTGAAGCATTGACAACGGTTCAATCTGAAGGATGGTATTCAGACAAAATCTTATTGAGAGCATCGATGAAAAAGGACAACCTCTGATAGAGACATTAAAAGGAGATAATAAAGTCTTCAACCTACCCAAGACATTAAAGTGACAACTCTGACGGGTAGGTGAAACAGTAGACTGCAATTTCAAATAAAGTATGACATGTCACATTAGCAGTCTACCTCTGTCAACTCAAGATCTGTGAAGATATTTGAATAGCCTTCAACAGCTACTTTCCAACGGAAGGATTGGGAAAGAGTATAAATCTAGAAGACCTTTAAAGATCGAGGGTTGCTGGAGTTTCCGAGTTTGGAGAGAAAGTGGACTGTTCTAAATCACGTAAGATAGCGAGTCCGAAGGATCACTCTACGATCCACCAAGAACACTAAGATTCATGCAAATGAAGAAGTAGAAGTGAGAGTTCTACTATGTAGAAGTGAGAGTTCTACTACAAGAAGAGTGTTCTGAACTACCGAGAGAAAGAAGAGCATCTTGTCATCTTGGTGTCCATCATGGGAAGACTCTAAGTACAATAGAGAAGAGCTCACAATTATCTTAGCAAGTCCATCATGAGAAGACATCAAGTATCAAGAAGGGAGATCGCAAACGTCATCATGATGGTAAGCATGAGAAAGTTTCTAAGTACCAAGAAGAAGAACTTACAGTCATCTTGGAAACACTCAACTGCACTTCAAGGGTGATCAAGCCAAGCTGCTAAGTATAGAAGATGTTCAGAGAATGAAGACATCTTAGAAGCTCAGAACTAACTCCAACAAACAAATAACTCAACAGAAGTCAAGGCCTAAGGGGTCCTTGTCCGTAGGGACTAAATGAAGCCAGGGCCAGAAGGGTCCTTGTCCGGAGGGACTAAATGAAGTTCTAAGTCTGCTGGGGTTGAAGAGTTCTTAGGGAACTAGAGGAGTTCCAAGGTTGCTGGCCTTGAAGAGTTCTTAGTGAACTGCAGTCCCAAGGTTGCTGGCCTTGAAGGAATCATAGTGATTCAGGGTGCTGCCCTTCCTTAGTGGAAATCCTGCTAGTTGAAAGCAGAAGAGTGGATTAGGAGCTTTAGTCTCTGAACCACTTAAAACCCCTTGTGTCATTTACATTATGTCATTTACATTATGTACTATAACTGCTTACAACTAAACTTACTCTACAAACAATGTATGTATGATTATGAATATATAAATGAAGGGGATCTTTTACTTATTCCGTTGTGCTTGAAAATATTCTAATGTTTGTCATATGCTAATTTAATAGCTATACAAAATAATAGAGAAAAGTATTTAAAATAAAAAGGATCTATTCAACCCCCCCTTCTAGATCTATTGTGCCTACTTGGAACTAACAACCCCTGTTGGGAAAACTGTCAAGGCTGCTTGATCTTCGCTGACGTGTGAATCAATAGATAAACTCGCGTTGTAACCCCCGTCGGGGATCGCTTGATCTTCGCTGACGCGTGCATTAACGGAAAATATGTGATACCCCCGCCAGGGATATGTACTTAGACATATGAAAAAGCGTGATGCCCCCGCTGGGGATATGTACTTCGACATATTAAAACTCGTTATGCCCCCACCGGGGATCTTTGGAATGCGTGATGCCCCCGCTGGGGAAAAAAAGGACCGATCCCGGGTCTATGCATGTTGGGATCAGCGTGAGATAGCTTTTTTTTCTGTTAGCCATTCGGGCTGTTCGTCAGAGTATTTTACGTGGATGGAGACAAAGACTTCATCGGCCGCGGAAGTATCCATAGTGCCGAGTATTGATTCAGACGATGGAGAGCCCATGGAGGATATTAATTCCCACATCGAGGATGAGCCATTTACTGGGTTGCCAGCATCTCCTTTAGATTCTACCAGTACTAGCACTGTTGTGATCCAGCATTCAGCACAGTACTTTGAGCAGAGTCTTTATCTGATGACCTTCGAGAGAGATCAGGCTAGAGCCTTGATGTTGACAGCCCTTGATGGGAGAGACGCAACTTTTTTAGAGAGAGACGAAGTATTAGCTCGTAGAGACGCCGCTGTTGTTGAGAGAGATGAGGCTAGATCAGCCAGAGATGCCATGAAAGTTGAGAGGGATAGCGCCATATCTTCCCGGGATGTAGCCGTTACAAATGGTACTTCAGTAAGGTCCCTTACCATTGGCATGATTGCAAAGATAAGCACGTACATTGATGAGCATAGAGTTACCATGCAAATGGCTGTAGATCTGTTGGCTTGCCTGAATACCTTTGTACAGGAGACCACATCATTACCTCCTTTTGCTGAGAGGGATGTCATGTTGGGCTTGATAGCTCGTATATACACTAATTTGTAGATGGGCTTGTATTTTCCTACACAAACTAGCTTAACCATTTTGTCATGTATAGTTTACATTGTGTATATCAAACATCATTATATATATAGTAGAGAAATATATTTTTGATCACTTCCCTTTTAGATATGCCTGGATACATGCTTGATATTTTGCCTACTTCTTCAGGGCTTGTGATCTTGATGTATTCTAAATTCCTCCTTGATGGATGGACATTGAGATGTTTCTGGACAGTTCAGAATGGATCATTGATCTGTGTGTATCTCTACCATCTTTAGTGTCTTGGGACTGGTTTCTGTATAGAAATGTGGAGAGGAGTGTGGCTTTTCCTCTATGAGATTGACCGTACCATAGATGGTCACCTGTACTCCTATTTAAGAGGAGCCTAGTTAATTCCATCTCTTATGGATTGGTATTGCTCTTTGAGGCACAACCGAAGCTTAGATGGTCGTCGAATCTCCTATTTAGGAGGAGTTCAGGTAATTCCTGTGACAACCCAAAATCTGGGTCCCAAATCACCGCAGATCTGGTACAATCATTCTATAACTATTGCGGAAGATATAAACATATATTGTTTATACAATAACTTTACACATTTTTCCCCAAGGTCAAGTAACCTTAACTTATACACAATTCATAACTTGTCTAACATATAACATTATTATCATATAATACTATTACAAATCTAGCTGCACACATTATCTTAAAGCTGGAACTGTCTTTAACATTTCCTTGTATCCAACGCATTCGCCTTAATCTACAATATTTTATCA
Organism: Panax japonicus; assembly: GCA_020205505.1. Lineage (NCBI taxonomy): Eukaryota > Viridiplantae > Streptophyta > Magnoliopsida > Apiales > Araliaceae > Panax > Panax japonicus. Next base: position 48,044,506 of record CM035107.1, read on the forward strand.
TGATATAGCAATGGTGGGCATGAAGGTTACCCATCAAGTTTAAATTTATTTAAGGATATATCATGATTGAAAGAATTTGAATAAATAAGTTGGCTATAATTCAACAATATAGTTATGAATTAGCACGAACAAACTTTTGGCTGAACAAGTATTAAACCTGAACAAATATATCTGGACCGAATGGTAATGAAGGTGATCAGCCTTTCATACCAGACTTATACATGCAATATGTACAGAGTACAATTTTACAATGAAAATCAGCAATGATTACAGTCTGAGTTGAGTTCGGCACTAATTCGACATCCCGACTGCCTAATCGGGTAATTATCGAGCCTATTATCAATAAGACTCTACTTAAACGCTTAATTATTATCTTAGATAATTTATTTATTAGTCAAAATATTTTTCAATAGCTCATAATAATTTTCAAACAATTTAATAGTATTTATTTCATTAACTAATAGTATTAATCATTTAATAATATTTTAATCATTCTTAATAATATTCAAATCACTTATTAATATAAATAACAAAGGTCTCATTCATTTTAATATGTAAATATTTTATATCATGAAGCTTAAACTATTTATATTCCATTTCAGAAATATCGTTTACCTTTACTCGCAATTTCGGAGTTTAAACAGCTAACGTATATCTTTTATACTAAAACTCAATTTATTATATTATTTCTTTAATTTAAATAATTTTATATTATTTTGTTCATTCATGAGTCAACCCAGACCGTTTTCTCATATATACATATTTTATTCTGCTAGCACATTCGCTTTATTTTTTGTTTTATAATTATTCGCATTTTTTCTTTATATATTAAATATATATATTCGATTACGTAAATCTCAACTCAAAAGCCTCCTTTTGAGCCTCGGAAACCTCAAAATATCATGTTTGTGATTAATACAAAATTTTAAAGGTTTCTCGCATGTTTGTGATTAATACAAAATTTTAAAGGTTTCTCGCCCTTTGTTGCACCACAAAATAATTTATAGGCAACCTTAATTTTTATTTTTCTTAAAATGTAATTTATATTTATTACATATTTTTATTGCTTTATTTATACCTGAAATAAAGTTTCTCGACATAAAATATCACATATAGCCAAATCTCGTCCCTTAGGACTTTATTAGATTTATCATAACTTATTATTTTGCTGGAACACGATTTAGAACGTCGAACGTCAAAGTCGCTCGACGCGCCGACACTCGGCGTTCGCTCAAATTTTAGTTCTGACATTCATGTTTGCTCATTTTTAATTCTCGAATCATGAGTCATATAACAGCGAAATTTCGGGCGTATTATAGACCTCATGACATAGTATTTTAGAAAAAAATCACACAACGAAAATATAACACGGAAACAAATCAAAATAGTGCGCAAAAAATACGTCGAACAACAGCACAGCACGGCGCTGCGCGGCTGGGCAAGCGTACGCTACCTGGATGCTGCTACTGTCCTGTCGTGCGCTTATAAACCTACCTACTTCGTGATTTTTTCACGCCTTGCTCGTTTATCAGAAAATTCCCAACTTTGGATATGTTATACATGGTATACCAAAGTTTTATAAAAAAATATAAACCAGTAATTTCGGACCTCTTAAACAGCCTAAAACAGACCCCAAAAATTTCAACTCGCAATAGTTTTCATCTTTTTCCCAGATTTATCCTCTTTTGCTAAAACAGTCATAACTTTTTCATTTTAAAACATTTTTAGGCTATAATTGAGCCCACGTGAAGCTAACTTCCGGGACTACAACTCTTCCTTAATGATGTTTTTCCAGATTCCAAACATATCAGCCCAAAAATTCCGTTCAAGTGGACTGCACCGCACTTGTTGGACAGTTTTGACGCTACTACTTTGAAATGTTATAACTCTCTCCTCCGAAGTCGGATTTAGTCTGTTCTAAAGTCTATGGAAAGCTTATTCAGTGCTCTACAATATACCAAAAGCCCAAAATTTTCTGAACCTCCTAGCTAATCCTGAATTCTGTTTTTAGCGATAGCAGTCCACTAGATTTTTTTAAGGTTTGAAAACTGTTTTGCTTTTCTTTCTTTGGAACAAACTTTTAATACCTAAAATGGTTAGATCTACATATAACACACCATAAAACTTGTAGTTCTAAAGTTTTAGAGTTCAAGAACATAGTTGGATATTTCATCAAAAACAACAAAAATGAAATAAACTAAATTACGATTAGGGTTTATACCTTTAAAGCTTTTCTTTTTCTTTCACCATAGGTTGATGAACTTGGGATGTAAAAAAAACAAATCCCTCTCTTCTCCTTCCTCCTTGAGGCTGCCGAAGCTATGCTCTCCCTCTCTCTTTCTTGTTTTTCTTTGATAGCTAGTTTAGAATGAAAGATGAAATAAAAAGAAAATGATTTTTGTGTATGAGTAAATATATAGAAATATTATGTATATTTAATGCTATCTCCCAAAAATCTTCTTTCTCTCACTCATCATCTCAAAGTTGCTTGCAAGACTAGTTTAAGTGTGTGCTAAATTCTTTGCTCAACACATATGGGGAGTTGGTGGAAGTTAGTAACATTTTTGACCAAAATAAAAAAAAATTAACCCACATGCTCCTTTCTCATTGTATACCTGATGCACCCCCCTTTTTAGCCCTCTTTTGCTTTAATTTTAGGGTCCTTAAAACTAATATACAACAATTAGAAAGTATTTACAAAAATAATACATACACAAAATAATTACAAAAATGACGTAATTCACATTAATAAGGAAACCTAAAATTAAGGAGAAATAACTATCATAATTAATTATTCAAAATCGAATATATGTGATCTAACCACAAAAACAAAATCAAATTAAAACTATTAATTCAAATTCAAATATTCAAATTCAAATCTTCATAGGAAAGACTGCATAAATTTTGTACTTCAGAGGAGGTGGTGGAGGCAACTTCAGATTAGGTGGAAGCTTCGGAGGAGGTGGCAGCTTCTGAGGAGGTGGTAGTGGTTGCTTCGGAGGCAACGGTGAAGGCTATTGAGGAGGTAGCAATGGCGGTGGTGGCGGTGGTGGCGGCGGTGGTGGTTACAGAGACGGTGGAGGTGGAGGCTGGGCCGGTGGTGGCGGGAGCAACCATTTTCCGTTAATAAAAGGAAATTCTCTAGATACGGCAAAGGAGAAGATCATTAGTAATGCCATGGCACCAGAGAGCAATTAGAGTTCATGACATGGGCAGAGATAAAGGCATAATTGGTGTCATCGTGTAATAATTGAGCTAGCTACTTAATTAATAATATCACTGGAACATCTTCAGTTCTAGTTTTATAAACAAATTTTGTTTTCTGAATAGGAAAGAGAGAGATAAGAGAGTGATGTGCAATGTAATGTTGATAACCAAATCTTCGTACCAAGGTAACCAAACTTTTATAATAAGGTAACCAAACTTTTATACCAATGTAACCAAACTTTTATACCAAGGTAATGAAACCTTTATACCAAGGTAACCAAACCTTTATACTAAGGTAACCTTGAGATAAAAGTTTGGTTACCAATTGCACTATGAAAAAATAGCAGGTGTTAATTGGTTACCTTGGTATGAAGGTTTGGTTACCTTGGTATGGAGGTGTGGATTGGTTACCTTGGTAACCAAACTTTTATACCAAGGTAACCAAAATTTTATACTAAGGTAACCAAACCTTTATACTAAGGTAACCTTGAGATGAAAGTTTGGTTACCAACTGCACTATAAAAAAACTGCAGGTGTGTATTGGTTACCTTGGTATGAAGGTTTTGTTACCTTGGTATGGAGGTTTGGATTCCTTAGTATGAAAGTTTGGTTACCTTGGTATGGATGTGTGGATTGGTTACCTTAGATCGCGACAAAGAAACGAGAGTGATAATTTGAAGATTTGAATTGAGAACTTGGATGATTTTCATGGCAAACATAAGAAAGAAGATGTGCACTTATGGAGGGACTGAGATGAAAAGGATGAACTCATTCGTGTTCGTAGAGAAAACACGAGTTGTCAAAAAAGAGGAAGGGATGAAATTATGGAGCAGCAGAAGAGAGATGACATAGCAAGACAAGACTCAGAAATGATGATCAACATTTTGTCAGGCATAAAGAAGAGGGCTGGTTGCAGAGGGAAAGGGTGGATAGGCGGAGAGAGCAGGAGCGAGATGACTGGCAAATAATAAAATAATAATTAACGGGAATATATAAGGGAGATTTACCATGTCAGTCCACCAATACTAATCCCCTAAATTAAGGAATCTTAATTACATACTAATCTCCTAAATTAAGGAATCATAATTGCATTAATATTGTAAATAAATATGGGAAAGCGTACAACTTTTGTAATTTTTTTATAGATGCACCATTATTGTAATTATTTCTAAAAATATACTAAAATATGTACTTAATCCTTAATTTTAATGGCCAAATTTGGGTAATTTAGCTTATAGATAATCCATGTAAATTGGGTCAAAGGATGGGCTCTAAAATAATTCATTTGGGCTTTCCAATTTAATAGCTTGGGCCAGGTCAAATATTATGGGTCCATCACACTAATTTTACATTACCCTAATTATTTCATTGGTGTTTCTAATTCACTCATTATGAAATTTAAATACTTAGACAATATTATTATGCAGCCCAATTAAGCCAGGTTTAAAATAATTAATAAATTGAGATAATAAAATTAATCTCTTAGGTTAGTATACTAGTATAAAATTTAAATACTAGCACTTTACACTTGTTATAACCCTTAGGTTATTTAATTCTCATTCCTAATATATAATATTAGGTTATATAACTTCTCATTTCTTCTATTTATATATTAAATAAATATATACATATTTATAATATATATTTATTTAATCACTCACATACTTCACATATACAATCATATTCACCTAAACCCTTAATCCTGAATAATTCAACAATAAAAAAATTTAATTCACAAAATTCCTTTCCGAAAATCTCAAATCCATTCACTTATTTTCTGTCTAGGTTTATTATTTAACCTTAATTCAATATTTTAAGATTTTATAAATATTCAAATTCTCGGGTTGTCACAATTCCATCCCTCTGGTCTGAAGCCGATGAAATGTAATGGATTGAAGTTTGATCTCAATACAAGATGACAAGTGTTTGTGTTTTGGTAGGGGTGAGACCGAACCATAAATGGCTGCCTACGTACTCCTATTTAAGAGGAGATCATGTCTGCATAGTTCGAACCCGGTGTAAGAGGTTCAACGTTGTATGTGGCAGAAAGGGTGTAGGAAATCCTTCCACGAATCTCCGATAATAACCAGCTAAACAAAGAAAGCTACGTACTTCGGTCCCTGATTTAGGTTGCTCCCAGCTTTGAATTGCTTCAATTTTTACCGGGTCAACAGATATTCTATGACTTGATACTACGTTCCCAAGGAATGCTACTTCCTCAAGCCAGAACTCGCATTTTTTCAACTTGGCATAAATCTTGTATTCACGAAGCTTTTGGAGTACCAGCCTCAAGTGTTGTTCATGACCTTCACGTCTTTTGGAATAAATAAGGATGTCATCAATAAAGACGACCACAAAGTGATCCAAATATTCCTTGAATACTCGGTTCATCATATCCATGAAGGCAGCAAGATCATTAGTCAATTCAAAGGACATGACTAGGAATTCATAATGCCCGTACCGAGTTCTGAAAGCCGTCTTTGGAATGTCATCTGTTCTAATCTTCAATTGGTGATATCCGGAATGAAGATCAATCTTTGAAAAGAATTTGGCTCCTTGCAACTGGTCAACCAAGTCATCAATACGTGGCAATGGGTACCTATTTTTTATGGTGACATGATTCAACTCCCGATAATCAATACAAAGTCGCGTACTCCCATCTTTCTTCCTCACGAATAGAACAGGAGTACCCCAAGGAGAAGTACTATGATGAATAAAGTCAATGTCTAACAATTCTTGCAGTTGGGTCTTTAACTCTTGAAGTTCAATAGGAGACATTCGATATGGGGCTTTGGAAATGGGTTTTGTACCGGGTTCAAGGTCGATACAAAATTTAATTTCACGCTCTGGGGGTAGGCCAGGAAGTTCTTCAGGGAAAACGTCAGGGAATTTATTAACAATAAAAATATCATTCAAAATTGTTGTATTTTTGTTTAGATCCGTGACATGAGCTAAGAAATCTTGACATCTGTTTTTCAATAAATGAATATCTTTATGGCTTGAGATGACCATGATAGATTTTAATGGTTTGGTCGCTTGAATTCGGATAATAGGTTGATTAGGAATATGAAAGTTAACAACCTTATGAAAACAATCAATTTTTGCATGATGAGTAGTTAACCGATCAATCCCTAGAATCACGTCAAATGCAAGTATTTTCAATGAAATAAGATTGACAGGTAATGTGAGGGTACCGATTTGAACCAAACAAGACTTATAAATAGTGGATGTAATGAAGGTTTTTCCCAATGGAGTTTCCACAGATAAGTCAAAGTCTAATTTCTCTGGAGTCAAATTTAACCGTTGAGCGAAAGTAGGAGAAATAAAAGAATGGGTAGAACCGGTATCAAATAAATTATAGACTTTTCTAGAGTTTATGATAAGCTTACCCGTGATGACCTCATTCGGGTTCCTTGCTTTCTGGAAGGTCACAACAAACGCTCTCCATTGCACTACCAGCTTTGACTTTTCTGGGACGGCCTTTGGTGCCTCCATCCTAGCTGAACTTGTCTTCGGTGAACGACAAAATCGGGCTAAGTGACCTTCCCTTCCACAATTATAACATGCTTTGGACGGCATCGCGCAGTTTGGACTGATGTGTCCCTCCCCTCCGTATTTGAAGCATATGATAGGTGGTCGTCTCCTTCCTTAACAACGGGTGTTGGTGCTGACGTCTTTCCATCATTGTTCAATCTCCTCTTCTTGAAATGTCCATTCTTATTATTTTGGCCCTGATTACCACCGAAGTGGTTACCATTTTTGGCATGTTGATTTAAATATTAGGATTTTCTAGAAATTTAATATTTCTAAATATCAATTAGGGTTTACCTAATCAATATAAAATTCTATAAGACTTCACCTTAATTGTAATCACACAGTTACATAGCAGTTTCGAACTCAAAGTGAGTTTTAAATTAGGGTTTCTAATTAAGGTTTCTAACATTTAGACATTAGGGTTTTTATGTTTAGAAATTAGGTTTTTCCTAATTATAATATAAATTTATAATAACTGTCATTAGACACTTTAACATAGTATTATAACTATAAAATGACTTAACAAATTCTTTAAAGTCGTAATTGACTTTCAAATTAGGGTTTCTAATCAATTAGAGTCCATAAATATTAATTAGGGTTCAAAATAATTAGGGTTTCTAGTATTAGGGTTTTTAAATTACTAACTAGGGTTTTTCCATAATTAGCGTTAAAACCGACAATACAAATCATATACCACATAACACGTGACATTCAAAACATAACGTAATTACTTGAAATCTTACAGTCTTATTTGACTATCGAATTAGGGTTTATTAAAATAATACTAGAGTTTTGTAATATTGTATCATAATTGACAACCATTATCATTGTACACATATGTTGTACATATTCATAGCACCGAATTAAAATAATATTATATTAATATTCTCATTCCTTGACCTAAATCCAAAATTAGGGTTTGGATTCCATATCTGATTTATCTGTCATATATAACATTAATAATTAAGTTAAAAATAAATAACTTAATTAATCCAAAATAAATTCATATAATAAAATAATTATTATAATCATTTCATATATTATTTAAATAATATAATAATCATGTTTTCATAGAAAATAATTAATAAAAATATTTTCACTGTAAAATTAATTATTATAAGAATATACTTTATAATAATCAATAATTCTAAAATAAAATTATTTGCAAATATTCATGTAATAAATATATTTTTATTTATTACATAATTACATACACACATTATCATGTACAAATCTTCATCCTTAAAATAAAAGAAAATTATACGCAAAATTTTTGATTTATTTATATTGAAAATATCGGGTTGTTACAGATTCGATAGTGAGATATGTGAACACAGTGTGAGAAGTTCGTACTGGAGGTGTATTAATCAAGTCATTTAGACTGATTGTAGGATGTCTGGAGAAGATGAAATGAGTGCGGAGATGCTAGCGGCTGTTGCACCAGTGCTAGTAGCCGAGGTGCCAGCGCAAAGCGAATCAGTTGTGAAGGTGGGAGAAGATGAACCTATGGTCAATCTGGGGAGCGATCATGACCATTATCCCGAGATGTATCTGAGTGGTGATGAGGAGGCAGAGTCCGAAGAGGCTAAGGTGGAGAAAGAGAATAAGATCAAAGTTGGAGAACATGATCAAGTATCTGCAGAAGTTCAAGAACTCTGGAGAAAAGTATTTCTCTTGGAGGAGTTATGGAAGACGGAGCGAGCGTTACGCGAAATGACTGAAGAACGGAACGAGCTCAAGGCGCAGGTGGAAAGGATGAAGACTGAAGGTGGTGGATCGTCTGAAGGAACAATCAAGCAGTAGAAAGGCAAGAAAAAGAGAAAGTGGAACAACGACATCGATAATTCTGAGAATTCAACCCCGAAGAAGAAGCAAGTCTGTCGTAAGTGTGGGAAGACTCTCGTGGGAGAATGCATGATGCGGAAGAACGTGGGCTTCAATTCTAAGCATGAAGGACATATTTCTTTATATTGTCCTAAACCAAATTGAGGAAGTGTTTCTCATATGGAAGAACGGGTCACGGATTAAGCAAGTGTCCCAACAAGAAGAAGTCTGGTGAAGGGGGTGGACGATAGATAGCTTAAGTTTAAGTGTTAGTATCTTTTGGTAAAAGGTTATGATATTAAGTGTTGTAATATCAGGAATGATGTTTAAGCATATGTAAATATATATGTTTGTATGAGTGAAATCTTTATTTTCTATATGAATATAAGATTAAGATTAATTTTTGAGTTCTTAAAACTCATACCTATGGTAAGTTCATGACTCATAATTATATGAAATTTTTTGAACCCCTCAGCGAATGAATGCCAAAGATCTAACTAGGATAAGTTCATACACTCATATAATTGTGGCAAGTTCCTGAACCCCTGGGCGTGGTAAGTTTGATGAACGGGGAATAGTTATGTGTGAATGGAGAATTATAACTTTTATTTAAAGTTGTGTTGTTAATCCCGATATTATTTAAAAAGGGATAGTATTATGTGTTAGGAGCTAAATGTACTGTGTGCTATTTGAATAAATATGCGATTATATGAGAAATTTTTTTAAATTCTTATTTTGTTATTAATAAGAATTTGTATAGAGAATGAGAATTAATGTAAGATTTTTATCAGATAATGCCGCCAAGGAAAGGAAGTCTAAAGGAAAATATGGAAGAACAATTATATGTTAGTGGCAGAATATTTTGTCAAGTTCAACGAGTTAGCAAAATTTGTTCCACACCGAGTGGACACTGAGGAGCTTAAAGCACGATGTTTTAGGAACAGATTGAAATCGTTGGTACTCGAGAAGTTAGATGTGCTGCAAATTAATTCATTTTCAACTTTATTAGAAAAAGCCATTATCGCTGAGGGAGAAATAGAAGCTGTATTGAAGAATAGTCAAGAACAAAGAAAGGAGGCTGAAGGAAATATTATGATACGTAGTAGTGGAGGTAGTAATCTTAATAAACGTAAGAGGGATAGTGATGTTAATTCAGGAAATAATCCAGTAGAGATTAGGAAGGAAGGTGTGTCGTGTGTAGTTTGCGGGAAGCATCATCAAGGAGTTTGTTTGAAGAAAAAAGGAGTCTGTTACAACTGTGGTCAAGAGGGACACGTGTCACCCAATTGTCCAAATTCGAAGAAGGTACAAGGTTGTTTTGTCGACCGATCATCTAGTCCGAAATTGTCCGAAGAGAAATATAGAGAGAAGAAGTGCCAAAAAGGGACCCGGTAGCAGAACCTTTGCGATTCGAAGACCTGCATAACCAAGAAGACCAACAACATTCACTTTTAGTACGACAGTTCCAAATGCAGCAGCTGTCCATGAAGAAGCGATAGGTAATGAGTTCGGTTAGACATTAAATTACGCGAAAAATACAAGTTAGATATTGATGTGAATTATTTTCTTTTATAGATTCAAGTCACAGGTTAGAATATGACACATAAATGAAAATCGTGTTAATATAATGAATTGATGATCCAACTTTAAAAGATTTTAGGGAGTAAGGAAGCGGTGATTTCGAGGACGGAATCCTTTTAAGGAGGGGTGAATGTGATAACCCGGGATTTTGAATAATTAAAATTTTACGAATTTTTTTTTTATTATTAATATTAATATTGATTATCAATTTTGCGACAAGTATGTGTGATACGAGTCTCGAGAAGGTCAATTTGTGTATTGACTAATAAATTTAGAGTAGAGTTGTGCTTAACAGCTTTACAAACAATAACCCTAATTTCTGGATAGGGATTCGATAGAAAATATAATTAAAATAATTATATTAAAGAGTATGTGTTTGTACTGTATAGAGATATTGATCAATGATTGATCGGATAAGGTTTAAAATTAATAAACCCTAATAAGATATTATAAACCCTAATCTCAGGATTAGAAACCCTAACGTACCGTTAAAAACCCTAATCGAAAGCCAGGAAACCCTAATTTTATATTCGGGAATCCTAACACCCTAATTAGGAAACCCTAATCCTAAATAGTAAGCTTAATGTATTTATTAAACTTTCATATGATTAGAAAGCCCTAATTATATTTTAGTTATCTTAATTTCTATTTTATAAAACCTAATTGTAATTTAGAATTTTTATTTTTCTAATTAAAACCCTAATTTTATATTTGGGATTTCTAAACCCTAATTAGGAAACCCTAATCTTAAACGGAGGCTGAGTTATCGCCCAGTTTGTAAAACTCACCAACACTTAGGCAAAAAGCTGAAAAAGCTCAAAACTCGTCTCGACCGTACAAACACACACATAGCACTGCGTAAGTATTAGACACACATCTCAATTTATGGGACTCGATTCCGATATACGGAGGCCGAGTTATCGCCTAGTTTACAAAACTCGCCAATATTTAGGCAAAAAGCCAAAAAAGAGCCCAAAACCCGTCTCGGCCGTCCAAAAGCCACGCAAACACACACATAGCACTGCGTAGGTATTACACACGCGTTACAACTTATGGGACTCGATTCTAACATATGAAGGCCGAGTTATCGTCCAGATTACAAAACTCGCCAAAACTTAGGCAAAAAGCCGAAAAAGAGCCCAAAACCCGCCTCGGCCGTCCAAACGTAACGCAAACACACACATAGCACCGCGTAGGTATTAGACACGCGTTACAACTTACAGGACTCGATTCCGACATACGGAGGCCGAGTTATCGCCCAGTTTGCAAAACACGTCAACACTTAAGTAAAAAGCCAAAAAAAAAAAACCAAAACAAGCCTCGGCCATCCAAACGCCACGGAAACACACACATATCACCACGTAGGTTTTAGTCACGCGTTACAACTTATGGGACTCGATTCCGATATACGGATGCCGAGTTATTGTCCAGTTTGCAAAACTCACCAACACTTATGTAAGACCCCAACTTTTATAAATAAAGATGAATTTTATATAAATATTATTTTTGAATATTATGGAGTAAATTTGATATAATGTTATAGTTGTGGGTAATATTTATAAATTTTGCAAAGTAAGCATGTTGTTATAAAATATTCGTTTGGTCGGGAAATATTCGTACGACGGCACAATCATTGGTGGACCCCACAACGGAATTATTGTCAGATTGAGAAAACGACAAAAATACTTTATGAAACTAACGGCGGAGGTGTTACCGTTAAAACTGTTGAACTACCCGGTAGTAAAAGTACAGTAATACACGTGGTTGCATAGTAGCACACGGTATTGATTATTGATACTTACGTGAGAAGTCATTCAGCTATACTCAATTATTGCTACAGTAATTGCTACATCATATCTCTTATATTATTGATTCAATTATTGTCACAGTATCATCTGTATAATATGTTATATTATTAAATCAATAATTGAGACGACAAGTTATAAATGATTAATAATTGTTGAAAGATTAAATATGTGTTGATTAAAAATAAAATGATTTGTGGTGATATTTATTCAATCATTGATGCATATAAAGAGTCTATTATGAGACGTTTGTGGTAAGTTTGGTTATTTTATGGGGGGCCATATGTTATCATCTAAGAGTCTCTTCGTCAATAGTAATTACATTCGTCAATAGTAATTATCTTCGTTAATAGTAATTACCTTCGTCAATAGTAATTATCTTCATCAATATTAATTACCTTCGTCAATAGTAACTACCTTTACCAGACGTCAAACCACTTGTCGTTTCATATTACAGGCGTCGAACCAATTGTCGTTTCACATTACAGGCGTCAAACCACTTTTCTTTTCACATCACTAGTCGTCAAGCCACTTGCCTTTTCACATTTCAAGTGCAAAGCTAGAAATCTTCTATAAATAAAGGCCTAGTGCTTCATTATTTTTCACTAATTCATTCAAGCTATAGAGAGAGAAAGTATAGAGAGAATAAGAGAGAAAGAAGAAGAGTATTATGTTACTACACTACTACTAATGTAAGGGGTGTTATTCTTTCTTATTCATGAAGAGAACTGTTGTTATTTCATTGCTTATTATTCTGTTGGAATAACCTGTATACGCGGTTTACCCTATACTTGGTGACATTCTTCTATTATTCTGTTGGAACATCCTGTCTGTGTGTTTTACACCGGACCTGGTTCCGTCTTTATTATTATTCTGTTGGAATATCCTATCTGTGTGTTTTACACTGGACCTGGTTCCGTCTTTATTATTATTCTGTCGGAACTGTTGGAATTTGTGAAAATCAAAGTAGCAATCAAATTGCAAAAATAGCGGAAGCGTAATAAAATCAGATTTTAAAAATTTTTCACAAACCAATTACCCGGATCATTCTTTATGGATATTATTAATTAATCGAAGAATAAGAAATTATGAAATCATACCCTTGTAGAAACGAGCTTCCTCAGGTACGAGTTCACCTCCTACTTCTCCGCGATCTCCTTGAATCTCCGGGTAGATTCCTTCCTTTGATCAATGTAAGCCACCCAAGTGTATGGCCTCTATAGGTGATCCACCAAGGAAGAAGAATTTTCAAGAAGAAGGGGTATTGGCACAAACCCTAGTTTTTTCCTATCTGTATAGAAAAGGAGGCGTACTCTCCAACTCTAGGAATTACGTATGTATGATATCTGATATAAGACTCCTCTTATAAAGATATCAGGTAACCCTATTTTAATTAAAATAAGGTATTTATATTTAATTAAACTCTTTTAATTAAATGGGCTCCCTAATCCTATTAGGGATAATTAATTAAACTCCTTTAACTAATTTTCCCTCCTAATCCTATTAGGAATAAATGAGAGTACTTATATTAAATTAATTCCTAAACTCTTTTAGAAATTAAAATAATAATAATTGTAATAATATTAATAAGACTCCTCTTATTAATTTATATTTAATATTTCTAAAATATTAAACAATAAATATTAAGCTATTTAATTTATTCTATCACCATAGATTAAATTAAATATACTTAATATATTATTACGATTATGCCATTAACTTCTTAAATAATTATTCTTCCTTTTATGGTGTGACCCTTTAGGTTCTCCATATTAAACCGGTTGTGAATAAATCAATTAGAACAATTCTAATCTCATTTAAATAAATAAATTAAACGAATAATTTATTTAAATAAATAATATTTATTCTACAATAGGGATAAGCCTCCCTAGCGATCAACGACTTTCCAGATAATATAGATTTCAACATTAATCATAAAAGAACCTTTGAGTAAATAGTTACCGTACAATTCAATCTTTCCACCATACAATGTCCCAATTAAATATAAGACATGGAATTACTGTCAAGTCTTATTTTATTTAATTATATGTATTTCGATTCCTAAATGCACAACTCCTAATGAATGCAAATTAGAAACTGCTTTCTAATTTCATTCCACCTTGGCCAAGGATTCCTGGGTTGTCATTTATCGAATCACATAGGACATTTCTCTTCTTTTACTAGAAGTGGTAGATTCTTTATTGATCATTCATTATCTTCATATATAACTTATTACACCCAAGCATACCCTTTGATATACTCTAAGAGTCTTAAGGAATAAGTCAAAGTGTAATTAATTATATATAAGATACTATGACGATCTCAAGTCTAAGGATCATTTGTACTACTATCACTACAGGAATTCCTATTGACAGGCATGTAAAACTCCATTAGGTATTCCTTAGCGAGTCACGTTCAGTGAACTTATTCTCTAATAAGCACCTACATACTTGCTTTAGTGTCTCCACACAAATGATCATGAGATCAATCATCCTCATCCAATGAGCAAGCAACGTACGTACCAATCTATCCGGATTCACTAATCCCCTTTTTAGTAATCCATTGATTGGGAACATTTTAGTTTTAAGCTATCTAAGAATTTAGATCTCATTAGCATGATCTCATCATGATTCTAAAAGCATTGCTTAAAACTATGGGTTTACCACATATTATTAAAACAGCACCATGTAGATAATAAATGCCTTTAATAAATAATTCTTTTATTAATAAATAAATAAGATTGATTACACAGTATATGCTTTATCATCATACATGATTGGCTTGTATGCATAATACTTTCAATCTCCCACTTGCACTAAAGCCAATCGCCGTGGTATCTCATACCCATCTTCTCTAAGTGGCGATCAAACTGCTGTTGTGTTAACGCTTTAGTAAATGGATCTGCAATATTGTCTTGAGAGTCCACACGCTCCAGGGTGACGTCTCCTCTTTCAATGATCTCTCTGATCAAATGAAATCGCCGCAACACATGTTTGGATTTCTGATGAGACCTGGGTTCCTTAGCCTGCGCAACAGCTCCAGTGTTGTCACAGAATAAAGGCACTGGTCCTGTAATGCTAGGAACCACACCAAGTTCGGTAATGAACTTCTTCATCCAAACAGCTTCCTTTGCAGCTTCACTTGCAGCTATGTACTCTGCCTCTGTCACTGAATCAGCAACTGTTTGCTGTTTGGAACTCTTCCAACTCACTGCGCTACCGTTTAAGGTAAACACATACCCCGAAACGGATTTACTGTCATCTTGGTCTGTTTGAAAACTTGAGTCTGTGAAGCCCTCTAGTTTCAATTCAGACCCACCGTAGACAAGAAATACATCCTTAGTTCTTCTTAAGTACTTTAGGATATTTTTCACTGCCTTCCAGTGTTCTTCTCCTGGATTCGACTGATATCTGCTTGTTACACTAAGTGCATGAGCGACATCTGGTCTAGTACATATCATACCATACATGATAGATCCTATTGCTGAAGCATAAGGAATCTTACTCATACAGTCTCTCTCTTCAGGTGTCTTTGGGGCCTGTTTCTTGGAGAGATGTATTCCATGGCTCATCGGCATGAGACCTCTTTTGGAATCTTCCATGCTAAACCTCTTTAGCATCGAGTCAATGTACGTTCCTTGGGACAAGCCAAGCATCCTTTTAGATCTATCTCTATAGATCTTTATTCCCAAAATATAGGATGCTTCTCCCAAGTCCTTCATGGAGAAGTGTTTAGATAACCAGATTTTAATTGATTGTAGCATAGGAATATCATTCCCTATCAGTAATATATCATCAACATATAATACAAGGAATGAAACAGCGCTCCCACTTACCTTCTTGTACACACATGGTTCATCCTCATTTTTGATAAAATCAAACTTTTTGATTGTCTCATCAAAACGGATGTTCCACCTACGAGAAGCTTGCTTCAATCCATAAATGGATCGTTGTAGCTTACATACTTGATTTGTTCCAACCTTTGAAACAAATCCCTCTGGCTGTGTCATATACACATCCTCCTCAAGTTTCCCATTGAGGAAGGCCGTTTTCACGTCCATCTGCCAGATTTCGTAGTCATGGTAAGCTGCAATTGCAAGCAAAATTCGAATGGACTTGAGCATTGCTACTGGTGAGAAGGTTTCATCATAGTCAACTCCTTGTCTTTGTTTGAAACCTTTTGCGACCAGTCGGGCCTTATAGGTCTCTACCTTGCCGTCTGCTCCAGTCTTTCTTTTAAAGACCCATTTACACCCAATAGGCTTAATGCCTTCAGGTGGTGAAACCAAAGTCCATACTTGGTTCTCATACATGGAGTCCATCTCGGATTTCATGGCTTCTTGCCACTTCTCTGAGTCTTTACTACTCATAGCCTGTTCGTAATTCAATGGATCATCATCATCTATGATGCGTACCTCATTGTCATCTTCTATGACAAGTCCATACCTCTCTGGTATCTTTGGTACTCTTCCAGATTTACGAATAGGGTGTGGTACAGAAGGAATCTCTACTTGGTTAGGTACCTCACTTTGATCTGTAGTGGTTTGTGGTTCTTGAATTTCTTCAAGATCTATTTTCCTCCCACTGACCCCTTCAAGGATAAACTCCTTTTCCAAGAAGGCGGCATGTTTGGCAACAAACACCTTTTGTTCAGTAGGATTGAAAAACTAATATCCTAAACTTTCTTTAGGATATCCCACAAAAGTACACTTATCAGATCTTGCCCCAAGCTTATCGTTCTGAAACTTTTTCACATAAGCTGGACATCCCCAAATCTTAACATGCTTAAGACTAGGTTTCTTCCCTGTCCATATTTCATATGGGGTCTTAGGGATGGATTTTGAGGGAACCTTATTTAGTAGATATATGGCAGCTTCTAGAGCATATCCCCAGAATGACACCGGAAGATCGGTAAAACTCATCATGGAACGAACCATGTCCAACAGTGTTCGATTTCTCCTTTCAGACACACCATTCAGCTGTGGCGTCCCTGGTGGAGTCCATTGTGAAATTATACCATTTTCTTTGAGACAATCGAGAAACTCACTGCTTAAGTATTCACCACCTCGATCTGATCGAAGAATCTTAATACTTTTTCCCGTTTGTTTCTCTACTTCACTTCTGAACTCTTTGAACTTTTCAAATGATTCAGATTTGTATTTCATTAAATACACATATCCAAATCTTGAGTGATCATCAGTGAATGTAATAAAATAAGAATACCCTCCTCGTGCATTCGTTGTCATAGGTCCACATACATCTGTGTGTACTAACGCTAACAACTCTGTAACTCTTTCTCCTTTTCCACTAAAAGGAGATTTAGTTATTTTTCCCATGAGACAAGATTCACAAGTTGGATATGATTCATAATCCGATAGCTCTAGGAGCCCATCTTTATACAACTTAGATAATCTTGTTTCATTAATATGACCAAGTCTACAGTGCCACATATAGGTATAATTAACATCATCTCTTTTCCTTTTCTTAGTTTGTTCAATTTGAAGTATATTTTCATGCAAGTCAAGAATGTAAAGTCCATTTCGTAAATTACCAACACCATATAAAACATTATTATTATAAATAGAACAACTATTGTTCTTTATTATAATGTCAAAACCATCCATATCCAATACAGATATTGAAATAATGTTTCTAATAAGTGACGGAACAAAATAACAATTATTTAAACTAATGGACTTGCCCGTAGGCAGTGCTAAATAATAAGTTCCTACAGCTAATGCAGCAACCTTTGCTCCATTTCCCACTCGTAAGACGACCTCATCCTTGCTCAGCTTTCTACTTCTGACCAGTCCCTGCATATTATTACATATGTGAGAACCACAGCCGGTATCCAATACCCAAGTAGAAGATTGACTTTCAGAAAAATTAATTTCAATCATAAACAAACCTTGATTAGGATTCGAAGCTTCTCCAAGCTTCTTCTGCTTTTTTTCCGCAAGATAATCCTTGCAATTCCTCTTCCAGTGACCCGGCTTGTTGCAATGGAAGCAAATTCCTTTGCTATCTGGATCAGGTTTCTTTTGATCCTTCACTTTCGCCTTTCCCTTAGCCTTCTTGGATTTCTTCTTTTCAGAAGATACCTTGGGCCTCTTCCTTTTCTTGGAAGAATCATCCACCAGTAAGACATGGTTCTTCTTGGATGGGAAGTGACCTTCAGCAGTTTTCAACATGTTAAGTAACTCAGGCAAGCTGACGTCCAACTTATTCATGTGAAAATTCACAACAAATTGTGAGAAGGTGTCAGGGAGTGACTGCAAGATCAAATCTTGACTCAACTCCCCATCCATGACGAACCCAAGTTGTCCAAGACGTTCAATCAGATTGATCATCTTTAGGACATGAGTCTCAACAGTAGTACCCTCGGTCATCCGAGATCGGAAGAGCTCCTTAGATATCTGATATCTAGCAGTCCTACTTTGCTCACCATACAGCTCTTTCAAGTGCAGCAGTATAGTAGGAGCATCCATGTTTTCATGCTGACGCTGAAGCTCGTTACTCATGGATGCGAGCATGATGCATTGAGCCACAGATGCATCATCTTGCCACTGTTTAAAAGTAGCAATCTCTTCCTCAGAGGCTGTCTCTGCAACTTTTGCAGGTACGGGCGAATTTAGGACATAAGAAATCTTTTCAGCAGTGAGAACAATTCTCAGATTCCTTAACCAGTCCGTGTAGTTCGGTCCGGTCAGTTTGTTAGCATCAAGTATTCTACGCAGTGAAATTAGTGAATGTGACATTTTCAAAATTCTGCATGTAAAAAGACAATATTTTAGCAAACATTTATTTAATTAATTACCAAAATAAATTAGGTCTTATTTTATATTGGTATCTCCCACTATTTTCTTCAAACTATATTACCCTCATGAATATAGTTCGGCAATATCTAATTAAAGATTTGCTAGTGAGAATAAGGATCCCATTTCAAATGTATATAGCCTTGTGTGTGCACAACAAACTATATATAAATAAATAGGTAGACAACTATTGTCAATTACATCATCATGTAACTCCTTATATTTTGCCTCTTAAATCATAATGGTCAAGTGTGTGCACATCCGAACTAAAATGATTTAAGTTAAGTCATACCCAGCATTTCCATATAAGTGAAGAGAAAACTACAACCCTTGTGTGTGCACAACAAAGCGGTAATGTTCAATTCCTTATAAACATCAAATGTAATAAAAATAACATCTCAAATATTTAATACTCGCCTTGTGTGTGCACAACAAACTCATATTAAATATTCAATGCTCTATTATTTTTATCATGCTAGAAGGCGACGTTCGATATTCCAAATATCTTTGAACGTTACAACTTAATATAATTTTATTGAGGGGTTTGTTATTATTTGTCTCATCTTGTTTAGCGCGCATGCAAATATATATATAAAATACGCGTCATATTATTAAACATGCGAAGCATGTTTGCATAATATATAATATATATAATACTAGCATGCACATATAGAATACTATATTCTACCCGGATTGATTATGGACTTTATTCTAGTTTGGTTCACTAGAGCCACCAAGTGAACCAAAAGGTCAAACCCTAGGGTGCAAGAATAAACATTTAAATATAACTATTACATTTAAATCCGGGCTCCATTACAAACGGGTCTTCAAACGCTCCTTGATCTCTGGTTCTTCGAAAAAAATTCTAACTAATCCTATTACATTAAACTATTTAATTTAAATAGAAACCTTGATCAGCAGTCAAGGGGAAGTACATAGGAGAGAGATAGAATTTACATCAAGAAGAAAATCAGAAAAGACGAGGTACGCAGACCCCATTTAATAAAATCCATTCATTCAAACATCCAACTAAAATAAATCCAATCACATTGGTCAATTGTCCATAATCAATCCCATTTATTAACATACATATCACCATATGTATCAATAAATAAAATCATTCCATATATATATGAGTATCATTTAATGGGCAATTTTATGTCGCATGAAATCCAATTTCAAGATTAAAATAAACTCTTTATTTTTATTATAAAATTATTAGATTAATATATATATTTATATATATACTAATCATGTGGGACAATCAGCCGGAAAAAAAAAAACAAAGCCTGTTAAGAAAAAACGCAGTCTGTTAAGAAATTAATCCCAAGAATTAACTATCATATATAAAACTAGATTCCCTGTAACAATATCATCAACCATGATATTCCAAAGAAATTCGTGAGAAAAAAAATTTGCGATTAACAGGTTTCACTTTTTTTCGGTGATCACTCCTTTTAAGAAAAAAAAATACCCACGGATTCCTTTTGAAAAAGATTACCCACGGATTCAAATTAAAAGCAAGTCACCCACGGATTAATAAAAAAAACGTTTTCCGAAAACAGGTTTCAGTAAAATAATTTTAATTTTTATTTTCATAAAATAATAATTTTATACAACAAATTATGCCCAATAAATTATTCTAAATTCATACCCATACATATATGGAATCAAATAATTAATAATTCGCATAAAGTTTGGCTTTGATACCACTGTTGGAATTTGTGAAAATCAAAGTAGCAATCAAATTGCAAAAATAGCGGAAGCGTAATAAAATCAGATTTTAAAAATTTTTCACAAACCAATTACCCGGATCATTCTTTATGGATATTATTAATTAATCGAAGAATAAGAAATTATGAAATCATACCCTTGTAGAAACGAGCTTCCTCAGGTACGAGTTCACCTCCTACTTCTCCGCGATCTCCTTGAATCTCCGGGTAGATTCCTTCCTTTGATCAATGTAAGCCACCCAAGTGTATGGCCTCTATAGGTGATCCACCAAGGAAGAAGAATTTTCAAGAAGAAGGGGTATTGGCACAAACCCTAGTTTTTTCCTATCTGTATAGAAAAGGAGGCGTACTCTCCAACTCTAGGAATTACGTATGTATGATATCTGATATAAGACTCCTCTTATAAAGATATCAGGTAACCCTATTTTAATTAAAATAAGGTATTTATATTTAATTAAACTCTTTTAATTAAATGGGCTCCCTAATCCTATTAGGGATAATTAATTAAACTCCTTTAACTAATTTTCCCTCCTAATCCTATTAGGAATAAATGAGAGTACTTATATTAAATTAATTCCTAAACTCTTTTAGAAATTAAAATAATAATAATTGTAATAATATTAATAAGACTCCTCTTATTAATTTATATTTAATATTTCTAAAATATTAAACAATAAATATTAAGCTATTTAATTTATTCTATCATCATAGATTAAATTAAATATACTTAATATATTATTACGATTATGCCATTAACTTCTTAAATAATTATTCTTCCTTTTATGGTGTGACCCTTTAGGTTCTCCATATTAAACCGGTTGTGAATAAATCAATTAGAACAATTCTAATCTCATTTAAATAAATAAATTAAACGAATAATTTATTTAAATAAATAATATTTATTCTACAATAGGGATAAGCCTCCCTAGCGATCAACGACTTTCCAGATAATATAGATTTCAACATTAATCATAAAAGAACCTTTGAGTAAATAGTTACCGTACAATTCAATCTTTCCACCATACAATGTCCCAATTAAATATAAGACATGGAATTACTGTCAAGTCTTATTTTATTTAATTATATGTATTTCGATTCCTAAATGCACAACTCCTAATGAATGCAAATTAGAAACTGCTTTCTAATTTCATTCCACCTTGGCCAAGGATTCCTGGGTTGTCATTTATCGAATCACATAGGACATTTCTCTTCTTTTACTAGAAGTGGTAGATTCTTTATTGATCATTCATTATCTTCATATATAACTTATTACACCCAAGCATACCCTTTGATATACTCTAAGAGTCTTAAGGAATAAGTCAAAGTGTAATTAATTATATATAAGATACTATGACGATCTCAAGTCTAAGGATCATTTGTACTACTATCACTACAGGAATTCCTATTGACAGGCATGTAAAACTCCATTAGGTATTCCTTAGCGAGTCACGTTCAGTGAACTTATTCTCTAATAAGCACCTACATACTTGCTTTAGTGTCTCCACACAAATGATCATGAGATCAATCATCCTCATCCAATGAGCAAGCAACGTACGTACCAATCTATCCGGATTCACTAATCCCCTTTTTAGTAATCCATTGATTGGGAACATTTTAGTTTTAAGCTATCTAAGAATTTAGATCTCATTAGCATGATCTCATCATGATTCTAAAAGCATTGCTTAAAACTATGGGTTTACCACATATTATTAAAACAGCACCATGTAGATAATAAATGCCTTTAATAAATAATTCTTTTATTAATAAATAAATAAGATTGATTACACAGTATATGCTTTATCATCATACATGATTGGCTTGTATGCATAATACTTTCAGGAACATCCTGTCTGTTTGTTTTACACTGGACATGGTTCCGTCTTTATTATTATTCTGTTGGAACATCCTGTCTGTGTGTTTTTTACCGGACTTGGTTCGGTCTTTATTATTATTCTGTTGGAACATCCTGTCTGTGTGTTTTACACCGGACCTTGTTCCGTCTTTATTATTCTGTTGGAATATCATGTCGGTGCAAATTTTGCCTGACCTGGTTCCGTTATTATTATTCTGTTGGAATAACCTGTCTATGCGAAGTACCGCATGCATGGTGATTTCTTTTGTTATTCCATTCTTTATTATACTCAGTTTGTTAAAGTTTTGACTATACTCCATGAAATTAATAGAATATCCTTGATATTTGCGCTTCATCTAGTATCTTTTCATGGAAATATTCTTCTGATCATTCTTGAATTTTACTCTACAAAGCAGTATCATGTTGACAATTTGGACAGTATTAGTTCCTGGATAAATTAATTCTTGAACTTGTTTTATTGAATTCTTATATCATTGCCATCATCCTCATGTTTATATTATGTTAAAAGTCATCTGTGGCATGTAGTGCATAGATGGACTTGGTATGATTATGACCAGGGATTATTTGGTGTAATCATGACCGTAATATTACAAATGATGTGGTAAAAGTTATCATTGGCCCGTAGTGCATTGATGGACAGTTGTTGGCATGATCATGACCATTAATGAATACACGAATGTCCTTGGCTATAGTGCATGGATAATTTATGGTCGTGATACTAAAGAAAATCCTTGGTCGTAGTGCATGGGTGATTCGATGATGTGGATTATTTATTTAGCTGAGTCATAGCGATAAAAGTAATGAAAAACAATTTAAATCATAAAAGATAATTGATTTTATTCTCTATTTGACTCTTTTGATGGATTTTTTGTTCCGCTACAGTTAAACTTGATGTTGTTATATTTTATCAGTTTAACACTGTTGAAGGTAACGATAATTTATTATGCATTATCTTAGTCATAATATTTCTTACTGGGCTAGTTGAGCTCACCCTTTTTTTTACTGTTCTCTTTAGGAAATGAGAACATAGAAGGGACTAGTCGGGGAACGGAGTGACGGTCCAGAGGATAGCATTAGTAGTCCTCACTATTCTGTGAAATAGTGTGTTAATAATTGTAATGAGGACTCCTTTTTAGTTTGTATAATCTCTAGTAGATAATAATTGTATTCAAACTCACAGTTATGTTTTGTCGTATTGTACACGACAGCTGTATTAGTAACTTGTATTTGAATTTTACACCATGTATCTGACGACCCAAGATGGGTGATGTATACCTAATTTTGGAGGCGTCACAACTTAAGCAAAAAGTCGAAAAAGAGCTCCAAACCTGGCTCGACTGTCTAAACTCCACGCAAACATAGATATAGCACCGCGTAGGTATTAGACACACGTTATAACTTACGAGACTCGATTCCGATATACGAAAGCCGAGTTATCGTCCAGTTTGCAAAACTCGTCAACACTTAGGCAAAAAGCTGAAAAAAAAGCCCAAAACCCGCCTCGACCTTCCAAACGCCATGAAAACACACACATAGCACCGCGTAGGTATTAGACACTTGTTACAACCTACGGGAATCGATTCCGACATACGAATGCCGAGTTATCGCCTAGTTTGCAAAACTCACCAACACTTAGGTAAAAAACTGAAAAAGAGCCCATAACCCGCCTCGGCCGTCCAGATGTCACGCAAACACACACATAGCACCGCGTAGGTATTAGACACGCGTTACAACTTACGGGACTCGATTTTAACATACGGAGGTTGAGTTATCGCCTGGTTGGAAAAACTCGCCAACACTTAGGAAAAAACCAAAAAAACCAAAAAACCCCAAACCCATCTCGGCTGTCCAAATGCCACGCAAACACACATATAGCACCGCGTAGGTATTAGATACGTAACTTACGAGACTCGATTCTGACATACAAAGGCCGAGTTATCGTCTAGTTTACAAAACTCGTCAACACTTAGGCAAAAAGCCAAAAAAGAACCCAATATCTGCCTCAGCCGTCCAAACGTCATGCAAACACAAACATAGCAACACTTAGGTTTTAGACACGCGTCATAAGTTACAGCACTCGATTCTGATATACAGATGCCGAGTTATTGTCCTGTTTACAAAACTAGCCATCACTTAAGTAAAAAGTCAAAAAAGAGTACCAAACCTGCCTCGATTGTCCAAATTCCACGCAAACATACACATATCACCGCGTAGGTATTAGACACGCGTTACAACTTACGGAACTCAATTCTGACATACGGAGGCCGAGTTATCGTCCAGTTTGCAAAACTAGCAACACTTTGGCAAAAAGCCAAAAAAGAAGCAAAATTCGCCTCGGTCGTCCAAACGATATGCAAACACACACATAACACCGCGTAGGTATTAGACACGCGTTACAACTTACGGGACTCGATTCTAACATACGGAGGCCGAGTTATCGCCTAGTTTACAAAACTCGTCAATACTTAGGTAAAAAAAAATGAGCCCATAACCCACCTCGGCCGTCCAAACACCACGTAAACACACAAATAGCACCGCGTATGTATTAGACACGCGTTATAACTTACGAAACTCGATTCAGAAATACGGAGGCCGAGTTATCGCCCAGTTTGTAAAACTCGCCAACAAATAGGCAAAAAACTGAAAAAGAGCCCAAAACTCGCCTCGGCTGTCCAGATGCCACACAAACACACAAATAGCACCGCGTAGGTATTAGACACGCGTTACAAGTTACGAGACTCGATTTTGACATACGGAGGCTGAGTTATCGTCCTGTTTGCAAAACTCGCCAACAATTAGGTAAAAAGCCAAAAAATAGGCTAAAACCCTCCTCAGTCATCCAAACGCCATGCAAACGCACACATATCACCGCCTAGGTATTAGACACACGTTACAACTTACGGGACTCAATTCCGACATACGGAGGCCGAGTTATGGTCCAGTATGCAAAACTAACCAACACTTAGGCAAAAAATCGAAAAAGAGTCCATAACCCGCCTCAGCCATCCAAACGCCATGCAAACAGACACATAGCACAGCGTAGGTATTAGACACACGTTACAACTTACGAGACTCGATTCCGACATACGGAGGCCGAGTTATCGTCCAGTTTGCAAAACTCGACAACACTTAGGCAAAAGGCCGAAAAAGAGCCAAAACCCGCCTCGGCAGTCCAAACGCCACGCAAAAATACACATAGCATCGCGTATGTATTAGACTCGCGTAACAACTTACAGGACTCGATTCCAACATACGGAGGCCGAGTTATCGCCTAGTTTGCAAAACTAGCCAATACTTAGGTTAAAAAAAAGAGCCCATAACCCGTCTCGGCCGTCCAAACACCATGTAAACACATAAATAGCACCGCGTAGGTATTAGACACGCGTTATAACTTACGGAACTCGATTCGGATATACGGAGGCCGAGTTATCGTCTAGTTTGTAAAACTCGCCAATAATTAGGCAAAAAGCTGAAAAAGAGCCCAAAACTTACCTCGGCCGTCTAGATGCCACGTAAACACAAAAATAGCACCGCGTAGGTATTAGACACGCGTTATAACTTACGAGACTCGATTATGACATACGAAGGGCGAGTTATCGTTCAGTTTGCAAAACTCGCCAACACTTAGGCAAAAAGACGAAAAAGAGCGCAAACCCCTTCTCGGTCGTCCAGATACCACACAAACACACACATAGCACCGCGTAGATATTAGACATGCGTCACAACTTACTGAACTCGATTTTGACATACAAAGGTCGAGTTATCGCTTAGTTTGCAAAACTCGCCAATAATAAGGTAAAAAAAGAGTCCATAACCCGCCTCAGCCGTCCAAATACCACGTAAACACACAAATAGTACCGCGTAGATATTAGACACGCGTTATAACTTACAGAACTCGATTCGGATATACGGAGGCCGAGTAATCGCCTAGTTTGTAAAACTTGCCAACAATTAGGCAAAAAGCTGAAAAAGAGCTCAAAACTTGCCTCAGCCGTCCAGATGCCCATGAAAACACACAAATAGCACCGTGTAGGTATTAGGCACGTGTTACAACTTACGGGACTTGATTCCGACATACGAAGGCCGAGTTATCGTTCAGTTTGCAAAACTCGCCAACACTTCGGCAAACAAACGAAAAAGAGCCCAAAACCCGTCTCGGCCGTCCAGATGCCACGCAAACACACACATAGCACCGCATAGATATTAGACATACGTCACAACTTAAGGGACTCGATTTTGACATACGAAGGTCGAGTTATCGCCTAGTTTGCAAAACTCGTCAACACTTAGGCAAAAAGTCAAAAAAAACCCAAAACCCGCCGCCATTCAAACACATACATAGCACCGCGTAGGTTTTAGACACGCGTCACAACTTACAGGACTTGATTACGATATACGGAGGCCGAGTTATCGTCCAGTTTGCAAAATTTGCCAGCACTTAAGTAAAAAGTCGAAAAAAGCACCAAACCTGCCTCGACTATCCAAACACCACGCAAACACATACATAGCACCGCGTAGGTATTAGACACGTGTTACAATTTATGGGACTAGATTTTGACATACGGAGACCGAGTTATCAACCAGTTTGCAAAACTCGCCAACAGTTAGGCAAAAATCCAAAAAAATAGGCCAAAAACCTCCTCAACAGTCCAAACGCCATGCAAACGCACACATATCACCGCCTAGGTATTAGACACACGTTACAACTTACGGGACTCAATTCCGACATACAGAGGCCGAGTTATGGTCCAGTTTGCAAAACTTGTCAACACTTAGGCAAAAAATTGAAAAAGAGCCCATAACCCGCCTCAGCCGTCCAAACGCCATGCAAACACACACATAGTACCACGTAGGTTTCAGACATGCGTCACAACTTACGGGACTCGATTCCGGTATACGGAGGTCGAGTTATTGTCCAGTTTGAAAAACTAGCCAACACTTAGGCAAAAAGCTGAAAAAGGGCCCTAAACCCTACTCAACCGTCTAAATGCCACGTAAACATACACATAGCACCACATAGATATTAGACACGTGTTATAACTTACAGGATTCGATTTTGACATACGGAGGCCGAGTTATCGTTCAGTTTGCAAAACTTGCCAATATATAGGTAAAAAGCTAAAAAAGAGGCCAAAACCCATCTCCGTCGTCCAAATGCCACGCAAACACACACATAGCACTGCGTAGATATTAGACACGTGTCACAACTTACGGGAATCAATTCTGATATACGGAGGCTGAGTTATTGACCAGTTTATAAAACTCGCCAACACTTAGATAAAAGGCCAAAAAAGAGCCCAAAACCTGTCTCAGCTATCCAAACGCCACGCAAACACAAACATAGCACCGCGTAGGTATTAAACACGTGTTACAACTTACGAGACTCAATTCCGACATACGGAGGATGAGTTATCGCCTAGTTTGCAAAAACTCGCCAACACTTAGGTAAAATGCCGAAAAAGAGCCCAAAACCTGTCTCGAACGTCTAAACGCCATACAAACACACACATAATACCGCGTAGGTATTAGACACGCGTTACAACTTACGGGACTCGATTCTGACATACAGAGGCCAAGTTATCGCCCAGTTTGTAAAACTCGCCAACACATAGATAGAATATCGAAAAAAGAGCCCATAACCTATCTCGGTCGTCCAAACACCACGTAAACACACACATAGAACCGCGTAGGTATTAGACATGTGTTATAATGTACGGAACTTGATTCCGATATACGGAGGCCGAGTTATCGTCTAGTTTGCAAATCTCGAAAACACTTAGGCAAAAAGCTAAAAAAGAGCTCATAACCCGCCTAGGCCGTCCAGATGTCACGCAAACACACACATAGCTCCGCGTAGGTATTAGACACGCGTTACAACTTACGGGACTCAATTTTGACATATGAAGGTCGAGTTATCGCCCAGTTTAAAAAACTCGCCAACACTTAGGTAAAAAGCCGAAAAAGAGCCCATAGCCCGTCTCGGCCGTCCAAACGCCATGCAAACACACACATAGCACCGCGTAGGTATTAGACACGCATCAAAACTTATGAGAATCAATTCTGACATACAAAGGTCGAGTTATCCCCTAGTTTTCAAAACTCATCAATACTTAAGCAAAAAGCCAAAAAAGAACCCAAAACCCGCCTCAGCCGTCCAAACGCCATGCAAACATACACATAGCACCACGTAGATTTTAGACACACGTCATAACTTACGGGACTCGATTCTGATATACAGGGGCCGAGTTATTGCCCAGATTGCAAAACTCGCCAACACTTAAACAAAAAACCGAAAAAGAGCACCAAACCTGCCTTGATTGTCCAAACGCCACGCAAACATACACATAGCACCGCGTAGGTATTAGACACGCGTTACAACTTACGGGTCTTGATTCTGACATACGGAGGCCGAGTTATCGTCCAATTTACAAAACTGGCAACACTTTGGCAAAAAACCAAAAAAAAGGCCAAAACCCGCCTCGGTCGTCCAGATGTCATGCAAACACACACATAGCACCGCGTAGGTATTAGACACGTGTTACAACTTACGGGACTCAATTCCGAAATACGGAGGCCGAGTTTTCGCCTAGTTTGCAAAACTCGCCAACACTTAAATAAAAAAAAAGAGCTCATAACCCACCTCGGCCGTCCAAACACCACGCAAACACACAAATAGCACCGCGTACGTATTAGACATGCGTTATAACTTATGGAACTCGATTCCGATATACGGAGGCCGAGTTATTGCCCAGTTTGTAAAACTCGCCAATAATTAGGTAAAAAGCCAAAAAAGAGCCCAAAACTCGCCTCGACCGTCCAGATGCCATGCAAACATACACATAACACCGCGTAAGTATTAGACACGTGTTACAACTTACGGGACTCGATTCTGACATACGAAGGCCGAGTTATCGTCCAGTTTACAAAACTCGTCAATACTTAGCCAAAAAGACGAAAAAGAGTCCAAAACCCGCCTCGGCCGTCCAGATGCCACGCAAACACACACATAGCACCGCGTAGATATTAGACACGCGTTACAACTTACGGAACTCGATTTTGATATACGGAGGTCGAGTTATCGCCCAGTTTGCAAAACTCATCAACAATTAGGCAAAAAGCCAAAAAAGAACCCAAAACCTGCCTCAACAGTCAAAACGCCATGAAAACACACACATAGCACCACGTAGTTTTTATACACGCGTCATTACTTACGGGACTCGATTCCGATATACGGAGGTCGAGTTATTGTCCAGTTTGCAAAACTCGCCAACACTTAAGCAAAAAAGTCGAAAAAAACCTTAAACCTGCTTCGACTGTCCAAACGTCACGCAAATATACACATATCATTGCGTAGGTATTAGACACGCGTTACAACTTACGGGACTAGATTTGAAAATACGGAGACCGAGTTATCGTCCAATTTATAAAACTCGCCAACACTTTGACAAAAAGCCAAAAAAGAGGCCAAAACCCGCCTCGATCGTCAAGACGCCATACAAACACACACAAAACACCGCATAGGTATTAGACACGCGTTACAACTTACGGGACTCGATTCCGACATACGGAGACCTAGTTATCGTCCAGTTTGCAAAACTCGCCAACACTTAGGCAAAAAGTCGAAAAAGAGCCCAAAACCCGCCTCGGTCATTCAGATGCCACGCAAATACACACATAGCATCGCGTAGAAATTAGACACGCGTTACAATTTACGGGACTCGATTTTGACATACGGAGGTCGAGTTATCTCCCAGTTTATAAAACTCGTCAACACTTAGGCAAAAAGCCAAAAAAGAACCCAAAACCCGTCTCAGTCGTCCAAACGCCATGCAAACACACACATAGTATCACGTAGGTTTTAGACATGCGTCACATCTTACGGGACTCGATTCCGATATACGGAGGCTGAGTTATTGTCCTGTTTGTAAAACTCATCAACACTTAAGTAAAAAGCCAAAAAAGAGCCTAAAACCTGCCTCGACTGTCCAAACGCCACGTAAACATTCACATAGCACCTCTTAGGTATTAGACACGCGTTACAACTTACGGGAATGGATTCAAAAATACGGAGACCGAGTTATCGTCCAATTTACAAAACTCGCCAACACTTTGGCAAAAAGCCAAAAAAGAGACTAAAACCCGCCTCGGTCGTCCAAACGCCATACAAACACACATATAGCACCGCGTAGGTATTAGACACGTGTTACAACTTACGGGACTCAATTCTGAAATACGGAGGCCGAGTTATCGCCCAGTTTGCAAAACTCGCCAACACTTAGGCAAAAAAAAAGAAAAAGAGCCCATAACCTGCCTTGGTCGTCCAAACGCCACACAAATAGCACCGCGTAGCTATTAGACATGCGCTATAACTTACGGAACACAATTTCGATATACGGAGGCCAAGTTATCGTCCAGTTTGTAAAACTCACCAATAATTAGGCAAAAAGCCGAAAAGAGCCCAAAACTTGCCTCGGTCGTCCAGATGCCACGCAAACACACACATATCACCGCGTAGGTGTTAGACACGCATTACAAATTACGGGACTCGATTCTGACATACGAAGGCCGAGTTATCGTCTAGTTTGAAAAATTCGCCAACACATATACAAAAAGCCGAAAAAAAGTCTAAAACTTTCCTCGGCCGTCCAGATGCCATGCAAACACACACATAGTACCGCGTAGGTATTAGACACGCGTTACAACTTACAGGACTCTATTTTGACATACGGAGGCCGAGTTATCGCCTAGTTTGTAAAACTCGCCAACACTTAGGTTAAAAGCCAAAAAAGAGCCCAAAATCCGACTCGGTCGTCCAAACTCCACGCAAACATCCACATAGCACCGCGTAGTTATTAGACATGCGCTACAACTTACAGGACTCAATTCTGACATACGGAGGCCAAGTTATCGCCCAATTTGCAAAACTCGCCAACACATAGGCAAAAGGCCGAAAAAGAACCCATAACCCGCTTCGGCCGTCCAAACGCCATACAAACACACACATAGCACCGAGTAGGTATTAGACACGCGTTACAATTTAGAACCCGAGAATTTAGAATATTCTTATGAGTGGTGTATTGGGTAGCATGTGATGATATGTGTGAATGCAGTAAATAATATGGTGTAAGGTGTAAGGTAAATTTTGGGGACGAAATTTTTAGAAGAAGGGGTGATTGTGACAACCCGAGAATTTAGAATATTTTTAAAATTTTAATTTATTGATTTAAGGTTCAAAATTAGAACCTAAACAGAAAATTAGTGTATGCGTTTGATATTTTTAAGAAGAAATTTTGAGAATTTCAAAATTTTGTGAAGGATTTAAGTGAATTATTCAGGATTAAGTTAATATGTGAATATGTTTTGTGAATATGGTTATGTATGTGTACAATATGTGGTTAAGAGTCAAGGGTTGACCAGATAAACGATATATGTGACAAACCCTAAGTATATATTAAGAACGTCAACGTTCGGTTAGAAAACCCTAACGATTAACAAGAAACCCTAAAAACTGATTCTGGAAACCCTAATTTCAGCTCCGGGAATTCGAAACCCTAATTCGATGTATGAAATCCTAATATGGGAACTTAAATGATTATTATATTGCTTAAGGTCTAATAATTAATATATTAATTAGGGTAAAGCTTAATTAATTAGCAAACCCTAATTTTAAAAATTGAAAACCTTAATTTTTGGATTAGAAACCCTAATATTTTATAATTGGGGAAAAACCACAGTGTTAATTTAATAATTTTAATGTTAATTAGGAAATATTAATCCTAATTTTCAAGTTATAGTAATTAGAAAACTCAAATCTAATTATGAAATCTAATTTCTAAATTAAAAAATTATTTTCTATTTAAAAACCCTAATTTGTGGGTTGCAAACCCTAATCTGTGGTTTTGACCCTGATTGCTAAATTAGCAATTTTAATTAGGAAATACTAATCCTAATTAGCAAGATTTAAGTTATGATTAAGAAATTTTAATATAATTAGAAAATTCTAATTCTAATTCTAATTTAGAAATACTAATTTTTTATTCTGAAAGCCGAAATTTGGAAATGTTATAAACTAAATTGCAAAACCTAATGGTTCAAACCCTAAACCCTAACATAGTTCAAATCCTAACCCAAACCCTAAACCCTAAGGATTTGGCTAATTGACAAGAATGCCATTAAATGTATAAATCAAATGACAATATTGCCCTTTTTATTTTCTTTAATAGGTAACTTGTAGAAATTGTTATCCACTTGAGTTGGTAACCTAATATTGACTTTGTATAACCTATAAATACAGCAAATCAGTCTATTTTGCTAGCAATCTCAGCAACATACAATGAATCAAAGTAATATAAAGAGATCTATGAGAGAGAAGGTTCTCATAATAAGTATTTTTTGCTAGCTAACACCAACCAACTCTCTCTCTCTCTAGTCCAAAGCTCCGAAATTTACTAAGTGATTCAGTCTCTTATCAAGCCCTAGATTGTAAGAAACCAAATTTTATGAAATAAAAATATTCAATTTTTCTTATAATTACAATGCAGTAAATGATTAAATTAATAAAAGTTTAAAGTTAAAGGTGATATATATAAATTTTTCAAAATACGCAAGTGGTTATAGAATATTCTTGTTGTCGGGGAATATTTATTTGGTCATAGAATATTCTTTTTGTCGGAGAATATTCGTAAGACGGCGCAGCCATTTGTGGTCCCCATAACGAATAACTGTAGGATGAAGAAAACGACAAAAATTGAGTTTTTGTAAATAATGACGTAGTTGTTACCGTTAACACTGTTGGAATACCTGGTGGTTAAAATACAGTAATACTCGTGTCTGCACAGTAGCACACGATTTTACACATTATTTTTAAATTATTGATCCTTACGTAAGAAGGCACTACTCAATAATTATTACAGTAATTTCTGTTCAATATTTTATTTTATTGATTCAATAATTGCTGCGTTGATATTTTATATTATTGTTGTTTCAATAATTGTTACTGCACAGTATCTCCATTATCAGATTAATAATTCATATTATTTGAATATATTATTAGATAGAATTATTGGCAATGTCTAGAAAGTTCTGTCAAGGAGAGGTTTGGTCACCTAATTGCGCGCCAGTAAGGAGAAATCCTTATCGGAAAGCCCCCTCTTTCCTGGGAACAGCCTGGTTGTCATTATTGTGATTCTGTAATATTATTTGTGAATAATTAATTATTAATTTATATGATAAGGAAATATTTATTTTATGTGGATATAAATGTTGGATATATTTATTGTGGTTAAAAATGAAGGAATTATTGTTGAGGTATTTTATC
Organism: Panax japonicus; assembly: GCA_020205505.1. Taxonomy (NCBI): domain Eukaryota; kingdom Viridiplantae; phylum Streptophyta; class Magnoliopsida; order Apiales; family Araliaceae; genus Panax; species Panax japonicus. The sequence goes on from CM035107.1 coordinate 48,078,194, forward strand.
AGTATTTTTGTCGGAATGAAGGTATTAAAAATTAAACCAGTGTTTTTGAGATATATTGCGTGAGTTATAATTTTTAATCCGACCGTTGGATCGTTGTAATTTTTGGATATGTTATACATATATAAGTTGAGTATATGTCCACAAATTTTTAACCGTTAAAAATGAACGTAGGATTTGTTATGAATTTTAAGAGGTGAATGGTTCAGAAATTATTGAAGTATCCAAATTTAACATTTTGGTGGAAAATTCTAGAATTGAGTGGACCCCACTTATGGTTGGTTAAGAAATGTGCTGAATTTTATTTCAAATGTGGTGGGTGGGAATAGTAGCAGGTAAAGCCATCAGGTTGCAGGTCAAGTCTGCTAAAATTTTTCTATAAATAGAGGGCTAAGTTTGAATTGAAAATCACACCAGAAACATAAGCGTTCTCTCTTTCTCTCTCTCTAATTATTGAGTGTATTTTGTGAGTATTTAGATACTTGGTGAGTTGATATTCATCAATGCAAGTTTCCTTTAACGTCATATCCGATATCCAGTCAGAAGTGCTGCTCTTTTGAGGTAAGGGATAGTAAGGGATTTTAAGGGATTGTAAGGAATGTTATTTTCTTCATAATGATGTTATTCTTTCAATATCATTATACTGCAATATTGGTATGGATTTTATTGTAGAATTTCTACCTTTTTGTGTCGGGGTTACTATTCACGTATACGGTACTATTCACGTATATGACACTATTTATGTATATGACATTATTTACGTATACGGTACTATGTACAAATACGGAGTACTATTCATGAGTTACAATTCACGAGTTACTATTCATGAGTTATTATTCACGAGTTACTATATGCGAGTTACAATTCACGAATTACTATTAATGAGTTACTATTCACGAGTTACTATTCACGAGTTACTATTCATGAATTACTATTCACGAGTTACTATTCACGAGTTATTATTCACATGTACTATTCACAATAAAATTAGTTTCTTTTTCTGACCAAATTATCGTTGATTTATGAATCTTACTCTTGAAATTAAATCCATGTTTTGATGTTATTATTTTTATTATCATATATAACATTTTTATAATTTTGGTGAAGAAAATTGTCTTTGACTTGAGTGTAAAGATGGGTAGATTATTGGTATAATCATGACTATGAGTTCTCTTTGGCCAGTAGTGCAAAGATGAATTGTGACTAGTATTATCATGACCATTGAATTTATAATTGAATATTTTTAGCTTCAGTGCAAAGGTGAATTGATCAACACGGTTATAATTATGGTTTATATAGATTTTGAAATGATTATATATTTATTTGAGATCTAAATATCTTTAGCATGTAGTGCAAAGATAATCTGTTGTTGAATATCTTTGGCCCGTAGTGCAATGATGACCTGTTGTTGAATATCTTTTGCCTGTAGTGCAAAGATGAACTGTTGACGAATATCTTTGGCCCATAGTGCAAAGATGAATTTATTAGTATGATTATGAACCGGAACTGTGATTTGGTATAACCATGATCTTTGATGTTTTAGGGTAAAGACAGGTGATGAAAATTATCTTCGTCTTGGATGCGAAGAGGAATTTAGAATTATAATTATGATTATGAGTTATTCATATAATTGTGGAAAAGAACTGTTGATTGATGTTACAGGGATAAAAAATTGTTGGTGAACGTTTAACATGGAGAAGATAATAGACTGTATTGTCTATTTTACTCTTTTAATGGATTGCTCGTTCCGCTGCAACTATGGTTGAAATTTTTATCATCTACCATATGTTCTAAATCTCTGATTTATTATTGATGAAGGCTATTGATAATTTAATTATATTTAGTCATGATATTCTTTACTGAGCTAGTTGTGCTCACCCTTTTGCTTCACAATTCCTTTCAGGTAATAAAAGTGTAGCTGGGTCGAGCGGGGGTAACTAGGGAATAGAACGGTGGTCTCTAGCTGTGGAGTTCTCCCTAAACAGTATAGACAAATGTGTTGTATACATCATTTAGTAGTTATATTTGGTGAATCAAATAGGGTGAAGCGAACCCAACGTTAGAAGGGTGTTTTGCCATTATCATACAAGATGTCTAAAGACATACAACCTCGTGTCATCATAAGACAGGATTGTACACATCCACTCACTGAGTATATCTACGCGCACTACCTATATGATCTTGGTGTTTGTTTGAAGTATAATTCTCAATTAGAGACAGTGGAGATAATGATATGTCAAGAGAAGACTCACCATTGGAAATAATATGATAGTATTCTTCTCATTTTTTCTTTGGGGTCTATTGGGTCAACCAAGGATAATTATGTGGTCATATGATATCTATCATAACCTAGAAGCATGGCCTCCCATGTACAAAGGTTTCCTTGAGCACTTCTCAAAGATTTTAATTTCTAAAACAGTTTTTGACCATACCTTTATGTAGGTATCACTGTGAGGTGCTATCCACTGATGACATTTGTCACATTACGGTTGGGACACGAGTCATAGTTGGTATATATTTGTATCCAAACTCATAGCATATGTGTTGTTGTATTTTGTACGACAATTGTTGTAAACAAGTTATAGTTGTTTTCTGTACCATGTATTTGGCGACTCAGAATGGGTTGGATGGAATGGACCTATTTTGGGGGCGTCACAGTTGGTATCAGAGCTTAGGGATATGATCTCTGGCGGAGATCCAGGATTAGAACTAGGAGGGGATAGATGAGTAAATCCTTCGTTAGTGTATCCTACCTAAGCTTATTTGTTGGTCAGCCATAATATCGGGATATTATGTGATATGTTAATTTGTTCAATTAACCCTTGTTTTGAAGCTGTATTCTAGAATGATATCTGAAATACAGGAGATGAGCAATGGAGAAATCATGAGGAGAGGGAAGATGGAAGCAAGGTATTCTCAACTCTATGAAATACCAGGTACGTAAATTTCGGGGACGAAATTTCATAAGGAAGGGAGATTGTAAGACCCTGAATTTTATGAAATAAAAATATTCAATTTTTCTTATAATTACAATTCAGTAAATGATTAAATTGATAAAAGTTTAAAGTTATGGGTGATATATATAAATTTTTCAAAATACGCAAATGGTTATAGAATATTCTTGTTGTCGGGGAATATTCGTTTGGTCGTAGAATATTCTTGTTATCGGGGAATATTCGTAAGACGGCGCAGCCATTTGTGGTCCCCATAACGAATAATTGTCGGATGAAGAAAACGACAAAAATTGAGTTTTTATAAATAACGGCGTAGTTGTTACCGTTAACACTGTTGGAATATCCGGTGGTTAAAATACATTAATACGCGTGTCTGCACAGCAGCACACAGTTTTACACATTATTTTCGAATTATTGATCCTTACGTAAGAAGGTACTACTCAATAATTGTTACAGTAATTACTGTTCACTATTTTATTTTATTGATTAAATAATTGCTGCGTTGATATTTTATATTATTGTTGTTTCAATAATTGTCACAACACAGTATCTCTATTATCAGATCAATAATTCATATTATTTGAATAATATTATTAGATAGCATTATTGGCAATGTCTAGAGAGTTCTGTCAAGGAGAGGTTTGGTCATCTAATTGCGCGCTAGTAAGGAGAAATCCTTATCGGAAAGCCCCCTCTTTCCTGGGAACTGCCTGGTTGTCATTATTGTGATTCTGTAATATTATTTGTGAATAATTAATTATTGATTTATATGATAAGGAAATATTTATTTTATGTGGATATAAATATTGGATATATTTATTGTGGTTAAAAATGAAGGAATTAATGTTGAGGTATTTTATTAGTATTTTTGTCGGAATGAAGGTATTAAAAATTAAACCAGTGTTTTTGAGATATATTGCGTGAGTTATAATTTTTAATCCGACCGTTGGATCGTTGTAATTTTTGGATATGTTATACATATATAAGTTGCGTATATGTCCACAAATTTTTAACCGTTAAAAATCAACGTATGATTTGTTATGAATTTTAAGAGGTGAATGGTTCAGAAATTGTTGAAGTATCCGAATTTAGCATTTTGGTAGAAAATTCTAAAATTGAGTGGGCCCCAATTGTGGTTGGTGAACAAATGTGCTGATTTTTATTTCAAATGTGGTCGGTGGGAATAGTAGTAGGTAAAGCCATCAGGTTGCAGGTCAAGTCTGCTAAAATTTTCCTATAAATAGAGGGCTAAGTTTGAATTGAAAATCACACCAGAAACATAAGCTTTCTCTCTTTCTCTCTCTAGATTATTGAGTGTACTTTGTGAGTATTTAGATACTTGGTGAGTTGATATTCATCAGTGCAAGTTTCCTTCAACGTCATATCCGATATTCAGTCAGAAGTGCTGCTCTTTTGAGGTACGGGATAGTAAGGGATTTTAAGGGATTGTAAGGAATGTTATTTTCTTCATATTGATATTATTCTTTCAATATCATTATACTGCAATATTGGTATGAATTTTATTGTGGAATTTCTACCTTTTTGTGTCGAGGTTACTATTCATGTATATGGTATTATTCACGTATACAACACTATTTATGTATGTGGCACTATTTATGTATATGAAATTATTTACGTATACGGTACTATGTACAAATACGGAGTACTATTCATGAGTTATTATTCACGAGTTACTATTCACGAGTTACTATTCACGAGTTACTATTCACGGGTACTATTCACAATATAATTGGTTTCTTTTTCTGACCAAATTATCGTTGATTTATGAATCTTACTCTTGAAATTAAATCCATGTTTTGATGTTATTGTTTTTATTATCGTATATAACATTTTTATAATCTTGGTGAAGAAATTTGTCTTTGACTTGAGTGTAAAGATGGGTAGATTATTGGTATAATCATGACTATGGTTCTCTTTGGCCAGTAGTGCAAAGATGAATTGTGACTAGTATAATCATGACCATTGAATTTACAATTGAATATTTTTAGCTTAAGTGCAAAGGTGAATTGATAAACTTGGTTATAATTATGGTTTATATAGATTTTGAAATGATTATATATTTATTTGAGATATGAATATCTTTAGCCTGTAGTGCAAAGATGATCTGTTGTTGAATATCTTTGGCCCGTAGTGCAATGATGACCTGTTGTTGAATATCTTTGGCCTGTAGTGCAAAGATGAACTGTTGACGAATATCTTTGGCCCATAGTGCAAAGATGAATTTATTAGTATGATTATGAACTAGAACTGTGATTTGGTATAACCATGATCTTTGATATTTCAAGTAAAGACAGGTGATGAAAATTATCTTCGTCTTGGATGCGAAGAGAAATTTAGAATTACAATTATAATTATGAGTTATTCATATAATTGTGGAAAAGAACTGTTGATTGATGTTACAGGGATAAAAAATTGTTGGTGGACTTTTAACATGGAGAAGATAATAGACTGTATTGTCTATTTGACTCTTCTAATGGATTGCTCGTTCCGCTGCAACTATGGTTGAAATTTTTATCATCTACCATATGTTCTAAATCTCTGATTTGTTATTGATGAAGGCTATTGATAATTTAATTATCTTTAGTCATGATATTCTTTACTGAGCTAGTTGTGCTCACCATTTTGCTTCACAATTCCTTTCAGGTAATAAAAGTGTAGCTGGGTCGAGCGGGGGTAACAAGGGAATAGAACGGTGGTCTCTAGCTGTGGAGTTCTCCCTAAACAGTATAGACAAGTGTGTTGTATACATCATTTAGTAGTTATATTTGGTGAATCAAATAGGGTGAAGTGAACCCAACGTTAGAAGGGTGTTTTGCCACTATCATACAAGATGTCTAAAGACATACAACCTCGTGTCTTCATAAGACAGGATTGTGCACATCCACTTACTGAGTATATCTACGCGCACTACCTATATGATCTTGGTGTTTGTTTGAAGTATAATTCGCAATTAGAGACAGTGGAGATAATGATATGTCAAGAGAAGACTCACCATTGGAAAAAAATATGATAGTAATCTTCTCGTTTTTCTTTGGGGTCTATTGGGTCAACCAAGGATAATTATGTGGCCATATGATATCTATCATAACCTAGAAGCATGGCCTCCCATGTACGAAGGTTTCCTTGAGCACTTCCCAAAGATTTTAATTTCTAAAACAGTTTTTGACTATACCTTTATTTAGGTATCACTGTGAGGTGCTGTCCACTGATTGGACATTTGTCACATTACGGTTGGGACACGAGTCACAGTTAGTATATATTTGTATCCAAACTCATAGCATATGTGTTGTTGTATTTTGTACGACAATTGTTGTAATAAAGTTGTAGTTATTTTCTGTACCATGTATTTGGCGACTCAGAATGGGTTGGATGGAATGGACCTATTTTGGGGGCATCACATAGAGCCCTCATGATCAGTTAAGAAGATTAAGATCAAATATTTTTCAAGAAGGTATAAACCCTAAATTTATTTTTTGATCTTGTATACTAAGATAGAGTTAGTGTTATGTGTTTAGATGTTTTCTAGAACATGTTTTATGGTGATATATGATGATCTATCATAGATCCATAGCATCAAAGTTGGTAAAAATTGAAGTTTTTCAAAACTGTTCTTAAGCTCTAAAAGTAGTTTGACAACGTAATTTCAGGGGCTGTAAATCTTTGTATGTTAGTGTTTTGTGTTGTTTTATGTTTTGGATCTGTAGTCTAATGTGATGTATGTGATCTGGAAGTGGTATCCAAGCTATTAGACTTCCAGATTACAAGTTATAGTCGGTCAAAACACGTTGACTGGACATGACCAGACGAATTCTGGGTAACCCAAAAATCAAATATCAGCGTTTGACAACTCTTTGTAACGCTTGGATCTGGTAGGTTGTATGTGTATTGTTGATTTGGTTGTAACCAGCTTGTAGTGTGTTATATGTACTATAGATCCATGCCTCTAGATGTCTTAAAAAACAACCATATTGGTCGTAATGAGTGGTCAAATCAGGACACTCGGTCACGGATGAGTTTCTAGGAAGAAACCCAGAAACCTCAAGAACAAATATTCTGACTGCCTTTGACCGAGATCTTTCTGGATATTGTGATGCTTATGGACCGATCTGTTGTTTTGTATATGTTCCTTGACATGAGTAGTACACATATGAACCATTATATCCTATGAACCATGATCAGAACACGTAGATAATCGAGCTATGATATAGCTACTCGAACTGCCTGGGTTTCTGGAAAACCCAGGTGACGTCTGACAACATATTCTGTAGCATAGATCTTGCTGTGATGATGTAGTTTGGGAATGAAATCGGTTTGTAATCGTAGTATTTCATGTATACTATAACTTTAAAACAATAGGTAACCCTATTAACGTCCAGAACATGCAACGTTTTGTGGTCAAAGTAGACAACTTATAACTGACATGGGTTTTCTAGGTTTCACTCAAGAACACCTCAAGTACACCTATAGCGACGAGTTTGTCGCTATAGGGGCCTTTAGCGACGGTTTTTAATATATTTAATTTCTGATTTTCCAGAAATTATTTAAAAATTGATAAAAAATGGTTTTAAATTATTAAAAATACAAAATAAATTCTGAAAAATTATTTTAAAGTCTGAAAAATAGTTTTTAATTATTTAGAGTATATTTCATAAATATTTAATATTTTTGGAATATAAATGGTATTTAATTTATTTAATTATAATATTAAATAAATGATTTAAAAATGATTTTAATGTATGAAAAATCATGAAAAATAATATTATGACATAATAAAATATTTTAAGTTATTTTCAATGACTTTTAATATTTTGTGATGAATTTCATTAATTAATTAATATTAATGATAGTTAATTTATTTAATAATTATATTAAATAAATTATGGAAAAATAGAATTAATGATTTAAAAATCATATAAAAATGATTGAAGTATTATAAAAATATTTTAAGTTATAAAATATAAATTTTGATATTTTGTCATGAAAATATTAATATTTTAATATTAATAACAATTATCGGATAATGGATTTAAGTGTTTAAAAATTATATAAATATGATTTTAAGGTATTAAAAATACTTTGTAATATTATAAATATATTATAATATTATGTGATGATTTTCATTAATATTTGATAATAAATAGATATTAATGATAAAGGAATTATGTGGTATTTAATTCGTATAAATACGTTGTTAATGATTGAATTTTTTTTATAAATAGTAATAATTATTTAAAAATTATTACGAGCTTACGAAAAATATTTCTACTGATAATAAATTATTTAAGTTAATTGTTAAGTGTTTAATGCAGAGTTTAATTGAACTTAAACTCGTGAATTGTCCGATTAGACCATCAGGATGACAATTTTGTGTCGGGTTCAACTCAGACTGCAATAGTTTGACTTGATACCGAGTCTTATGTGTGTTATAGACTTATAGGATTATGTGCTATGTGTTTAGGTTATTCTATGTCTATATATATAATAGTATTATATTGTGATGATATTATTCTAATATTGGAGATCTATATTACTAATATTAGGTTTTCGGATAAGGCGTTATAAATTTCATAGCGGTAATCAACGTTTCAGGCAAGTTTATTTTTACTTAACTCTATTAAGAGTTATTTTATTCGGATAAGCTTATGGTTAATCATTGTTTGTAACCCCAACTTTTATAAATAAAGATGAATTTTCTATAAATATTATTTTTGAATATTATGGAATAAATTTGATATAATGTTATAGTTGTGGGTAATATTTATAAATTTTGTAAAGTAAGCAAGTTGTTATAAAATATTCGTTTGGTCGGGGAATATTCTTTTTGTCAGGGAATATTCGTACAACGGCTCAATCATTGGTGGACCCCACAACGGAAGTATTGTCGTAGTTAGAAAACGACAAAATTATCTTCCTATAAAAATAACGGCGAAGGTGTTACCGTTAAAACGGTTGAACTACCCGGTAGTAAAAGTACAGTAATTCGCATGGTTGCATAGTAGCACACGGTATTGATTATTGATGCTTACGTGAGACGTCACTCAGCTATACTCAATTATTGCTACAGTAATTGCTGCATCATATCTCTTATATTATTGATTCAATTATTGTAACAGTATCATCTGTATAATATGTTATATTATTAAATCAATAATTTAGACGACAAGTTCTAAATGATTAATAATTGTTGAAAGATTAAATATGTGTTGATTAAAAATAAAATGATTTATAGTAATATTTATTCAATCCTTGATATATATAAAGAGTCTGTTATGAGACGTTTGTGGTAAGTTTAGTTTTTTTATGGGGGGCCCATATGTCATCATCTAAGAGTCTCTTTGTCAATAGTAATTACCTTCGTCAATAGTAATTACCTTTACCAGACGTCAAACCACTTGCCGTTTCATATTACAAGCATCGAACCACTTGTCGTTTCACATTATAGGCTTCGAACCAATTGTCGTTTCACATTACAGGCGTCAAACAACTTTTCTTTTCACATCACCAGTCGTCAAGCCACTTACCTTTTCACATGGCAAGTGCTAAGCTAGAAATCTTCTATAAATAGAGGCCTAGTGCTTCATTATTTTTCACGAATTCATTCAAGTTATAGAGAGAGAAAGTATAGAGAGAATAAGAGAGAAAGCAGAAGAGTATTCGGTTACTACACTACTGCAATATTCAATCTCCTATTAAAGTAAGGGATATTATTCTTTTGTATTCAAGAAGAGAACTTCTGTTATTTCATTTCTTTATTATTCTGTTGGAATAACCTGTATACATGGTTTAACCTATACTTGGTGACATTCTTCTATTATTCTGTTGGAACATCATGTCTGTGTGTTTTACACCGGACCTGGTTTCGTCTTATTATTATTCTTTTTGAACATCCTGTTTGTGTGTTTTACACCGGACCTGGTTCCGTCTTTATTATTATTCTATTGGAACATCCTGTCTGTGTGTTTTACGCCGGACCTGGTTCCATTCTTTATTATTCTGTTGGAATATCATGTCTATGCATTTTATGTCGGACCTGGTTCCGTTATTTATTATTCTGTTGGAATAACCTGTCTGTGCGGTCTATCGCATGCATGGTGATTTCTTTTGTTATTCCATTCTTGTTTATACTCAGTTGGTTAAAACTTTGACTTCTATACTCCATGAAATTAGTGAAATATCCTTGATATTTGCGCTTCAACCGGTATCCTTTTATGGAAATATTCTTCTAAGTATTCTTGAATTTTACTCTACAAAGCAGTATCATGTTAATAGTTTGGATGTTATTGGTTCCTGGATAAATTAATTCTTGAACTTGTTTTATTGAATTCTTATATCATTGTCATCATCCTCGTGTTTATATTATATTTAAAGTCATCTGTGGACTATAGTGCATAGATGGACTTGATATGATTATGACCAGGGATTATTCGATGTAATCATGACCGTAATGTTACGAATGATGTGGTAAAAATACTCATTGGCCCGTAGTGCATTGATGGACAGTTGTTGGCATTATCATGACCATTAATGAATACATAAATATTCTTGGCCCGTAGTGCATGGATAATTGTGGTCGTGATACTAAAGAATATCCTTGGCCGTAGTGCAGGGGTGATTCGATGATGTGGAATATTTATTAAGTTGAGTCTCAGCTATAACAGTGATGAAAAACCTTTTAAATCATAAAAGATAGTAGATTTTATTTTCTACTTGACTCTTTTAATGGATTTCTTGTTCTGCTGCAGTTAAACTTGATATTTATTATATTTTATCAGTTTAACACTGTTGAAGGCTAATGATAATTTATTCTGCATTATCTTAGTCATAATATTTCTTACTGGGCTAGTTGAGCTCACCCTTTCTTTCACTGTTCTCTTCAGGAAATGAGAATATAGCTGGGACGAGTCGGGGAACGGAGTAATGGTCTAGAGGATAGCATTAGTAGTCCTCACTATTCTGTGAAATAGTGTGATAATAATTGTAATGAGGACTCCTTTTGAGTTTGTATAATCTCTAGTAGACAATATTTGTATTCAAACTCACAGTTTATGTTTTGTCGTATTGTACACGACAGTTGTATTAATAAGTTGTATTTGAATTCTGTACCATGTATTTGGCGACCCAAGATGGGTGATGTATACCTAATTTTGGGGGCATCACAGTTGGTATCAAAGCTTAGGGATATGATCCCTGGCTAAGATGTGAGACTAGTTTTAGGAGGGGAGAGACGGGGAATTCCTTCGCTAGTATGACCTACCTAAGTTTATGTGCTATTTTATTGGTCGTTTAGAATATAGGGATAATATGTTACATGTCAATTAACCTTTTGTTTTGTGGCAGTATCTGAAAATGACATCTGAGAATGTTGAGAATAGCAATGGAGCACAGGCGACCGTTGATTCACTACATATCAATAATCAGGATAATGTGCATCAGGAAGGCGACAATCCTCATTCAAACAACAACACTGACCAAATGATGAATAATCAAATGTTCAGAGGCTTTATGCAATTCATGAAACATCAGGCGAGAGCGGCTCCTGTCCAAAACGTAAGTGGAAACACTGGAAACTCTCGGGCAGTCACCGCTAAACAGTTCAAGGAGTTGGGACCACCGGAGTTTAAGGGAGAGATTAAACCACTTATGGCGGAAGCATGGATTAAGTAGATCACCAAGATATTTGATGTCTTGGGATGCTCCGAGGAGCAAAAGGTTCCCTTTGCCGCCTTTATGTTGCGCGGAGAGGCAGATTACTGGTGGAAATTGGTAAAACGTACTCAACCTGCTGTACTAAAGATATATTGGGAGAAGTTCCAGAAGCTGTTCAACGACAAATACTTTTCCGAAAGTATTCGCCATATGAAGGAGGTGGAGTTTATCAAGTTGGAACAAAACAATATAACCATGTCGCAATACGAGGCAAAATTTGCGGAGTTATCATGGTTTGTGTCCCACTTGGTGGATAATGAAGAGAGAATGGCGTGAATGTTTTTAAGAGGTTTGAAGCCGGAGATACGTCAACATCTTATTTCTCATAAACTGTGTTTGTATTCAGATATTTTAAATAGGGCTCAGTTAGTGGAGCGCGATAACGAGTCAACGCAACTAAAAGAGAGCAGCCGGTAAAATTATAATACCAGCGAGAGTAGTCATCGAAGCGGTGACAACAAGCGTGGAGGGAATCAACATGTCAGAAATGATAACCACTTCGGTGGTAATCAGGGCCAAAACAATAAGAATGGACATTTCATGAAGAGGAGATTCAACAATGATGGAAAGACGTCAGCACCAGCACCCGTTGTTAAGGAAGGAGAAAGACCACCTATCATATGCTTCAAATGCGGAGGGGAGGGACACATCAGTCCAAATTGCGCGATGACGTCCAAAGTATGTTATAATTATGGAAGAGAAGGTCACTTAGCCCAATTTTGTCATTCACTGAAGACAAATTCAGCTAGGATGGAGGCACCAAAGGCCGTCCCAGAAAGGGCAAAGCCGGTAGTGCAAGGGAGAGCGTTTGTTGTGACCTCCCAGAAAGCAAGGAACGCGAATGAGGTCATCACGGGTAAGCTTATCATAAACTCTAACGAAGTCTATACTTTATTTGATACCGGTTCTACCCATTCTTTTATTTCTCCTACTTGCGCTGATCGATTAAATTTGTCTCCTGAGAAATTAGACTTTGACTTATCTGTGGAAACTCCGTTGGGAGAAACCTTCATTACATCCACTATTTATAAGTCTTTTTTGGTTCTAATCGGTACCCTCACATTACCTGTCGATCTTATTTCATTAAAAATACTTACATTTGACGTGATTCTAGGGATTGATTGGTTAACTACTCATCATGTAAAAATTGATTGTTTTCGTAAGGTTGTTAGCTTTCATATTCCTAATCAACCTATTATGCGAATTCAAGCTACCAAACCATTAAAATCAATCACGGTCATCTCAAGCCATAAAGGTATTCGTTTATTGAAAAACGAATGTCAAGCTTTCTTAGCTTATGTCATAGATCTAAACAAAAATACGTCAGTTTTGAATGATATTTCTGTTGTTAATAAATTTCCTGATGTATTCCCCGAAGAACTTCCTGGCCTACCCCCAGAGCTTGAAATTGAATTTTTTATCGACCTTGAACCCGGTACAAAACCCATTTTTAAAGCCCCATATCGAATGGCTCCTATTGAACTTCAGGAGTTAAAGACCCAACTGCAGGAATTGTTAGACATTGGCTTTATTCGTCCTAGTACTTCTCCTTGGGGTGCTCCTATTCTATTCGTGAAGAAGAAAGATGGGAGTATGCGACTTTGTATTGATTATCGGGAGTTGAATCATGTCACCATCAAAAATAGTTATCCATTGCCACGTATTGATGACCTGTTTGACCAGTTGCAAGGAGCCAAATTCTTTTCAAAGATTGATCTTCATTTCGGATATCACCAATTGAAGATTAGAACCGATGACATTCTAAAGACGACTTTCAGAACTCGATACGGGCATTATAAATTACTAGTCATGTCCTTTGGATTGACTTATGCTCATGCTGCCTTCATGGATATGATGAACCGAGTATTTAAGGAATATTTGGATCACTTTGTGGTCGTCTTTATTGATGACATCCTTATTTATTCCAAAAGCTATGAAGATCATGAGCAACACTTGAGGCTGACACTCCAAAAACTTCGTGAATATAAGCTTTATGCCAAGTTAAAGAAATGCGAGTTCTGGCTTGAGGAAGTAGCATTCCTTGTGTGACAACCCGAAAAATTTCTAAAATCTTGAATGATTAGAATAAAGGTTAAAGAATAAAAACTAAATGAGAATTTGAGTATTTATTTAAATTTTTCAAGTAAAACCTATATGGTTTGATATTCGAATGAGAATAGAGAAAATATGGGTTTAAAATTCCAAAACCCTAGAAATGAGTTAATATGTACTTGAAGGAATATTAAGAATAAGGTATTACGATACCTGTAAATTCGATGTGAATGGAATAGTCTGAGAAATATTATATAAGTACATATGGAAATTTTGTTATTGGAAATAAGATTTCACATGAAGAGATGCTATGAGGTTAAACGAATATGAGTATATGTATAGAAATATATATACTTAGTAAGGTGCTATATATATATATATATATATATATATATATATATATATATATATATATATATATATTAGCAAGAGGAATGATGGATTAAGTTAATGACATAATGATCAAGATAAAACTATGTTAGAAATTAACATAGCTTGAGTGTTGGCCTTGACTGGCAAATAAGAATTTGAAGAAGTATAAAGTCGTTAGTTAATACAATTAGTAATGAGAATGAAGTAATTTAAAAACTCAAAATTTGAGTTAGAGAAAGAATTTTGAAGTATGGACTGCTCGATTGCGTCCGGAATGTCATGTGTAGTCAGAATGGACAGTAAACACAAAATGTGTAAAGGTTGACTTTTGGTCAAAGTCAAAGTGCAAGATTAATTTATGTTGCAGTTAAGTCTATAAATTTTCTATTGAAACTAACATTGTAAACCTTTTTAATATTGAAGGTATGTATTAAGTTAAGGTTGTAGACCTTGGGACTGATGTGTAAAGTTTAATGTATAAACAATGTATGTTTATATCTTCCGCAAATAGTGATAGAATTAGTATACCGGATCCGCGGCGATTTGGAACCCGGATTCGGGGATGCTACAATTGGTATCAAAGCTGTAGGTTATAAACCTTAGGTAGGTGTACCTTAGGCTATAACCACAAAGATGGTAAGTAATAAACTCGAATAGAGTTTAAGCGATAAGAGATGAATTTATTGAAATTCATCATTAAGTAGAGAAGAAGATAAAGAAGATTCAAAGAAGGATCTTAAAAAGTTATAAGGATAAGAATTCGGAGTTACCTAACTCCAGTATTAGAGATGAAAAGTGATAATAAATAGACGGTGTCTATAAGATGAAAAGTGCAAATAAAATCATAATATAATATGATTAAGGAGAAGAATAAGAAGATCGTAAAATAAAACGATCGTAAGTATGAGAAGAAATGATTTCAAAATAAGATCACCACGTGATCAGATTAAATCATTGAATAACATATGATTTGTTAAGTGATTGAAATGATATAGCTTTAAGCTATAAAGAGAAGGTACTATGAAATGGTAGAATGTAAACTCAGAAAAGAGTGGTAAATGTTAAGATACGGATTAAAGAAAACTCGTATTAAGAAAAGAGAAAGTTAAGATTATGTGGGTTTTCAATTGAGGACTCATGTCAGTAGCTGAGCTGTATGATTCCTGTATGGGCGGGGAATTTGTACTTGGTTTTAGAATCACTTAGCTTCCTGGTTGATATAGTGGTTAGGTTGACAAATTCTTTGTATGGGCGGGGAATTGTCCGCTTAGCTTCCTATATTGATTAGTGGCCGAGTTTGGTTTAACAATCACTTAGTTTCTGACATTAATAATCATTGGAACCTAATGTCACGCTATTTGCTATATGCATGTTGAGAAGATGATTCTTTTCTCATGTGTATAATGAATAGGTAGAGGATATAAGGTTAAGTTGCGAGTTCTTAAAACTCATACTTATGGTAAGTTCATGACTCATAATCATATGGTATGTTTTGAACCCCTCAGCGAATGGACGCCTATGGTCTGACTAGGATAAGTTCATAAACCCATATGATTGTGGCAAGTTACTGAACCCATAATGTGTGGTAAGTTTGATGAACTGGGGTATAGCAAAGTTATGAATGAAGCATTGAGGATTATAAGAATAGATAGATTTATTAAGCAATGGATCAGTAGAGAAAGTGAAGTTGACGATGGAAACATAGGTATTCCAAATCTTCTAGCTATGCTAGTTTTCGAAGTTTTTGACATCAAGCTAAATACGCACTAATGTGCCTTTAAAAATGAATTTTTGTTATCCTCAACACATGGTGACAAGTGTATAGATGTGGACTTCGGGCCACTAACACATCGTTAACTATTGTGGCATGATGACACAAAAGATGATTTTTAATAGTTTTGAACGGTTTAAAGAAGAGTCTATGCTAATTGATGCGGCTAGACGAAAATGATTTAAATGATCAAAATGTATTTTTATATCATTAATGCATCATGTAACCTGGTGCAAAGATGATAAAAATGATGGAGTTATCAATGCAGAATTACTTAGTGTTGGATGTGATCAGAGGATCGTCACCTCACTACAGTATGATGTAGTATAACAAAGTCACAAAATGACAGAATCCTCAACGGACTGTAAATACAGTGCGGTGTCATGATGTCAAAATGATTTTGAGAATTTTAAAGATTAATTTATGTTGCAGTTAAGTCTATAAATTTTCTATTGAAACTAACATTGTAAACCTTTTTAATATTGAAGGTATGTATTAAGTTAAGGTTGTAGACCTTGGGACTGATGTGTAAAGTTTAATGTATAAACAATGTATGTTTATATCTTCTGTAAATAGTGATAGAATTAGTATACCGGATCCGCGGCGATTTGGAACCCGGATTCGGGGATGCTAGAAATATTTCGATTGAAATTCGAATTATTGATGTGTCTAAGCTATTTGATTCAGCTAGACAAATGTTTATGAAATTCAAAGTATTTTTTTGAAAGTTTATGTCGAACCAAATTATTTTGGTGAGGAATCTTATGATAAGTCTGAGGTGAACAACCCTAAAATTGGGGATATACTAATTGGATAAATTTTTCCAATCTAAAAACGCATACAGTCGTTTCGATTACTAAGGTACAATAGACTGATCAGCTAAAGTACCCGCATCGGTAGTTTACATTCTTTGTGATTGTAAACATACCTATTAAAGAAATGTTTCAGAGGTAGAGTACCTTTCTTTCTTAATTGAAAGAGGTAGCAGGTAGAAATACCCCTAAACCTCAAACCCCCATCGGTAGTTTACCTTCTTCGTGATTGTAAACATACCTATTAAAGAAATATTTCAGAGGTAGAGTACCTTTCTTTCTTAATTGAAAGAGGTAACAGGTAGAAATACCCCTAAACCTCAAAGTTCGTGATCTTTATGATCCCTCAGACAGATATGAAAAGTTTTTTCTTAAACCCTTCAGAGTAATGTTGTGGTAGAATGTGATGGTTGATATGAAATAATGTAAACTCGTTGTGTACAAGTAGAATCTGAGATGATTGAATAAAGGTTATTACGACAACCTAGTTTTGAAGAATGTTTAGAAGATGTAAACTCCTAGTGAGTAGTTATGGTGAAATGTGATGATAGAAAGAGAAATCTTCAAAGGAGGAAATTGTAAAGGTTAAGTTAACAACCTAGTTTTGATCAATCAAATAAACAAAGATTAGTATGCTTTAATTTCGAGGACGAAATTCTTAGAAGAAGGGGTGAATGTGACAACTCGAAAAATTTCTAAAATCTTGAATGATTAGAATAAAGGTTAAAGAATAAAACCTAGATGAGAATTTGAGTATTTATTTAAAATTTTCAAGTAAAACCTATATGGTTTGATATTCGAATGAGAATAGAGAAAATATGGGTTTAAAATTCCAAAACCCTAGAAATGAGTTAATATGTACTTGAAGGAATATTAAGAATAAGGTATTACGATACCTGTAAATTCGATGTGAATGGAATAGTCTGAGAAATATTATATAAGTACATATGGAAATTTTATTATTGGAAATAAGATTTCAGATGAAGAGATGCTATGAGGTTAAACGAATATGAGTATATGTATAGAAATATATATACTTAGTAAGGTGCTATATATATATATATATATATATATATATATATATATATATATATATATATATATATATATATATATATATATTTTAGCAAGAGAAATGATGGATTAAGTTAATGACATAATGATCAAGATAAAACTATGTTAGAAATTAACATAGCTTGAGTGTTGGCCTTGACTGGCAAATAAGAATTTGAAGAAGTATAAAGTCGTTAGTTAATACGATTAGTAATGAGAATGAAGTAATTTAAAAACTCAAAATTTGAGTTAGAGATAGAATTTTGAAGTATGGACTGCTCGATTGCATCCGGAATGTCATGTGTAGTCAGAATGGATAGTAAACACAAAATATGTAAAGGTTGACTTTTGGTCAAAGTCAACAGTTGACTTTTTATGGGGAAAAATCAAAATTAATGTGAGAAGTGAAATATGTTATGATTATGTGAATTATGGATATGATTAAATAAATATACATTATATAATGTGAATACATTTATTTTGTATATAGAGGTGAATTAAGAATTAAGTTATGTAACCTAATATATATATTAGGTGTGATTATTAAATAACCTAAATGGTTATCGTTATTTAGTGGTCATAATATTTTATATACTAGTGACCTAATTTAAGAGAATTATGGTATTTAGAATATATACCAATTATAAGAGATTTATTTTATACATCTCAGTTAATTAATTTTATAGCCTAATTATAACAAGTCTAATTAGGTAAGAAATTAAATGTACTTAAGTAAGAATTTTTATTTCACTTGAGTGCATGTAAACCCTAATTTACTGATAAGGGTAGAATATATTAAAATTAAAGTAATGGACTATAATAATATCATAGCCCAATAATTTATTTAGAGTCCAAGAGATGTGGATTTAATGAACTAAGGAAGTTATATTATTTAAACAAACCCAATTAATATATTAAGTATGGGACTTGTAGATAAAGTAATTAAGAGCAATTAATTATTTAATCTAGACCAATATATTATGTATGGGGCAAGTATTATAATGACCCAATTAAATTTTGGGTTGAAAGCCGAAATTGGTGTTTGTTAGTAAGTAACACAAGTAAAATGGCTAGCTCAATGGAATTAATTATTGAGAGCCCAAATTAAGCCTACTTGTGGGAGAATAATAATATAATAAATTATATTAAGTTAAGAGATATATTTTTATTATCTTAAGTTATTAATTTTGTAACTTAATTAAAATAAGTTTAATTGGGTTATACAATTTAATGTAATAGAGGATACCCTAATTAAATATTTAGGGTGAGTAAAGATAGAAAGAATTGGACTATGTAAATATTACATAGCCCAAAAGAATTAAATAAAATATCCAAGTGTTGGCCAATTATGGAAGGACATTTTAGTCATTTAGGAAGTAAATTAAATTAAGCCCACTTGGATGAATTGAAGGCCACTTGGCCGAATTATAAAGAAAGAAGAAAGAGATATGAATTGATTAAAAGATTAGATAAAGTAGAAAGAAAAAGAAGAGACAAGAATAAAAAGAAAAAAATAAGGATTAGATGAGAAAGAGAAAAAGAAGAAACGGGAGGAAGAGAGGGAGAAAAAAGGGAAGTGGCCGAAGCCCTTGTGTGGGAAGAGGAGGAGATGGAAGGATCTCCATGAAGAAGAAGGAAGAAGAAGAAGAAAAAGAAAAAGCTAAGGTATAAAACTAATTTTTCTTCCTAAGTTTTATTCTTTTTCTTTTTGTAATTTGATGGAAGGGGTTTTTTGTTTTTGAAGTTCAAACCCTAAGATATATGTGTTTTTCTTTGATTTTAGTATGGATCCACCCATGATGGGTGTTGATTTGGTTGGAAACCAAAAGGAAATGAAAAATAAATTTTTCTAGTTTTGGAAAAAAACCGAAATTTTTATGTACTTTGAAATTTCACCGTTTTAAATTTATGACTTCTTTTTTGCGATCCGTCAGAAAGGGATGTTAGATATATGTGTTTAGTAGTTAAACCAAGTGGTAGTACTCAAAAATGTTGAGTTTACATGGGGTAGTGACTGATTTGGTGAAAACAGTTCCGTTTTTATAACCAAAAATGGGCAGATTCGGGGCTGTCAGTAGCGAGGGCAATTTCGTCCAGTTTTTGTGCTTTAAAAATTCTGAGCTTTTGATATGTTGTAGTACTCTGCTTTAGCTTTCCATAGACTCCGGAACGGACTAATTCCGATTCGGGATGAGGTAGTTATGGCGTTCGGAAGGTGCGTAGCAAAACTGTTCCTCAATTTCCGAACAGCCTCCTTGATGTAATTTTTTTAAACTGTTGTGTTCTGATTTTGGAAAAATGTCGTGAGACAAAAGTTGTAGCCCTGGAAGATATCTTTGCGTGGGCTCAAGAATCGCTCAAAAATGTTTTAAAACGCAAGAGTTATGGCTGTTTTAGTGAGGCTGGGTAGATCCAGAAAAAAAAAATATCGAAAAATCTAATTGTCCAAAAATAGGAAAAATGAGATTTAGGACGTGAGACCCTTGAGCATGGCTTATGCAAGTTTGTAATGAAGTTTTGGGTCGGGTTTAAAGTCTTGTGATGTTTATGGCGTTTTAGAATGCTTAAACAAGTAAGTTAATAAAAAGGAAAACAATTGAAAACAATTGCTTATTGTGGTAATTAATGACTTCAATTATTTTATGTGACTAAGGATATTGGATCGAGATATTATTAGTAGTATTTGACTGGAATGTTATTAAAAGGTTGATAACCTTAGTGTAAAATATTATTACATATTAATAATGTTCGACGGGAGATTTAATGAGAAATTAATGTTATTTTTCAATGTAATTGTTGAAATTAATATTCAATGAAGTATATCATGTGTTTGGGCAAATGATAGAAAAATAATATAATAAATTGAGTTTTACTATAAAAGACATGCATTAGCTGTTTAAACTCCATATTTGCGAGTAGAGATAAAAGATATTTCTGAAATGAATTTAAATGGTTTAAGTTTCAAGATGTAAAATATTTGCATCTTAAAATATGTGAGACCTTTATTATTTATGAAACAAGTAAAATATTATTACATGATTAATAATATTAGAAGGTGATTACAATATTATTAAATGATTAGTAATATTAGTAAAGGATTTAAATATTATTAAATGATTAATAATATTTGTGAATGATAAATAATATATTAACTGATTAAAAATATTAGACAAAAGTTTAAGATAATGGTTAAGTGATAGTAATATTATTAAGGGATAATAATATTACTAACGAGTTCAAGAATTATTCAATGTTTAATTATGTGGCTAAATGTTAGCTAATTTATTATTTGAGTAATCGTGTTGAGAGATAGAATGTATTATGCTAATTGGAGGATCGATCTTATTAATGATAGGTCTTTCATAAGAGATTAGATTAAATTGCGTAGCAGTAGTCAACGAATCAGGCAAGTTCCTAAATTTGAACTTCTAATTATGGTGCAAGTTTCCTAACTCAACTTGAGTTGTTAATTCAAAGCATGTTAGTGGTTAATTATTATTGATTATACCACGTCAATAATTTAATGATTCGCACATTGTGCATGTTGTATATGTTCATCAGGTATGAATGGCTGATCACCTTCATTACCATAGGTTTCAGTTAAACTTGTTCATGTTAATTGTTGACATCTAATATTATTGGTTCAGTCATTCAATCGTTGAAAATTGATTCATGTTATTTCTTAATTATTATATTGTTGAAAACTTGAAAGCTTATTCATTTTTTTCAATCATGATATATATCTTCATTGTATGTAAAACTTGCTGGGCAAATTTGTTGCTCACCCTTGCTATATCATGATAAAATTTTCAGATTAAGGAGAAAGCTTGAATAAGGTCAGAAGCAAAGTCAAAGTGCAAGATTAATTTATGTTGCAGTTAAGTCTATAAATTTTCTATTAAAACTAATAATGTAAACCTTTTTAATATTGAAGGTATGTATTAAGTTAAGGTTGTAGACCTTGGGACTGATGTGTAAAGTTTAATGTATAAACAATGTATGTTTATATCTTCCGCAAATAGTGATAGAATTAGTATACCGGATCCGCGGCGATTTGGAACCCGGATTCGGGGATGCTACACCTTAGGCACGTGGTATCAAGTCATGGACCAGTGACCGAAGTACGTAGCTTTCTCGGTTTAGCTGGTTATTATCGGAGATTCATGGAAGGATTTTCTTGAATTGCTACTTCATTGACTCAGCTGACTCGGAAAGATACAAAGTTCGGTTGGAGCGAAGAATATGAGAAGAGTTTTCAAAAACTCAAGAGGAGACTCATTTTAGCACCTGTTCTGACAATACCATCTGGCTCGGAGGGATTTGTCATCTACAGTGATGCTTCGGGTAAAGGGTTAGGATGTATTCTCATGCAACATTGAAAAGTCATAGCCTATGCCTCGCGACAACTCAAATAATATGAGAGGAATTATCCTACTCATGATCTAGAGTTGGCAGTTGTTGTCTTTGCACTTAAAATTTGGAGGCATTACTTGTATGGGGAGAAAGTGTAGATCTTTACAGATCATAAAAGCCTCAAATATTTCTTCACTCAAAAGGAACTCAACATGCGACAACGACATTGGCTTGAACTGTTGAAAGATTATGATCATACCATCCAATACCATCCTGGAAAAGCGAACGTGGTTGTTGGCGCATTGAGTAGAAGATCATATGCAAGTACGAGTGCGATATTGTCAACGCAAAGGCCCATTTTGTGTGACTTGTAATGGATGGAGATAGAGTTAAAGACTCCAGGGACGCATGTGATGATGGCGAATATACGAGTAGAACCGACTTTAATCGATAAAGTTAAAGCTGCTCAAGCTACAGACCTGGAGCTGATGCGTATGAGGAAGAAAGTGCAAGAAGGTGTTATACCGAAAGCAAGAATCGATGAAGAAGGAATACTTCGAGTCAACTCCAGACTTTGTGTTCCTAACGAACCTAATTTAAAGTATAAAATCATGATGGAGGCGCACAACACACCATTTGTAATCCATCCTGGGAGTACCAAAATGTATCATGATATTCGTCATACATTTTGGTGGAGCAATATGAAGAGAGAGATAACGTTGTTTATCTCAAGGTGTCTAACTTGTCAACGAGTTAAAGCGGAGCATCAAGTACCAAAAGGTCCATTGCAACTACTTGAAATTCCAGAATGGAAGTGGGAGCACATTACCATGGATTTCGTTACCGGTCTTCCTAAGGTTTCTCAAGGCATAGATGTGATTTGGGTCATTATTAATAGATTGACCAAGTCTGCTCATTTCTTACCGATACGAGAAACTTATACACTTGAACATCTTGTTCGTATGTACATAAATGAGATTGTAAGACTGCATGGTATGCCGGTATCCATAGTTTCTGATCGAGACCCAAGATTCACTTCACGATTTTGGGTTAGTTTTCAAAAAGCTATGGGCACAGACTTACGATTTAGCTCGGCATATCATCCTCAGACGGACGGATAGTCAGAGAGGACTATTCAAACTCTTGAAGATCTATTAAGACTCTATGTCCTTGATTTTAAGGGAAGTTGGGACAAGTTCTTACCATTGGTGGAGTTTTCCTACAACAACAGTTATTAAGCAAGTATTGGCATGGCTCCATTCGAAGCGTTGTATGGAAGAAAGTGTCGTTCTCCAGTATGCTGGGATGAGGTGGGTGAAGCAACGTTGTTAGGACCGGAGTTGGTATGTATGACTACAGAAAAGATTCAAACGATCCAATAACGTATAAAAACCTCACAAAATCGACAAAAGAGTTATGCTGATCTTCATCGAAAGGACGTGGAATTCGATATAGGAGATCATGCGTTGTTACGTGTTGCTCCATGGAAAGGAGTTACAAGATTTGGAAAGAGAGGAAAACTCAATCCTCGATTCATCGGCCCATTTTTAATCCTCGATCGAGTAGGAACTGTGACCTATAGACCCGCTTTACCGCCAAGTATGTCTCGTGTTCATAACGTTTTTCACATATCCATGTTACGTAAATATGTGAAAGACCCGAACCACATTATTGAGTTAGAACCAGACGAAATAGCGGAAGATTTGACGTATGAAGAGGTTCCTGTTCAAATCTTGAATAAGAAGGAACATATTCTACGCTCCAAAGTTATACCTCAAGTTAAAGTTTTGTGGAGAAACCATGATGTTGAGGAAATGACTTGGGAGTTAAAATCTGAAATAAAATCAAGGTATCCTTACCTCTTCGACATACCAGGTACGTATCCTAATTTCGAGGGTGAAATTTCATAAGAAGAGGAGGTTGTAAGACCCCAACTTTTATAAATAAAGATGAATTTTCTATAAATATTATTTTTGAATATTATGGAATAAATTTGATATAATGTTATAGTTGTGGGTAATATATATAAATTTTGCAAAGTAAGCAAGTTGTTATAAAATATTCGTTCGGTCGAGGAATATTCTTTTTATCGGGGAATATTCGTACGACGGCTCAATCATTGGTGGACCCCACAATGAAAGTATTGTCGTAGTTAGAAAACGATAAAATTATCTTTCTATAAAAATAACGACGGAGGTGTTACCGTTAAAACTGTTGAACTACCCGGTAGTAAAAGTACAGTAATTCGCAAGGTTGCATAGTAGCACACGGTATTGATTATTGATGCTTACGTGAGAAGTCAGTCAGCTATACTCAATTATTGCTACAGTAATTGCTGCATCATATCTTTTATATTATTGATTCAATTATTGTCACAGTATCATCTGTATAATATGTTATATTATTAAATCAATAATTGAGATGACAAGTTATAAATGATTAATAATTGTTGAAAGATTAAATATGTGTTGATTAAAAATAAAATGATTTATGGTAATATTTATTCAATCCTTGATGTATATAAAGAGTCTGTTATGAGACGTTTGTGGTAAGTTTGGTTATTTTATGAGGGCCCATATGTCATCATCTAAGAGTCCCTTCGTCAATAGTAATTACCTTCGTCAATAGTAATTACCTTTGTCAATAGTAATTATCTTCGTCAATAGTAATTACCTTCGTCAATAGTAATTACCTTCATCAATAATAATTACCTTCGTCAATAGTAATTACCTTTACCAGACGTCAAACCACTTGCCGTTTCATATTACAAGCGTCGAACCACTTGTCGGTTCACATTACAGGCGTCGAATTAATTTTTGTTTCACATTACAAGCGTCAAACCACTTTTCTTTTCACATCACCAGTCGTCAAGCCACTTGCCTTTTCATATGGCAAGTGCTAAGCTAGAAATCTTCTATAAATAGAGGCCTAGTGCTTCATTATTTTTCACAAATTCATTCAAGCTATAAAGAGAGAAATTATAGAGAAAATAAGATAGAAAGAAGAAGAATATTATGTTACTACACCACTGCAGTATTCAATCTCCTACTAAAGTAAGGGATATTATTCTTTTGTATTCAAGAAGAGAACTTCTGTTATTCCATTTCTTTATTGTTCTGTTGGAATAACCTGTATACGCGGTTTACCCTATACTTGTTGACATTCTTCTATTATTCTGTTGGAACATCCTGTCTGTGTGTTTTACACCGGACCTGGTTCTGTCTTATTATTATTCTGTTAGAACATCTTGTCTATGTGTTTTACACCGGACCTGGTTTTGTCTTTATTAATATTCTGTTGGAACATCCTGTCTGTGTGTTTTACACCGGACCTGGTTCCATTCTTTATTATTCTGTTGGAATATCATGTATGTGCATTTTATGTAGGACCTGGTTTCGTTATTTATTATTCTGTTGGAATAACCTGCCTGTGCGGTCTATCGCATGCATGGTGATTTCTTTTGTTATTCCATTCTTGTTTATACTCAGTTGGTTAAAACTTTGACTTCTATACTCCATGAAATTAGTGGAATATCCTTGATATTTGTGCTTCATACGGTATCCTTTCATGGAAATATTCTTCTAAGTATTCTTGAATTTTACTCTACAAAGCAGTATCATGTTGACAGTTTGGATGTTATTGGTTCCTGGATAAATTAATTCTTGAACTTGTTTTATTGAATTCTTATATCATTGTCATCATCCTCATGTTTATATTAAGTTGAAAGTCATCTGTGGCCTGTAGTGCATAGATGGACTTGATATGATTATGACCAGATATTATTCGGTGTAATCATGACCGTAATGTTACAAATGATGTGGTAAAAATCCTCATTGGCCCGTAGTGCATTGATGGACAGTTGTTGGCATGATCATGACCATTAATGAATACACAAATATTCTTGGCCCGTAGTGCATGGATAATTGTGGTCGTGATACTAAAGAATATCCTTGGCCGTAGTGCAGGGGTGATTCGATGATGTGAAATATTTATTAAGCTGAGTCTCAGCTATAACAGTGATGAAAAACCTTTTAAATCATAAAAGATAATAGATTTTATTTTCTACTTGACTCTTTTAATGGATTGTTGGTTCCGGTCCAGTTAAACTTGATATTTATTATTTTTTATCAGTTTAACACTGTTGAAGGCTAATGATAATTTATTCTACATTATCTTAGTCATAATATTTCTTACTGGACTAGTTGAGCTCACCCTTTCTTTCATTATTCTCTTCAGGAAATGAGAATATAGCTGGGACGAGTCGGGGAACGGAGTAATGGTCCAGAGGATAGCATTAGTAGTCCTCACTATTCTGTGAAATAGTG
The DNA here is from genome assembly GCA_020205505.1 of Panax japonicus. Lineage (NCBI taxonomy): Eukaryota > Viridiplantae > Streptophyta > Magnoliopsida > Apiales > Araliaceae > Panax > Panax japonicus. The sequence continues at coordinate 48,104,610 of CM035107.1, forward strand.
TGATAATAATTGTAATGAGGACTCCTTTTGAGTTTGTATAATCTCTAGTAGACAATATTTGTATTCAAACTCACAGTTTATGTTTTGTCGTATTGTACACGACAGTTGTATTAGTAAGTTGTATTTGAATTCTATACCATGTATCTGGCGACCCAAGATGGGTGATGTATACCTAATTTTGGGGGCGTCACATTGTTGGTTTCCATGAATTGTACTCTGTACATATTTCATGTATAAGTCAGGTATGAAAGGCTAATCACCTTCATTACGAGTTCGTTCAGATATATGTGTTCATGTATAATATTTATTCAGTCATAAATTTGTTTCTACTAGTTCACAATTATATTGTTGAATTATAGCCACCTTATTATTCAGACTCTTTCAATCATGACATATCGTTATACTATTGAACTTAAACTTTTTGGACGACTTTCATGCTCACCCTTGTTATATCATGATAAAACATTGCAGATTAAGACGAACGCGTCGAATACAAGGAAAGGTTAAAGACAGTTCCAGCTTTAGTTTACGTATGCGATTAGATTTGTAATAGTAATGTATGATGATAATGTTTTGTATTAAATAAGTTATGTATTATGTATTAAGTTAAGGTTACTCGACCTTGGGGAAAAGTGTGTAAGTTTTACTGTATAAACAATTTATGTTTATATCTTCCGCAAATATAGTTATATAGTGTTAGAATGATCGAACCGAATCCGCGGTGATTCGGGACCTCGGATTCGGGGCCGTCACAGTTGGTATCAAAGATGTTGGTTATAAACCTAGGGTAATGATACCTTAGACTAATGACCGCAATGATTAGGATAAGATCTAACTCACATAGAGTTAGTCGGTCGGTAAGATTTAAAGACGATTCTCGGCGAGTTATAAAAATACAGAGTTCCCTAACTCTGATAATAAAGTTGAACAGTAATGGTGAATTGATAGAGTCTAAAAGACTAAAAGTGTAGTAATAGAAGATCGTAAAATAAAACGATCAAGGAATAGGAATAAATCGTAATATATACGATGAGATCACTCCGTGATCTGATAAAATGACAACAGGAATAAGAATCAATCTGATGATTGAAAAGTTTACAGCAAGATTGTTGTGTGAATTGGTACAGATTCGGGAAAGGATTATGAATACGGATTAAATGAAATTCGTATTGAGAAGGGAGTTAGTGTTAGGTGGGGATTCAATTGAGGATTCATGTCGGCAGCTGAGTTGTATGATTCCTTGTGTGGGCGGGGAATTGTACTTGGTATAACAACTACTTAGTTCTGACAATGATAATCATTGAAATGTTTGTGTCACGCTATTTGTTAAATGCATGTTAAGAGGGTGATTCCTTTCTCATGTGTAGAACAGATAAATAGGTCATAGGTAGAGAATATAAGGTTAAGTACGAGTTCTTAAAACTCATACTTATGTGACATGCTTGATTCATAGTTATATGAAATGTTTATGAACCCCTCGACGAATGGACGCCAAAGGTCTGTCTAGGAAAGTTTTTAAACTCATATGATTGTGGCAATTTATGGACTCATAAGTGTGGTTTTACGAACTGGGTATAGTTGTGTGTAAATGGAGTATTAAGGATAATAAGAATAGATAGACTGTTTAAACAAATGATTATTAGTGAAGAATTAAGTTTTCCAAAACTCCTAGCTATGCTAGACTTTGAAATTTTGACATCAAGCTAAATATGCACTATGTGCTTTTAAAAGAAAAATATGTAGACTCGTAATCATTTTTGAAACGGTTTAAAGTATAGTCTATGCTACTTATTTCAGCTAGATGCAAATGATTTGAAATATCAAAATATATTTTATTTATCACTCATGTACCATGTAACCTGGTGTAGAGATGATAAAAAGTTGACAGAGTTGTAAATACAGGTATACTTAGTGTGCATCCGATCTGAAAATCATTGTTCCACTATTGTATGATGTGTTATGACAAAGTCATATAATGACGGCATCCTCAAACGGACTGTTAATACAGTACGGCATCATGACATCATTCTCAAAAATATTTTCAAAAATTTTTAATTTGCCAACGGGGTTTGGCTACACCTAAATAATTCGATTTAATTGAATTATTAATATGAGTCTATGTTATTCGATTCAGCTAGACTAAAGTGTATGAAAACTCTAAGTATTCATTGAAAGAAATTTCCCAAACCAAATTATTTTGGTGCGGAATCCAATAAGACAGAGGTAGAATTTTGTGCCTATGGCAGTGAAGAGGAACAGATAAAATTAGTACTTGGCCAGTACAGGGCATATCGGGCTAATAACCCTTTGTGTTCGTAAGTTATGCCGGTTTGTGGATGAATTTCCATATAACCTTTGCGAAAATGACAGCCAAATAGTCTATACGACTCCTCAGCAAAATTTGAAAATTTTTATTCTTGTGAGTGGTGTATTGGGTGGCTTGTGATTTTATGTGTGAATGGTGTAAGAAATATGGTGTAAGGTGTAAGGTGTAAGGTAAATTTCGAGGACAAAATTTTTAGAAGAATGGGTAAATGTGACAACCCGAGAATTGAGAATATTTTTAAAATTTTAATTTATTGATTTAAGGTTCAAAATAAGAACCTAGACAGAAAATTAGTGTATGCGTTTGATATTTTTAAGAAGGAATTTTGAGGATTTCAAAATTCTGTGAAGGATTTAAATGAATTATTCAGGAATAAGTAAATACGTGAATATGTTCTGTGAATATGGTTATGTATGTGTACAGTATGTGTTTAATTGTCAAGGGTTGACCAGATAAATGATATCTATGACAAACCCTAAGTATATATAAAGAACGTCAACGTTCGGTTAGAAACCCCTAATGATTAACAGGAAACCCTAGAAACCGGTTCTGAAAACCCTAATTTCAGCTCTGGGAATTCGAAACCCTAATTCGATGTATGAAACCCTAATATAGGAACTTAAATGATTATTATATAACTTAAGTTCTAATAATTAACATATTAATTAGGGTAAAGCTTAATTTATTAGCAAACCCTAATTTCAATATCTTAAAATATCTTTAAACACTTTATTTTCATTTAAAATGATTATTATAATATTAAAATCATTTTTAAACTAATTTATTTAATATAAATATTAAATAACTTTAATATCATTAATAATCATTAATTAATAAAATTAACCATTAAATATTAAAATTTATATTTTATAACTTAAAATATTCTTAAATACCTTATTATTATTTAAAATGATTTTTAATATAATAAAATCATTTTTAATTCATTTATTTCACTCATTTAATAAATAGCTTAATTATCATTAATATTAATTTATTAATAAAAATTATCACATAATATTAAAAGTTATCAAAAATAACTCAAAATTATTTTCTAACACAATAATATAATTTTTCATTATTTTTCATGAATTAAAACCATTTTTAAATAATTTATCTAATATTGTAAATAAATAAATAAATACCATTTATATTCCAAAAATATTAAATATTTTCGAAATATACCCAAAATAGTTAAAAACTATTTTTCAGACTTTAAAATAATTTTTCATAATTTATTATGTATTTTTAATAATTAAAAACCATTTTTATCAAAAAAAATTTATTAATTTCCGGAATTTATAAATAAAACCGTCGCTAAAGGGCTATAGCGACACTTGCTGTCGCTATAGGTGTTCTTCAATCCAAACCCAGAAATCTTGTCAAACACCGAGTGGCTATGTTTGACCGTGAATAACTCAGTGTATGTTGTGATTCTGGACTCGGTTTTGGTCAGATTATGTAGTACAAATACAAGACTATAAGATAAAACAATCAACATGGACAAATCATATAACGCCAAACAGATTTAATCGTTCAAACTTACTGTCAGAGGCTGTTCTTCATTTCTGGGTTTCCCAGAATTGAAGAACAGACCGACTGACCACTTTTGATCGCCAGCAACTTGCTACATGTTAATTATTTTTGAGATCTAAAAGCTTTAATGTGTAGACAACATGTAGGACTACATATTCATTACATAAAATAAACAAAACATCAACACATCAATCAGTTACAAGCCGGTCAACCACTGACAGAATCTGTGTTCATGGGTTTTTCTGGGTTTTCCAGAAAACCGAGAACATGAACTTCTCTACTACTTTGACTAGCCACCAATTCCAATATATGAAATATTTTAACGATATAAAAGCATAATTCTATAGTTAATATACTAGACTACAGTCTAGCTTCAACAAACCAAACAAAACAACAACCAACACAAAGATCTGGGCCCATGAACTTGCTGTCAGAACTTTCTTGGCAAGTTCATAGCTGCCCAGAATTCTTCCGGTCAATGCCGGTCAACGGTATTTGACCGTGTAAATCTACCAATCTGTACAACAAATGACCACGATTCTTTTTGAATCTTAAAGAGAACATTACAGACTACATATAACAACTTAAAAACAACACAAATCATAAACGACCAAAGATTAAAATGGACTGACATTAGGCTGTCAAACCTCAAGAACAAAATTTCCAGATTTCATAGATCTTCAAATCTGAGCTTCTAGATGTTATGGATCTATCATCTAGCAACCCAGATCATCATAAGACACCATAACCAACATATTCTAACAATAAATCATAACATCTAACACCCGAGTATGGACAGAAATTAAACTAGGGTTTTATACCTCTTTAGGCTTTGATTTTGATTCTAGCTTCTATTTTTGTATATGATGAACGTGGGGCTTTGTTTAGGATTGATTTATGAAAAAAAATTCGTGGTTAGAGAGTGGAGAGGAAATGGTTGAGTGCTTGCAAGAATTAGACTACCAAATGGGAATTTCTCTCTCTTCAATCTATTTATAAACCACTTAGATACATGAATTGGCTGATTTGAGGCTTGTTGCTATCAATTAGAGAGTGTGTGGAGTTGGTGGAGTTGGCCAACAACTTTTATCTTGTAAAGATTTACAAGCAAGCTCATTAAAGAATGCAAAAAGGGTATTTTGGTCTTTTAATAAATCATTTAATGACAAAATTGTAACTTTACAAACCCTTAGGGTTTAGGGTTTAGGGTTTGAGCCAATTTAGCAAAATTCTAAAATTTCCATTTTTAGGGTTTGCACAAAAATTAAATAAATAAAATTAAACAACTTTTCGTTTCTAAAATTTTGTAAAATAAATTTGTTAATTAAATTAAGTTTGTACTTATCTTATACATGGATATTAGGGTTTATTACCCTTAATCACAATTAACTTTGCTAATAAAGCAATTAGGGTTTATCATACCAAAAATTAGGGTTTCCATAATATAATTAGGTTTTTTCTAGGAATTAAATGAGGGTTCTAGATCTTAGGATTTTAATTTACTAATAAGATTCACCTTAATTAGTAATTAAAGTTTATCACACATGTTATTAATCGTAATAACACTATTTTTGACTGATCAAACCTCCGGTTTAGGTTTCCGGATTAGGGTTTCTAATTATTAGAAAATCAAATATAATTAGGGTTTACATTTAAAGTTAGGGTTTTCTATAATTAGCAAAATATTAAATAACACATAATATATATCATATAACATTATCATATAACAGTCTTAAACTCACAATTTATTTTCAAATTAGGGTTTTCCACAGAAAACTAGGGTTTAACCAATTAACATTGGGGTTTTGAAATTAAACACCATAATTGACCAATCATCATCAACACGTGCATACGACACATATTAATAGCACTGAAAAATCAAAATATAATTAATATTATATTATTATCACCATTCCTCATTCCATAACCAGAAATAAGGTTTATAAAATATTATTAGGGTTTGGTCTTAATATAATAAAACTGTTCCACACATTAACATTACACACATAACCATACATATCTATAACACTAAAAAATTAACAATATAATATTATTATTCTCATTCCTTAATCAAAATCTGAAATTAGGGTTTGGATTCCATATCTGATTTATCTTACATAAATAACTTTCTTAATTAAGTTAAAATATTTAATTTAACCTCCTGAACAAATTCATATAATGAAATAATCATTATAATTATTCTAAAATCATTTCATATATTATTTAAATAATATAAGATTATATTTTCATAGAAAATAATTAATAAAAGCATTTCCAATAAGGAATTAATTAGTATAAAAATTATAATTGCTAATAATCAATAATTCTAAAAATAAATTTATCTGCAATACTTAATGTAATAAATAAATTTTATTTATCACACATATAATTATAATTACACATTACCTTGACACATATCATTCATATTTATTTTAATAAATAAAAAAAAATTATACGTAAAATTTACGATTTATTTATATAAAAAATATTGGGTTGTCACATTCACCCTCTCTTATAAGGATTCCGTCCCCGGAATCACTACTTTAAGACCTATACATACCAGGGTACATAACATTCACAATCATTGCAAGTAGATCTCGATCATGATTGATCTAATCGATCTTTAACTATTTCACATAAAGCTTGTCTTTCTGATTAAACGGAAATTTGATTTCTAAAAGAACTCAAATTCCTCATTCAAAATAATTTATAAAAATAATTTACTATATATAAGAAATCAATATTTAAGAAAATAATATTGGTTCGAGTAATACCTGGAGTTGCATCCCCGGCTGCCACAATATCTTGAACAGTTCTGTTGAAGACGCTTGCAGTTGATTCTGTTGGTTCGTTCTTTGATGTCGGTCCCGTTGCCGCCAATGTCCTGCTGCCTTTTTCCCGTATTCGCATTCCTTACCTCCATTCTCCTTCTTAAACAGTCACCCACCTTATTTTCCATTGACCCACACTTGAAATACCTACTATACATCCTTGGATTGAGACAGTCCGAAATGATATGTCTCTTCTGCCCACACTTACAATAAATAAATTTTCTTTTTAACATTTCCCAGAGTGGTTCTTTCCACAGTTCTCACATTGCACCACCTGCTTCTTCTTCACACCTTCTTGCTTCACCTGCACACTTCCAAAGTTGTTCACCTTTCTCTTTTTACTCCTATTCCCTTTTGTTTGTTTCCTCCTTTATTTCCACTATTAATTTCTACCTTCCCAGTTCCCTCAACTTTACCCTTGTTCCTTCTTACCTTGTTATAGAGCTAGGGTTCGAATCCCAGCTCAAACCTTCGCGCCTTTCTAACCTTCGTATCAACTTGATGCGGAGCCAATCTAGTCAACTCATTAAATCTCACTGACATATTCCGCAACTTACATATCCCCTTGCTTTAATTCTAGAAATTTCACCTCCATTCTAGCCTGCATACTACCAGAAATAATTTAAAAAAAAATAAAGTATTAAACCTATCCGATGCTACCACACCTGTTCCTGCCCTCGTCTAATTTGCTTTCTATCAAAAATTTTGCCTCACCCTTCATCATGCAGGTGGCAAAAGAGGTCTTTTGCCCCTCAACTACCCTAACTATCACGAATACCTTTTTAATTCCCTTAACCCAAGTTTGGGCTTCTACAGGGTCATTTATACCTTTGAATTCTGGCGATAGGACCGCCTTAAAGTCTATAACGTTCGACGTTTAATTATCTGGTTGATCTTTCGCGACTGGAATTCCGTTCTGCAAAACTTGATCGTCCATATTCACAAACTTCTTTGTCGGGTCTGTTTGTCCTCCAGCTTTGTTGACAGGTTCTTCTATCCTTTGGTTTCGTTTTCGTCTTGACGGTATTTTCATAAATTATTCTTACATACTAAGCCTTATCGTATACGCTTAACATATAACACAAAATTTTCTACTCAAATAATCATGTATTCAAAATATTAGCTTTTGAAAACTGCATTAACCAATGCTTAGATAAATAATTACTATCTTTATACCCACTTATCTCATTACTCCAACATAGACTCATATTCATATCATTTGATATGACATAGCTCATTCTATTTTAAACATTCGCTATCCCTTTATGACTTCAAAAGTCGGGACTTACAACTTTGTCCAACACAAAAGTAAAAAAAAAAATATTTCGTTACACAAATATACTTATCACATATACCACACAGAATCATACATATTCAGCTAATACCAATACTACCTATTTCTTTTGCCTTCACTAAAGATTAACTATACCCAGTTCGTCAAACCACACTTATGAGTCCATAAACTTGTCACAGTTATATGAGTTTATGAATTTTCCCTAGTCAGACCTTTGGCGTCCATTCGCTGAGGGATTCATAAATATTTCATATAACTATGAATCAAGAATGTCACGTAAGTATGAGTTTTAAGAACTCGCACTTAACCCTATGTTCTCTACCTATGACCTATCTATTTTTTTATACACATGAGAAAGGAATCACCCTCTTAACATGCATATAGCAAATAGCGCGACACAAACATTTCAATGATTATCAGTGTCAGATACTAAGTAGTTTTTACACCAAGTACAATTCCCCGCCCATACAAGGAATCATACAACTCAGCTGCCGACCTGAGTCATCATTGAAATCCCCATCTAATCCTAACCCCCTTTTTTTCCATTCGAATTTCATTAAATCCGTATTCATAATCCTTTCTTGAATATGTACCATTCACACAACAATCTTGCTTTAGACTTTCCAATCATAAGATTGATTCTTTCTGGCTGTTATAATTTTATCAGATCACGGGGTGATCTCATCGTATATATTTATGATTTAATTATATGCCTTAATTGTTTTGTTTTACGATCTCCTTTTCCTGCATTTCCAGTCTTTTAGACTCGATCTATTCACAATTACTGTTCAACTTATTATCAGAGTTAGGAAACTCTGTGGCTTAACAACTCGCCGAGATTCATCTTTGAATCATACTAACCAACTAAATCTATATGAGTTATTTGTATTTTCAACGTTTCTCTCTGTTCTAAGGTTATAGCCTAAGGTCTAACCCACCTAAGGTTTCTAACCCTATAGCTCTGATACCATGTTGTAAAGTCCCCGAACCCGGATATTTGAAACCCAAAGTCGGTACTTCATGATACCATTTCTATGAGCGAAAATATTACTAATAATAATAACACTAATATAAATTATACACTTATCTTACCTTCATCAGAGTTTAATCCCAAGTACGCAACCTTTACTATAAGACACCATAAACCTAATCTGTTTGCTTTCCTTTTCACTTGTTCTTGACCGATCCTTCTGTTTGTTCACACTTATCTGAAAACATTTAAATTAAGCAAGGATGAGCATTTGAGTGCCCAGCAAGTATTATATATATATATATATAATTTGAAAGAATTTAAATGTTTTCTTTATAATATCCATCTAAAACAAGTCAATAGTTGTGAAGTATTCTGAAATGATATTAATAACATAACAACCCTCTTTCAAATTTTTTTTAAACTACTTACTGACTATAAATAAGGTTTAATTGACATTTTATGAACATTGTTTTTTTTTCGAAAAGGTTTAGCAGAACTTCATCTGCAAACCGTCATAACTTACGGACACGGGGGTGATCAGCCCGTTGTGCCCTGTATTGATCAATACTACATTACAAGAACGATGTTATCATTTACTTGATCCGCCTTGGGCGCATAAAAGTTTTCCCGTGAATGGGATGTTCATATTTGTCAGGGTTCCAGACAAAAGATTTCATTTTATCCAACAATAATCTATAATTCAACATATATGTATAACAAAGGTTTATCAACATGTGATTAAATACAATGATTATCCAAGTGGGGACACTTGTATAATCATTTCTAGAAATTAACGAACAGAATATATATCCGAATTATTATATACTAACATGTTGATAATCAAAGGGTGTATATAATATAGGTTTAACCATCTTTACATTAATAATAATAATTCTGAACTTCTCACTTCTCTCCATTGCATAAAGAAAATGCAAAGTTAGGATACTTGCCTGATGCGCTGCTTACAATTCTCAACTTAGTTCTACCCTTTTCTATCACAACCTATCATTAATCAAATTATTCGTTCGATTAGAACAATATAATATAACACATAGTACTGCATTTCGCAGTCAGCACATAACCTAATCATCTTATCACACATGTTCAACAACCATGACATCACCAACTAATATCAACTCATTCCTAATCACATTTTCACACAACTTTAACAACCATTGAATCACAAATAAACAGTTAACTAATTAAATTATCTAAGTTCCGATTAATTTCTAAAACATGTAGGTGTATTAACAGCCATATCAGATAATTATCGAGTCTGAGACTCTATTCTGTATATCAATATCCAAATAGATAACTTAAACAACAATCGTATTATTTTTCATGACCTTATAATAATTATAAAATAATTATTACCATTTACTATAATTTTTGAAATATCAGAATCATTATTAAATGATTTAAACATCAAACAATTCTATTATCATTAATATTTAATTAATATTAAACTATTAATGAAACCATTGCCAAAATATTAAAGTTATTTATAATAACTAAAAATATTTTTAAAGTACTTATATTACTCTTAAATGATTTTTAAAACTTCTAAAATCATTATTAAATAATTACCATTAATATTTAAATATTAATGAACTATTATCTAAATATTAAAAGCCATTAATTATAACTTAAAATATTTTTAATTAATTTATATCCCTTTTAAATGATTTTTAAATAAATAAAACCATTTTTAAACTATTTATTTAATATGATTATTAAATAAATTTAATATCATTAATATAGCATTAATATTAAATTATTAATGAAATTATCCTTTAAATATTAAAAGTTATAGGTTATAACTTAAAATATCTTTAAACACTTTATTTTCATTTAAAATGATTATTATAATATAAAAATCATTTTAAAACTAATTTATTTAATATAATTATTAAATAACTTTAATATCATTAATAATCATTAATAAATGAAATTAACCATTAAATATTAAAAGTTATATTTTATAACTTAAAATATTCTTAAATACCTTATTATTATTTAAAATGATTTTTAATATAATAAAATCATTTTTAATTCATTTATTTCATTCATTTAATAAATAACTTAATTATCATTAATATTAATTTATTAATGAAAATTATCACATAATATTAAAAGTTATCAAAAATAACTCAAAATTATTTTCTAACACAATAATATAATTTTTCATGATTTTTCATGAATTAAAATCATTTTTAAATAATTTATCTAATATTGTAATTAAATAAATAAATACCATTTATATTCCAAAAATATTAAATATTTTTGAAATATACCCAAAATAGTTAAAAACTATTTTCAGACTTTAAAATAATTTTTCATAATTTATTATGTATTTTTAATAATTAAAAACTATTTTTATCAAAAAAAAATTATTAATTTTCGGAATTTATAAATAAAACCGTCGCTAAAGGGCTATAGCGACACTTGCTGTCGCTATAGGTGTTCTTCAAGCCAAACCTAGAAATCTTGTCAAACACCGAGTGGCTATGTTTGACCGTGAATAACTCAGTGTATGTTGTGATTCTGGACTCGGTTTTGGTCAGATTATATAGTACAAATACAAGACTATAAGATAAAACAATCAACATGGACAAATCACATAACGCCAAACAGATTTAATCGTTCAAACTTACTATCAGAGGTTGTTCTTCATTTCTGGGTTTCCCAGAATTGAAGAACAGACCGACTGACCACTTTTGATCGCCAGCAACTTGCTACATGTTAATTATTTTTGAGATCTAAAAGCTTTAATGTGTAGACAACATGTAGGACTACATATTCATTACATAAAATAAACAAAACATCAACACATCAATCAGTTACAAGCCGGTCAACCACTGACAGAATCTGTGTTCATGGGTTTTTCTGGGTTTTCCAGAAAACCGAGAACATGAACTTCTCTACTACTTTGACTAGCCACCAATTCCAGTATATGAAATATTTTAACGATATAAAAGCATAATTCTATAGTTAATATACTAGACTACAGTCTAGCTTCAACAAACCAAACAAAACAACAACCAACACAAAGATCTGGGCCCATGAACTTGCTGTCAGAACTTTCTTGGCAAGTTCATAGCTGCCCAGAATTCTTCCGGTCAATGCCGGTCAACGGTATTTGACCGTGTAAATCTACCAATCTGTACAACAAATGACCACGATTCTTTTTGAATCTTAAAGAGAACATTACAGACTACATATAACAACTTAAAAACAACACAAATCATAAACGACCAAAGATTAAAATGGACTGACATTAGGCTGTCAAACCTCAAGAACAAAATTTCCAGATTTCATAGATCTTCAAATCTGAGCTTCTAGATGTTATGGATCTATCATCTAGCAACCCAGATCATCATAAGACACCATAACCAACATATTCTAACAACAAATCATAACATTTAACACCCGAGTATGGACAGAAATTAAACTAGGGTTTCCATAATATAATTAGGGTTTTTCTAGGAATTAAATTATGGTTCTAGATCTTAGGGTTTTAATTTACTAATTAGATTCACCTTAATTAGTAATTAAAGTTTATCACACATGTTATTAATCGTAATAACACTATTTCTGACTGATCAAACCTCCAGTTTAGGTTTCCGGATTAGGGTTTCTAATTATTAGAAAATCAAATATAATTGGGGTTTACATTTAAAGTTAGGGTTTTCTATAATTAGCAAAATATTAAATAACACATAATATATATCATATAACATTGTCATATAACAGTCTTAAACTCACAATTTATTTTCAAATTAGGGTTTTACACAGAAAACTAGGGTTTAACCAATTAACATTGGGGTTTTGAAATTAAACACCATAATTGACCAATCATCATCAACACGTGCATACGACACATATTTATAGCACTGAAAAATCAAAATATAATTAATATTATATTATTATCACCATTCCTCATTCCATAACCAGAAATAAGGTTTATAAAATATTATTAGGGTTTGGTCTTAATATAATAAAACTGTTCCATACATTAACATTACACACATAACCATACATATCTATAACACTGAAAAATTAATAATATAATATTATTATTCTCATTCCTTAATCAAAATCCGAAATTAGGGTTTGGATTTCATATCTGATTTATCTTACATAAATAACATTCTTAATTAAGTTAAAATATTTAATTTAACCTCCTGAACAAATTCATATAATGAAATAATCATTATAATTATTCTAAAATCATTTCATATATTATTTAATAATATAAGATTATATTTTCATAGAAAATAATTAATAAAAGCATTTCCAATAAGGAATTAATTAGTATAAAATTATAATTGATAATAATCAATAATTCTAAAAATAAATTTATCTGCAATACTTAATGTAATAAATAAATTTTATTTATCACACATATAATTATAATTACACATTACCTTGACACATATCATTCATATTTATTTTAATAAATAAAAAAAAATTATACGCAAAATTTACGATTTATTTATATAAAAAAGATCGGGTTGTCACAATACCGAGTCTTATTTGTGTTATAGACTTATAGGATTATGTGTTAGGTGTTTAGGTTATTCTATGTCTATATATATAATAGTATTATATTGTGATGATATTATTCTAATATTGGAGATCTATATTACAAATATTAGGTCTTCGGATAAGGCGTTATAAATTTCATAGCGGTAATCAACGGTTCAGGCAAGTTTATTTTTACTTAACTCTATTAAGAGTTGTTTCATTCGGATAAGCTTATGGTTAATCATTGTTGGTTGCCATGAATTGTACTCTGTACATATTGCATGTATAAGTCAGGTATGAAAGACTGATCACCTTCATTACGAGTTGGTTCAGATATATGTGTTCATGTATAATACTTTTTCAGTCATAAATTTGTTTATGCTAGTTCACAATTATATTATTGAATTATAGTCACCTTATTATTCAGACTCTTTCAATCATGACATATCTTTATATTATTGAACTTAAACTTGTTGGGCGACTTTCATGCTCACCCTTGCTATATCATGATAAAACATTTCCAGCTTTAGTTTACGTATGCGATTAGATTTGTAATAGTAATGTATGTTGATAATGTTTTGTATTAAATAAGTTATGTATTATGTATTAAGTTAAGGTTACTTGACCTTGGGGAAAAGTGTGTAAGTTTTACTGCATAAACAATTTATGTTTATATCTTTCGCAAATATATTTGTATAGTGTTAGAATGATCGAACCAGATCCGCCGTGATTTGGGACCTCGGATTCGGGGCCAACACAGTTTGCAAAACTCGTCAACACGTAAGCAAAACGCCAAAAAATAACCCAAAACCCGCCTCAGCCGTCCAAAAACCACGCAAACACACACATAGGACCACGTAGGTTTTAGAAATGCGCCACAACTTACGGGACTCGATTTTGATATACGGAGGTCGAGTTATTGTCCAGTTTATAAAACTCGCCAATATTTAAGCAAAAACCCGAAAAAGAGCCCAAAACCTGCCTCGACTGTCTAAACGCGATGCAAATACACACATAGCACCGCGTAGGTATTAAACACGCGTTACAATTTACGAGACTCGATTCCGATATAAGGAGACCGAGTTATTGTCCAGTTTACAAAACTCGCCAACACTTAGGCAAAAAGCCAAATATGAGGCCCAAACCCACCTCAGCCGTCCAAACGCCATGCAAACTCACACATAGCACCGTTTAGGTATTAGACATGTGTTACAACTTACGGAACTCGATTCCGACATTCGGAGGCCGAGTTATCGCCCAGTTTGCAAAACTCGCCAACACTCGGGTAAAAAATCAAAAAAGAGCCCATAACCCGCCTTGGTAGTCCAAACACCACGTAAACACACACATAGCACCGCGTAGGTATTAGACACGCGATATAACTTACGGAACTCGATTCTGATATACGGAGGCCGAGTTATCGCCTAGTTTGTAAATCTCGTCAACACTTAGACAAAAAACCGAAAAAGAGCCTATAAACCGCCTCGGCCGTCCAGATGGAACGCAAAAACACACATAGCACCGCATAGGTGTTAGGCTCGCGTTACAACTTATGGGTCCCTATTTTGACATACGGAGGTCGAGTTATCGCCTAGTTTATAAAACTCGCTAATACTTAGGCAAAAGGGCAAAAAAGATCCCTAAACCCTACTCGATCGTCCAAACGCCACGCAAATATACACATAGCACCGCGTAGGTATTCGACACGCGTTACAACTTACGGGACTCAATTCTGATATACGGAGGCCAAGTTATTGTCTAGTTTGCAAAACTCGCCAACACTTAGGCAAAAGCCAAAAAAGAGCCCAAAACCTACCTCGTCCGTCCAAACGCCACGCAAACACACACATAGCACCGCGTAGGTATTAGACACGCGTTACAACTTACGAGACTCAATTCCGACATACGGAGGCCGAGTTATCGTCCAATTTGCAAAAACTCGCCAACACTTAGGTAAAAAGCCAAAAAAGAGCCCAAAATCCGCCTCGGCCGTCCAAATGCCACGCAAACACTCACATAACACCGTGTAGGTGTTAGACACACGTTACAATTTACGGGACTCAATTCCGATATACAGAGGCCGAGTTATCGCCCAGTTTGCAAATTTCAAGGATAATAGACTTTTTAGTCAATGTACTAGGGCCCAATTTTCATTGTGGTTATAGAAACTTTTTTTGTTTCAATCGAATAACTGTACTCTCAAAAATTACAAAATGATCATTCCGTTCGATTTCTGTCCAAAAATTTGACGGAAGTGCTGACTGTGCATAAAACTCTAAATTTTTTTGTTGATGTAGACGGGTTTGCTGACATGGAGGGCAGAAGGCTTGCCTTAAAAATTTTCTTAAAGAAATCTTGCTCATGAGTATTGAACTCTAGACCTCCCTAAACTAGAAACCTTATTTTCCAACAAAATCCACTAGACAAACTACCTATCATTCTAGAATTTATGTAACACTAATATTTATACCGCTAATAATAAAAATTATTGTAATAATAATTATTATTTTAATAATTATTATTATTATTAAAAGGAAAGAAGGCCACATTACTATTTAGAATCTTGCGTTAGATGTCGACCGTTTGATGCTCATCATATTTTTACATAATACTTAAATACAAAAATCATTAAAATAATTTATAGTATTAATTAATTCATTCTAAAACTAAAATTAATCCAACTGAATTGAAACTTGATTCTATATTTTCTCCATTTAAAAAATTGGGATAGCTCACAAGAGAATTTTTTGCTATTATTATTATTATTATTATTATTATCATTATTATTATTATTATTATTATTATTCATAAAATAACTTAAAATAATTCCATATTATGTTTATTGTTTTCTCATATTAATTAAAGAATTTGCAAAGACCTACTTAAATCATAAACATGATTATAGATAGCTGACGGCCTTAAAAATAGTATAGAAATTGCCAAGAAATAATAAACTTATTATATATCTATTAAAATAATAAACTTAATTTATAAAAATAACATAACAAAAAATTAAAATTGTTATATCAAACGAACCCGTTCCTGTCAAACTTTAACATGTTAATTAACTGAATAAGATTTTTAATCACTTATTTATTAAATGTTAATTTTCAACATGTACACATTTAATATTAATAAATGAATAACATGAAGGCAACATTCATTTTATTTTATTTGTAATCAAACAGAATATAATTCCTTTAACAAAAGATTGTTTAATTAATACTTACTCCGTCCTAGGATAAAAGTCATGGTGGACTTTTCACGCATATTAAGAAGATGAATGAAATGATAAAATTACCCATAATAATGTAATTAAATATGGAGAGAGAATTAGAATAAGAATAAGAAAAGTATAAGATATTTAATGCTACAGATATAATAAAAAATATGTGTAAAAGTTTGGTTATTAAAGGAAAATAGACATTTAAAATGGAACTACCCAAAATAGTAATAAGGACTTTTATCGTGGGATGGAGGGAGTAATATATATGGGTCAGTCAATTTATAAAAAAACGTAACGCAAAATGTTATGATTTTTAAAAAATGACTAAAAGGTTTATAACTCCAGTAATTAAAGTAATTCATAGTGTCATATATTGTGCATTAATTCTATATATTCAATTTGATTCTTGTTTTTTATAACCAACAAAAAGATTTTTTTTGTTAAAATAATAATAATAATATTTATTATTGTAATAATAATAATTATTATTATTTTAATTATTTAAAATTTATTATTATTACAATTATTATTATTATTATTATTATTATTATTATTATTACAATTCCTAGTATAGTGTATTATCCCATCTTTACATGCATAGAAACGATGCTAGGTGGTTTATGTTAGTTCCCAGAGGGCACAATAGATCTAGAAGAGGGGGTTGAATAGATCCTTTTTATTTCAAAATACTTTTCTGGTTTATATTATATTGTTCATAATTAACATATAACAAACATAAGAATCTTTTCAAGCACAGCGGAATAAGTAAAAGATCCCCTTCATTGATATATTCATAATCATACATACATTGTTCGTAGAGTAAGTTTAGTTGTAAGTAGTTAAAACATACATAGCAGTTATAGTACATAATGTAAATGACGTAATGTAAAAGACACAAGGGGTTTTAAGTGGTTCAGAGACTCAAGCTCCTAATCCACTCTTCTTCTTTCAACTAGCAGGATTTCCACTAAGGAAGGGCAGCACCCTGAATCACAAAAATTCCTTCAAGGCCAGCAACCTTGAGACTCCTCTAGTTCCCTAGGAACTCTTCAAGCCCAGTAGGCTTGGAACTTCATTTAGTCCCTCCGGACAAGGACCCTTCTGGCCCTGCTTTGTTTAGTCCCTTCGGACAAGGACCCTTCAGGCCCTGGCTTTATCGAGTTGTTTGTTGTTGTTGGAGTCGGTGCTGAGCTGCTAAGATGTCTTCATGCTCTGAACATCTTCTATACTTAGCAGCTTGGCTTGATCATCCTTGAAGTGAAGCTGAGTGTTGCATGATGTTCAGCTTCTCTAGTTGCTCAACCACTTCGGATGACCCCATGATGAACTGCCTTGAAGATTCTTCTCCTTTGTACTTGATGGCTACACATGAAAGGCTTCTAAGATGACTGTAAGCTCTTCTGTTAGGTAATTAAAAGCTTTCTCATGCTTTACACCAAGATGCATGACATTTGTGATCTTCCTTCTTGCTACTTGATGCCTTCTCGTGATGGACTTGCTAAGATGACTGTAGACTCTTCTCTATTGTACTCAGAGTCTTCCCATGATGGACATCAAGATGACATAATTCTCTTCTTTCTGTCGGCAGTTCAGAACACTCTTCATGTAGTAGATCTCTCACTTCTACATATTAGAACTCACACTTCTACTTCTTTCTTTATCTGACTTCTAAGTGTTCTTGGTGGATCATAGAGTGAGCCTTCGGACTCACTGTTTCACATGGTTTAGATCAGTCCACCTTCTCTCCAAACTCGGCAACTCCAGCAACCTTTGATCTTTGAAGCTCTTCCTCATTTATACTCCTTCCCAATCCTTCCGTTGGAAAGTAGCCGTTGAAGGCTATTAAAATCTCTTCACAGATCTCGAGTTGCTTGAGGTAGACTGCTTAATGTTACATGTCATAATTTTTCTGACGCTGCAGTCTACTATTTCATCTACCCTGTCAGATGTATCACTTCTATTATCTTGGGCAGGTCGAAGACATTATTACCTCTTTCTGATTTCTCGATCAGAGGTTGTCCTATTGCATCGATGATCTCAATAAGCACTTGTCCGAATATTACCCTTCAGATTGAACCTTTATCAATGCTTCAGTCTTCAATTATTCGGATTCTACGATTTTGATGCAAGTCTTCAAGGACTTGATCATAGTGTCTTGTTGAGTGTCGCTCATTGACTGGTTGAGTTAACACTGCGATCTTTGAAGAGTGTTGATTGGATCTTCAATGTAGAACACCTCTTCCTTGTATTGTGTAGTGCTTCAATACTTCTGTTTGCCTCAACTATTCTTAGAGACTGATGGCCTAATTCCTTGCTCTGGTCCCCTTCTGAATATCAAGACACTTCAGATTTGTGGCGCGTCCAACTTGCTTTCTCCTTGTGATCTCCCGTTCACTTATCATCAATGAACTGACCCTGCACTTAATCACTTTAGCCTTGCTCTTCAGAGGCTGACCAGCATCTCGGTTCACCTTCCATCAGTTCCTTCTTTGTTTTGGCAAACACTATCATCTTGGTTGCTTTCAAGATCATTGTCTTCTGTTCAATTGATAGCTACTGTATTAGCTGACTTTCCTTAGTCAGCTTCTGAAGTCTTCTTTGGATTTCTTTGTGGAAGACTTCATCATGAATGGCCTTACAACTCAATCTTGATGCTTGTTGGGTTGGTGCTTAGATCTTCTGTTAGCCTGCATGCCATTCGTTGAGTGCTCTATGGTTTCCTTGGATGTAGCTTGCAGCTTGAACTAGAGGCTTCGTTCCTTTGGATATTCTGGGAGTGCTCATTTGTTGAGAACCGTATATTCTCTACGATTCTGCCTTGGCACTGTGAGCATTTCTGTTGAGGTCATAGTTCTGCACTCTACGATTCATCTTCGGCTGGTACAGACACTATGATCCCGAGATCAGATCTTGACACTCTACGATTTCTGCCTTGTGCTTGTTGTCTTCATCTGATCTTGCTTGACTACGATCTCTGCATGTAATCAATAGACTCTACGAACTCAGAGTGTGTGATCTACGATCCTTGACTTGGCTTTGGCATCAGTAGACTCTACGACTCTGAGTGTAGTCTACGTTTCTGTCTTGGCTTCGGCAGATGACCGGTCGGCTCGTAGGCAGGCTCTCTCTACGATTCTAAACATGACTTTCTCAGCACACTACGATCCTGAGGAAGCTCTACTCGATACACTACGATCCTTCTTTGTTTCCCTTAGCAGTCTACGAACTCCGAGATCTACTATCTTGCATACTCCCATTCTGCCTCGATAGCTCTCGAGTTAACCTTGACTCACCTGGCAGACTACGACTTCTGGTGCAGTGCTCGACGATCAGACTAGCCTATCTATTACATCATAAGATCAACCTAACAAGCTTGATCTTTCTATATTTATAGTCCTTGTACATCATTTCTTTTTAAGGACTTTACAAAGCTTTTTTGCTTATGTAGGATCAACCTAACTTATTTGATCAATTCATTCTAAGTCCTTGTACATATATTTTTATTATCTATCAAAGGACTTTACAGCTTAATGCAAGCATACTTGCATATTCATTCATATATATATATATATATATATATATATATATATATATATATATATATATATATATATATATATATATTATAATCAAATCATATATTAAATAGGAATATCATTCAAATGCTTATTCCTGACAATCTCCCCCTATTTGATTATGACAAAAATAATAAGTGCATATGCATGTTATGAATGAATCTTATATACAGTTAGCAGCTGTATTTCTAAAATAGATAATCATGAATGTCATTTATATTGATATGGCAATTTATATATTCTGACATTCTAGATTCTGGATCCAGAACATACCTAATAGGTTAGAGATGTACCTCCTTGGCTCGTGTATGTTTCCAGGATGCTTGTTGATCAGCTACTCAACTATTTGTTCTTCTTGTTCTTGCTCCCCCTGGGATGATGACCTTCTGTCTTTGCTTGGTTCCTCTTCATCATCTTTCTGATCATGCCCCCCCTCAGACTTTGCAATCTTGTTATCATCATCTTCTGGCTCCCCCTCAGATGATGACTCTTTATCTGCAGCTGCTTTCTTCTTCTTTGACTTCTTCTCCCTTAACCCTCTGCTCTTCCTTGAGTGCCTCTTGCTCCTCTTCTTTCTATGCCTCTTTTTCTCGCCCTTTTTGTCATTAATCATTTGAGAGAGCTGCTCCATGTTGGACATAAGATGCTCCATTAGGTAGGAGTTGGCAACTTCAAACTTGAGTTCCTGCTGGCCCAGCTCAAGTTGCATTATGAAAGTCTACTTTAGGTCGTCAATCTTGTCAGATATGGCTTTAATCTGCTCTTCATTTGCCTTCTGAACTCGTAAAGAGTTAGTCTTTTGATCTTATATGGCCTTCTGATAGATGTTGTCTCTCTCTTGGAGTTTGAGAGATACATCAGCCATAGTAGCTTGAAGCTTGTGCTGGAAGGAATTGTCTCATGCTACTGTCAGCTTCTGTGATTCTTCAGTGAGCAGAGATATCTTCTCGATTAGATCATCAGAACTCTTTTGTAGTTCTTGCTCCAAAGTGATTTGATCCTTTTGTTGGGCAGCAGCTGGTTGAGCATCAGTTTGGATTCTACGATTTTCATCCTTAGACAGATTTTCAAAAGTCTGGAGAATCTGAATAATCGTTGAGTTCCAATCACTGGTTGAGGATGAGGGAATATCTCATAGTAGTGCTTGAGCATAGAGAGGCTTCTGGTTTTGGGATAGAACATCATCAGCACTAGAGTGAACAGTCTCTACGATCGTCTCCTTGGTCATAACTCTACGTCCTTCAGAATTCACTCTATGATCATAGGGGATGTAGAGATTTCCAACATGTCGATAGACCTTAAAGTGAGGCTGGTTTGTGATCATCTTTGTAGCATAACTTTTCACCCTTGGGAAGTTTTGAACTACCAGCTCCAGACTTGGAAATTGCTTGTAACACCAACTGAAGGAGCTTCCATCTTTTTCAATGTGGGCCTTGAGCCATGGCATCCACTAGAAGAACCATCTCTCTAGTGGAGCATCTGGTAGATCATTTGACACTTCTACTACAATCATTCTGCTAAATCTTATAGGAGAGAGAGCTGGATAATCTTCTTGTTCGTCTGCTTCCTGAGGTGTAGAACCAGAATCTTCTTCAATCTCTTCTCTCTCGGAGCCTGAACTTTCTTGATCATTTTCAGCAGAGAATTCCTCTTGCTGCATTTCATTCTCAGAACCTTCTTCAGCAAGATCTTCTTCAGATTCATCTTCTTCATTGCTGGATTCTTCTTCAGCATTTTCTCCCTGGGATACAGACTCATCATCACTCAATTTAATGATGGCATTTGATTGACCGCTTCTTCTTTTGGAGGAAAACTTGGCTTGCAGTCTGTAGCTTTTCCTTCTTCTTGGAGGTTCAGGTTTGGGAGAGTCAGACTCTTCTTCTTCTTCTTCTTCTTCTTCTTCTTCTTCTTCAGACTCTGACTTCTCTGGTTCAGCAGAAAGACTTCTTTGAGGTTCGACACTAGTAAGAACAGACTCTTCTTCTGTCATCTCATCAACTCTTGATTCAGCAAGGTGGCTATCTGGATTGGTGGGGGAAAGTTCTTCTTTTTCAGACACAACATTACTTGACATATCATCTTGGGTCATTGGGGCAGTTGCATTTGGGGATGCAATTTGGTCATCTTGGATTTCTTCTTTATCATCAGAGTGACTACTCTGAGAATTAGCCACTGGACTTACACATTTCTCTTCTTCAGCAGATACTGAATTTCCATACATTAATCCAGCTTCTTCTTCGCTGCTGGATCTTATCTGTGGGGACTCAGCCTTGACATCTGTTTCCTTCTCTTCTGCTGACTCTACGTCCCTTTCTTCAGCAGAGTTACTATTTTGGGAAGCTGAGGCTGGTTTTTCTTCCACCTTATCTTTCTTGTTGATAGGCCCTTGAAGCAACCTGTTGCTTCTCCTCTTTGTTGTTTCAATAGTTAGAGCTCTTTCTTCTTTGATGGAGAGACTCCTTGGTGGGGCCTTGGCTTTCTTCACATCACCAGCTTTCTTCACACCTTTTGATTTCTTTCTGGCTAGTGTGATTTCTTCTGGTGCAGAGTCATCAGACTCAGAGCTCTCTGCCTCTTCTATCTTCCTCTTCTTTGCAGAGGTCATACTGTTGCTCCCAGCTGTCAGCCTTTTGTTCTCCTTAGGGTTCTTCTTCAAGTTCATAAATAATTGTGGAGACATCACTTTGTGCACATTCAAAGTTTATCCCTCATCATCCTTGATTTTCCCTCCTAGCTTCTTCTTCAGTACAATACTCAGCAGCCTTCCATGAAACACCTTGGTCAGGGGTTTTTCAGTGGACTTCTTCTTCTCAGCCTTATCTACCCTCTTGGAGATCTGATCGAACAAGATAGCTCCAAAGTCGATTTGTTTCTTCAGAACTATTGCTGACATTATTTTCAACTGTTGGTCAATCACTGTATCATGTGCAGTGTTCTTGCACAGTATGCACTTTCCAACTATTTCAGCAAGGAATTCATACTCTTCAGGAAACTCCTTCTTCTTCATGTCTTTAAAACTAGGGCTTCTTTGGTACCCCATAACCTCCTTTGCTTGTTCAATGTTGATATTATCAAGGTTCTTCAGCCCTTGGTTAGGAAAGCCTAGGCATTGATTAAGGTCAGAAGATTTTAAATTCAGAGACTGACCTTTAACCTTGGTAGTAAGGGTTTTAGAGTTGATGGAGGCGTTTGAGTAGAATTCTTTAACTAGGTTGATGTAGACTCGAGTATTTGCCTCAAGGCATTCTGAGAATCCAGCTTTCTTCACAAGCTCGAGAATATCCCTAAACTTCTTTTCGGATTTCTCAAACGATTTGGTTCCGAGCTGAATGCCAGTGATTACTTGTCATTTTTCCATTTTGAGTTGTTCGAAGAATGTGGGTATCTGAGTTAGATATGTTTATAAGAGATGGCTGAGTTTAATTTGGTAAGGCTCTCTAGGGTTAACTGATTATGTCTCTTGAGAGGATTCTAGGGTTTGAAAATGGGAAGGAGAAAGGTTCGATAGCTTTTGGTAACTGTTTGTAGATTTGAAATTGTCTTTAAGGCAGTTCCTTCTAACTCTGCATAATCAGTGATGTGTCAACCGTCCATTGATTGCACGTTTCCCAGTAATGAGCTGTAACTCCCCATAACTTTTCAGTTAGATGTTTCCTTTTAGAAGAGTAGTCGTTTAAACGACGTGGCTCTGACCGTTGCCCTTTTGATTCGTAGAGTGGCATGATAAGGTAGCTATGGACTCTATGATTCCCTTGGTTGACTCAACGATCAACTTTTAAGAGATGTTGCAGTGGATGGCTTTGTCTTTTCTCCATAGTTTGATGCAGCATAGATCAATCACTGATGTATTCGAACTTATCTTCTTAACTTGAATAGTTTAGTAAATATCTCATTTTCCAAGCTCCTTGTGAACTGGAGTACCCTTTGGTAGGACTAAGATCATCGAGTTGTATTCTACGATTACTGAGGTTGTAATACGATCTTTGAGGTAGCACTGCGATCGTTGAGATTGTACTGCGATCGTTTAGTTGTCTTCAATCTCGACTCTACGATCATTGACTGACTTGGTCCTTGAGATGAACTAGATCAAACATTCCTTCTGAGTAAGGTAGCTTAGGAAGGGCCAACCTCTTAGTGAGCTAAGGGTCAGGTTTGTCCCTGAGGCGCTTTCCAAATGGAATATTATAGCAGTGATTTGTAATGACATCTCATTCGACCTCTTCTGAGTGGGTGGTCTTCTACCAGCTTTAGACAACTGCATTGCTGAAATCGTGGTGTCCTCCTGCTTCTTACACTACGATCATATGTTTGATCGTAGGCACTTCACGATTATGGGTTGGGTGGCAGAAGGGATATCAGTAGTACGTTTTGAGACGTTCCTACTGACTATGGATTTTCATTTGGCTCATCAGCCACAAAGTTTTTGGACTCTGTAGCTGGTACAACTTTTCATAGTATATCTCAATGTTGTTGTTCCTTAACAGATCACTGCTCCCCCATTGTTGATGTTGTCTTCCCATATAGATGTGATTCCCTCTTCTTCAAATTTATTTGAAGGCAGCCTTGCGTATCTCCTTCTGACTAGAATCTCTATCAATACTTAGATTTCCTTGTATCGTAAAGATGAGTATTTTCAGGACTGATCACTCTACGATTATTTGATAGCACTATGAACGTAGTCTTCTTTGACAGTTGTGTTTGTGAAGTTCTGTTCTCGTAATAAGTTCCTCTTGAATGATGCTCGATAATCTTTTGTTGTGAGCTTCCTTGAGGATTCTTCCCATATAGCATTCTTTGACTGGCTTTTGAGCACATAAGACCCTTTCCTTCTTTGGCTGAATAGCTTGCTTGTATATACAGATTAGCAGTCATGTGAGCTCCATTCTGGTTAGCTCAGAGGGTTTTCAAGGACAGGCTTGAACAGATAGGAACTCTATCAGAATCATCTCTGAATTATCCTTAGCCTTCTACTGGTTGAGTCTTATTGACTGAAGTCTTCTGCTTCATCATTCCTTAGTGTGGTCAGACTGACCAAGTACCTGCAGGTTTAAATATATTTCTAATTTTGGTACCCATAATTAAATGGGTCCTGCTAGGTTAGTTTTCTAAACCCATGTTCCTCTTATTTGGATAATCATCATATTTATCACCAACAGACATATTCATGCATGCACCTATCTTATGATAATACATTTTGAGATACATGATGGTGAGTGTGTGCAGGATTTGGCATCTAATAACAAACTCTCTATCTATGATGGTTTCATCATTCACTGGGTTATGTTCATAATGTTTAAGTGTTCACAGAGTGAGAATCAACTCTACGATTTAGGAGTATCTAGTTGATTCATTGAGGTAATCAGTTTCTGCGAATTAGCAAGATCCTCTTGCAAAACTGATCATGCTCTGTGTGCTGTCAAATACTTAGAACATAGGCTTGTACATATATACTAACCTAACAGCAAAGATTACTTCACATAAAGTTCATTAGACTTGTGATGCTCTTATGGCCCATTTCAGATTTCCTTTAAGATGTCATCTTCAACCTAAAACTTGGATGGAGAGAAAGTTTATAGTTATTTGAGTTTCCATCCTCAGGTTACTTTCTCTCTTCACCTTTTTAGGCAGATTATGACTCCTTGACATAATACTGTTATAGTTCATAAGAAGATGCAATTATGATGTATACATTTATAATAGTGACGAACCGTACCTTTTTACTGTCAGTTACTAAACAGTCATTTACCTTAGATATACTGAGTTTAGGTATTGATGAGCATAGCTTTACTTTTTCTCCTGACAGCTTATCGTTCTTGCTGGCCTTTAATCAATCAGTAGTGGTCTTGAAGATATAGGCCAAGAGAATCTCAGCATTAAGATCTTTGACATCCTTTAGCTGACAGAGTTTGCACCCAGCTGTTGGTTGGCCAGACATAAGTTTGAAAAGATCTTCTTTCTTCTCTCGATAAGCATTTCTTAGCATGTATAGCTTCTTCATCTTTCAGACTGGTGGGTGCTTGACTCTTTGTCATTGACGTCTCTTGAGTGTTCTCGTCTGGTCTTAGGACTACAAGATTGACTGCAGGCTAGGATTGGTCTTGTTGATGTATCAATATAGACCATGGACCAATCTGAGCAGCTTCAGGTGTATAAACACATTTAACCTATACACAATATTTCCAACACGTGAGCTCATCTGCATATAACAAGTTACTTACTACTAAACTAAGTTTAGAACAATGTTAGTGCCTGGGATCAGACTCAAAGTGATTAGCTTTTGAATATAGCATGAGAACCTACTTTGATACCAATTGTTAGTTCCCAAAGGGCACAATAGATCTAGAAGGGGGGGGGGGTTGAATAGATTCTTTTTATTTCAAAATACTTTTTTGGTTTATATTATATTGTTCATAATTAACATATGACAAACATAAAAATCTTTTCAAGCACAGCGGAATAAGTAAAAGATCCTCTTCATTGATATATTCATAATCATACATACATTGTTTGTAGAGTAAGTTTAGTTGTAAGCAGTTAAAACATACATAGCAGTTATAGCAGTTATAGTACATAATGTAAATGACGTAATATAAAATACACAAGGGGTTTTAAGTGGTTCAGAGACTCAAGCTCCTAATCCACTCTTCTACTTTTAACTAGCAGGATTTCCACTAAGGAAGGGCAGCACATGAATCACAAAGAATCCTTCAAGGCCAGCAGCCTTGGGACTCCTCTAGTTCCCTAGGAACTCTTCAATCCCAGCAGGTTTGGAACTTCGTTTAGTCCCTCTAGACAAGGACCCTTCTGGCCCTGCTTTGTTTAGTCCCTTCGGACAAGGACCCCTCAGGCCCTGGCTTTGTTGAGCTGTTTGTTTGTTGTTGTTGGAGTCGGTGCTGAGCTGCTAAGATGTCTTCATGCTCTGAACATCTTCTATACTTAGCAGCTTGGCTTGATCATCCTTGAAGTGCAGCTGAGTGTTGCATGATGCTCAGCTTCTCTAGTTACTCAACCACTTCGGATGACCCCTTGATGAACTGTCTTGAAGATCCTTCTCCTTGATACTTGATGGCTGCACATGAAAGGCTTCTAAGATGACTGTAAGCTCTTCTGTTAGGTACATAAAATCTTTCTCATGTTTGACACCAAGATGCATGACATTTGTGATCTCCCTTCTTGCTACTTGATGCCTTCTCATGATAGACTTGCTAAGATGACTGTAGACTCTTCTCTATTGTACTCAGAGTCTTCCCATGATGGACATCAAGATGATATAATTCTCTTCTTTCTCTCGGCAATTCAGAACACTCTTCATGTAGTAGATCTCTCATTTCTGCATATTAGAACTCACACTTCTACTTCTTTCTTTATCTGACTTCTAAGTGTTCTTGGTGGATCATAGAGTGAGCCTTCAGACTCACTATTTCACATGGTTTAGATCAATCCACCTTCTCTCCAAACTCGGCAACTCCAGCAACCTTTGATCTTTGAAGCTCTTCCTCATTTATACCCCTTCCCAATCCTTCCGTTGGAAAGTAGCCGTTGAAGGCTATTAAAATCTCTTCACAGATCTCGATTTGCTTGAGGTAGACAGCTTGATGTGACATGTCATACTTTTTCTGACGCTGCAGTCTACTGTTTCACCTACCGTGTCAGATGTATCACTTTTATTGTCTTGGGCAGGTCGAAGACTTTATTACCTCTTTCTGATTTCTCGATCAGAGGTGTCCTATTGCATCAATGCTCTCAATAAGCACTTGTCCGAATATTACCCTTCAGATTGAACCTTTGTCAATGCTTCAGTCTTCAATTTGTTCGGATTCTATGATTTTGATGCACGTCTTCAAGGATTGATCATAGTGTCTTGTTGAGTGTCGCTCATTGACTGGTTGAGTTAACACTACGATCTTTGAAGAATGTTGATTGGATCTTTAATGTAGAACACCTCTTCCTTGTATTGTGCAGTGCTTCAATACTTCTGTTTGCCTCGACTGTTCTTAGAGACTGATGGCTTAATTCCTTGCTCTGGTCCCCTTCTGAATATCAAGACACTTCAGATTTGGGGCGCGTCCAGCTTGCTTTCTCCTTGTGATCTCCCGTTCACTTATCATCAATGAACTGACCCTGCACTTAATCACTTTAGCCTTGCTCTTCAAAGGCTGACCAGCATCTCGGTTCACCTTCCATCAGTTCCTTCTTTGTTTTGGCAAACACTATCATCTTGGTTGCTTCCAAGATCATTGTCTTCTGTTCAATTGATAGCTACTGCATTAGCTGACTTTCCTTAGTCAGCTTCTGAAATCTTCTTTGGATCTCATTGTGGAAGACTTCATCACGAATGGCCTTACAACTCAATCTTGATGCTTGTTGGGTTGGTGCTTAGATCTCCTGTTAGCCTGCATGCCATTCGTTGAGTGCTCTCTGGTTTCCTTGGATGTAGCTTGCAGCTTGAACTAGAGGCTTCGTTCCTTTGGATATTCTGGGAGTGCTCATTTGTTGAGAACCGTATATTCTCTACGATTCTTCCTTGGCACTGTGAGCATTTCTGTTGAGGTTGTTAGGTTTGTAATATTCATGAACGCAATCAAATTGCACAAAATTAGCGGAAGCGTGTAAAAATCAGAGTTTAAAATTTTACAAACCATAAACCCGGATCATCCTATATGCACAATTATTAATTTAACGAAAAGATAAGAATAAGAATCATACCCTTGAAGATTCGAGCTTCCTCAGGTACAAGTTCACCTCCAATCTTTTTCGCGTTCAACTTGAATCCACCGGGTTTGGTTCCTTTCTTTGATCAACGTTAGCCACCCAAGTGTTTGGTCTCTAGAGGTGATCCACCAAGGAAGAAGAAGGATTCAAGAAGATGGGTAGTTGGCTAAACCCTAGTTTTTCTATCTCTATAGAAAAAGAGCGTACTCTCCAACATTTGGAATAACGTATATCGTTGAAAAGTCAACAACCATCTCACACCCATAATAAGACTCCTCTTATTTATAGATGTAGGCTACCCTCCTTAACAATTAAGGAATTGGGTTTTATTTAATTAATTAAATTCTTTTAATTAATTAAGCTCCCTAATCTTATTAGAGATAATTAATTAAACTCTTTTAATTAATTTACCTCCTAATCCTATTAGGATATTTGAGAGTACTTTTATTAATTAATTCCCAAACTCCTTTAGGAATTAAATAATAATAATAGTAATAATAATAATAAGACTCCTCTTATTAATTTATATTTAATATTTCCAAAATATTAAATAATAAATATTAAGCTATTTAATTTATTCTATCACCATAGATTAAATTAAATATACTTAACTTATTATTACGATTATGTCATTTACTTCTTAAATAATTATTCTTCCTTTTATGGTGTGACCATTTAGGTTCTCCATATTAAACCGGTTGTGAATAAATCAATTAGAACAATTCTAATCTTATTTAAATAAATAAATTAAACTAATAATTTATTTAGATAAATAATATTTATTCTACAATAGGGATAAGCCTCCCTAGCGATTAACGACTTTCCAGATAATATAGATTTCAACATTAATCATAAAAGAACCTTTGAGTAAATAGTTACCGTACAATTCAATCCTTCCACCATACAATGTCCCAATTAAATATAAGACATGAAATTACTGTCAAGTCTTATTTTATTTAATTATATGTATTTCGACTCTTAACTGCACAACTCCAAATAATGTAAATTAGAAACTTCTTTCGAATTTCATTCTGCCTTGGCCAAGGACTACTGGGTTGTCATTTATCGAATCACATAGGACATTTCTCTTCTTTTACTAGAAGTGGTAGATTCTTTATTGATCATACATTATATTCATGTACAAATTATTATACCCAAGCATACCCTTTGATATACCCTAAGGGTCTTAAGGAATAAGTCAAAGTATAACTCATCATACACAAGATACTATGATGATCTCAAGTCCAAGGATCACTTATACTACTATCACTACAGGAATTCCTATTGACAGGTAAGTAAAACTCCATTAGGTAATCCTTAGCGAGTGATGAGTAGGTTTTATACCTATGAATCCGATATTATTAAACTTAATTATTATTATCTTTAATTGTTTTTTTAGTATCTTTTTATGTGTTTTGTGTTTATTTGTTGTAGGTTGGAGCTGGAGGGACAAATTAGTCATTTCGGAGAAGAAAAAGGTCAAAAAATCATGAAAATTAAAGCTGAGTGGCATTTTTGTAATTACGTGGTCCTGGTCAAGCGCCTAGGCGCTTGAAAATGGCCTATGATGAGCGCCTAGGCGCTCATGTGCGGAAAAAGGGGCGTTTTTCTACTGCTAAGTGGGTTTTTGAAGCCAAATAGGAGTCTGGATGAGGGCTGAGACCAATACAAATAAGAGAAGACTTTAGAAAAGAGGTATCAACTAATTTTTCAAGAGATTTGCAGAGAGAACAAGAAAGAAAAACACGAAGGAGAATTGCAAAGGCTAAAGATCTAAGAGAGAGTATTAGAGCAAATTCAGAGTTTTTTCTTCTCTTCTCTAGTTTTATTTTTTGTAACTATCTGAGATGTTTGGATTATTAATTTGGATGATCTTTTTCTTTATTATTATCATGAACTAAATTTTAATTAAGATTGCAACGGAACTTGGTATGTAGTTTAAATTGCAAGCTTCCCATTGAATGAAAGTTGGTTTTTATTGAATTGTTTATTATATCTTATGTTTATTGATTGATTGTTTGGCCAACAATTACTGTGATAATCTATATAAAATTGGAAGATGGAGTATAGATTGAGATCTGGACATGATAACATCTGTTCATATAATCTGAATAGGGTTAATATCATTAGCAACAGCAAGAACGACTCAGCCAAGGACAGTCGGATTGTATGAAGTGGATGCGATGACAGCATTGTCAGCTCAAGTGACAGCTCAGATTTCTGCTCTTACAAAGAAGATAGATGCACTTGGGGTACAACCAGTTCAGAAAATGGAAACGATTTATGAAATATGTGCGGGTAACCACTCAAGTGATCAATGTGCAATAAATCCTGAGTCAGTCCAGTTTGTTTCCAATTATAACAGGCAACAGGGCAGTTATTCAAACAACTACAATTCAGGAGTGAGAAACCACCTGAATTTTTTTTGGAATAATAATCAGTCACATGCTCAAGCCCAAGCTCCAAGGCGATCATATCCACCTGGATTTCAGCCACATCAACAATCTCAACAACACCCACAACCTCATCAACCTGATAAGTTATCATAAATGGAAGAATTGTTGGCAAGATTGGCAACTCAGTTTGAAGCCACAATGAAAAACCAATCAGCTGCAATAAAGAATCTTGAGAACCAAATGGGGCAGATAGCTAATGCTTTGAATACTAGAACTCCAGGTTCTTTACCTAGTGATACGGAGAAAAATCCAAGGAATGATGGAAATGAGCAATGTAAGGCAGTTACACTCAGAAGTGGGAAGGAGTTGACTACAGATCTGGACGGACACAAGAAAATAATTTCTGCTGAGGATGGTGAACAAGAGCGTGGAAATTCGGAAAGTAAATCTGGGGAAAAAGTTGTGAAAAAACAACAAGAAGATAAGCAAATAACAGTCGTACCACCTGTGCCGTTTCCTCAAAGATTTCAAAAGCAGAAATTTGATAGACAATTTTCAAAAATTTTAGAAGTTTTCAAAAAGCTACAAATCAACATTCCATTCGCAGATGCTTTAGAACAAATGCCTAGTTATGCAAAATTCATGAAAGATATTTTAGCAAGAAAGAGGAAGCTAGGGGAGTTTGAAACTGTAGCGTTGACAGAAGAATGTAGTGCAATTCTGCAAAGAAAGTTACCACCGAAGTTGAAGGATCCGGGTAGCTTCACAATATCGTGCACGATTGGGCCCCAGTTCTTTAACAGATGTTTGTGTGATTTGGGTGCGAGTATTAACTTGATGCCACTTTCGATCTA
Source organism: Panax japonicus (assembly GCA_020205505.1). Lineage (NCBI taxonomy): Eukaryota > Viridiplantae > Streptophyta > Magnoliopsida > Apiales > Araliaceae > Panax > Panax japonicus. The sequence continues at coordinate 48,136,857 of CM035107.1, forward strand.
CACTCAGTTGGGATTACCAGCTCCAAAGCCAACAAATATCTCTTTACAACTAGCAGATAGATCAGTGACATACCCTAGGGGCATTGTGGAAGACATATTAGTGAAGGTTGAAAAATTCATATTTCCAGCTGACTTCATTGTGTTGGACTACGAAGAGGATAAAGACATACCCATTATCCTTGGAAGACCGTTTTTAGCCACTGGAAGGACGTTAATTGATGTACAAAAGGGAGAGTTAACAATGAGAGTTCAAGATGAAGAAATAACTTTTAATGTTTTCAAGGCTATGAAATTTTCGAAGGGAGAGGAAGAGTGATTTAGAGTTGATCTGATTGAAGAAGCAACTGAAGAGGTATTTAGTGAATCTGTGATTGAAGACCCTCTTGAAACCGCATTGGTTAGTGAAAATTTATTTGATGATTCAACTGTGCTAGAATGGGTTCAAATGTTAGATTCAACTCCGAAGTTCACACGATGTTTGCAAAAATTTGAACCTCTAGATTATCGAGGAAAGCTAGATGAAAAGGTGACATCATCCTTAGAAGAACCGCCTACCTTGGAACTTAAGCCATTGCCTAACCACCTCCGGTATGCCTACCTTGGTTCTTCTTCCTCCTTACCAGTCATTATTTCTGCATCACTTGATAAGGTTCAAGAAGAAAAGCTACTAAGGGTACTTCGACAATACAAGACTGCTCTTGGATGGACTATTACAGATATCAAGGGGATAAGCCCATCAATTTGTATGCATAAGATTTTGTTGGAAGATGAAGCGAAACCGACTATTGAACAACAACAAAGACTCAATCCCATCATGAAGGAAGTTGTCAAAAAGGAGATCATTAAATGGTTGGATGCGGGAATTATCTACCCTATCTCAGATAGCTCATGGGTAAGTCCGGTTTAATGCGTGCCAAAGAAAGGGGGAATGACAGTAGTTGCGAATGAGCATAATGAATTGATCCCGACTCGAACAGTTACGGGTTGGCGGGTGTGTATGGATTACAGAAAGTTGAATAAAGCCACTCGTAAGGACCATTTTCCTCTACCATTCATAGATCAGATGTTGGACAGGCTTGCAGGGCACGAGTATTATTGTCTCTTGGATGAATACTCGGGCTATAACCATATTGCCATTGCACCCGAGGATCAGGAGAAAACAACATTCACATGCCCATATGGTACTTTTGCTTTTCGCAGAATGTGTTTTGGGTTATGTAATGCGCCAGCGACATTTCAACGGTGTATGATGGCTGTTTTTCCGATATGGTTGAACAAAATCTCGAGGTATTTATGGATGATTTTTCAGTTTTTGGGGATTCGTTTGATTATTGTTTGGAAAATCTCACGCTCGTGCTCAAACGGTGTATGGAAACGAATTTGTTTTTAAACTGGGAGAAATGTCATTTTATGGTGCAAGAGGGGATAATCTTGGGTCATCGATTATCATCAAAAGGAATTGAGGTTGATAGAGCTAAGATCGAAACCATTGAGAACCTGCCACCACCTATTTCTGTAAAGGGTATTCGAAGTTTTTTGGGACACGTTGGTTTCTATAGACGATTTATAAAAGACTTCTCCAAAATCACGAAACCACTTTGCAATCTTTTGGAGAAGGATGTCCCATTCAACTTTGATCAAGCATGCCTGGAAGCTTTTGATGTGTTGAAGAAGAAACTTGTTACCGCACCTGTAATCATTGCGCCAGATTGGAATATCCCATTCGAATTAATGTATGATGCTAGCGACTTTGCGATTGGCGCAGTTCTTGGCCAACGAAAGGATAAAATTTTTCATGCTATATACTATGCTATTAAGATATTGACTGATGCCCAACTGAATTATACCACTATCGAGAAGGAGCTATTAGCAGTTGTTTATGCATTTGATAAATTTCGTTCATATTTGATCGGGACAAAGGTGATCGTGTTTACAGATCATTCAGCAATTAAGTACTTAATAGCAAAGAAAGACGCGAAACCGAGATTAATTAGATGGGTATTATTGCTACAAGAGTTTGACTTGGAGATCCGGGACAGAAAAAGGAACAGAAAATCAGGTTGCTGATCATTTATCACGATTAGAGAATTCAGAACTAAAAAAATTGACACAACAGTGATCAATGATTTTTTTCCGGATGAACAACTATTTGCGGTAAGGATGGATACACCATGGTATGCAGATTATGTAAATTTCATTGTGAGTAAGGTGTTTCCGCCTGATTTGACAAGTCAGCAGAAGAAGAAATTTCTCCATGATGTGAAACAGTATTTATGGGATGAGCCATTTTTATTTAAATAATGTGGCGATCAAGTAATAAGAAGGTGCATCCCGGAAATTGAAATGGAGAATATTCTATACCAATGTCATGCATCTGACTATGGTGGCCATTTTGGGGGAGAAAGAACGGCAGCTAAAGTGCTTCAATGTGGATTTTTCTGGCCAACACTCTTTAAAGATGCCCGTGTGTTTTCATTAAAATATGATAGATGCCAAAGAGTTGGTAATATATCAAAGCGACACGAGATGCCACTTAATATGATCTTGGAAGTCGAATTGTTTGATGTTTGGGGCATTAACTTCATGGGACCATTCCCACCATCTTTCTGTAACTCCTATATACTTCTAGCAGTGGACTACGTTTCGAAGTGGGTAGAAGCTATAGCATCGCCCACCAATGATGCGAAGGTTGTGATTAAGTTCATTCGGAAGAATATTTTCTCGAGATTCGGCACTCCTCGTGCAATCATTAGTGATGAAGGCATGCACTTCTGTAATAAGCAGTTCTCAGCTATCCTCGCTAAGTACAGAGTCACTCATAAGATAGCTACTGCTTACCATCCACAAACAAGTGGTCAAGCCGAGGTATCTAACCGAGAAGTGAAACGAATCCTCGAGAAGATAGTGAATCCTAGTCGGAAAGATTGGTCTAGCAAGTTGGACGATGCTTTATGGGCATACCGTACAGCTTACAAAACTCTGATAGGGATGTCTTCGTATAGGTTAGTTTATGGGAAGGCATGCCATCTTCCAGTTGAACTCGAACACAGTGCTTATTGGGCAATTCGGAAGTTAAACTTTGATATGTCTGCTGCGGGGGAGAAGCGCCTCTTACAATTGAATCAAATGGATGAATTCAGACTCCAATCGTATGAGAACGCGAAGTTATATAAAGAAAAGATTAAGAGGTGGCATGATGAGAAAATTATGGAAAGAAAGTTTGAAGCAGGGCAAACAGTGTTATTATACAATTCAAGGCTTAAACTGTTTCCTGGAAAGTTGAAATCTCGTTGGTCAGGGCCATTTATCATTACAAAAGTTTATCCTCATGGAGCTGTGGAGGTGGAAGACCTGAATTCCAAACATAATTTTAAAGTCAACGGTCAAAGATTGAAGCACTACTATGGGGGTTGTGTTGATCGTGAAAAGACATCGGTCAACCTTGCTGATTAGAACAGAGGAGAAAGTCAGGCTGAAGACTATAAACCAAGCGCTAACTGGGAGGCAACCCATGAATTTTTATTGTTATTTTCTATTTTTACTTTTATTAATTTGCTTTACTGTTAGTTTATTTAGTGGTTAAACTTTTATAGTTTAGGATTTGTTGCACCCCTGACGTTCTCTAACAGATATTCAATTTATTGCAGGAAAGGAGGCCAGGCATTTATGATCTTAATAAGATGAATGTCCACTCGTCAAAATCTCAAATTTCTAATCATTTCCGCAAATTTTGGTGTAGAAGGAAACAAGTTATTGGAGGTATGGCATACAAGAAGCACAAAACACCAAAATAAGCAATGTACACTGTCCAAGCGCCTAGGCGCTCCAGACATGCCAATATCAAGCGCCTAGGCGCTCCAAGTCAGTAGCAAAAACGCAGCACAAGCGCCTAAGCGCTCATTTTTAGCCAAACCAAGCGCCTAGGCGCTCCAAGTTTTTAAGGCGTTCTGCAGCCAACCGCCTAGGCGGTCCAGACAAGGCTATCTCAAGCGCCTAGGCGCTCCAACAAAAATAAAAAAAAATAAAAGCCCTAATCGGGCTAAAATCTTCCAATCCCAAATCAAACACATTCTTGCTCTCTTACTCCAACTCTAACTCACTCAACTCTCAACCCTCATCTAATCTAGCCACAACAACCATCTTTCTCTTCCAAATCCTAATCAAACACTAAATCTCCTACCCAAACTAAGGCACTTAAGCTCCATCTTGTCATCCTTCTTCACCAATTCGGGCATCAACTTACATTCAAGCCACGTCTATCTAAAGTAAGGGTTCAAAGCTCAAATTGCTCATCCAACTTTGATTGAAACATCATATTTGGCTATAACCAAGTAAGTGAACAAGATATTATTGCAAATTATTTGGATTCACTTGGATAATAGCTATGTTAGTACTTTGAAGCTAGTTTCTATCATTGTGTTGGCTCAAGTGGGTGTGGGTACTCTTAATTGTTGCTTGTATTGCCTTGGAAGTATAGTGAGCTCAGTAATTGGTAAATTTGGTGAAAATTAAGTTTGGGGGAGTGCCTACCAATAGTGTTCAAAATTAGTGCACACCAAGTGTTCGATGATTTGTCACAAAGAAGATTTGGCTATCCTAAGTCACTGAATATCATTTGGTTTGGCAAGAACATATTAGATAAGACTATGGCTACTAAGAGACAAAGAGGAGAGACTTCGGGCACTTCGCAAAAGTTTGACAAAAAGAGATTTACAAGCGCTAAAGCATCCGAAAGATATTACAATGTACTTTCTAGTAAAGCACTAATTCCCGAGCGTGGATTATTGCCAGAGATAGAAGATGGGGAATTATTACAAATGATTAGGAGTAGAAGATGGGTGAACTTTACAGTCCTACCGAATGCATCGGTTGTTAAAATTGTTAAGGAATTCTACGCCAATGCAAAAGATCATGTTGGTAACATAATTTGGGTTCGCGGAAAATCAGTGGAGGTCAGTTTTAGGACAATAAATGCCTACTACGGCTTGAACATAATACCCAATAATGGCTACATACAATATTTAGAGCACGAGCTAGACTACAGTGAGATCATTCAAGCCTTGTGTGTACCTGGAACAACATGGAAATTAACAGATCAACAAGAAGCTATTTTGTTCCCTGCATCCACACTAAGCAGTTATGGGAAAGCATGGCATGCCTTTATTTGTGCCAAGTTGATGCCGTGTAGGCATATGAGTGATGTTATAAATCAACGGGCAGCGTTGCTTTTCTGCATTGCACAAGGAAAAACTATAGATGTGGGTCAGGTTATACATGATTCCATTAATAGAGCAATTCAAGGAGGGACCTCAGGTGGATTACCACACCCATCTTTGATCACTGGACTATGTCAACATGCTGGGGTAAAATGGGATGCCGAGGAAGCTACACAACCTCCTTTAGCCGCAATTGACCACTCGCTTATTAAGAAGTACAAGGTATGGGGTGGGGGTATACCACACCCGAGTGGGTTAGGATTCATTATTGTTCCTCCCGAGCTTGCAGACGAGCCTAATCAACAGTTCCACGATAATTCTTCTGTAGCTGGAAGTTCTGGGCCACCGCCAAATTTTTTTGAAGATATTCGTCGAGATTTAATCAATCAAACTAGAAGGATCGACATGGTGGCCAATCGAGTTCAGCAGGGTTTTGACCGAATGAAAAGAAATCAGGATAGCCTAGCTCAGCGACAAACGGAGGTGTATCAGAATTTTAGTGCAGCATTCCTAGAGATGTTTGCCCGCATGAATCCAGCTGCCGCTCCTTACCAATTTCCACCATTTTCTGCATACCCCCCGGCGGAAGAAGAAGAAGAAGAAGATGATGATGAGGATACTGACGAGGAATAAAGCTTCTATCTTTCAGGGAAGTCCTCAGTGCTTAATTTCTTAAATTTTTTTTGTTATATACAATGAGGACATTGCATCGGTTAAGTTTGGGGGTGCAATCTTCCAGCTCCAGTGCATTCATGTAGTATTCATCTAGTGCATTCATATAGTATTCAGTTAATAGTTTTTCATGTAGTTTGCATTCATGTAGTTTTCATTTTAATTTCCTAAAAAAAATAAGTATGTGCATGTTTCCAGCTGTTAGATAGTTTAAGTCTGTTTTGGCCAGTGATGAGATTGGAATTGAGTAGACAAGTATAGTATTGTCTGTTAAGACTTTGATGTGATTTCTTGTCATGATTTGAATCTTTAACTATTTGAAACTGATATAATAAGGATAGCACAGTAAAAACAACTATGTTGACTGATTGAGTTTAAATTGACACATAATGGACTTCTAGAGGATAATGCTAGTTTGAATGAATGAAAGACATGAATAGGCGAAGATGACTGAACTTAGATAAAAACTTAAGTTTGGGGGAAAAATTTGGGATATATAAGCTTGAAAAAAATATATAAAAAAGAATAATATCGTGGCTAGTTTTGTTTCGGGACCTTTGTTACTTGAGCAAGTACGCCCGAAGGGGTATCTTAAAACCTAGTGCCCTAAGGTCTTATATGGTCTGGGAGTCGTTGCTCGAAAGCTCGCTAAGGGGTAGCACTGTTAGCCTAATGGAATGAGACATTGCACAGTCATGGTTAAAAAAATTATATATATAAAAAAAACAAAAACAATAAAACGGGAAAAAAGCAAAAAGCCCCCGTAAAGCACAGTAAAGCATAAGTATCCCGGATTGGACTCTTAAATTTGGTGGATATTTGTCTTTAGTTGGTTTTAGATTATTCGTGAATTTTGTGATTTTACACTGTATGATTCCTTTAAAGAGATTTATTATGTGTTGTATTTAGCATCATATCAGTTAGCATGGATTTTAAGCACACACACACTATATCAATAATAACAGGTTAAGATTTGATGATTGACGAGGAAATTATTAATCTGTCTTGATATGATGTACTAGCATGTTTATTGTGATTTCTCTGAGGCTTGTTGAATAGATTTTGTTCTGTTTGACTGCTGAAATTTAGGCATTTAGATAGCTGCATTTGCATTGCATATTTAGTTATTGCATTGTGTTGTGTTGCTTGGGGACAAGCAATTGGTTAAGTTTGGGGGTATTTGATGAGTAGGTTTTATACCTATGAATCCGATATTATTAAACTTAATTATTGTTATCTTTAATTGTTTTTTTAGTATCTTTTTATGTGTTTTGTGTTTATTTGTTGTAGGTTGGAGCTGGAGGGACAAATTGGTCATTTCGGAGAAGAAAAATGTCAAAAAATCATAAAAATTAAAGCTGAGTGGCATTTTTGTAATTACGTGGTCCTGGTCAAGCGCCTAGGCGCTTGAAAATGGCCTATGATGAGCGCCTAGGCGCTCATGTGCGGAAAAAGGGGCGTTTTTCTACTGCTAAGTGGGTTTTTGAAGCCAAATAGGAGTCTGAATGAGGGCTGAGACAAATACAAATAGGAGAAGACTTTAGAAAAGAGGTATCAACTAATTTTTCAAGAGATTTGCAGAGAGAACAAGAAAGAAAAACACGAAGGAGAATTGCAAAGGCTAAAGATCTAAGAGAGAGTATTGGAGCAAATTCAGAGTTTTTTCTTCTCTTCTCTAGTTTTATTTTTTGTAACTATCTGGGATGTTTGGATTATTAATTTGGATGATCATTTTCTTTATTATTATCATGAACTAAATTTTAATTAAGATTGCAACGGAACTTGGTATGTAGTTTAAATTGCAAGCTTCCCATTGAATGAAAGTTGGTTTTTATTGAATTGTTTATTATATCTTATGTTTATTGATTGATTGTTTGTTTAACAATTACTGTGATAATCTATATAAAATTGGAAGATGGAGTATAGATTGAGATCTGGACATGATAACATCTGTTCATATAATCTGAATAGGGTTAATATGATTAGCGTGTAGGATATGAATATACCTATGTGTCTTTTGTATCCATTGAAAGAATTTGTGCGTAAAACCCTAATTAACTTGATTCACATAGGAATATAGTGAGTTGATTAACTGGGGTGTTCCTTGTAATTCTGCATCTTAAAGATTGGATTTAGGAGGATTTTTTCACGTGTCTTTGGAAGAAGTGCGTGAATATTCATAAAGCATTCTTGGATAATGATTCATATTAATTGATTTATTTTAAATGGGAAGTAAGTTAGTTTAAATGAAATACCAGGGGAAGTTGTAATCTTAACCTATTAAATCTGTAATTATTCTTGTGAAATTCTGATTTTAATCATTAGTTTTGTTAAGTTTAAATTTCAAATCACAAACAAATTTTCGTAGTTTAAAATAGGATTAATTGCATTAGAATTAGTAATTGATAAATATTAGTCTATTTCCTCGTGGGAACGATATCCTTGCTTGCTGAATATTACAATTGAACGCGTATACTTGCGTGGTAAAGTGCTATTAAAAATTTAGGCAACAGCGAGCCACGTTCAGTGAACTTATTCTCTAATAAGCACCTACATACTTGCTTTAGTGTCTCCACACAAATGATCATGAGATCAATCATCCTCATCCAATGAGCAAGCAACGTATGTACCAATCTATCCGAATTCACTAATCCCCAATTTAGTAATCCAACGATTGGGAACTATTTTAGTTTTAAGCTTTCTAAGAATTTAGATCTCATCAGAATGATCATCTTCATTATTCTAAAAGCATTGTTTAAAACTATGGGTTTATCACATATTATAAAAACAGCATCATGTAGATAATTAAAAGCCTTTAATAAATGAATACTTTTTATTAATAAATGAATAAGATTGTTATAAAGTATATGCTTTATCATCAAACATGATTGGCTTGTGTGCATACTACTTTCAATCTCCTACTTGCACTAAAGCCAATCGCCATGGTATCTCATACCCTTCTTCTCTAAGTGACGATTATCCTGCTGTTGGATAAGCTTTAGTTAATGGATATGTAATGTTGTTTTTGAGAGTCCACTATCTCTATAGTAATTTCCCATCTTTCAATGATTCTTATAATCAAATGAAAGTGCCACAACACATGTTTAGATCCAAGATGAGACTTAGGAACTATTCCTAGTTCTGTAATGAACTTTTCATCCAAACAATCAACTTGCAGCTTCATTTACAGCTATATACTTTGTCTTTATCACTAAACCAGCAACTTTTTGCTGTTTGGAACCTTTCTAATTCACTGCACCACCGTTCAATGTAACACTTTACCATAAAGTGGATTTTCTGTTGTCTTGGTCTGTCTGAAAAACTTGAGTTTGTTAAGCCCTCTAGTTTTAATTCAAACCCACCATGTATGATCACCTCCTTAGTGTCGATTAAGTACTTTAAGATGTTTTTCACTGTCTCACAGTGAACTTCTCTAGAATATGACTGATCAACATCAGGTCTCGTATATTTAATTGCATACATGATAGTTACTCATGCGATCTGTCTTTTGGAGTCTATGGGGACTATTAAGAGAGATACACTCCATGGCTCATCAACATGAGACATCCCATGGAGTTTGCCATGCTAAACGACTTTAGCATCAAATGAATATACATTCCTTGGGTTAAGCCGAGCATCCTTTTAAATCTATCTATATAGATTTGCATCCCCAATTAAGATACTCTTCCCAAATCATTCATGGAGGAATGTTTAGACAACTTTATCTTTACTAATTGTAGCATTGGTATGTTATTCCTTATCCGTAGTATATCAACATATAATACTAGGAATGTCACGATGCTCCCACTAACCATTTTGTACACACTTGGCTCATTCTTATTTTTGATAAAATCAAACTCTTTTGATTGTCTCATCAAGACGAATGTTCCATATTTGAGAGTGTCTACAACTCTTACCTTATCGTATGTAACTGGATCATCATCTTCTATGATACGTACCTCATCATCATCATCCATGATGAATCCATACCTCCCAGGTATCTTCAGTAATATTCCAGATTTACGATTCGGTTGTGGTACAATAGGTCCATCTACAGGTTCCTCTTATTTGACTTATAGTGTTTTGTGGTTCTTGAACTCTTCAAGATCTATTATCCTCCCACTAGCCCCTTCAATGATAAACACATTTATCTTAGAAGGCAGCGTGTTTCGCAATAAACACCTTTTGCTAAGCAGGACTATAGAACATATACCCTAAACTTTCTTTAGGATGTCCTACAAATATGTACTTGTCAAATTTTGTCCCAAGCTTATCCTTTGAAACTTTTCACATAAGCTGGACAACCCCTTATCTTAACATACTTAAGATTAGGAATCCTCCCTGTCCATAACTTTTATAGAGTCTTGGGGCCGGATTTTGAGGTTACCTTTTCGTAGATATGCAGCCATTTCTAGGACATTATCCCAGAAGGATACTGGAATGTCGGTAAAATCATTATGGACCGTACCATGTCCAACAATGTACGATTTTTCCTTTTAGATACATCAATCAATTATTGCATATCAGGAGGCGTTCATTATGAGAAAACCATTTAAGATGATCTAGAAACTTATTGCACAAGTATTCATTCCTTGATCTAATCAAAGAATCTTAATACTTTGTCAATTTGTTTCACTTCTGAATTTTTTTGAACCTTTCAAATAATTCACACTTGTATTTCATCAAATACATACATTCAACTCTTTGAATGATCATCTCCTTTTCTTATACTAGTTTGTTCAATTTGTAAAAAAAAATTCACGTAAGTCAAGTATATAAAATCCATTAAGTAATATTCCAGTTCTATACAAAACATTATTATTATAAATAGAACAACAATTGTTCTTAATTATAATACCAAAAATTGTATTATCTAACAATAAAATGGAAATAATATTTCTAACAAGAACTGGAATACAATAAAAACTTATTGACTTAATAGATTTGCCCATAGGCATTGCTAAACTATAAGTTTCTATGGCTAATACAGCAACCTTTGCTTCATTTCCCACACATAGGTTTACTTATATTTGTTTATCTTTCTACTTCTGTTTGGTCCCTTCATAAATCTATATTTATGATAACCAAAGTCGGTATCCAATACCCAAGTAGAACCTTGACATAAAGAAAAATTTATTTCAATCATGAACAAAAACTGTATTGTAACCGAAACTTCACTAAGTTTCTTTGGTTAGCCTCTGCAAGATTATTCTCGCAGTTTCTTTCCAGTGTCCAGGCTTATTGCAGTGGAAGCAAACACCTTTGCTATCCGTATCTGTTTTGTTCTTATTATCGTTCTTCTTTTCAAAAGATCTTTTGGCCCCTACCAGTAAGACATAGTCTTTCTTGGTTGGAAAGTGACTCTCAACATTTTTCAACATGTTAAACAAATCAGTGAGGCTGATATCTAGCTTGTTCATATGAAAAATTCACAACAATTGTGAAATGAGTCCGGGAGTGAGTGCAAGATCAAATCTTAGCTCAACTCTCCATCCATTACAAAACCAGTTGTCCTAATTGATCAATCAAATTGATAATGTTAAGGACTTTTATCTATACTGTAGTGTCATCGGTCATTCTAGATCGGAAGAGCTTCTTAGATATCTGACATCTATCAGTCCTACTTTTCTCACCATCAACTACTTGATGTGAAGGAATATAGTAAGAGCATCCATAGTTTCATGCTGACGCTAAAGCAAGTTACTCATGGATACGAGTATGATGCATTGAGCCAACTGTGCATCATTTTGCCACTTTCTAAAAGTATCAATATCTTCCTTAGAGGCATTGTCTGCAACCATTGCATAGATAGGCGTATTAAGGACATAAGATAGCTTTTCAGCCATGAGAACTATTCTCAATTTCCTTAACCAATCCATTTAATTAGGTCCGGTTAATTTAGCATCTAATATGCCACACAGTGATAGTAATTTAGACATTGTAAAATTCTGTAAATGAATTTGTAATTAACAACATTTTAGCATACATTCTTTTATTAATTACCAAAATAATTTAGGTCTTGTTTTAAATTGGTATCTCCCACTATTTTCTTCAAACTATATTACCCTCACTTATATAGTTCGGCAAAATCTAATTAAAGATTTGCTAGTGAGAATAAGGATCCCATTTCAAATGTATATAGCCTTTTGTGTGCACAACAAACTATATATAAATAAATAGGTAGACAACTCTTGTCAATTACATCAACTATGTAACTCCTTGTATTTTGCCTCTTAAATCATAATGGTCAAGTGTGTGCATATCCGAACTAAAATGATTTAAGTTAAGTCAGACCCAACATTTTCATATAAGTGAAGAGAAAACTACAGCCCTTGCGTGTGCACAACAAAGCAGTAATGTTCAATTCCTTATAAACATCATATGTAATAAAAACAACATCTTAAATATTTAATACTTGCCTTGTGTGTGCACAACAAACTCATATTAAATATTCAATACTCTATTGTTTCAATCATGCTAGAAGGCAACGTTCGATATTCCAAATATCTTTGAAGGTTACAACTTAATATAAAATATTTGAGGGGTTTCTTATTAATTTGTCTCATCTTGTTTAGCGTGCATGCACATATATATATAAAATACGCGTCATATTAATAAACATGCGAAGCATGTTTGCATAATATATAATATATATAGTATAAGCATGCACATATAGAATACTATATTCTACCTAGATTGATTATGGACTTTTATTCTAGTTTGGTACACTAGAGCCACCAAGTGAACCAAAAGGTCAAACCTTAGGTGTGCAAGAATTAATATTTAAATATAACTATTACATTTAAACCTGGGCTCCATTACAAACGGGTCTTGAAGCGCTCCTTGCTCCTTGATCTCTAATTCTTCAAAATTAATTCTAACTATTCCTATTACAAAACTATTTAAAATAAATATAAACCTTGATCAGCAGTCAAGGGGAAGTACATAGGAGGGATATAGAATTTATATTAAGAAAAATTAGAGAAGACGAGGTACGCAGACCCCATTTAATAAATCTCATACATTTATGCATCCAACAAAAAAAAAATTCAATCACATTGGTCAATAGTCCATAATCAATCCCATTTATTATCATACACATCACCATATGCATCAATAAATAACATTCATCTCATGAATAATAAATATTTAATGTATATACTGATATCATTTAATGGGCAAAATTTAGTTAATATAAAATCTAATTTTGAATCAAAATAAACTCCGTTATTTTAATCCAAATTTAAATCAAAATAAAACTATTTTATTTTAATTTATCTAATTTTGAATAAAATAAACTATTTTATTTTAATCAAAATAAACTCCTTTATTTTAATTAATTATGGAATCCAATTCCATATATATAAAAAAAATTATTAAAGGAAAAACGGATTATCTTTCCTATTCACAAATAAACTCCTTTATTTTGAATAATATGAAATCTTATTTCATATATAAATAAACTCCTTTATTTAAGGAAAGATAGATTCTTTTTTCTATTCACAAATAAACTCTTTTATTTTGAATAAATATGAAATCTTATTTCATATCTAAATAAACTCCTTTATTTAAGGAAACATAGAATCCAATTTCAACTCCAATTAGTTATCATGGAATCCAATTCCAACTCTAATTAGTTAGCATGAAATTTAATTTTAAAATTAAAATAAACTTTTTTATTTTAATATTAAAATAAACCATTTATTTTAATATTAAAATAAACCATTTATTTTAAAATTAAAATAAACTATTTATTTTAATTATAAAATTATTAAGATTAATATTATAAAAACCGTCCCATGTAATCATCCTACAGAATCCATGATTCAAGTGACCATTTTTTAGAGAATAACAAATCAACCCACCTGTTAAGAAAAGTATGGCCACGTGGAGAATGAAAAATCCTTATGCATGTTGCTTCTCGCTGGTTTAATATATATATACTAGCTGGGTTCCGTGCCTCCGGCACTGTATAGATAATATGATTTATCTCAAATTTTGAATGACCAAAATAATTTATTGAGTGAGCAGGAAATTTAAAGTCATTTGTATTTTATTAAATTATTATTAGATTATTAGATAGATAGATGTATTTTATTAGATAGATGTATGAACGGTGAGATTTATCTCAAACTTTGGACGGCCCAGATGATTTATTGAATGAGCGGAAAATTCAAAATCATTTGTATTTTATTAGATATATATATATATATATATATATATATATATATATATATATATATATATATATATATATATATATATATATATAGGGAGCGGATCAGGTGCGGGCTCCCGCACCTGATCAAAATACGGACCTTTATTTTTTTTTTTTTTTGCTTTTTTTTTTTTAAAACAACTAAAAAAAAATAAATAAAAAATTATGGATTTGAAATTTTTTCATAATACAGTGTTTTGGATGTGATTTGGGTACGTATAACAAACATATGTATGTACAGTCTGGGCAGACTGTACCACCACTTTTTGGTATAGGTATTTAAAACACGCCCAAAACATTATATTATGGAAAAATTTCAGTTCCATAAAATATTAAATATTTTTTTTTAGTTGTTTTAAAAAAAAAAAACCAAAAAAAATCAAAAAAAAAAAAAGTCCGCATTTTAACAAAATGCGGACTCCCTTACCTGATCCTGTCTGTATATATATATATATATATATATATATATATATATATATATATATATATATATATATATATATACTAAAAATACTAATCACGTGGGACCTGAAGCATGATTGCTAACAAATATATATAATCTGATTATATATTCTATGAAAAATCCTGGGCCACGTGATTAATACATAGCGAAAATCAGTTGGCAGACGGCAGTTCACGATTCGCGAAGTTCTTTTTTTTAAATAAATTTTATACAACAAAATTATGTCCAATTAAATTGTTCTAAACACATATCAATATACATATCAAATTAAAACAATTAATAATTCGCATAAAGGTTTGGCTTTGATACCACTGTTAGGTTTTTAATATTCATGAACGCAATCAAATTGCACAAAATTAGCGGAAGCGTGTAAAAATCAGAGTTTAGAATTTTACAAACCATAAACTCGAATCATCCTTTATGCACAATTATTAATTTAACGAAAATATAAGAATAAGAATCATACCCTTGAAGATCCGAGCTTCCTCAGATACAAGTTCACCTCCAATCTTTTTCGCGTTCAACTTGAATCCACCGGGTTTGGTTCCTTCCTTTGATCAACGTTAGCCACCCAAGTGTTTGGCCTCTAGAGGTGATCCACCAAGGAAGAAGAAGGATTCAAGAAGATGGGTGGTTGACTAAACCCTAGTTTTTTTATCTCTATAGAAAAAGAGCGTACTCTCCAACATTTGGAATAACGTATATTGTTGAAAAGTCAACAACCATCTCACACCCATAATAAGACTCCTATTATTTATAGATGTAGGCAACCCTCCTTAACAATTAAGTAATTGAGTTTTATTTAATTAATTAAATTCTTTTAATTAATTAAGCTCCCTAATCTTATTAGAGATAATTAATTAAACTCTTTTAATTAATTTGCCTCCTAATCCTATTAGGATATTTGAGAGTACTTTTATTAATTAATTCCCAAACTCCTTTAGGAATTAAATAATAATAATAGTAATAATAATAATAATAAGACTCCTCTTATTAATTTATATTTAATATTCCAAAATATTAAATAATAAATATTAAGCTATTTAATTTATTCTATCACCATAGATTAAATTAAATATACTTAACTTATTATTACGATTATGCCATTTACTTCTTAAATAATTATTCTTCCTTTTATGGTGTGACCCTTTAGGTTCTCCATATTAAACCGGTTGTGAATAAATCAATTAGAACAATTCTAATCTTATTTAAATAAATAAATTAAACTAATAATTTATTTAGATAAATAATATTTATTCTACAATAGGGATAAGCCTCCCTAGCGATTAACGACTTTCCAGATAATATAGATTTTAACATTAATCATAAAAGAACCTATGAGTAAATAGTTACCGTACAATTCAATCCTTCCACCATACAATGTCCCAATTAAATATAAGACATGGAATTACTGTCAAGTCTTATTTTATTTAATTATATGTATTTCGACTCTTAAATGCACAACTCCAAATAATGCAAATTAGAAATTCCTTTCTAATTTCATTCTGCCTTGGCCAAGGACTACTGGGTTGTCATTTATCGAATCACATAGGACATTTCTCTTCTTTTACTAGAAGTGGTAGATTCTTTATTGATCATACATTATCTCCATGTACAAATTATTATACCCAAGCATACCCTTTGATATACCCTAAGGGTCTTAAGGAATAAGTCAAAGTATAACTCATCATACACAAGATACTATGATGATCTCAAGTCCAAGGATCACTTGTACTACTATCACTACAGGAATTCCTATTGAGAGGCAAGTAAAACTCCATTAGGTATTCCTTAGCGAGCCACGTTCAGTGAACTTATTCTCTAATAAGCACCTACATACTTGCTTTAGTGTCTCCACACAAATGATCATGAGATCAATCATCCTCATCCAATGAGCAAGCAACGTATGTACCAATCTATCCGGATTCACTAATCCCCAATTTAGTAATCCAACGATTGGGAATTATTTTAGTTTTAAGCTTTCTAAGAATTTAGATCTCATCAGAATGATCATCATCATTATTCTAAAAGCATTGCTTAAAACTATGGGTTTATCACATATTATAAAAACAGCATCATGTAGATAATTAAAAGCCTTTAATAAATGAATATTTTTTATTAATAAATGAATAAGATTGTTACAAAGTATATGCTTTATCATCAAACATGATTGGCTTGTGTGCATACTACTTTCAGATGTCGTAGTTCTACACTCTACGATTCATCTTCGGCTGGTACAGACACTATGATCCCGAGATCAGATCTTGACACTCTACGATTTCTGCCTTGTGCTTGTTGTCGTCATCTGATCTTGCTTGACTACGATCTCTGCATGTAATCAATAGACTCTACGAACTCAGAGTGTGTGATCTACGATCCTTGACTTGACTTTGGCATCAGTAGACTCTACGACTCTGAGTGTAGTCTACATTTCTGTCTTAGCTTCGACAGATGACCGGTCGGCTCGTAGGCAAGCTGTCTCTACGATTCTAAACATGACTTCCTCAGTACACTACGATCCTGAGGAAGCTCTACTCGATACACTACGATCCTTCTTCATTTCCCCTGGCAGTCTACGAACTCCGAGATCTACTATCTTGCATACTCCCATTCTGCCTCGATAGCTCTCGAGTTAACTATGACTCACCTGGCAGACTACGACTTCTGGTGCAGTGCTCGACGATCAGACTTGTGACGCCCCCAAAATTACCCAATTTTGAGTCGCCAGAAAATACACTATCAATACAAATAAAAACGTAATTATACAGCTGTCGTGTAAAATACGACACAACATACGCTGTGAGTTTTAGTACGTATATTGTCATCTAGACAATATATAAACTCAAAGGAGTCCTCAATACATATATTGCAACACTATTTATTCAGAATAATGAGGACTACTAATGCTATCATCTGGACCGTCACTCCTTTTCCCTGTTATCCCCGCTCGACTCAGCTACACTCTTATTACCTGAAAGGAATTGTGAAGCAAAAGGGGTGAGCACGACTAGCCCAGTAAAAATATCATGACTAAAGATAACTACATTATCAATAGCTTTCGTCAATAATAAATCAGAGATTTATAACATATGGTAGATTATAAAACTTTAATTTCAACCATAGTTGCAGCGGAATCAACAATTCATTAGAAGAGTTAAGTAGAACATAACGTCTACTGTCTCCAACAGTTCTTCGTTGTACCAAAGACAAAGAGAACTTTCATCACCTGTCTTTACCTGAACCATCACAGGTTATATTTAAATTCACAATTCATATTTATAATAACACGAATTAATAATTCCTGCTTGCCACAAGGCTTAATAGAACGTTTACTCAATATCCTTACCCAAAGGCTGAAGATATTCAAGTGTAATAACAATGATCATATCAATCAGTTGTCTACCTTTGCACTACGTGCCAACAAAGATATTCAACTATAAATCAATCGCTGAGACTCAGCTAAATAGTATCACGACCACAAATTATCCATGCACTGCGTGCCAAAGATAATCGTGTTTTCAATTACGGTCATGATTATACCGAACAATTCCTGGTCATAATCATACCAAGTCCACCCATGCACGTAAGCCACAGATGACTTTCAACACATCCATGAATTAATATTTCATTGCTGAGACTCAGCTCAATAATTAATCCACATCGTCGAATCATCCCCGCACTACATGCCAAGGATATTCGTTAGTATCACAAGTGGTCCTGATCATGTCATACACCTGTCCATCTTTGCACCTCGGGTCAAGGCTATCAAACAACAGATCATCTTTGCACTACAGGACAAAGACATCAATTAACAATTCATCTTTGCACGTAAGCCAAAGATATTCAACCGTAAAATCAATAACCAACAGTTCAATAAACAATATAAGAAACTGCAAATGGATTTTCACCGCCATGCGGTAATCCACTTAGAGATTATTTCCACAATTTAATAAGAAATTAATATAAAGGATCATTCACCATGCATGTGGTACTCCACATAGACAGGTTATTCCAACAGAATAATAACGAATGAAATGGTAGAAGAAGATCACCATGTACTGGGTAAACCGCATATACATGTCATTCCACCAACCATGCATACATGTTATTCTCAACAGAATAATAAATACAGAATAATAAAGACGGAACCAGGTCTGGTGTAAAACACACAGACAGGATATTCCAATAGAATCGTAAATACGGAATAATAAAATAGAACCAGGTCCGGCGTATAGCACAGACAGGATATTCTGACAGAATAATAAAGAACTGAATAATAAAAGAATTTCACCATGTCTGCGTTACTTCGCATAAACAGGTTATTCTTTATACCATCGATACAATGATATCCTCTTACCACCATAATAACCTCCCTTACCTTAGAAGAAATTTATATAGGATATATATGTATATATTCCTGCTTCCTTTATGTCCTTGATTTCTGTGAATAAGATAACATGCTTAATCATGTATCTATATAAAGTTAAGCCTGTTCACTTACCTGTCCTAGAATGTATAGCAATAATATATATATATATATAATATAACTTATCATATATAATATATATAATAAATAATCATTAAATCCTCCTGTTTCCTCCTACGATTATCTCCCTGAATCCTCCTGATAACTCATACAACCTGCATAACTGTATATAATATAATACTTACCGTACAGTGATTCACCAGATTTGAGATAAACCAAGTATGAACTCACTGTTTGTTGCCTTGTACAACCATGCAACGATTGGAATTGAGAATTCCATTTTTAGAGAACAGGCTGTAACCCCTCCACCGGCCAACAGTGAAAAGAACAATCCGTTCCTAGTTTTAGCTAGAACTTCATGGTCCAGCTTTGTTGCTTGAAATGATGAAGTAGAATACAGCAGATCAAAACCATCCATGAGAAAGGAATAGTTTGTAACAAAACCCATCTCTACCATGACTCCATTTGGTAACAAATGATCACTAGCTTTAAAGCCTTCAAGTGAAAACTGTTGAAACTGCCAGCTCTGCTATAGTCCATACCGATCGAAATCCGGGTACATACTTCACACTGCAATTGGGGTGAACGAACCGGAAACACCGGAGAGTACTACCTTCTTACCGGCGGCAAGAGAGTGAACAGAGACCGTCTTGAGGTACCATCCTTAAACCAGAATGCTATAGAATTATTTCATAGAAGGAATAACTTTCTGGCCGGTAATTTCCCAATCGTCGATCTCCTAACTCGGCTTTTGCACTAGCACGGAAGCAGCGATGCTTGTGTCGGTGGACAAACCAATCGAGGTGACCGGGCCAGTGGCTTTGCGAGCGGTCGAAGTGAAGGGATGTTTGGCGGTAGGAACAGCCGGAAAAAAAAACTCGTAAGCCATGGTTAATAACGCCGGTACCGGCAACCTTTATAGCTTCCCTCATCGTAGTTACAGATGGTGTAGGAGAGGGAAGTAGTTGAGGCAGACATGGCTGCCATCGAGAAGTGGCTAGCTAGTGAGCCTGGTTGGTACGTAGAGTAGAGAAAAATATGAAGTTAGCATGAAGAAGATGATGTGCCGGAACTGTTTTGATGTTCCAAGCCAAACTGATCTCATCCCGAGCAAGTAAAGTAATGTTTGATAAAACTCTTTCCTTAACCGATCGAGTTCTTTTGAGTTGTCGTTCCGATTTCGGCAACGTCCGGCGTTGCCATTTCCTTTTTCTTGCAGCAGGTGGACGGCCGGTTTTGTGGAGTCTTTCGCAAAGGTTATCCGGCTTTTGATATTTGGTTAAGGCAACAACAAGGGTAGTGTGGATCATCGAAAAGGAGACTAGTAGTTATTAGAAGAAATAAACCGGCTTCGACAACATTTTCGCCGGAGAAGACAACGAGGCTGATCATCTCGAACTGGTCGGCAAGGACTTGAGTGAGTATTGACAAACGCCAGCCCTACTATAACCCCTACAGATCATGATTTCCAGCCATGCATGTGAGGTGTTCGTTAACCGGTGGCCGGCGGGTCACACCGTCCATGCACATCCGGCTGGTAGCTTAAACTGTTAAGAATTTCCTAGAACACCATGACAGCGAGATACCATAATAACACTTTGTTAGACATTTTTAGGAAAACCAAATTGAGTAGTGATATTATTCATTCAACACTTTCAAGAAATCTCTTCTAACTCGCCGGGTTTTCTCAGTATCTCTAGAGAGAAAAAGAGAGTGAAAAATGGTTAGAAAGAAAAGTGTTGGATAGTTGGTATTTTTATTTCTTCTGGGTATCATAATCAGTTCTTCTTCCATGCTTTCTATCTCCAGTTTTCCCATGTAGATTATCACTACTTAATTCAGGAAATGGTTTGTGGGTAGGAGAGAGAGAAAACCGAAAAAGGTTCTAAAAATTAATTCCTCAAGTGTGAAGGAATGGGATTAATATTCCCCCATTATATAGAGAAGCCAGAGTCCTCCCTTTGATATAAGCCGTCCAATTTCGAGAGAGAGAAAATGAAAATTCAAAAATAGTAGCCATGCAATAATACAAACCAATAATCCCCCAATTCAGCCGCCCTCATGGTTATCAAAAAAAAATAATTTATATTATTTCCTTTTTATTTTATTCTACCCGTGACTTAAATCATCTCTCACACGCTACTTCGGTAACTGTTGATTAAAAGATGTCTCAACGACTTATACGCAATTTATGAAATTTATAATCTCATGTGATTTGATATTTTAATATAAAATTTTTATGAACATACCTTCAAGTAAAAATAAATAAATAAATAAAAATTTCAAATATACCTTTAAATTTAAACCTTTATCAATTTAATTATTCACAAAAATAGAACAATTGAATAATTTTATTTCATAAAAATTCGGGGTCTCACAAGACTAGCCTATCTATTACATCATAAGATCAACCTAACAAGCTTGATCTTTCTATATTTATAGTCCTTGTACATCATTTCTTTTTAAGGACTTTACAAAGATGTTTTGCTTATGTAGGATCAACCTAACATATTTGATCAATTCATTCTAAGTCCTTGTACATATATTTCCATTATCTATCAAAGGACTTTACAGCTTAATGCAAGCATACTTGCATATTCATTTATATATATATATATATATATATATATCATAATCAAATCATATATTAAATAGGAATATCATTCACATGCTTATTCCTGACAGTTTAAATATTAGTTTTACTTAAATTCTAGCATGGTAGGTTGTTGGTTTAGTGGCTTTTGTTGAAATATAAAGTTTCTAGTTTGGAGAGATCTAAAGTTCGAGACTTTTGAGCAACATTTTCTATAATGAAATTTTTAACCCGTCACGTCAGCAAAAATAATGATCAATATCCACAGTCAGCATTTCGTCCGTATTTTCGGACAGAAATTAAAATTAATGATCATTTTATAAATTTTGAGAGTACAGTTATTCGATTTTAACAAAAAAAAGTTTCGGTAATCACAATAAAAATCGGACACTAGTACAGTAACTAAAAAGTGTATTATCCCGCAAATCTCGCCAATACTTAGGCAAAAAGACAAAAAAGAACCCAAAACAAGTCTCGGACGTCCAAACGTCACGCAAACACACACATAGCACCGCGTAGGTATTAGACACGTTTTACAATTTATGGGACTCGATTCCGATATACGGAGACCAAATTATCGCCCAGTTTGCAAAAGTCGCCAACACTTAGGCAAAAAGCCAAAAAAGAGCCCAAAACCCGCATCAGCCGTCCAAACGACACACAAACAAACACATAGCACCGCGTAGGTATTAGACATGTGTTACAAGTTACAGGACTTGATTTCGACATACGGAGGCCAATTTATCGCCGAGTTTGCAAAACTCGCCAACACTTAGACAAAAAGCCAAAAAAATGCCCAAAGCCCGCCTCGACCGTCGAAACGCCACACAAACACACACATAGCACCGCATATGTATTAGAAAAGCATTACAGATTACGGGACTCCATTCCGACATACAGAGACCGAGTTATCGCCAACACTTAAGCAAAAAGTCAAAAAAGAGTCCAAAACCCACCTCGACCGTCCAAAAACCACGCAAACTCACATATTGCACCGCGTATGTATTAGACACGTGTCACAATTTATAGGACTCGATTCAGATATACGGAGGCCGAGTTATCGCCCAGTTTGCAAAACTCATAAAAATTTAGGCAAAAAACTAAAAAAAACCCAAAACCTGCATCGGCGGTCCAAACGCCATGCAAACACACACATAGCACCGCGTAGGTATTAGACACGTGTTACAATTTACGGGACTATATTCTGACATACGGAGACCGAGTTATTGCCCAGTTTATAAAACTCGCTAACACCTAGGTAAAAAGCCAAAAAAGAGCCCAAAACCTGTCTCGGTCATCCAAACGCCACACAAACACACACATAGCACCGCGTAGGTATTAGAAATGCATTACAACTTACGGGACTCGATTCCAACATACGGAGGCTGAGTTATCGCCCAGTTTGTAAAACTTGCCAACACTTTGGTAAAAAGCCGAAAAAGAGCCCAAATCTGTCTCGGCCGTCCAAACTCCACGTAAACACACACATATAGCACCGCGTAGGTATTATCCATGCATTACAACTTACGGGACTCGATTCCGACATACGGAGACTGAGTTATCGTTCAGTTTGTAAAACTCGTCAACACTTAGGCAAAAAGGCGAAAAAGAGTCCAAAACACGCCTCACTCGTCCAAATGCCACGCAAACACACACATAGCACTGTGTAGGTATTGGACACGCGTTACAACTTATGGGACTCGATTTCGACATACGAAGGTCGAGTTATCACACAGTTGGCAAGACTCGATAACACGTAACAAAAAATCGAAAAGAGCCCAATACCCGCCTCGACCATCCAAATGCCATGCAAACACACATTTAGTATGGCGTAGGTATTAGACACGCGTTATAACTTACGGAACTTGATTCCGACATACGGAGGCCGAGTTATCACCTAGTTTGCAAAACTCGATAACACTTAGGCAAAAAGCTAAAAAAGAGCCCAAATCCCGCCTCGACCGTCAAAACGCCACGCAAACACACATGTAACACCGTGTAGGTATTAGACATGTGTTACAACTTACGAGACTCAATTCCAACATACAGAGGCCGAGTTATCGCCCAGTTTGTAAAACTCGCCAACACTTAGGCAAAAAGCCAAAAAAGAGCCCAAAACCCGCCTCGACCGTCCAAACACCACACAAACACACACATAGCACCGCGTAGGTATTAGACATGCGTTATAACTTACGGGACTCGATTCTGACATACGGAAGCCTAGTTATCACCCAATTTATAAAACTCGTCAACACTTAGGTAAAAAGCCAAAAAAGAGCTCAAATTCTCCTTGGCCATCCAAACGCCACACAAACACACACAAATAGCACCACGTAGGTATTAGCCACGCGTTAAAACTTACAGAAATCATTTTCGTAATACGGAGACCGAGTTATCGTCCAGTTTGCAAAACTCATCAACACTTAGGCAAAAAACCAAAAAAGAGTTCAAAACCCGCCTCGGTATTCCAAATGCAACGCAAACAAACATATAGCACTGCGTAGGTATTAGACACGCGTTAAAACTTACGGGACTCGATTCTGACATACGGAGGCCAAGTTATCACCCAATTTTCAAAACTCAGCAACACTTAGGCAAAAAGCTGAAAAAAGCCCAAAACCCGCCTCGGCCGTCCAAACGCCACGCAAACACACACATAGCACCGCGTAGGTATTAGACATATGTTACAACTTACGAGACTCGATTCCAATATACAGAGGCCGAGTTATCGCCCAATTTGCAAAACTCGCCAACACTTAGGTAAAAAGCCAAAAAAGAGCTCAAAACCTGCCTCGACCATCCAAATGCCACACAAACACACACATAGTACTACGTAGGTATTAGACACGCGTTACAACTTATGGGACTCGATTTCGACATACGAAGGTCGAGTTATCACACAGTTGGCAAGACTCGATAACACGTAGGCAAAAAATCGAAAAGAGCCCAATACCCGCCTCGACCGTCCAAATTCCATGCAAACACACATTTAGTACGGCGTAGGTATTATACACGCGTTATAACTTACGGAACTCGATTCCGATATACGGAGGCCGAGTTATCACCCAGTTTGCAAAACTCGATAACACTTAGGCAAAAAGCCAAAAAAGAGCCCAAATCCCGCCTTGGCCGTCAAATCACCACGCAAACACACATGTAACACCGTGTAGGTATTAGACATGTGTTACAACTTACGAGACTCAATTCCAACATACAGAGGCCGAGTTATCGCCCAGTTTGTAAAACGCGCCAACACTTAGGCAAAAAGCCAAAAAAGAGCCCAAAACCCGCCTCGACCGTCCAAACACCACACAAACACACACATAGCACCGCGTAGGTATTAGACATGCGTTATAACTTACGGGACTCGATTCTGACATACGCAAGCCTAGTTATCACCCAATTTACAAAACTCGTCAACACTTAGGTAAAAAGCCAAAAAAGAGCTCAAATTCTCCTCGGCCATCCAAACGCCATGCAAACACACACAAATAGTACCACGTAGGTATTATCCACGCGTTAAAACTTACAGAAATCGTTTTAGACATACGGAGACCGAGTTATCGTCCAGTTTGCAAAATTCATCAACACTTAGGCAAAAAACCAAAAAAGAGTTCAAAACCCGCCTCGGTATTCCAAATGCAACGCAAACAAACATATAGCACTGCGTAGGTATTAGACACGCGTTAAAACTTACGGGACTCGATTCTGACATACGGAGGCCGAGTTATCACCCAATTTTCAAAACTCAGCAACACTTAGGCAAAAAGCTGAAAAAAGCCCAAAACCCGCCTCGGCCGTACAAACGCCTCTCAAACACACACATAGCACCGTGTAGGTATTAGACATATGTTACAACTTACGAGACTCGATTCCAATATACAGAGGCCGAGTTATCGCCCAATTTGCAAAACTCGCCAACACTTAGGTAAAAAGCCGAAAAAGAGCTCAAAACCTGCCTCGACCATCCAAATGCCACACAAACACACACATAGTACTACGTAGGTATTAGACACGCGTTACAACTTACGGGACTCAATTCTGACATACGGAGGCCTAGTTATCGCCCAGTTTGCAAAACTCGCCAACACTTATGTAAAAAGCCGAAAAAGAGCCCAAATCCACCTCGGCTGTAAAATCCCAAATTTTACGAATAAAGATTTAATTTTCTCAAAATATTTTTTTTCAAAATTATGGTGTGGATTTGAGATAATGTTATAGTTGTGGGTAATATTTATAAATTTTGAAAAGTATGCAAGTTGTTGTATAATATTCGATTGGTCGGGGAATATTCTTTTTATCGGAGAATATTCGTATGACGGTACAATCATTGGTGACCCCACAACAGAATTATTGTCGAATTGAGAAAACGACAAAAATATTTTTATGAAAATAACAGCGAAAGTTTTACCGTTAAAACTGTTGAACTACTCGGTAGTAAAAGTACAGTAATACGTGTGATTGCATAGTAGCACACGGTATTGATTATTGATGCATACGTGAGAAGTCACTCAGTTTTATTTAATTATTGCTACAGTAATTATTGCATAGTATCTCACGTTATTTTGATTCAATTATTGTCGATATTTTATATATTATTAAATCAATAATTGAGATGACAGAGTTATTAATATTATTATTTGCAATATTGACAATGTCTAGAAGTTTTGTCAAGGAGAGGTTTGGTCACCTAATTGCGCGCCAATAGGGAGAAATCTTTATTGGAAAGCCCCATCTTTCCTGGGAACGAACTGGTTGATAATATTGTGAGTTATAATACTATTAAAAAACGTTGTCAAAAATATTGAGGTGATTTTTATGAGGTATTTGTTGTATTTTTGGACCCCCCCCATTTATCCATTTTCAAAATAATCGGTAGAAATTTTTTAATATTTTAGTGGGGCCCACATGTGGGGCCCACGTGTGACTTAGGAAATATGATCATTTGGGGGGAGTCACGGGAAAGTTTATATATATATATATATATATATATATATATTATATATAAATTTTGTTATTATTATAAATGTAATAAAACAGAAATCTTTTTATATAAAACTTAATACTTTTTATAAAGTTTTGTTTTATTTGATTATAAATATAATATATTATATTTTATTATGCATAGTATTTGTATAGTACCTACATAGTGTTTGCATAGTAAAATCTTTTTATATAAAACATAATACTTTTTATAAAATTTTGTTTTATTTGATTATAAATTGAATATATTATATTTTATTATGCATAGTGTTTGCATAGTGCCTCCATAGTGTTTGCATAGTAAAATCTTTTTATATAAAACAGAATACTTTTATAAAGTTATTTGTTTTATTAGATTTTAAATAATACATACATATATATATATATATATATATTATAAATAGAATATATTATATTTTATTGCATAATATCCTTTCCATTCTCCTATACATAGTATGCTTAGTTAGAAATAAAAAACACACCAGAAGTTCAGAGAATTTCTTCTTCTATAATCTTAAGCGTATCTCTTTAGAGTTTAAGAAAGCTTTGAGCATAGAAAATAATGCAAGTTTTCTTCAAGTATATCCCTACCCTACCCGTCGGAATACTCTTCTTTTTAAAGTAAGGGGTATTATTCTTTCGTATTCATGAAGAGAGTTATTTTCTTTCAATACTCGTAAGGGTTGTTATTCCATTCTTTATTATTCTGTTGGAATAACTTGTCTGTGTGGTCTATCGCACGCCTGGTGAATTCTTCTGTTATTCCATTCTTTATTATTCTGTTGGATTAATCTGTCTATGTGGATTACCGCATGGCGGGCGATAATCCATTTTCGGTTTAAATCCTTTTAAATCATAGAAGATAGTAGATTTTATTATCTGCTTGACTCTTCTAATGGATTGCTTGTTCCGCTGCAGTTAAACTTGATGTTTGTTATATTTTATCATTTTAACACCGTTGAAGGCTAAGGATAATTTATTCTGCATTATCTTAGTCATAATATTTCTTACTGGGCTAGTTGAGCTCACCCTTTCTTTCAATGTTCTCTTCAGGAAATGAGAATATAGCTGGGACTAGTCGGGGAATGGATTGACGGTCTAGATGGTTACATTAGTAGTCCTCACTATTCTGTAAAATAGTGTGATAATAAATGTATTGAGGACTTATTTTGAGTTTGAATACTGTCTCGAAGACAATATTTGTATTAAAATTCACAGCTCATGTTGTATATTTAAGTTTGTATTTGTATTCTGTATCATGTATTTGGCGACTCAGAATGGGTGATGTATACCTATTTTGGGGGCATCACATCGGCCATCCAAACTCCACGCAAACACACACATAGCACCGCGTAGGTATTAGTCATGCGTTACAACTTTCGGGAATCGATCCCGATATACGGAGACCGAGTTATCGTCCAGTTTGCAAAACTCGTCAACACTAAGGCAAAAAGCTGAAAAATAGTCCAAAACACACCTCGGTCGTCCAAACATTACACAAACACACACATAGCACCGCGTAGGTATTAGACACGCGTTACAACTTACGGGACTCAATTCCGACATACTTAGGCCAAGTTATCACCCAGTTTGCAAAACTCGACAACACTTAGGCAAAAAGTCGAAAAAGAGCCCAAAACCCACCTCAGCCGTCCAAACACCACGCAAACACACAAACACACACACACACACATAGCACCGCGTAGGTATTACACATGTGTTACCACTTACGAGACTCGATTTCGACATATAGAGGTCGAGTTATCGCCTAGTTTGCAAAACTCGCCAACACTTAGATAAAAAGCCAAAAAAGAGCCCAAAACCCGCCTCGGCCATCCAAATACTACACAAACACACACATAGCACCACGTAGGTATTAGACACGCGTTACAACTTACGGGACTTGATTCTGACATACAGAGGCCTTGTGACGCCCCCAAAATTTGGGTCTCTTCCAACCCGACCTATGGTGTTCCACGGTGCTACAGTTCACACAAACAATCAATTGAAATGCCTCAAGAACGAATATGTCTTATATATATATATATATATATATATATATATATATATATATATATATATATATATATTCAAAAACAATACTACCATTCCCCAAGTTCTTTATAACCTTTACATTTGTTCTTGTCATAATATCAAATATTATCATTACAAACATATACTATTAAATAGGTAATCTACAAGTTCACTTTAGCCTTCCCTTTATCCTTGTCGAATCCTTTGGTCCATTCGGTCTAAGATGTATTCATATGATTCAAGCAAGAATGAGCATAACAAGCTCAACAAGTACGACAATTTCATTTAAAAAGCATGCTTGAAACATAGGAATCATATATCTTCAATAACTGGATAATAGTTATGAAGTACTATAAATAATTCAAAATAGCGTTCCTTTTCCTTTAAAATGTTTTACCATAACAATATTCAGTAAAACACCAATTCTGATCCAAGACCATTAGTGTTTTTTAATTTCTTTGAAAAAGACAACCCGGCACGAAGTCTGTAAGTCCGACATATCTTACGAGCACTTCTAGGTGATCAGCCTATAGTACTCTATGTTGATCAACACTACATCCATTAAACGTGTGTACGTTTAAGTTGTGGAAACCTCGCGTGCCCATCAAATACTCGATGAAAAATACATTTGTTTATTCATATACAAGCTTACCTTGAATCCGTACCAAACAGTTGGCGTAGGATAGCGTTAGCAATTCTATATTGAAAGACTTGTAAACAATTCAATCAATCAATCAAGATTAGTCTGGCCGAGTTAAAACTGGCATCGACTCTTTGTTTAAAACCATACATGCATCTCATAATTTGAATCATTTGAAAACCTGGCTAACACGAGGGTTAGATAAGCGTTTAAAAAAACTTGCCTTCAGCGTCTGCTACAGAATAATTATGTTTCCTTTTGATTCTTTACGGTCTCTACAACACATAATCACATAACATACCACATTAGGTCATGAATGAACATACTTAGTTCTTAAACAATCTTACCCTTCTTCTCAACCTAATCATGTATTAGATTTGTTATTATTGGTTCCGGCTTGCCGTCGTTCTTTATATCATTCTTACCAACTTCATTCTCTTCTATAACTTAATGAAAATTATTTCATTAATACAACTTGGTTCGAGTTAATTATCGTTCCTCATAGTTTACTAACGTCATTACATTATTAATCGACACTTGATCGTCAACGGTTACGTACGCTTATTGCATACCATTTTTGTTTACATTCAATTAACTTTCTTTAACTCTAAGTGATCACACTTGAGTTTTAATTATGACTTAACAATGTTTTATTAAGTCCCTTAGTTCGTTACTAAACAATTTCCCTTCATCTTCTACTTTAAACCATACTTTTCTGTCTAACTTTTAAGGTCGGCGTTGCGGCGCTAGTGTTGCTTTGTTATGCCGCGCTACGGCGTCGCCCATTATGGCTTGAAAATCGGACTCGGCGCTGCGGCGCGAGTCTCTTTGTTACTTGTCGCGCTGCGGCGCGAGTTTGTAGGGGACACAGGCCACTTTGGCGCTACGGCACCGGTCATTTAGGCTTGGAGTCGCGTCGTGGCGCGGACTCTGTGCCAGAGATAAATTTGACAGATTTTTGACTTTGTGAGATTCTTGGCCTCGTATCTTCTTCGTTATAAGTCCGAATTGGCTTGTTCAAGAGCCTACGGTTCATAAATCACATACTCTACGTGTTTATGCCAGAATTTTATCTATTCGACTTCGTTTGCTAAAATTTCACCTATTAGTCCATTTTTAACGAAAACGATAAACGTTCGTGAACGTCAACGTTTGTTTCTTCGTTCTAAGTCGGAATCCAACCATTTTCGAGTCCGCAGCTCTATAATTCCAAATAAGACTTGTCTCCATTGAAAACCAACGTTTCCAAACTCAATATCAAAATTCGACTTCCATTCTGAGAATTTCACGAATTCGACGATTGTCGTCTAATCGTGTGAATTCCAGTGAAACTTCGTTTACTTAAGATTTGTTCTTCATTTAAAAAGGATTCAATCCATCATACTAACATCTTGACATCCATACTACATTAACTTATAAACATGATAAGTTATTACTCATTCTTTGTAAATTTATAACTTATGAAAATATAAATTTCTTATATTTCCATTTCTCATGACTTATGTCTTCTTCCTATATGACTTATTATGGTTAATGACTTCTAACCATTATTCTTGCTCCTTATTATCATACTAACTTTATTAATGTAAACATGTTACAAGTTCTTTCAAGTTATTATACGTTCATTATTGATCTTCACAAGTTCTTAACTTATATGATTACGAATAAATTATTCATGACTTATACGGCTTATTAAGACTTAAGCCCTTTAATTTATCATTCCTTACCATGCTAGTTCTACCAATACCCCCTTCTCTAACAATGGAAGAGAAATAGAAACATGGTTTAAGAATACTTACTCTTGAATAACACTTAGGAAATCTTTAATCTCCTTCTTGTTTCTTGAATTAACAAGGCTAATCTTCTAGCTTTTCTTGCTTTTTCTCTCAAACCAATAAGCTATAAGTTGTTGGTTGGAAATCTAACATTGGAAGTCTAACTTTATATGTGCTTATTCTCTCAAGCAAATAAGCTCTCAACTTATATTATTAGTTGGATGAAATGAAACAAGCAAACAAATGAACTCCTAAGCTCTCTATTTATAGGAAATCCTAGATGAGGGCACAATGGTCATAAAGCCATCCACCTCCTTACTATTCCTATCTTAGCCATCAAGTAAACTTGCTCACCACAACACTTATCCATTGCTTGCTCCTTACTCCCTTTGCTTAATCATTAAGTTATTTCCTCCCCACAACACTTGGCCATTAAGTATACTTCGTCATTACTACACTTAGCCCTTAAGTTTCTTTACTTGCTCACCACTTTGGGTCATCCACGGTTTGCTCCATGGGTTTAAACCAACCCTTAACCCATTGGTTCTTACTTTGGGCTTTAGCTTAATTAGCTTAACTTAATCATTTGGTCTTTTAGCATAATTTGCTTAACTTATATATAGGGCTTTGCATTTAATTAACTTAACTGACTTAGCTTTTACATTGGGCTTGTAATTAAACAAACATTGGGCTTGCTTATTAATTCACATTGGACTTAACCAATTGCTACACAATCCTACAAGACCATTACAATTGGCTTAAAGCCTTATAACGTATATTTTACGTATTAATCTCGTATTCTAACTCGTATACCTATTCATCTTATATGACATACCATAATTCATACATACTCATATAATACCTCATATCATACTCGTATTCATTACTTCGTACAATACCTACATATTATAAGATCATTGCTTAATTCATTTTACGCGCTTTAAATTTCTTCTCGAAAGTCACTTTCCCTAAACGTTAGGTTTTAAGTCCGCAGGTGAAAAATTGTGTTTTCCATAACTG
The DNA here is from genome assembly GCA_020205505.1 of Panax japonicus. NCBI lineage: Eukaryota > Viridiplantae > Streptophyta > Magnoliopsida > Apiales > Araliaceae > Panax > Panax japonicus. The sequence continues at coordinate 48,168,957 of CM035107.1, forward strand.
AAATATTATTGGATATTCCATCTCACATCGATATTCTATCGTTACGTATTTCTCGGAAGTTCAAAATTAATTCCCGAGCAGAAATGCGTGAATAGTATTTTTCAGAAAATTTCTCAGAAAGTTTTTATTTTTCATCTTGGAAATTCAAACACTATAATTCTATCACGTAGCCAAAATCCTACGATGTTCTGATATGTTTAGGTCATAGAACGACCTTCAATTAGCTTGCTCCCATAAATAATCAATTAAATTCATTAATCCTTATAATTAAATAAAAGTTTAATTCTTCTAAATATTCGATTTTCTCGGGCGTTACATTCTTCCCTCTTTATAAGAATTTTGTCCTCAGAATCTCGCTAATAACTATTTAAACAAATGAAAAAAAAATCTTCATTTTAATCTTGAGTTCCCACAATGCTTCTTCGACATTGTGGTTCTTACATTCACCTTCACCGAATAATCTAAGTTGGAAGTTAAACACTTACCAACATATTACGCTATCTTTCTTTTATTAGTTTTTCTTTTCTAATTATGTGGAACTCAAATTCCTCCTTCAAAACAAGACTAAACTTTGTCTTCTATTTATCCTGCGTCATCTTCTTCATTTTCTTCTACTCCTCATTACATAGTTTGTACTTAATGAAGTCGTTCCATTATCATGGATTGAGTTTATATTGTGAATAACATTTCTATCGCTTCTTTCCAAAATTTAACTTTCAACTCTGCTCCTACCATCACCGTTATTAACTCAATTCGAGTTGTTAACATCAATAGTTTTTCCGTCCTACTTAGCGTGCCAGCTTCTATGTTTACCTTCCTTGTATGATATAAGATATCACAATCCTCTCTCTACCGTATATTCCACTCCTTCCGTGTGAAGATATATTTCAGACTCCTATAGTCCGTGTATATCTCACACTTCTCCCCGTATAAATACTATCTTTAGATTTTTAATTCAAAAACAACAACTGCCAATTATAGATCATAAGTAGGATATACCTTCTTATAATTGCTTAACTGGCATGATGCATACACAATGACGTTGCCATGCTCCAAGAGCACGCAATCTCGTCATCTACGCGAAACATCGAGATACACTACAAAATTCCTCGTATCTTCTGATAAAGACAATACAGGTGCTTCACTTAACCTTCCTTCTTAATTTCTGAAAACTATTTTTCTTACTTCTCATTCCCATCATACTTATTAATTACAATTATGTATATCTTTTAAGCTCAAATTCACGCATAGTGAATTCTGTATCCCACTTCTCCCTCCATAGTGTTTCTCACACTATTTTCAAATGTTCAGCGTGATCTTCTGGCGTCTAAAATAGACTAAAATATCACCAATGATCATTACGACATCCTCGTCCCAATATCATTCGAACACTCTGTGACGCTAATGGTACCTTTAACCATAGCACCTCATAAGAGCACCTATCAATTTGTCACCCTCTTACTTATTTTCTACCGACGATACCCCGTACACAAATCTATCTTAAAAAAAATTCTTTGCCCGTTTCAACTGATCCAATAGATCATCGATCCTGGGTATTTACTCTTAACTACTAACTTACTCCTATTACGATAGTCGATATACTGTCCAAACGCCTCGCAAACACACATATAACACCGCGTAGGTATTAGACACGTGTTGCAACTTACGGGACTCGATTCTGACATACGGAGGCTGAGTTATCGCCCTGTTTGCAAAACTCGTCAACACTTAGGCAAAAAGCCAAAAAAGAGCCCAAAACCCGCCTCGGCCGTCCAAACGCCACACATAGCACCGCGTAGGTATTAAACACACGTTACAACTTACGGGATTCGATTTCGACACACGGAGGCTGAGTTATAGCCCAGTTTGCAAAACTCGCCAACACTTAGGTAAAAAGCCAAAAAAAACCCAAATCCGCATGGGCTGTCCAAACGCCACGCAAACACACACACACATATCATTGCGTAGGTATTAGCCACACGTTATAACTTATGGAACTCGATTCCGACATACGGAGACTGAGTTATCGTCCAGTTTGTAAAACTCGTCAACTCTTAAGCAAAAAGCTGAAAAAGAGTTCAAAACCTACCTCAGTCGTCCAAACACCTCGAAAATACACACATAGCACTACGTAGGTATTAGACACGCGTTAAAACTTACGGGACTTAATTACGACATACGGAGGCCTAGTTATCGCCCAGTTTGCAAATCTCGTCAACACTTAGGTAAAAAGCCGAAAAAGAGCCCAAAACCCGCCTCGGCCGTCCAAATGCCACGCAAACACACACATAGCACCGCATAGGTATTAGACATGCGTTATAACTTACGGGACTCGATGCCGACATACGAAGGTCGAGTTATCGCCCAGTTTGAAAAACTCGCTAACACTTAGGTAAAAATCCGAAAAAGAGCCCAAATCCGCCTCGGCCATCCAAAAGCCACGCAAACATACACACTTATCACCGCGTATGTATTAGTCACGCATTACAACTTACGGGACTCGATTCCAATATACGGAGGATGAGTTATCGCCCAATTTACAAAACTCGCCAACACTTAAGCAAAAAGTTGAAAAAGAGCCCAATATTCGCATCGGCTGTCCAAACACCACGCAAACACACACATAGCACCGCGTAGGTATTAGACATGTGTTACAACTTACAGGACTCGATTCTGACATACGGAGGCAAATTTATCGCCCAGTTTGCAAAACTCGCCAACACTTAGGTAAAAAGTCGAAAAAGAGTCAAAAACCCGTCTCGTTCGTCCAAACACCACGCAAACACACACATAGCACCGCTTAGGTATTAGACACGCTTTATAACTTACGGGACTCGATTCCGACATACGGAGCTCGAGTTATCGCTCAGTTTGCAAGACTCGCCAACACTTAGAAAAAAGTCGAAAAGAGCCCATAACCCGCCTCGGCCGTCCAAATGCCACGCAAACACACATAGCATCGCATAGGTATTAGACACGCGTTACAACTTATGGGACTCGATTCAGATATACGGAGGCCGAGTTTTCGTCAAGTTTGCAAAACTCGCCAACATTTAGGCAAAAAGTCGAAAAAGAGCCCAAATCCACCTTGGTTGGCCAAACACCACGCAAACACACATACATAGCACCGCGTAGGTATTAGACACATCTTACAACTTACGGGACTCTATTCGAACATACAGAAACAGAGTTATCGCCCATATTGCAAAACTCGACAACCATTAGGTAAAAAGCCGAAAAGTGCCCAAAACCCGCCTCAACCGTCCAAAGGCAACACAAACACACACATAACACCGCGTAGGTATTAGATACGCGTTACAACTTACTGGACTCGATTCCGGCAAACGGAGGCTGAGTTATCGCTCAGTTTGCAAAACTCGCCAACACTTAGGTATAAAGGCGAAAAAGAGCCCATAATCCGCCTCGACAGTCCAAACCCCACGGAAACACACACATAGCACCGCATAGGTAATATACACACGTTACAATTGACAGGACTCGATTCCGACATACGGAGGCCGATTTCTCGTCCATTTTATAAAACTCGTCAACACTTAGGCAAAAAGCCAAAAAATAGCTCAAAAATTGCCTTGGTCGTCCAAACGCCACGCAAACACACACATAAAACTGCGTAGATATTAGACACGTGTTACAACTTACGGGACTCGATTCCAATATAAGAAAACTGAGTTATCGCCAAGTTTGCAAAACTCACTAACACTTATGCAAAAAGCTGAAAAAGAGCCCAAAACCCGCCTCGGCAGTCCAAACGCAACGGAAAAATACACATAACACTGCGTAGGTATTAGACATGTGTTAAAACTTACCGGACTCGATTCCTATATACGAAGACTGAGTTATCGCATAGTTTGCAAAACTCGTCAACACTTAGGCAAAAAGTCAAAAAAGAGCCCAAATTTGCCTCGGCAGTCCAAACGAAACCCAAACACAGACACACATAGCACCGCGTAGGTATTAGACACGTGTTACATCTTACGGGACTAGATTCTGACATACAGAGACCGAGTTATCGCCTAGTTTACAAAACTCGCCAACAATTAGACAAAAAGCTGAAAAAGAGCCCAAAACCCGCCTCAGCCGTCCAAACGCCATGCAAACACACACATAGCACTGCGTAGGTATTAGATACTTGCTACAACTTACTGGACTCGATTCCGATATACGGAGACCGAGTTATGACCTAGTTTATAAAACTCACCAACATTTAGGCAAAAAGCCAAAAAAGTGCCCAAAACCCGCCTAGGGCGTCCAAACGTCGCGTAAACACGCACATAGTACCGAGTAGGTATTAGACACACGTTACAACTTTCGAAACTCAATTCCGACATAAGGAGGCCGAGTTATCGTCCAGTTTATATAACTCGACAACACTTAGGCAAAAAGCCAAAAAAGAGTCAAAAACTCGTCTCGGCCGTCCAAACGCCACGCAAACACACATAGCACCGCGTAGGTATTAGACATGTTGTAAAACATATAGGACTCGATTTCGACATACGAAGATCGAAGTATCGCCTAGTTTGCAAAACTCGACAACACTTAAGTAAAAAGCCGAAAAAGCCCTAAATCCGCCTCGGTCGTCCAAACGCCACGCAAACATACACATAGCACCACATAGGTATTAGACACGCGTTACAACTTACGGGAATCGATTCCAGCAAACGGAGACTGAGTTATCGCTCAGTTTGCAAAACTCGCCAACACGTAAGTAAAAAAGCCAAAAAAAAGCCCAAAACTTAGCACACAAATATACATAGCACCGCATAGGTATTAGACAGGCATTAAAACATACAGGACTCGATTCTGACATACGAAGACCTAGTTATCGTCCAATTTGCAAAACTCACCAACACATAGGCAAAAAGTCAAAAAAGAGCCCAACTGACGGAAACACACACATAGAACCGCATAGGTATTATACACGCGTTACAACTGACGAGACTCGATTCTGACATACGGAGGCCGATTTATCACCCATTTTGTAAAACTCGTCAACACTTAGGCAAAAAGCTAAAAAATAGCCCAAAACTGCCTTGGTCGTCCAAACGCCACGCAAACACACACATAGAACTGCGTAGGTATTAGACACGTATTACAACTTACGAGACTCAATTCTGATATACGGAGACCGGGTTATCGCCCAGTTTGCAAAACTCATTAACACTTATGCAAAAAGCTGAAAAAGAGCCCAAAACTCGCCTCGGCCGTCCAAACGCCACGCAAACATACACATAGAACTGCGTAGGTATTAAACATATGTTACAACTTACGGGACTCGATTCTGATATACGAAGACTGAGTTATCGCTCAATTTGTAAAACTCGCCAACACTTAGGCAAAAAGCCGAAAAAGAGCCCAAATCTGCCTCGGTCGTCCAAACGCCACCCAAGCACACACACATAGCATCGCATAGGTATTAGACACGTGTTACAACTTACGGGACTAAATTCTGACATACAGAGACCGAGTTATCGCCCAGTTTACAAAACTCGCCAACACTTAGACAAAAAGTGGAAAAAAAACCCAAAATCCGCCTCGGCCGTCCAAACGCCACGCAAACACACACATAGCACCGCGTAGGTATTAGATACTTGCTATAACTTACTAGACTCGATTCCGATATACGTAGACCGAGTTATCGCCCAGTTTGCAAAACTCACCAATATTTAGGTAAAAAGCCGACAAAGTGCCCAAAACCAGCCTAGGCCGTCCAAACGCCGTGCAAACACACACATAGCACCGAGAAGGTATTAGACACGCGTTACAACTTTTAAGACACGATTCCAACAAACAGAGGCCGAGTTATCGCTCAGTTTGCTAAACTCGCCAATAATTAGGCAAAAAGCCAAAAAAGAGCCCAAAATTCGCTTCGGCCGTCCAAATGCCCAGTTTGCAAAACTCGACAACACTTAGGCAAAAAGCCGAAAAAGAGCAAAACCCGCCTCGGGCATCCAAACGCCACGCAAATACACACATAGCACCGCGTAGGTATTAGACACACGGTACACCTTACAGGACTCGATTCCAACATACGAAAATCAAATGTATCGCCTAGTTTGCAAAACTCGACAACACTTAAATAAAAAGCCGAAAAAAGCCCTAAACTCACCTCAGTCGTCCAAACGCCACACAAACACACACATAATATCGCATAGATATTAGACACGCGATAAAACTTACGGGAATCGATTCCAGTAAACGGAGGCTGAGTTATTACTCAGTTTGCAAAACTCGCCAATACTAAATCAAAAAGCAGAAAAAGAGCCCAAAATCCGCCTCAACCGTCTAAATACCACGCAAACACACATTGCACGGTGTAGGTATTAGACACGCGTTACAACTTACAAGACTCGATTATGACAAACGGAGGCCGAGTTATCGCTCAGTTTGCAAAATCGCCAATAATCAGGCAAAAAGCCAAAAAAAGAGTCCAAAATCCGTATCGGCCGTCCAAACGCCACCCAAACAGACATATAGTACTGCGTAAGTATTATTCACGTGTTACAACTTACGGGACTCGATTTTGACATACGGAGGCCGAGTTATCGCCCAGTTTCCAAAACTCGCCAACACTTAAGTAAAAAGCCCAAAAATAGCCAAAAACCCGCATCGACTGTCCAAACGAAATGCAAACACACACATAGCACCACGTAGGTATTAAACACGTGTTACAACTTACGGGACTTGATTTTGACATACGGAGTTCGAGTTATCGCCTAGTTTGTAAAATTTGCCAACACTTAACAAAAAGCCAAAAAAGAGCCCAAAATCCGGCTCAGCCGTCCAAACGCCACACAAACATACGCATAGCACCGCATAGGTATTAGACACGTGTTACAACTTACAGGACTCGATTCTGACATACGGAGGCCGAGTTATCGCCCAGTTTGCAAATCTCGCCAACACATAGGTAAAAAGTTAAAAAAGAGCCCATAACCCGCTTCGATCGTCCAAACGCCATACAAAACACACACATAGCACCAGGTAGGTATTAGACACGTGTTATAACTTACGAGACTCAATTCTGATATACAGAGGCCGAGTTATAGCCCAGTTTGCAAATCTCGCCAACACTTAGGCAAAAGGCCAAAAAAGAGTCCAAAATCAGTCTCGGACGTCCAAACGCCACACAAACACACACATAGCACTCTGTAAGTATTAGACATATGTTATAACTTACGGGACTCGATTCCGATATACGGAGACCGAGTTATCGTCCAGTTTGCAAAACTTGCCAACACTTAAGGAAAAAGCCAAAAAAGAGCCCAAAACCGGCCTCGGTTGTGCAAACGGCACGCAAACACACACATAGCACCGCATAAGTATTAGACATGTGTAACAACTTTCGGGACCCGATTCCGACATACGGAGTGTGATAACCCGGGATTTTGAATAATTAAAATTTTATGAATAAATTTTTTTTATTATTAATATTAATATTGATTATCAATTTTGCAACAAGTATCTGTGATACGAGCCTCGAGAAGGCCAATTTGTGTATTGACTAATAAATTTAGAGTTGAGTTGTGTTTAACAGCTTTAGAAACCCTAACCCTAATTTGTGGATAGTGATTCGATAGAAAATATAATTAAAATAATTATATTAAAGAGTATGTGTTTGTACTGTATAGAGATATTGATCAATGATTGATCGGATAAGGTTTAAAATTAATAAACCCTAATAAGAGATTAAAAACCCTAATCTCAGGATTAGAAACCCTAACATACGGTTAGAAACCCTAATCGAAAGCCGGGAAACCATAATTTTATATTCGGAAATCTTAAAACCCTAATTAGGAAACCCTAATCCTAATTAGTAAGCTTAATGTGTTTATCAAACTTTAATATGATTAGAAATCCCTAATTATATTTTAGTTATCTTAATTTCTATTTTACAAAACATAATTGTAATTTAGAAATTTTATTTTTCTAATTAAAACCCTAATTTCATATTCGGGATTTTTAAACCCTAATTAGGCAACCCTGATCCTAATTGGAAGGCCTAATATATTTATTAAACGTTGATATGATTAGGAAAACCTAATTTAATTAGGAAACCCTAATTTTAGTCTTAAACTTTTAATTTTCTAATTTAAAACCCTAATTAGAAAATTTTAGCAACTAACTAGGTAAAACCTAATGGTTAGAACCTTAGGGTTAAACCCTAAGGGTTTTTGCAAATTACAAGTATGCCATTAAATTTATTTTGCTAAAGACCAAAATGCCCTTTAAGTATATTTTTAATATATAGCTTGCAAATATTGGACTTGGTAACCTAATACTTTGACTTTGGGGCTAAAAATCTGCAGCAAAAAATCGTCCAAGTGATCAGCCATGTGCTATATATCATAATATATATAGATTAAAAAGAGAGAAATGCATGTATTTGGCTCATTTGATATCTAACTCTCCCACAACTCTCTCTCTCTCTCTCTCCCTTCATATCCAAAAATAACAAGTAGATCAGTCCTAAAAAACTGCCCTTAATCAACCAAGATCAGTTAGGAGTATTAAGATCAAAGATTTGAAGAAAAAAGGTATAAACCTAATTTTATTTTTGATCCAAGTTGCTAAGAAATATTTTATGTTTATGTGTTTAGATCTTTGCTAGATGATGTTTAATGATGATCTATGTTGATATAGCATAGATCCATAGCATCAAAATGCTTTAAAATCGAGTTTTTCCAAAACTGTCAATAACACAATTTTTGGTCTAACAAGCTAATGTCAGGAGCCACAGATCCGTGTTTGTTTATGATTCTTGTTGTTTTGTGTTTTGGATCTGTAATTTGGTATGAGGTCTTTAATCTGCAAGTGGTGTTATAGCCATCAGATGTCAAGATTTGTTGTTATTCATGGTCAAAGAGGGTTGACCGAGCATGACCAGTCACTTTCTGGGTAACTTAGAAAGTGTAAAACATGGTCTGACAAGATCTTTGAAGGTCCATATCTGTCAGGTTGTTTGTTGATGTTGTTGAATACATGTTATAGCCTGCTAGATGTAGTATAAATCTGTTCCTTAAATTCTTTTAAACAACAATTGTGTTGGATATAAGAGATGGTCAAAGTAGCCATCCTACACTGATTTTGAGTTTCTGGAAATTCCAGATAACCATATGAACAGGACGTCTGACATACTTTGACCGTATGATTCCTGTTGATCCTGTTGATGATAAATTGATCTATTGATTTAGTAATGTTCCTTGACATAAGGAGTACACATTTGAGCCAGTAGATCATATGAACCATGATCAGAACACTTAGATAATCGAGCTTCAATATAGCCACTTGAACTCCCTGGGTTTCTGGAAAACCCAGGTGACGTCTGACAATGAGTTTAACTGCCCTGATCGTCATGATGTGTTGTGTTATGACCTAGATGAAGGTCGGTTATTGAAGTATTACATTTCAGCTACACGATCAAGGTTCAAACTAGCCCAGAAACTAATTAAACTGAGAATGAATCGTGGTCAAACATGACCCCATAAGCATTGAGTTGTCAGTGTTCTTGAGGCTCAAGAACACCAACAACGACGCTTTGTGTCGCAAAATCCCTATAGCGACGGTTTAATTAATTTATTTTTTGATTTTTTCGGTAATTAATTAAAAATAGAAATTAAATTATAAAAATTACCAAAAATGGTTTTAAAAATTATTTTAAATTCTGAAGAATAACTTTTAATTATTTGGGACATTTTTCATTAATATTTATAATTATTTGAATATTAATGATATTTAATTTATTTAATTAGTGTATTAAATAAATTAGAGAAAAATGATTTAATATTATGAAAAATCATTTTAAATAAGAATAATGTATTTAAAAATATTTTGAATTATAAAATATAATTTTTAATATTTTTGGAGATTTTTCATTAATAATTTAATATTAATGATATTAGTTTTATTTAATTATTGTATTAAATAAATAAGTTAAAAATGATTTTATTAAATTTTAAAAGAGAATAAAGTGTTAGAAAATATTTTGAATTATAAAATATAATTTTCAATATTTTGGAGAATTCTCATTAATAAATTAATATTAATGATATTAGATTTATTTAATCATTATATTAACTAAATAAATTAAAAATGATTTTAATTGATTTAAAAATCATTTAAAAATGAGAAAAATATTTTAAAAATATTTTATGTTATAATTAATGACTTTTAATATTTTGATAATAATTTCATTAATATTTAAATATTAATGGTGATGATTTAAAAATGATTTTAATTAATTTAAAAATTATTTAAGTAAAATATTAATGATTTAAATATATTTTAAGTTATTAATAATAACTTTAATATTTTTACAAGTATGCTATTAATACTTTTATATTATTAAATATTAATAATGATAAGATTATTTGATAATTAAATCATTTAAAAATGATTTCGATGTTTGAAAAATTATTATAAATTATAATAATTGTTTATAAATTATTAAAAGCTTTCGAAAAATATTATAAACGATATTCAACTTATCTAAAATAATATTGAAGCTTAGAGACCAAGATTAATTGACAATAAATGTGTTAATTATCGGATAGGGTGACAGAACACCGAGAATAGACCGAAGTCCAACCAGACTAAACTAGTTAGACTTGTTAAGTGTTTATATAGGTTATAAACACTAATGTGGTTATGTGGTAATGTGCTTAGGAGACAGATTGACTGTGAATTACAGTATTACGTGTTATGAAATATTGTGCTAATTGTGAGACCGATATTATTGGTTATAGGTCTTACGAACGCAGATAAGTTTATTGTGTAGCTGTAATCAACGCGGAAGGTAAGTTTCCTAACTCAACCTTGAGTTATATTTATTCAATTATTATAGTTGTTAATTATTGTTGATTAGACCACGTCCAAGAATTTATTGTTGATTATTCGCAGTTAGTGCATGTTTAATAATTTAAATTGAATTACTGATTTGAAAAATATACATTCGTAGAATAATTGTTGTTGGATATTCATATTCGTAGAAGCTAGTATTGACAGTACAGATAATTCCTGTTTATTATGAAATTATGTTGAGAAATGTCTTAGCTAATTATTTTGGCTAGACGAACATTTGTTAGAACTTGATAGGTTCAAGAAGAGAAGAGAAGAGAATTCAATTATTATTGATAGATCAATGCCAGTTGTTTCGGCTAGATCGAAAAAGAAAAACTTGATAGGTTTGAGAAAAAAAGTGATTAGATATTGAAATTATAGTGTTTCGTTGTTTAATCAAATTTTGATTCAAAGACTAAGAAGAACAACCTTTTATATAAAGGGAACATTTTAGGTCGTATATTCGGCCATTACGCACTGTTAATTATTATGCATAATATAGGATATAATAAAGCTGATCACTTGTTATACTTGCAGATGGGTATGATTTAATCTTTTTGGTTATCTGATACTCCTGCGCATGTATCAAAGTAAATCTTTGATAGATACCCGAGAAGAGAAGTTCTAGATCCAATGGATCGCTCAGCATAAATCTGGCCCAGTTTACAAAACTTATCAATACTTAGGCAAAAAGCCAAAAAAGAACCCAACACCCGCCTCGCCCGTCCAAATGCCACGTAAACACACACATAGCACCACGTAGGTTTTAGACACACGTCACAACTTACGTGACTCGATTCCGATATACGGAGGCCGAGTTATTGTCTAGTTTACAAAACTCGCCAACACTTAAGCAAAAAGTCGAAAAGGAGCCCCAAACCTGGCTCGACTGTCCAAACGCCACGCAAAATACACATATAGCATCGCGTAGGTATTAGACACACATTACAACTTACGGGACTAGATTCTAATATGTGAAGATCGAGTTATCGTCCAGTTTGCAAAACTCGCCAACACTTAGGCAAAAAGTCGAAAAAGAGCCCAAAACCCGTCACGACCGTCCAAACGCCATGCAAACACACACAGAACACCGCTTAGGTATTAGACACGCGTTACAACTTACGGGACTCGATTCTGACTTACGGAGGACGAGCCATCGCCCAGTTTACAAAACTCGCCAACACTTAGGCAAAAAACCGAAAAAGAGCCCACAACCCGCCTCGGCCGTCCAAACGCCACGCAAACATACACATAGCACCGCGTAGGTATTATACATGTGTTATAACTTATGGAATTTGATTCCGATATACGAAGGCCGAGTTATCGCCCAATTTGCAAATCTCGACAACACTTAGGCAAAAAGCCAAAAAAAGAGCCCATAACCCGCCACGGCCGTTTGGATGCCACACAAACACTTACATAGTACCGCATAGGTATTGGACACGCGTTACAACTTACGGGACTCGATTTTGACATACGAAGGTCGAGTTATCGCCCAGTTTGAAAAACTCGCCAACACTTAGGAAAAAGCTGAAAAAGACCTCAAAACCTGTCTCGGCTATCCAAGCAACACGCAAATACACATATAGCACCGCGTAGGTATTAGACACACGCCACAACTTACGGGACTCGATTCCGACATACGAAGGCCGAGTAATCGCCCAGTTTGCAAAACTCATCAACATTAGGCAAAAAGCCAAAAAAGAACCCAAAACCCGCCTCAGCCGTCTAAATGCCACAGAAACACAAACATATCACCACATATGTTTTAGATACGAGTCACAACTTACGGGACTCAATTCCGATATACGGAGGCCGAGTTATTGTCCAAATTGCAAAACTCGCCAATACTTAAGCAAAAAACCAAAAAAGAACCCCAAACTTGCCTCGACTGTCCATACACCACGCAAACATACACATAGCACCGCGTAAGTATTAGAAATACGTTACAACTTACGGGACTCGATTCCGATATACGGAGGCCGAGTTATCGTCCAGTTTGCAAAAACTCGTCAACACTTTTGCAAAAAACCAAAAAAGAGGCCAAAGCCCGCCACGTTCGTCCTAACGCCATACAAACACACACATAGCACCGCGTAGGTATTAGACACGCGTTACAACTTACGGGACTTGATTTCGACATACGAAGGCCGAGTTATCGCCTAGTTTGCAAAACTCGCCAACACTTAGGCTAAAAAAAAGAGCCCATAACCCTCCTCGGCCGTCCAAACGCCACGCAAACACACAAATATCACCGCATAGATATTAGACATGCGTTATAACTTACGGAACTCGATTCCGATATACGGAGGGCGAGTTATCGCCCAGTTTGTAAAATTCGCCAACAATTCGGCAAAAAGCCAAAAAAGAGTCCAAAACTCATCTCGGCCGTCCAGATGCCACGCAAACATACACATAACACCGCGTAGGTATTAGACACGCGTTACAACTTACGGGACTCGATTCCGACGTACGAAGGCCGAGTTATCGTCCAGTTTGAAAAACTCGTCAATATTTAGGCAAAAAGCCAAAAAAGAGCCCAAAACCCGTCTCGGCCGTCTAGATGCCACGCAAACACACACATAGCACCGCGTAGGTATTAGACACGCGTTACAACTTACGGGACTCGATTTTGACATACGGAGGTCGAGTTATCGCCCAATTTGTAAAACTCGTCAATACTTAGGCTAAAAGCCAAAAAAGAACCCAAAACCCGCCACAGCCGTCCAAACGCCACGCAAACACACTGTAACGCCCGAAATCCGGTCTTTCTTTACACCCGGATTCCGTACGTCATGAGTACATCATTCATCCAACATACATCATTATATACTGAAATATAATAACATATATTCTCAAATCCCATGTTCTAAGACCTTATAACCATTCTCATTACAAATAATGATAATTACATTATTCTTTTCATCTTACAAGAGTGACTTTTATCCGCCACCAAGGATACATACAATTCATTAAACTAGTCTATAGTTTAATTTTCTTCTCTCTATATTACAAGTCTTCACTTGATCTTGTTGCTCATTCACATTCTGAATGGCACTTCATCTGGATACCGTCAACTTGATCTATACGGGATCCTTAAGTTCTTCTAACATCGTTCACTGAAAATAATTTTCATTTAAATCAAGTGTGAGCATTCAATTGCCCAGCAAGTCATAACAGTCGAACATACAGTTGAACATTCAATTACCCATCTGTTTACCCATCGGTTCGATCCGCGGTTTCTTTTCTTAGTTTGGGCCTTAACCCTAATTCTTATTGGGCCTTACTTGGGCTTAACTTCACAAAGCATTGGGCTTGACTTAATCCAAGTCCAATTAGATTCTACAAAGTCCATGAACTCAAAGTCCATTAAGACTAATCGTATTCTACGCATCTATTCTCATATTCTCTTCGTATATCGTTCGTATGATATTCGTATTATACGTCGTACTAATCTTCGTACTATACTCATATAATAACTCGTATCATACTCGTATTTCTCACGCATAATAACCCTAGTTATTATACATACTCATTACATTCTCGGAACTCACTTTCCCTAACCCTTAGGTTTTGAGTCTGCATGCGAAAACTTCGTTTTTGCCATAACTGAAATATTATTGAATATTCCATCACGTCTCAAGATTTAACTTAATCAATAACTTCTTGGAATTTCAAAATAAATCTCCGAGCAGAAACGGATGAATAGTGCCTATTACGTCTTTTTCTCCGAAAATATTTTGTTACCGGAAAACTTTTATTTTTGTCTTGAAAATTCTTACTTGTTCAATCTAGCTCGTAGCCAGAATCCTCCCGATTAATAATCATTCTAGGCTATAAAACGATTAATAAACACATAGCACATAATAGTATTAATAAAAATTCAGTTTATTAATAACTAATTCTTTAAATCTTAATTTCTAGACAATCCGGTATTTCGGGTTGTCACATCACACTCATAGCACCACGTAGGTTTAGACACGCGTCACAACTTACGTGAATAAATTCCGATATACGGATGCCAAGTTATTGTCCAATTTGCAAAACTCGCGAACACTTAAGCACAAAGCTGAAAAAGAGCCCCAAACCTGCCTCGAATGTCCAAATGCCACACAAACATATACATAGAACCGCGTAGGTATTAGACACGCGTTACAACTTACAGGACTCGATTCGAAAATACGGAGGCCGAGTTATCGTCCAACACTTTGGCAAAAAGCCAAAAAAGAGGCCAAAACCCGTCTCGGTAGTCCAAGTGCCACACAAACACAGACATAGCACCGCGTAAGTATTAGACACGCGTCACAACTTACAGGACTCGATTCCGACATACGAAGGCCGAATTATCGTCCAATTTGAAAAACTCGTCAACACTTAGGCAAAAAGCCAAAAAAAAAAAACCAAAACCGGCCTCGGCCGTCCAAATGTCACACAAACACAAACATAGCACCGCCTAGGGTTTAGACATGCGTCACAACTTGCGTGACTCAATTCCGATATACGAAGGCCGAGTTATTGTCCAGTTTGCAAAACTCGTCAACACTTAAGCAAAAAGCCAAAAAAGAGCCTCAAACCTGGCTCGACTGTCCAAACGCCACACAAACACACACATAGCATCGCGTAGGTATTTGACACGCGTTACAACTTACGGGACTCGATTCCAACATATGGAGGCCGAGTTATCGTCCAGTTTGCAAAATTCGCCAACACTTAGGCAAAAAGCCGAAAAAGAGCCCAAAACCCGCCTCGGCCTTCCAAACGCCATCCAAACACGCACATAGCACCGCCTAGGTATTAGACACTTATTATAACTTACGGGACTCGATTCTGACATACGGAGACCGAGTTATCGCTCAGTTTGCAAAACTCACCAACACTTAAGCAAAAAACCGAGAAAAGCCCATAACACGCCTCGGCCATCCAAATGCCACGCAAACACACACATAATACCGCGTAGGTATTATTCATGCGTTATAACTTACGGAACTCGATTCCAATATACAGAGGCCGAGTTATCGCCCAGTTTGTAAATCTCACCAACACTTAGGCAAAAAGCAAAAAAAGAGCCAATAACCCGCCTCTGTCGTCCAGATGCCACGCAAACACACATAGCACCGCGTAGGTATTAGACACGGGATAAAACTTAAGGGACTCGATTTTGATATACGGAGGTTGAGTTATCGTCCAGTTTGCAAAAACTCGCCAACACTTAGGCAAAAGGCCAAAAAAGAACCCAAAACCCACCTCAGCCGTCCAAACACCACGTAAACACACACATATCACCACGTAGGTTTTAGACACGCGCCACAACTTACGGAACTCAATTTCGATATACGGGGGCCGAGTTATTGTCCAGTTTGCAAAACTCGCCAACACTTAAGCAAAAAGCTGAAAAAAGAGCCCAAAACCTGCCTCGCCTGTCTAAACGCCATGCAAACACACACATAGCACCGCGTAGATATTAGACACGCGTTAAAACTTACGAGACTCGATTCTAACATACGGAGGCCGAGTTATCGTCCAGTTTGCAAAACTCGCCAACACTTAGGCAAAAAGTCGAAAAAGAGCCCAAAACCCGCCTCGGCCATCCAAACGCCATGTAAACACACACATAACACCGTGTAGGTATTAGACACGAGCTACAACTTATGAGACTCGATTCAAACATATGGAGGCCGCGTTATTGCCCGGTATGTAAAACTCGCCAACACTTAGGCAAAAAACTGAAAAAGATCCCATTACCCGCCTCGGCCGTTCAAACGTCACATAAACACACATATAGCACAGCGTAGGTATTATACATGCGTTATAACTTACGGAACCCGATTCCGATATACGGTGGCCGAGTTATCGCTTAGTTTGCAAATCTCGCGAACACTTAGGTAAAAAGCCGAAAGAGGGCCCATAACCCGCCTCGGCCGTTCAGATGCCACGCAAACACATACATAGCACTGCGTAAGTTTTCGACATGCGTTACAACTTACGGGACTAGATTTTGACATACGGAGGTCGAGTTATTGCCCAGTTTGCAAAAATTGCCAACACTTAGGCAAAAAGCCAAAAAAGATCCCAAAACCCGCCTCGACCGTCCAAGCACCACACAAACACACAATTAGCACCGGTTAGGTATTAGACACGCGTCACAACTTACGGGACTCGATTCTGACATACGAAGGCCGAGTTATCGCCCAGTTTGTAAAACTCATTAACAATTAGGTAAAAAGCTAAAAAATAACCCAAACACGCCTCAGTCGTCCAAACGCCACGGAAACACACACATAGCACCACGTAGGTTTTAGACACGTGCCACAACTTACGGGAATCGATTCTGATATATGAAGGCCGAGTTATTCTCCAATTTGCAAAACTCACAAACACTTAAACAAAAAGTCAAAAAAGAGCCCCAAACCTGCCTCGCCTGTCTAAACGCCATGTAAACACACACATAGCACCGCGTAGATATTAGACACGCGTAACAACTTACGGGACTCGATTCCGACATACGGAGGACGAGTTATCGTCCAGTTTGCAAAACTCGTCAACACTTAGGCAAAAAGCCAAAAAAGAACCCAAAACCCGCCTCAGCCGTCCAAACACACACATATCACCACGTAGGCTTTAGACACACGCCACAACTTACGGGACTCAATTCCGATATACGGAGGCCGAGTTATTGCTCAGTTTTCAAATCTCGCCAACACTTAGGCAAAAAGCCAAAAAAGAGCCAATAACCCGCCTCTGCCGTCCAGATGCAACGCAAACACACACATAGTATCGCTTAGGTATTAGACACGGGATAAAACTTACGGGACTCGATTTTGACATACGGAGGTCGAGTTATTGCCCAGTTTGCAAAAACTCGCCAACACTTGGGCAAAAAGCCAAAAAAGAACCTAAAACCCGCCTCAGCCGTCCAAACACCACGTAAACACACACATATCACCACGTAGGTTTTGGACACGCACCATAACTTACGGGAGTCGATTCCGATATATGGAGGCCGAGTTATTGACATACGAAGGCCGGGTTATCGCTGAGTTTGCAAAACTCATTAACACTTAGGCAAAAAGCTAAAAAATAACTCAAACACGCCTCAGTCATCCAAACGCCACGGAAACACACAGATAGCACCACGTAGGTTTTAGACACGTGCCACAACTTATGGGACTCGATTCCGATATACGGAGGCCGAGTTATTGTCCAATTTGCAAAACTCGCCAACACTTAAGCAAAAAGTCAAAAAAGAGCCACAAACCTGCCTCGCCTGTCTAAATGCCATGCAAACACACACATAGCACCGTGTAGATATTAGACACGCGTAAAAACTTACGGGACTCGATTCCGACATACGGAGGCCGAGTTATCGTCCAATTTGTAAAACTCGTCAACACTTAGGCAAAAAGCCAAAAAAGAACCCAAAACCCGCCTCAGCCGTCCAAACACACATATCACCACGTAGGTTTTAAACACGCGCCACAACTTACGGGACTCGATTCCGATATACGGAGGCCCGGTTATTGTCCAGTTTGTCAAACTCGCCAACACATAGGCAAAAAAAGCAAAAAAAGAGCGCCAAACCTGCCTCGACTGTCTAAACGCCATGCAAACACACACATAACACCGCGTAGATATTAGGCACGCGTTACAACTTACGAAACTCGATTCCGATATACGGAGGCCGAGTTATAGTCCAGTTTGCAAAATTCGCCAACACATAAACAAAAACCCAAAAAAGAGGCCAAAATCCGCCTCGGCCGTCCAAACACCACGTAAGCACACATATATCACCACGTAGGTTTTAGACACGCGCCAAAACTTACGGGACTCGATTCCGATATACGGAGGCCGAGTTATTGTCCAGTTTTCAAAACTCGCCAACACTTAAGCAAAAAGCCGAAAAGAGCCCAAAACCTGCCTCGCCTGTCTAAATGCCATGCAAACATACACATAGCACCGCGTAGGTATTAGACACGCGTTAAAACTTACGAGACTCGATTCTGACATACGGAGGCCGAGTTATCGTCCAGTTTGCAAAACTCGCCAACACTTAGACAAAAAGCCAAAAAAGAGGCCAAAACCCGCCTCGGCCGTCCAAACGCCACGTAAACACACACAAATCACCACGTAGGTTTTAGACACGCACCACAACTTACGTGACTCGATTCCAATATATGGAGGCCGAGTTATTGTCCAGTTTGCAAACCTCACCAACATTTAAGTAAAAAGCCGAAAAAGAGTCCAAAACCTGCCTCACTTGTCTAAACGCCATGCAAACCCACACATAGCACCGCGTAGGTATTAGACAAGCGTTACAACTTACAGGACTCGATTCTAACGTACAGAGGCCGAGTTATCGTCCAGTTTGCAAAACTCGCTAACACTTAGACAAAGAGTCGAAAAGAGCCCAAAACCCGCCTCGACCGTCCAAATGCCATGCAAACACACACATAGTACTGTGTAGGTATTAGACACGCGCTACAACTTATGAGACTCGATTCCAACATATGGAGGCCGAGTTATCGCCCAGTTTGTAAAACTCGCCAACACTTAGGCAAAAAACCGAAAAAGATCCCATAACCCGCCTCGGCCGTTCAAACGCCACACAAACACACATATAGCACAGCGTAGGTATTATACATGCGTTATAACTTACGGAACACGATTCCGATATACGGAGGCCGAGTTATCGCTCAGTTTGCAAATCTCGCCAACACTTAGGTAAAAAGTCGAAAGAGAGCCCATAACTAGCCTCGGCCGTCCAGATGCCACACAAACACATACATAGTATCGCGTAGGTTTTAGACACGCATTACAACTCACGGGACTAGATTTTGACATACGAAGGTCGAGTTATTTCCCAGTTTGCAAAACTCGCCAACACTTAGGCAAAAAGTCGAAAATGATCCCAAAAGCCGCCTCGACCGTCCAAGCGCCGCACAAATACACAATTAGCACCTGTTAGGTATTAGACACGCGTCACAGCTTACGGGACTTGATTCTAACATATGAAGGCCGAGTTATCGCCCAGTTTGCAAAACTCGTTAACACTCAGGCAAAATGCCAAAAAACAACCAAAACACGCCTCAGTCGTCCAAACGCCACGGAAACACACACATAACACCACGTAGGTTTTATACACGCGCCACAACTTACGAGACTCGATTCCGATATACGGAGGCCGAGTTATTGTTCAGTTTGCAAAACACGCCAACACTTAGACAAAAAGCCAAAAAAGAGCCCCAAACCTGCCTCGACTATTTAAACGCCATGCAAACACACACAGAGCACCACGTATGTATTAGACACGCGTTACAACTTACGGGACTCAATTTTTGACATACGGAGGTCAAGTTATTGCCCAGTTTGTAAAACTCGCCAACACTTAGACAAAAAGCCGAAAAAGAACCCAAAACCCGCCTCAGCCGTCCAAGCACCATGCAAACACATACATAGCACCGCGTAAGTATTAGACACGCGTCACAACTTACGGGTCTCGATTCTGATATACGAAGGCCGAGTTATCGCCCAGTTTATAAACTCGTCAACACTTAGGAAAAAAGCCAAAAAAGAACCCAAAACCCGCCTCAGCCGTCCAAACACCACGCAAACACACACATATCACCACGTAGGTTTTAGACACGCGCCACAACTTACGAAACTCGATTCCGATATACGGAAGCCGAGTTATTGTCCAGTTTGCAAAACTAGCCAACACTTAAGTAAAAAGTCGAAAAAGAGCCCAAAACCTGCCTCGCCTGTCTGAACGCCATGCAAACCCACACATAGTATCACGTAGGTATTAGACACGCGTTACAACTTACGGAACTCGATTCTGACATACGGAGGCCGAGTTATCGTTCAGTTTGCAAAACTCACCAACACATAGGCAAAAAGTCGAAAAAGAGCCCAAAACCCGCCTCAGCCGTCTAAACACCATGCAAACACACACATAGCACCGTGTAGGTATTAGACACGCACTATAACTTACGGGACTCGATTCCAACATACGGAGGCCGAGTTATCGCCCAATTTGCAAAACTCGTCAATACTTAGGCAAAAAATCAAAAAAAGAGCCCATAACCCGCCTCGACCGTTCAAACGCCACGCAAACACACACATAGTACATCGTAGATATTATAAATGCGTTATAACTTACGGAACTCGATTCCAATATACGGAGGCCGAGTTATCGTTCCGTTTGCAAAACTCACCAACACATAGACAAAAAGTCGAAAAAGAGCCCAAAACCCGCCTCGGCCGTCCAAATGCCATGAAAACACACACATAGCACCGTGTAGGTATTAGACACGCGCTACAACTTACGGGACTCGATTCCGATATACGAAAGCCGAGTTATTGTCCAGTTTGCAAAACACGCCAACACTTAGGCAAAAAACCAAAAAATAGCCCATAACCCGCCTCGGCCGTTCAAACGCCACGCAAACACACACATAGCACATCGTAGGTATTATAAAAGCGTTATAACTTACGGAACTCGATTCCAATATATGGACGCCGAGTTATCATCCAGTTTGCAAATCTCACCAACACTTAGGCAAAAAGCTGAAAAAGAGCCCATAACCCTCCTCAGCCGTCCAGATGCATCGCAAACACATACATAGCACCGCGTAGGTATTAGACACGCGTTATAACTTACGGCACTCAATTTTGACATTCGGAGGTCGATTTATTGCCCAGTTTGTAAAACTAGCCAACACTTAGGCAAAAAGCCGAAAAAGATTCCAAAACCCGCCTCGACAGTCCAAACGCCGTACAAATACACAATTAGCACCGGTTAGGTATTAGACACGCGTCACAACTTACGGAACACGATTCTGACATACGAAGGCCGTGTTATTGCCCAATTTGCAAAACTCTTCAACACTTAGGCAAAAAGCCAAAAAAGAACCCAAACACGCCTTAGTCGTCCAAACGCCACGGAAACACACACATATCATCACGTAGGTTTTAGACACGCGCCACAACTTACGGGACTCGATTCCGATATACGGATGCCGAGTTATTGTCTAGTTTGCAAAACTCGTCAACACTTAAGAAAAAAGCCAAAAAAGAGCCCCAAACCTGCCTCGACTATTTAAACACCATTCAAATACACACATAGCACCGCGTAGGTATTAGACACGCGTTACAACTTACGAGACTCGATTTTGATATACGGCTGCCGAGTTATTGTCCAGTTTGTAAAACTCGCCAACACTTAGACAAAAAGCCAAAAAAGAGCACTAAACCTGCCTCGACTATCTAAACGCCATGCAAACACACACATAGCACCGCGTAGGTATTAGACACGCGTTACAACTTATGAGACTCAATTCAGACATACGGAGGGTGAGTTATCATCCAGTTTGTAAAACTCGTCAACACTTAAATAAAAAGTCAAAAAAGAGGCCAAAACCCGTCTCGGCCGTCCAAATGCCATGCAAACACACACATAGCACCGCGTATGTATTAGACATGCGTTATAACTTACAGAAATTGATTCCGATATATGGAGGCCGAGTTATCGCCCAGTTTGCAAATCTCGCCAACACTTAGGCAAAAAGCCTAAAAAGAGCCCATAACCCGCCTCGGCCGTCCAGATGGCACGCAAACACACACATAGTACCGCATATATGTTAGGCTCGCGTTATAACTTACGGGAGTCGATTTTGACTTACGGAGGTCGAGTTATTGCCTAGTTTGTAAAACTCGTCAACACTTAGGTAAAAAGCCAAAAAAGAGTCCTAAACCCTACCCGGCCATCCAAACGCAACACAAACATACACATAGCACCGCGTAGGTATTAGACACATGTTATAACTTACGGGACTCGATTCTGACATACGGAGGCCGAGTTATCGTCCAGTTTGCAAAACTCGTCAACACATAGGAAAAAAACTGAAAAAGAGCCCATAACCCGCTTCGGCGGTCCAAATGCCACGCAAACACACACATAGCACCGGGTAGGTATTAAACACGCGTCACAACTTACGGGAGTCGATTCCGATATACGGAGGCCGAGTTATAGTCCAGTTTGCAAAACTCACCAACACTTAGACAAAAAGAGCCCAAAACTTGCTTTAGCCGTCTAAACGCCACGCAAACACACACATAGCACCGCGAAGGTATTAGTCACGCGTTACAACTTTCGGGAATCGATTCCGACATACAGAGACCGAGTTATCGTCCAGTTTGTAAAACTCGTCAACACTAAGGTAAAAAGTTGAAAAATAGTCCAAAACACACCTCGGTCGTCCAAACATTACGCAAACACGCACATAGCACCGCGTAGGTATTAGACACGCGTTACAACTTATGGGACTCGATTCCGACATACTTAGGCCAAGTTATCACCAAGTTTGCAAAACTCGGCAACACTTAGGCAAAAAGTCAAAAAAGAGCCCAAAACCCACCTCGGCCGTCCAAACACCACGCAAACACACACATAGAACCGCGTAGGTATTACACATCTGTTACCACTTACGAGACTCGATTTCGACATACAGAGGTCGAGTTATCGCCTAGTTTGCAAAACTCGCCAACAGTTAGATAAAAAGCCAAAAAAGAGCCCAAAATCCGCCTCGGTCGTCCAAACGCCACACAAACACACACATAGCACCACGTAGGTATTAGACACGCATTACAACTTACAGGACTTGATTCTGACATACAGAGGCCTTGTGATGCCCCCAAATCTGGGTCTCTTCCAACCAGACCTATGGTGCTCCACGGTGCTACAGTTCACACAAACATTCAATTGAAATGCCTCAAGAACGAATATGTCTTATATATATATTCAAAAACAATACTACCATTCCCCAAGTTCTTTATAACCGTTACATTTGTTCTAGTCATAATATCAAATATTATCATTACAAACATATAATAACATAGGTAATCTACAAGTTCACTTTAGCCTTCCCTTTATCCTTGTCGAATCCTTTAGTCCATTCGGTCTAAGATGTATTCATATGGTTCAAGCAAGAGTAAGCATAACAAGCTCAACAAGTACGACAATTTCATTTAAAAAGCATGCTTGAAACATAGGAATCGTATATCTTCAATAACTGGATAATAGTTATGAAGTACTATCAATAATTCAAAATAGCGTTCCTTTTCCTTCACAATGTTTTACCATAACAATATTCAGTAAAACACCAATTCTGGTCCAAGACCATTAGTGTTTTATAATTTCTTTGAAAAATACAACCCGGCACGAAGTCTGTAAGTCCGACATATCTTACGAGCACTTCTAGGTGATCAGCCTATAGTACTCTATGTTGATCAACACTACATCCATTAAACATGTGTACGTTTAAGTTGTGGCAACCTCGCGTGCCCATCAAATACTCGATGAAAAATACATTTGTTTATTCATATACAGGCTTACCTTGAATCCATACCAAACAGTTGGCGTAGGATAGCGTTAGCAATTCTATATTGAAAGACATGTAAACAATTCAATCAATCTATCAAGATTAGTCTGGCCAAGTTAAAACTGGCATCGACTCTTTGTTTAAAACCATACATGCATCTCATAATTTGAATCATTTGAAAACCTAGCTAACATGAGGGTTAGATAAGCGTTTAAAAAACTTGCCTTCAGCGTCTGCTACAGAATAATTATGTTTCCTTTTGATTCTTTACGGTCTCTACAACACATAATCACATAACATACCACATTAGGTCATGAATGAACATACTTAGTTCTTAAACAATCTTACCCTTTTTCTCAACCTAATCATATATTAGATTTGTTATTATTGGTTCCGGCTTGCCGTCGTTCTTTATATAATTCTTACCAACTTCATTCTCTTCTATAACTTAATGAAAATTATTTCATTAATACAACTTGGTTCAAGTTAATTATCCTTCCTCACAGTTTATTAACGTCATTACATTATTAATCGACACTCGATCGTCAATGGTTATGTACGCTTATTGCATACCATTTTTGTTTACATTCAATTAACTTTCTTTAACTCTAAGTGATCACACTTGAGTTTTAATTATGACTTAACAATGTTTTATTAAGTCCCTTAGTTTGTTACTAAACAATTTCCCTTTATCTTCTACTTTAAACCATACTTTTCTGTCTAACTTTTAAGGCCGGCGTTGCGGCGTCAGTGTTGCTTTGTTATGCCGCGCTGCGGCGTCGCCCATTATGGCTTGAAAACTGGACTCGGCGCTGCGGCGCGAGTCTCTTTGTTACTTGTCGCGCTGTGGCGCGAGTTTGTAGGGGACACAAGCCACTTTGGTGCTACGGCACCGGTCATTTAGTCTTGGAGTAGCGTCGTGGCGCGGACTCTGTGCCAGAGATAAATTTGACAGATTTTTGACTTTGTGAGATTCCTGGCCTCGTAACTTCTTCGTTATAATTCCGAATTGGCTCGTTCAAGAGCCTACGGTTCATAAATCACATAGTCTACATGTTTATGCAAGAATTTTATCTATTCGACTTCGTTTGCTAAAATTTCACCTATTAGTCCATTTTTAATAAAAACGATAAACGTTCGTGAACGTCAACGCTCGTTTCTTCATTCTAAGTCGGAATCCGACCATTTTCGAGTCCGCAGCTCTATAATTCCAAATAAGACTTGTCTCCATTGAAAACCAACGTTTCCAAACTCAATATCAAAATTTGACTTCCATTCCGAGAATTTCACGAATTCGACGATTGTCGTCTAATCGTGTGAATTCCGGCGAAACTTCGTTTACTTAAGATTTGTTCTTCGTTTAAAAAGGATTCAATCCATCATACTAACATCTTGACATCCATACTACATTAACTTATAAACATGATAAGTTATTACTCGTTCTTTGTAAATTTGTAACTTATGAAAATATAAATTTCTTATATTTCCATTTCTCATGACTTATGTCTTCTTCCCATATGACTTATTATGGTTAATGACTTCTAACCATTATTCTTGCTCCTTATTATCATACTAACTTTATTAATGTAAACATGTTACAAGTTCTTTCAAGTTATTATACGTTCATTATTGATCTTCACAAGTTCTTAACTTATATGATTACGAATAAATTATTCATGACTTATACGGCTTATTAAGACTTAAGCCCTTTAATTTATCATTCCTTACCATGCTAGGTCTACCAATACCCCTTCTCTAATAATGGAAGAGAAAGAGAAACATGGTTTAAGAATACTTACTCTTGAATAACACTTAGTAAATCTTTATTCTCCTTCTTGTTTCTTGAATTAACAAGGCTAATCTTCTAGCTTTTCTTGCTTTTTCTCTCAAACCAATAAGCTATAAGTTGTTGGTTGGAAATTTAACAAGGGAAGTCTAACTTTATATGTGCTTATTCTCTCAAGCAAATAAGCTCTCAACTTATATTATTAGTTGGATGAAATGAAACAAGCAAACAAATGAACTCCTAAGCTCTCTATTTATAGGAAATCCTAGATGAGGGCACAATGGTCATAAAGCCATCCACCTCCTTACTATTCCTATCTTAGCCATCAAGTAAACTTGCTCACCACAACACTTATCCATTGCTTGCTCCTTACTCCCTTTGCTTAATCATTAAGTTACTTCCTCCCCACAACACTTGGCCATTAAGTATACTTCGTCATTACTACACTTAGCCCTTAAGTTTTTTTACTTGCTCACCACTTTGGGTCATCCACGGTTTGCTCCATGGGTTTAAGCCAACCCTTAACCCATTGGTTCTTACTTTGGACTTTATCTTAATTAGCTTAACTTAATCATTTGGGCTTCTAGCATAATTTGCTTAACTTATATATGGGGCTTTGCATTTAATTAACTTAACTGACTTAGCTTTTACATTGGGCTTGTAATTAAACAAACATTGGGCTTGTTTATTAATTCACATTGGACTTAACCATTTGCTACACAATCCTACAAGACCATTACAATTGGCTTAAAGCCTTATAACATATATTTTACGTATTAATCTCGTATTCTAACTCGTATACCTATTCATCATATACGACATACCATAATTCATACATACTCGTATAATACCTCATATCATACTCGTATTCATTACTTCGTACAATACCTACATATTATACGATCATTGCTTAATTCATTTTACGCGCTTTAAATTTCTTCTCGAAAGTCACTTTCCCTAAACGTTAGGTTTTAAGTCCGCAGGTGAAAAATTATGTTTTCCATAACTGAAATATTATTGGATATTCCATCTCACATCGATATTCTATCGTTACGTATTTCTCGGAAGTTCAAAAATAATTCCCGAGCAGAAATGCGTGAATAGTGTTTTTCAGAAAATTTCTCAGAAAGCTTTTATTTTCGTCTTGCAAATTCAAATACTTTAATTCTTTCACGTAGCCAAAATCCTACGATGTTCTGATATGTTTAGGTCATAGAACGACCTTCAATTAGCTTGCTCCCATAAATAATCAATTAAATTCATTAATCCTTATAATTAAATAAAATTTTAATTCTTCTAAATATTCGATTTTCTCGGGCGTTAAATTCTTCCCTCCTTATAAGGATTTTGTCCTCAGAATCTCGCTAATAACTATTTAAACAAATGAGAAAAAAAAATCTTCATTTTAATCTTGAGTTCCCACAATGCTTCTTCGACATTGTGGTTCTTACATTCACCTTCACCGAAGGTATTATCTTATTTTACATAACTTGCCACTTCTACCAATGATCTAAGTTGGAAGTTAAACACTTACCAACATATTACGCTATCTTTCTTTTATTAGTTTTTCTTTTCTAATTATTTGGAACTCAAATTCCTCCTTCAAAACAAGACTAAACTTTGTCTTCTATTTATCCTGCGTCATCTTCTTCATTTGCTTCTACTCCTCATTACATAGTTTGTACTTAATGAACTCGTTCCATTATCATGGATTGAGTCTATATTGTGAATAACATTTCTATCGCTTCTTTCCAAAATTTAACTTTCAACTCTGCTCCTACCATCCCCGTTATTAACTCAATTTGAGTCGTTAACATCGATAGTTTTTCCGTCCTACTTAGCATGCCAGCTTCTATGTTTACCTTCCTTGTATGATATAAGATATCACAATCCTCTCTCTACCGTATATTCCACTCCTTCCGTGTGAAGATATATTTAAGACTCCTATAGTCCGTGTATATCTCACACTTCTCCCCGTATAAATACTATCTTTAGATTTTTAATTCAAAAACAACAACTGCCAATTATAGATCATAAGTAGGATAGACCTTCTTATAATTGCTTAACTGGCATGATGCAAACACAATGACGTTGCCATGCTCCAAGAGCACGCAATCTCGTCATCTATGCGAAACATCGAGATACACTACAAAATTCCTCGTATCGTCTGATAAAGACAATACAGGTGCTTCACTTAACCTTCCCTCTTAATTTCTGAAAACTATTTTTCTTACTTCTCATTCCCATCATACTTATTAATTACAATTATGTATATCTTTTAAGCTCAAATTCACGCATAGTAAATTCTGTATCCCACTTCTCCCTCCATAGTTTTTCTCACACTATTTTCAAATGTTCAGTGTGATCTTCTGGCTTCTAAAATAGACTAGAATATCACCAATGATCATTACGACATCCTCGTCCCAATATCATTCCAACACTCTGTGACGCTAACGGTACCATCAACCATAGCACCTCACAAGAGCACCTATCAATTTGTCACCCTCTTACTTATTTTCTACCGACGATACCCCGTACACAAATCTATCTTAAAAAAATTCTTTGCCCGTTTCAACTGATCCAATAGATCATCGATCCTGGGTATTTACTCTTAACTACTAACTTACTCCTATTACGATAGTCGATATGCTGTCCAAACGCCTCGCAAACACACATATAACACCGCGTAGGTATTAGACACGTGTTACAACTTACAGGACTCGATTCCGACATACGGAGGCCGATTTATCGCCCTATTTGCAAAACTCGCCAACACTTAGGCAAAAAACCAAAAAAGAGCCCAAAACCCGCCACGACCATCCAAACGCCACACATAGCACCGTGTAGGTATTAAACACACGTTATAGCTTACG
The DNA here is from genome assembly GCA_020205505.1 of Panax japonicus. Taxonomy (NCBI): domain Eukaryota; kingdom Viridiplantae; phylum Streptophyta; class Magnoliopsida; order Apiales; family Araliaceae; genus Panax; species Panax japonicus. The sequence goes on from CM035107.1 coordinate 48,197,849, forward strand.
GGATTTGATTCTGATACACGGAGGCTGAGTTATCGTCGAGTTTGCAAAACTCGCCAACACTTAGGTAAAAAGCCAAAAAAACCCAAATCCGCATGGTCTGTCCAAACGCCACGCAAACACACACACACAGCATCGCATATGTATTAGCCACGAGTTACAACTTACGGAACTCGATTCTGACATACGGAGACTGAGTTATCGTCCAGTTTGTAAAACTCGTCAACAGTTAGGCAAAAAGCCAAAAAAGAGTTCAAAACCTACCTCAGTCATCCAAACACCTCGCAAACACACACATAGCACCACGTAGGTATTAGACACGCGTTAAAACTTACGGAACTTAATTACGACATATGGAGGCCGAGTTATCGCCCAGTTTGTAAAACTCGCCAACACTTGGGCAAAAAGCCGAAAAAGAGCCCAAAACCCGCCTCGGCCGTCCAAATGCCACGTAAACACACACATAGCACCGCGTAGGTATTAGACATGCGTTATAACTTACGGGACTCGATTCCAACATACGAAGGCCGAGTTATCGCCCAGTTTGAAAAACTCGCTAACACTTAGGTAAAAAGCCGAAAAAGAGCCCAAATCCGCCTCGGCCGTCCAAAAGCCACGCAAACATACACACTTATCACCGTGTAGGTATTAGTCATGCATTACAACTTACGGGATTCGATTCCAATATACGGAGGATGAGTTATTGCCCAATTTACAAAACTCGCCAACACTTAAGCAAAAAGTTGAAAAAGAGCCCAATATTCGCATCAGCTGTCCAAACACCACGCAAACACACACATAGCACCGCGTAGGTATTAGACATGTGTTACAACTTACAGGACTCGATTCCGACATACGGAGGCCAATTTACCGCCCAGTTTGCAAAACTCGTCAACACTTAGGTAAAAAGCCGAAAAAGAGTCCAAAACCCGCCTCGTTCGTCCAAACACCACGCAAACACACACATAGCACCGCGTAGGTATTAGACACGCTTTACAACTTACGGGGCTCGATTCCGACATACGGAGCTCGAGTTATCGCTCAGTTTGCAAGACTCGCCAACACTTAGAAAAAAGCCAAAAAGAGCCCATAACCCGCCTCGGCCGTCCAAACGCCACACAAACACACATAGCATCGCATAGGTATTAGACACATGTTACAACTTATGGGACTCGATTCCGACATACGGAGGCCGAGTTTTCGCCAAGTTTGCAAAACTCGCCAACATTTAGGCAAAAAGTCGAAAAAGAGCCAAAATCCACCTCGGTTGGCCAAACACCACACAAACACATATACATAGCACCGCGTAGGTATTAGACACACGTTACAACTTACGGGACTCTATTTGAACATACAGAGACCGAGTTATCGCCCATATTGCAAAACTCGACAACCCTTAGGCAAAAAGCTGAAAAGTGCCCAAAACCCGCCTCAACCGTCCGAAGGCAACACAAACACACACATAACACCGCGTAGATATTAGATACGCGTTACAACTTACAGGACTCGATTCCTGCAAATGGAGGCTGAGTTATTACTCAGTTTGCAAAACTCGCCAACACTTAGGCATAAAGCCGAAAAAGATCCCATAATCCGCCTCGGCAGTCCAAACCCCACGGAAACACACACATAGCACCGTATATGTATTATACACGCGTTACAACTGACGGGACTCGATTCCGACATACGAAGGCCGATTTCTCGCCCATTTTCTAAAACTCGTCAACACTTAGGCAAAAAGCCAAAAAATAGCTCAAAAACTGCCTTGGTCGTCCAAACGCCATGCAAACACACAGATAAAACTACGTAGATATTAGACACGTGTTACAACTTACGGGACTCGATTCCAATATAAGGAAACCGAGTTATCGCCAAGTTTGCAAAACTCACTAACACTTATGCAAAAAGCTGAAAAAGAGCCCAAAACCCGCCTCGGCTGTCCAAACGCCACGCAAAAATACACATAGCACTACGTAGGTATTAGACATGTGTTAAAACTTACCGGACTCGATTCCTATATACGAAGACTGAGTTATCGCACAGTTTGCAAAACTCGTCAACACTTAGGCAAAAAGCCGAAAAAGAGCCCAAATTTGCCTCGGCAGTCCAAAGGCCACCAAAACACACACACACACACATAGCACCGCCTAGGTATTAGACACATGTTACATCTTACGGGACTAGATTCCGACATACGGAGACCGAGTTATGGCCCAGTTTGCAAAACTCGCCAACACTTGGACAGAAAGCTGAAAAAGTGCCCAAAACCCGCCTCAGCAGTCCAAATGCCACGCAAATACACACATAGCACCGCGTAGGTATTAGATACTTGCTACAACTTACTGGACTCGATTCCGATATACGGAGACCGAGTTATGACCTAGTTTGCAAAACTCACCAACATTTAGGCAAAAAGCCGAAAAAGTGCCAAAACCCGCCTAGGCCGTCCAAACGTCGCGTAAAAACGCACATAGTACCGAATAGGTATTAGACACGCGTTATAACTTTCGAAACTCAATTCCGACATAAGGAGGCCGAGTTATCGCCCAGTTTGTAAAACTCGACAACACTTAGGTAAAAAGCCAAAAAGAGTCCAAAACCCGACTCGGCCGTCCAAACGCCACGCAAACACACATTGCATCGCGTAGGTATTAGACATGTTGTACAACATATAGGACTCAATTTCAACATACGAAGATCGAAGTATCGCCTAGTTTGCAAAACTCGACAACACTTAAGTAAAAAGCCGAAAAAGCCCTAAATCCGCCTCGGTCGTCCAAACGCCACGCAAACACACACATAGCACCGTATAGGTATTAGACACGCGTTACAACTTACGGGAATCGATTCCAGCAAACGGAGAGTGAGTTATCGCTCAGTTTGCAAAACTCGCCAACACTTAAGTAAAAAAGCCAAAAAAAGCCCAAAACCCTCCTCGACCGTCCAAACGCCACACAAACATACATAGCACCGCATAGGTATTAGACACCCATTAAAACTTACGGGACTCGATTCTGACATACGAAAGCCTAGTTATCGTCCAATTTGCAAAACTCACCAACACATAGGCAAAAAGTCGAAAAAGAGCCCAAAACCCGCCTCGGCAGTCCAAACGCCACAGAAACACACACATAGCACCGCATAGGTATTATACACGCGTTACAACTGACGGGACTCGATTCTGACATACGGAGGCCGATTTATCACCCATTTTGTAAAACTCGTCAACACTTAGGTAAAAAGCTGGAAAATAGCCCAAAAACCTCCTTGGTCATCCAAACGCCACACAAACACACACATAGAACTGCGTAGGTATTAGACACGTATTACAACTTATGAGACTCGATTCTGATATACGGAGACCGGGTTTTCTCCCAGTTTGCAAAACTCACTAACACTTATGCAAAAAGCTAAAAAAGAGCCCAAAACTCGCCTCGGCCGTCCAAACGCCACGCAAACATACACATAAGACCGCATAAGTATTAGACATGTGTTACAACTTACGGGTCTCGATTCCGATATACGAAGACTGAGTTATCGCCTAGTTTGTAAAACTCGCCAACACTTAGGTAAAAAGTCGAAAAAGAGCCCAAATCTGCCTCGGTCGTCCAAACGCCACCCAAACACACACACATAGCATCGCATAGGTATTAGACACGTGTTACAACTTACGGGACTAAATTCTGACATACGGAGACCGAGTTATCGCCCAGTTTACAAAACTCGCCAACACTTAGACAAAAAGTGGAAAAAAAGCTCAAAATCCGCCTCGGCCGTCCAAACGCCACGCAAACATACACATAGCACCGCGTAGGTATTAATTACTTGCTACAACTTACTGGACTCGATTCTGATATACGGAGACCGAGTTATCGCCCAGTTTGCAAAACTCATCAATATTTAGGTAAAAAGCCGACAAAGTGCCAAAAACCAGCCTAGGCCGTCCAAACGCCGTGCAAACACACACATAACACCGAGTAGTTATTAGACACGCGTTACAACTTTCGAGACACGATTCCGACATACAGAGGTCGAGTTATCGCTCAGTTTGTAAAACTCGCCAATAATTAGGCAAAAAGCCAAAAAAGAGCCCAAAATTCGCATCGGCCGTCCAAATGCCCAGTTTGCAAAACTCGACAACACTTAGGCAAAAAGCCAAAAAAGAGCCCAAAACCCGCCTCGGCCGTCCAAACGCCACGCAAACACACACATAGCACCGCGCAGGTATTAGACACACGGTACACCTTACAGGACTCGATTCCAACATACGAAAATCAAAAGTATCACCTAGTTTGCAAAACTCGACAACACTTAAATAAAAAGCCGAAAAAAGCCCTAAACCCGCCTCAGTCGTCCAAATGCCACGCAAACACACATAATATTGCATAGATATTAGACACGCGATACAACTTACGGGAATCGATTCCAGCAAACAGAGGGTGAGTTATTACTCAGTTTGCAAAACTTGCCAACACTTAATCAAAAAGCAGAAAAAGAGCCCAAAACCCGCCTCAACCGTCTAAATGCCACGCAAACACACATAGCACCGCGTAGGTATTAGACACACGTTACAACTTACAAGACTCGATTCCGGCAAATGGAGGTCGAGTTATCGCTCAGTTTGCAAAACTCGCTAATAATCAGGCAAAAAGCCAAACAAAAAAGTCCAAAATCTGTATCGGCCGTCCAAACGCCACCCAAACACACATATAGCATCGCGTAAGTATTATTCACGTGTTACAACTTACGGGACTCGATTTCGACATACGGAGGCCGAGTTATCGCCCAGTTTGCAAAACTCGCCAACACTTAAGCAAAAAGCCCAAAAATAGCCAAAAACCCGCATCGACTGTCCAAATGAAATACAAACACACACATAGCATCGCGTAGGTATTAAACACGTGTTACAACTTACGGGACTCGATTATGACATACAGAGGCTGAGTTATTGTCCAGTTTGCAAAACTCACCAACACTTAGGCAAAAAGCCGAAAAAGAGCCCAAAACCTGTCTCGACCGTCCAAACGCCACGCAAATACACACATTGCACCGCGTAGGTATTAGACACGCGTCACAACTTATGGGACTCAATTCCGATATACGGAGGTCGAGTTATCGCCCAGTTTGCAAAACTCGTTAACACGTAGGTAAAAAGCCGAAAAGAGACCAAAATCCGCATCGGCTGTCCAAACGCCACGCAAACACACACATAGCATCGTGTAGGTATTAGACACGTGTTACAACTTACAGGACACGATTCCGACATACGGAGTCTGAGTTATCGCCCAGTTTGCAAAACTTAACAACACTTACGCAAAAAGCCGAAAAAGAGAGCCCAAAATCCGCCTCGACCGTCCAAACGCCACTCAAACACACACATTGCACCGCGTATGTATTAGACACATGTCACAACTTACGAAACTCGATTCTGATATACGGAGGCCGAGTTATCGCCCAGTTTGCAAATCTCTCTAACACTTAGGAAAAAGCCAAAAAAGAGCCCAAAATCGGCCTCAGTTGTCCAAACGCCACCCAAATACACACATAGCACCACGAAGGTATTAGACACGCGTTACAACTTACAGGACTTGATTCCAACATATGGAGGCTTAGTTATCGCCCAGTTTGCAACATTCGCTAACACTTAGGCAAAAAGCCGAAAAAGATCCCATAACCAGTTTCGGCCGTCCAAACGCCATTCAAAGACACACAAAGCATCACGTAGAAGACATGTGTTACAACTTACGGGACTCGATTCCGATATACGAAGGCCGAGTTATCGCCTAGTTTTCAAATCTCGTCAACACTTGGGCAAAAAGTCAAAAAAGAGCCCAAAACTATTCTCGGACGTCCAAACGCCACGCAAATACACACATAGCACCGCATAAGTATTAGACACGTGGTACAACTTACGGGACTAGATTCTGATATTCGGAGATCGAGTTATCGCCTAGTTTGCAAAACTCGCCAACACTTGGGTAAAAAGCCAAAAAAAACCCAAAACCGGTCTCGGCCGTCTAAACGCCATGCAAACACACATATATCACCGCGTAGGTATTTGACACGCGTTATAACTTATGGGACTAGATTCCGACATACGTAGGCCGAGTTATCGCCTAGTTTGTAAAACTCGCTAACACTAAGGCAAAAAGCTAAAAAACAACTCAAAACCAGCCTCGACCGTCCAAACGCCATGAAAACACACACATAGTACCGCATAAGAATTAGACACATGTCTCAATTTACGGATCTCGATTCCAATATACAGAGGCCGAGTTATCGCCCAGTTTGCAAAACTCGCCAACTCTTAGGTAAAAAGCAGAAAAAGAGCCCACAACCCGCCTCAGCCATCCAGATGCCACACAAACACATATAGCACCGCGTAGGTATTAGATACGCGTTACAACTTATGGGACTCGATTCCGACATACGAAGGCCGAGTTATCGTCCAATTTACAAAACTCGCCAACACTTAGGCAAAAAGCGGAAAAAGAGCCCAAAACCCGCCTCGGCCATCCAGATGCAACGCAAACACACACATTGCACCGCGTAGGTATTAGACACGTGTTACAACTTACGGGACTTGATTTTGACATACGGAGTTCGAGTTATCGCCTAGTTTGTAAAATTCGCCAACACTTAAACAAAAAGCCGAAAAAGAGCCCAAAATCCGACTCAGCCGTCCAAATGCCATGCAAACATACGCATAGCACCGCGTAGATATTAGACACGCGTTACAACTTACAGGACTCGATTCTGACATACGGAGGCCGAGTTATCGCCCAGTTTGTAAATCTCGCCAACACATAGGCAAAAAATCGGAAAAGAGCCCATAACCCGCTTCGATCGTCCAAACGCCATACAAACACACACATAGCATCGGGTAGGTATTAGACACGTGTTTCAACTTACAGGACTCGATTCTGATATACAGAGGCCGAGTTATAGCCCAGTTTGCAAATCTCGCCAACACTTAGGTAAAAAGCCGAAAAAGAGCCCAAAATTAGTCTCGGACGTCCAAACGCCACACAAACACACACATAGCACCGTATAAGTAGTAGACATATGTTATAACTTACGGGACTCGATTCCGATATACGGAGACCGAGTTATCGCCCAGTTTGCAAAACTCGCCAACACTTAAGGAAAAAGCCAAAAAAGAGCCCAAAACCGGCCTCGGTTGTGCAAACGCCACGCAAACACACACATAGCACCACATAAGTATTAGACATGTGTAACAACTTACGGGACTCGATTCCGACATACGGAGTGTGATAACTCGGGATTTTGAATAATTAAAATTTTATGAATAATTTTTTTTTATTATTAATATTAATATTGATTATCAATTTTGCGACAATTATCTGTGATACGAGTCTCGAGAAGGCCAATTTGTGTATTGACTAATAAATTTAGAGTTGAGTTGTGCTTAACAGCTTTAGAAACCCTAACCTTAATTTATGGATAGTGATTCGATAGAAAATATAATTAAAATAATTATATTAAAGAGTATGTGTTTGTACTGTATAGAGATATTGATCAATGATTGATCGGATAAGGTTTAAAATTAATAAACCCTAATAAGAGATTAAAAACCCTAATCTCAGGATTAGAAACCCTAACGTACGGTTAGAAACCCTAATCGAAAGCCGGGAAACCATAATTTTATATTCGAGAATCCTAAAACCCTAATTAGGAAACCCTGATCCTAATTAGTAAGCTTAATGTGTTTATCAAACTTTAATATGATTATAAATCCCTAATTATATTTTAGTTATCTTAATTTCTATTTTACAAAACATAATTGTAATTTAGAAATTTTATTTTTCTAATTAAAACCCTAATTTCATATTCGGGATTTCTAAACCCTAATTAGGCAACCCTAATCCTAATTGGAAGGCCTAATATATTTATTAAACGTTGATATGATTAGGAAAACCTAATTTAATTAGGAAACCCTAATTTTAGTCTTAAACTTTTAATTTTCTAATTTAAAACCCTAATTAGAAATTTTTAGCAACTAATTAGGTAAAACCTAAGGGTTAGAACCTTAGGGTTAAACCCTAAGGGTTAAATTTCAAGGGTTAAACCCTAAGGGTTTTTGCAAATTCCAAGTATGCCATTAAATTTATTTTGCTAAAGACCAAAATGCCCTTTAAGTATATTTTTAATATATAGCTTGCAGATATTGGACTTGGTAACCTAATACTTTGACTTTGGGGCTAAAAATCTCCAGTAAAAAATCGTCCAAGTGATCAGCCATGTGCTATATATCATAATATATATAGATTAAAAAGAGAGAAATGCATGTATTTGGCTCATTTGATATCTAACTCTCCCACAACTCTCTCTCTCTCTCTCTCCCTTCATATCCAAAAATAGCAAGTAGATCAGTCCTAAAAAACTACCATTAATCAACCAAGATCAGTTAGGAGTATTTAAGATCAAAGATTTGAAGAAAAAAGGAATAAACCTAATTTTATTTTTGATCCAAGTTGCTAAGAAATATTTTATGATTATGTGTTTAGATCTTTGCTAGATGATGTTTAATGATGATCTATGTTGATATAGCATAGATCCATAGCATCAAAATGCTTTAAAATCGAGTTTTTTCAAAACTGTCGATAACACGATTTTTGGTCTAACAAGCTAATGTCAGGAGCCACAGATCCGTGTCTGTTTATGATTCTTGTTGTTTTGTGTTTTGGATCTGTAATTTGGTATGAGGTCTTTAATCTGCAAGTGGTGTTATAGCCATCAGATGTCTAGATTTGTTGTTATTCATGGTCAAAGAGGGTTGACCGAGCATGACCAGTCACTTTCTAGGTAACTTAGAAAGTGTAAAACATGGTCTGACAATATCTTTGAAGGTCCATATCTGTCAGGTTGTTTGTTGATGTTGTTGAATACATGTTATAGCCTGCTAGATGTAGTATAAATCTGTGCCTTAAATTCTTTTAAACAACAATTGTGTTGGATATAAGAGATGGTCAAAGTAGCCATCCTAGACTGATTTTGAGTTTCTTGAAATTCCAGATAACCATATGAACAGGACGTCTGACATACTTTGACCGTATGATTCCTGTTGATCCTTTTGATGATAAATTGATCTATTGATTTAGTAATGTTCCTTGACATAAGGAGTACACTTTTGAGCCAGTAGATTATATGAACCATGATCAGAACACTTAGATAATCGAGCTTCAATATAGCCACTCGAACTCCCTGGGTTTTTGGAAAACCCAGGTGACGTCTGACAATGAGTTTAACTGCCCTGATCGTCATGATATGTTGTGTTATGACCTAGATGAAGGTCGGTTATTGAAGTATTACATTTCAGCTACACGATCAAGGTTCAAACTAGCCCAGAAACTAATTAAACTGAGAAAGCTTAATGTGTTTATCAAACTTTAATATGATTATAAATCCCTAATTATATTTTAGTTATCTTAATTTCTATTTTACAAAACATAATTGTAATTTAGAAATTTTATTTTTCTAATTAAAACCCTAATTTCATATTCGGGATTTCTAAACCCTAATTAGGCAACCCTAATCCTAATTGGAAGGCCTAATATATTTATTAAACGTTGATATGATTAGGAAAACCTAATTTAATTAGGAAACCCTAATTTTAGTCTTAAACTTTTAATTTTCTAATTTAAAACCCTAATTAGAAATTTTTAGCAACTAATTAGGTAAAACCTAAGGGTTAGAACCTTAGGGTTAAACCCTAAGGGTTAAATTTCAAGGGTTAAACCCTAAGGGTTTTTGCAAATTCCAAGTATGCCATTAAATTTATTTTGCTAAAGACCAAAATGCCCTTTAAGTATATTTTTAATATATAGCTTGCAGATATTGGACTTGGTAACCTAATACTTTGACTTTGGGGTTAAAAATCTCCAGTAAAAAATCGTCCAAGTGATCAGCCATGTGCTATATATCATAATATATATAGATTAAAAAGAGAGAAATGCATGTATTTGGCTCATTTGATATCTAACTCTCCCACAACTCTCTCTCTCTCTCTCTCCCTTCATATCCAAAAATAGCAAGTAGATCAGTCCTAAAAAACTACCATTAATCAACCAAGATCAGTTAGGAGTATTAAGATCAAAGATTTGAAGAAAAAAGGAATAAACCTAATTTTATTTTTGATCCAAGTTGCTAAGAAATATTTTATGATTATGTGTTTAGATCTTTGCTAGATGATGTTTAATGATGATCTATGTTGATATAGCATAGATCCATAGCATCAAAATGCTTTAAAATCGAGTTTTTTCAAAACTGTCAATAACACGATTTTTGGTCTAACAAGCTAATGTCAGGAGCCACAGATCCGTGTCTGTTTATGATTCTTGTTGTTTTGTGTTTTGGATCTGTAATTTGGTATGAGGTCTTTAATCTGCAAGTTATAGCCATCAGATGTCTAGATTTGTTGTTATTCATGGTCAAAGAGGGTTGACCGAGCATGACCAGTCACTTTCTGGGTAACTTAGAAAGTGTAAAACATGGTCTGACAATATCTTTGAAGGTCCATATCTGTTAGGTTGTTTGTTGATGTTGTTGAATACATGTTATAGCCTGCTAGATGTAGTATAAATCTGTGCCTTAAATTCTTTTAAACAACAATTGTGTTGGATATAAGAGATGGTCAAAGTAGCCATCCTAGACTGATTTTGAGTTTCTTGAAATTCCAGATAACCATATGAACAGGACGTCTGACATACTTTGACCGTATGATTCCTGTTGATCCTTTTGATGATAAATTGATCTATTGATTTAGTAATGTTCCTTGACATAAGGAGTACACTTTTGAGCCAGTAGATTATATGAACCATGATCAGAACACTTAGATAATCGAGTTTCAATATAGCCACTCGAACTCCCTGGGTTTTTGGAAAACCCAGGTGACGTCTGACAATGAGTTTAACTGCCCTGATCGTCATGATGTGTTGTGTTATGACCTAGATGAAGGTCGGTTATTGAAGTATTACATTTCAGCTACACGATCAAGGTTCAAACTAGCCCAGAAACTAATTAAACTGAGAATGAATCGTGGTCAAACATGACCCCATAAGCACTGAGTTGTCAGTGTTCTTGAGGCTCAAGAACACCAACAACGACGCTTTGTGTCGCAAAATCCCTATAGCGACGGTTTAATTAATTTATTTTCTGATTTTTTCGGTAATTAATTAAAAATAGAAATTAAATTATAAAAATTACCAAAAATGGTTTTCAAAATTATTTTAAATTCTGAAAAATAACTTTTAATTATTTGGGACATTTTTCATTAATATTTATAATTATTTGAATATTAATGATATTTAATTATTATATTAAATTAATTAGAGAAAAATGATTTAATATTATGAAAAATCATTTTAAATAAGAATAATGTATTTAAAAATATTTTGAATTATAAAAAATAATTTTTAATATTTTTAGAGATTTTTCATTAATAATTTAATATTAATAATATTAGTTTTATTTAATTATTGTATTAAATAAATAAGTTAAAAATGATTTTATTAATTTAAAAATCATTTTAAAAGAGAATAAAGTGTTAGAAAATATTTTGAATTATAAAATATAATTTTCAATATTTTTGATAATTCTCATTAATAAATTAATATTAAGGATATTAGATTTATTTAATCATTATATTAAATAAATGAATTAAAAATGATTTTTATTGATTTAAAAATCATTTAAAAATGAGAAAAATGTTTTAAAAATATTTTATGTTATAATTAATGACTTTTAATATTTTGATAATAATTTCATTAATATTTAAATATTAATGGTGATGATTTAAAAATGATTTTAATTAATTTAAAAATTATTTAAGTAAAATATTAATGATTTAAAAATATTTTAATTTATTAATAATAAATTTAATATTTTGACAAGTATGTTATTAATACTTTTATATTATTAAATATTAATAATGATAAGATTATTTGATAATTAAATCATTTAAAAATGATTCCGATGTTTGAAAAATTATTATAAATTATAATAATTGTTTATAAATTATTAAAAGCTTTCGAAAAATATTATAAACGATATTCGACTTATCTAAAATAATATTGAAGCTTAGAGACCAAGATTAATTGATAATAAATGTGTTAATTGTCGGATAGGGTGACAGAACACCGAGAATAGACCGAAGTCCAACCAGACTAAACTAGTTAGACTTGTTAAGTGTTTATATAGGTTATAAACACTAATGTGGTTATGTGGTAATGTGCTTAGGAGACAGATTGACTGTGAATTACAGTATTACGTGTTATGAAATATTGTGCTAATTGTGAGACCGATAGTATTGGTTATAGGTCTTACGAACGCATATAAGTTTATTGTGTAGCTGTAATCAACGCGGAAGGTAAGTTTCCTAACTCAACCTTGAGTTATATTTATTCAATTATTATAGTGGTTAATTATTGTTGATTAGATCACGTCCAAGAATTTATTGTTGATTATTCGCAGTTAGTGCATGTTTAATAATTTAAATTGAATTAGTGATTTGAAAAATATACATTCGTAGAATAACTGTTGTTGGATATTCATATTCGTAGAAGCTAGTATTGACAGTACAGATAATTCCTGTTTATTATCAAATTATGTTGAGAAATATCTTAGCTAATTATTTTGGCTAAACTAACATTTGTTAGAACTTGATAGGTTCAAGAAGAGAAGAGAAAAGAATTCAATTATTATTGATAGATCAATGCCAGTTGTTTCGGCTAGATCAAAAAAGAAAAACTTGATAGGTTTGAGAAGAGAAGTGATTAGATATTGAAATTATTGTGTTTCGTTGTTTAATCAAATTTTGATTCAAAGACTAAGAAGCACAACCTTTTATATAAAGGGAACATTTTAGGTCGTATATTCGGCCATTACGCACTGTTAATTATTATGCATAATATAGGATATAATAAAGCTGATCACTTGTTATACTTGCAGAGGGGTATGATTTAATCTTTTTGGTTATCTGATACTCCTGCGCATGTATCAAAGTAAATCTTTGATAGATACCCGAGAAGAGAAGTTCTAGATCCAATGGATCACTCAGCATAAATCTGGCCCAGTTTACAAAACTTATCAATACTTAGGCAAAAAGTTAAAAAAGAACCCAACACCCGCCTCGACCGTCCAAATGCCACGCAAACACACACATAGCACCACGTAGGTTTTAGACACACGTCACAACTTACGTGACTCGATTCCGATATACGGAGGCCGAGTTATTGTCTAGTTTGCAAAACTCGCCAATACTTAAGCAAAAAGACGAAAAGGAGCCCCAAACCTGGCTCGACTGTTCAAACGCCACGCAAAATAAACACATAGCATCGTGTAGGTATTAGACACGCTTTACAACTTACGGGACTCGATTCTAACATATGAATGCCGAGTTATCGTCCAGTTTGCAAAACTCGCCAACACTTAGGCAAAAAGCTGAAAAAGAGCCCAAAACCCGTCTCGGCCTTCCAAACGCCATGCACACATACACATAGAACCGCCTAGGTATTAAACACGTGTTACAACTTACGGGACTCGATTCCGACTTATGGAGGACGAGTCATCGCCCAGTTTGCAAAACTCGCCAACACTTAGGCAAAAAACCGAAAAAGAGCCCACAACCCGGCTCGACCGTCCAAACGCCACACAAACATACACATAGCACCGCGTAGGTATTATACATGCGTTATAACTTATGGAATTCGATTCCGATATACGGAGGCCGAGTTATCGCCCAGTTTGTAAATCTCGACAACACTTGGGCAAAAAGCCGAAAAAGAGCCCATAACCCGCCACGACCGTCTAGATGCCACACAAACACGTACATAGTACCGCATGGTATTGGACACGCGTTACAACTTACGGGACTCGATTTTGACATACGAAGGTCGAGTTATTGCCTAGTTTGAAAAACTCACCAACACTTTGACAAAAAGCCAAAAAAGAGCTCAAAACCCGTCTCGGCTGTCCAAGCAACACGCAAATACACATATAGCACCGCGTAGGTATTAGACACACGTCACAACTTACGGGACTCGATTCCGACATACGAAGGCCGAGTAATCGCCCAGTTTGCAAAACTCATCAACACTCAGGCAAAAAGCCAAAAAATAACCCAAAACCCGCCTCAGCCGTCCAAATTCTACACAAACACAAACATATCACCACATATGTTTTAGACATGAGTCACAACTTACGGGACTCAATTCCGATATACGGAGGCCGGGTTATTTTCCAGATTGCAAAACTCGCCAACACTTAAGCAAAAAGCCAAAAAAGAGCCCCAAACTTGCCTCGACTGTCCATACACCACGCAAACATACACATAGCACCGCGTAAGTATTAGAAACGCGTTACAACTTACGGGACTCGATTCCGATATACGGAGGCCGAATTATTGTCCAGTTTGCAAAAACTCGTCAACACTTTTACAAAAAATCGAAAAAGAGGCCAAAGCCCGTCTCGTTCGTCCAAACGCCATACAAACACACACATAGCACCGCGTAGGTATTAGACACGCGTTACAACTTACGGGACTTGATTCCGACATACGAAGGCTGAGTTATCGCCTAGTTTACAAAACTCGCCAACACTTAGGCAAAAACAAAGAGCCCATATCCCGCCTCGGCTGTCCAAACGCCACGCAAACACACAAATATCACCGCGTAGATATTAGACATGTGTTATAACTTACGAAACTCGATTCTGATATACGGAGGGCGAGTTATCGCCCAGTTTGTAAAATTCACCAACAATTAGGCAAAAAGCCAAAAAAGAGTCCAAAACTCGTCTCGGCCGTTCAGATGCCACACAAACATACACATAGCACCGCGTAGGTATTAGACACGCGTTACAACTTACGGGACTCGATTTCGACGTACGAAGGCCGGGTTATCGTCCATTTTGCAAAACTCGTCAACATTTAGGCAAAAAAGCCGAAAAAGAGTACAAAACTCGCCTCGACCGTCTAGATGCCACGCAAACACACACATAGCACCGCGTAGGTATTAAACACGCGTTACAACTTACGGGACTCGATTTTGACATACGGAGGCCGAGTTATCGCCCAATTTGTAAAACTCGTCAATACTTAGGCAAAAAGCCAAAAAAGAACCCAAAACCCGCCTCAGCCGTCCAAATGCCACGCAAACACACTGTAACGCCCGAAATCCGGTCTTTCTTCACACATGAATTCCGTACGTCACGAGTACATTATTCATCTAACATACATCATTATATACTGAAATATAATAACATATATTCTCAAATCCAAGGTTCTAAGACCTTATAACCATTCTCATTACAAATAATGATAATTACATTATTCTTTTCATCTTACAAGAGTAACTTTTATCCGCCACCAAGGATACATACAGTTCATTAAACTAGTCTATAGTTTAATTTTCTTCTTTCTATATTACAAGTCTTCACTTGATCTTGTTGCTCATTCACTTTTTGAATGGCACTTCATCTGGATACCGTCAGCTTGATCTATACGGGATCCTTAAGTTCTTCTAACATCGTTCGCTGAAAATATTTTTCATTTAAAGCAAGTGTGAGCATTCAATTGCCCAGCAAGTCATAACAATTGAACATACAGTTGAGCATTCAATTACCCATCTGTTTACCCATCGGTTCGATCCGCGGTTTCTTTTCTTAGTTTGGGCCTTAACCCTAATTCTTATTGGGCCTTACTTGGGCTTAACTTCACAAAGCATTGGGCTTGACTTAATCCAAGTCCAATTAGATTCTACAAAGTCCATGAACTCAAAGTCCATTAAGACTAATCGTATTCTACGCATTCTATTCTCGTATTCTCTTCGTATATCGTTCGTACGATATTCGTATTATACGTCGTACTAATCTTCGTACTATACTCGTATAATAACTAGTATCATACACGTATTTCTCACGCATAATAACCATAGTTATTATACGTACTCATTACATTCTCGGAACTCACTTTCCCTAACCCTTAGGTTTTGAGTCTGTATGCGAAAACTTCGTTTTTGCCATAACTGAAATATTATTGAATATTCTATCACGTCTCAAGATTTAACGTAATCAATAACTTCTCGGAATTTCAAAATAAATCTCCGAGCAGAAACGGATGAATAGTGCCTATTACGTCTTTTTCCCCGAAAATATTTTGTTACCGGAAAACTTTTATTTTTGTCTTGAAAATTCTTACTTGTTCAATCTAGATCGTAGCCAGAATCCTCCCGATTAATAATCATTCTAGGCTATAAAACGATTAATAAACACATAGCACATAATAGTATTAATAAAAATTCAGTTTATTAATAACTAATTCTTTAAATCTTAATTTCTAGACAATCCGGTATTTCGGGTTGTCACATCACGCTCATAGCACCACGTAGGTTTAGACACGCGTCACAACTTACGTGACTAAATTCCGATATACGGATGCCAAGTTATTGTCCAGTTTGCAAAACTCGCGAACACTTAAGCACAAAGCCGAAAAAGAGCCCCAAACCTGCCTCGAATGTCCAAATGCCACGCAAACATACACATAGAACCGTGTAGGTATTAGATACGCGTTACAACTTACAGGACTCGATTCGAAAATACGGAGGCCGAGTTATCGTCCAACACTTTGGTAAAAAGCTAAAAAAGAGGCCAAAACCCGCCTCGGTAGTCCAAGTGCCACACAAACACAGACATAACACCGCGTAAGTATTAGACACGCGCCACAACTTACGGGACTCGATTCTGACATACTAAGGCCGAGTTATCGCCCAATTTGAAAAACTCGTTAACACTTAGGGCAAAAGCCAAAAAAAATCCAAAACCCGCCTCGGCCGTCCAAATGTCACGCAAACACAAACATAGCACCGCGTAGGCTTTAGACACGCGTCACAACTTACGTGACTCGATTCTGATATACGGAGGTCGAGTTATTGTCCAGTTTGCAAAACTCGTCAACACTTAAGCAAAAAGTCGAAAAAGAGCACCAAACCTGACTCGACTGTCCAAACGCCACACAAACACACACATAGCATCGGGTAGGTATTTGACACGCATTACAACTTACGGGACTCGATTCCAACATACGGAGGCCGAGTTATCGTCCAGTTTGGAAACTCGTCAACACTTAGGCAAAAAGCCGAAAAAGAGCCCAAAACCCGCCTCGGCCGTCCAAAAGCCATTCAAACAAGCACATAGCACCGCCTAGGAATTAGACACTTATTATAACTTACGGGACTCGATTCCGACATACGGAGACCGAGTTATCGCCTAATTTGCAAAACTCACCAACACTTAGGCAAAAAACCGAGAAAAGCCCATAACCCGCCTCGGCCATCCAAATTCCACGCAAACACACACATAGCACCGCGTAGGTATTATACATGCGTTATAACTTACGGAACTCGATTCCGATATACGGAGGCCGGGTTATCGCCCAGTTTGTAAATCTCGCCAACATTTAGGGAAAAAGCCAAAAAAGAGCCAAAAATCCGCCTCTGCCGTCCAGATGCAAAGCAAACACACATAGTACCGCGTAGGTATTAGACACGGGATAAAACTTACGGGACTCGATTTTGACATACGGAGGTCGAGTTATTGCCCAGTGTACAAAAACTCGCCAACACTTAGGCAAAAAGCCAAAAAAGAACCCAAAACCCGCCTCAGCCGTCCAAACACCACGTAAACACACACATATCACCACGTAATTTTTAGACACGCGCCACAACTTACGGGACTCGATTCTGATATACGGAGGCCGAATTATTGTCCAGTTTACAAAACTCGCCAACACTTAAGCAAAAAGCCGAAAAAGAGCCCAAAACCTGCCTCTTCTGTCTAAACGCCATGCAAACACACACATAGCACCGCATAGATATTAGACACGCGTTTCAACTTACGGGACTTGATTCCAACATACGGAGGCCGAGTTATCGTCCAGTTTGCAAAACTCGCCAACACTTAGGCAAAAAGTCGAAAAAGAGCCCAAAACTCGCCTCGGCCGTCCAAATGCCATGTAAACACACACATAGCACCGTGTAGGTATTAGACACGCGCTACAACTTATGAGACTCGATTCAAACATATAGAGGCCGCGTTATTGCCCAGTTTGCAAAACTCGCCAACACTTGACAAAAAACCGAAAAAGATCACATAACCCGCCTCGGCCGTTCAAATTCCACGCAAACACATATAGCACATCGTAGGTATTATACATGCGTTATAACTTACGGAACTCGATTCCGATATACGGAGGCCGAGTTATCGCTTAGTTTGCAAATCTCGCCAACACTTAGGCAAAAAGCCGAAAGAGAGCCCATAACCCGCCTCGGCCGTCCAGATGCCTCGCAAACACATACATAGCACTGCGTAGCTTTTAGACACGCGTTACAACTTACGGGACTAGATTTTAACATACGGAGGTCGAGTTATTGCCCAGTTTGCAAAACTCACCAACACTTATGCAAAATGCCAAAAAAGATCCCAAAACCCGCCTCGACCGTCCAAGCGCCACACAAACACACAATTAGCACCGGTTAGGTATTAGACACGCGTCACAAATTACGGGACTCGATTCTAACATACAAAGGCCGAGTTATCGCCCAGTTTACAAAACTTATTAACACTTAGGCAAAAAGCTAAAAAATAACCCAAACACGCCTCAGTCGTCCAAACGCCACGGAAACACGTACATAGCACCACGTAGGTTTTAGACACGCGCCACAACTTACGGGACTCGATTCCGATATACGGAGGCCGAGTTATTGTCCAATTTGAAAAACTAGCCAACACTTAAGCAAAAAGTCAAAAAAGAGCCCCAAACCTGCCTCGCCTGTCTAAACGCCATGCAAACACACACATAGCACCGCGTAGATATTAGACACGCGTAAAAACTTACGGGACTCGATTCCGACATACGGAGGCCGAGTTATCGTCCAGTTTGCAAAACTCGTCAACACTTAGGCAAAAAGCCAAAAAATAACCCAAAAGCCGCCTCAGCTGTCCAAACACACACATATCACCACGTAGGTTTTAGAGACACGCCACAACTTACTGGACTCGATTCCGATATACGGAGGCTGAGTTATCGCCCAGTTTGCAAATCTCGCCAATACTTAGGCAAAAACCCAAAAAAGAGCCAATAACCCGCCTCTGCCGTCCAGATGCCACGCAAACACACACATAGCACCGCATAGGTATTAGACACGGGATAAAACTTACGGGACTCGATTTTGACATACAGAGGTCGAGTTATTACCCAGTTTTCAAAAACTCGACAACACTTAGGCAAAAAGCCAAAAAAGAACCCAAAACTCGCCTCAGCCGTCCAAACACCACGTAAACACACACATATCACCACGTAGGTTTTAGACACGCGCCATAACTTACGGGACTCGATTCCGATATACGGAGGCCGAGTTATTGTCCAGTTTGCAAAACTCGCCAACACTTAAGCAAAAATCCGAAAAAGAGCCCAAAACCTGTCTCGCCTGTCTAAACGCCATGCAAACACACACATAGCATCGCGTAGATATTATTCACGCGTTACAACTTACGGGACTCGATTCCAACATACGGAGGCCGAGTTATCGTCCAGTTTGTAAAACTCGCCAACACTTAGGTAAAAAGTCGAAAAAGAGCCCAAAACACGCCTCGACCGTCCAAACGCCATGTAAACACACACATAGCACCGTGTAGGTATTAGACACGCGCTACAACTTATGAGACTCGATTCCAACATATGGAGGCCGCATTATTGCCCAGTTTGCAAAACTCGCCAACACTTAGGCAAAAAACCGAAAAAGATCCCATAACCCGCCTCGGCCATTCAAACGCCACGCAAACACACATATAGCACAGCGTAAATATTATACATGCGTTATAACTTACGGAACTCGATTCCGATATATGGAAGCCGAGTTATCGTTTAGTTTGCAAATCTCGCCAACACTTAGGTAAAAAGCCGAAAAAGAGCCCATAACCCGTCTCGGCCGTCCAGATGCCACACAAACATATACATAGCACTGCGTAGGTTTTAGACACGCGTTACAACTTACGGGACTAGATTTTGACATACAGAGGTCGAGTTATTGCCCAGTTTGCAAAACTCGCCAACACTTAGGCAAAAAGCCAAAAAAGATCCCAAAACCCGCCTCGATCGTCCAAGCACCACACAAACACACAATTAGCACCGGTTAGGTATTAGACACGCGTCAAAACTTACGGGACTCGATTTTGACATACGAAAGCCGAGTTATCGCCCAGTTTGCAAAACTCGTTAACACTTAGGCAAAAAGCTAAAAAATAACCCAAACACGCCTCAGTCATCCAAACGCCACGGAAACACACACATAGCACCACGTAGGTTTTAGACACGCGCCACAACTTACGGGACTCGATTCCGATATACGGAGGCCGAGTTATTGTGAAATTTGCAAAACTCGCCAACACTTAAGCAAAAAGTCAAAAAAGAGCCCCAAACTTGCCTCTCATGTCTAAACGCCATGCAACACACACACATAGCACCGCGTAGATATTAGACACGCGTAACAACTTACGGGACTCGATTTTGACATACGGATGCCGAGTTATCGTCCAGTTTGTAAAACTCGTCAACACTTAGGCAAAAAGCCAAAAAAGAATCCAAAACCCGCCACAGCCGTCCAAACACACACATATCACCACGTAGGTTTTAGACATGTGCCAAAACTTACGGGATTCGATTCCGATATACGGAGGCCCAGTTATTGTCCAGTTTGCCAAACTCGTCAACACTTAGGCAAAAAAGCCAAAAAAGAGCGTCAAACCTGCCTCGACTGTTTAAACGCCATGCAAACACACACATAACACCGCGTAGATATTAGGCACGCGTTACAACTTACGAAACTCGATTCTGATATACGGAGGCCGAGTTATCGTCCAGTTTTAAAATTCGCCAACACATAGACAAAAACCCAAAAAAGAGGCCAAAATCCGCCTCGGTCGTCCAAACACCACGTAAGCACACACATATCACCACGTAGGTTTTTGACACGTGCCACAACATACGGGACTCAATTATAATATACGGAGGCCGAGTTATTGTCCAATTTGCAAAACTCGCCAACACTTAAGCAAAAAGCCGAAAAAGAGCCCAAAACCTGCCTCGCCTGTCTAAACGCCATGCAAATACACACATAACACAGCGTAGGTATTAGACACGCGTTAAAACATACGAGACTTGATTCTGACATACGGAGGCCGAGTTATCGTCGAGTTTGCAAAACTCGCCAACACTTAGACAAAAAGCCAAAAAAGAGGCCAAAACCCGCCTCAGCCGTCCAAATGCCACGTAAACACACACAAATCACCACGTAGGTTTTAGACATGCACCACAACTTACGTGACTCGATTCCAATATATGGAGGCCGAGTTATTGTCCAGTTTGCAAAACTAGCCAATACTTAAGCAAAAAGCCGAAAAAGAGCCCAAAACCTGCCTCGCTTGTCTAAACGCCATGCAAACCCACACATAGCATCGCGTAGGTATTAGACAAGCGTTACAACTTACGGGACTCGATTCTGACATACGGAGGCCGAGTTATCGTCCAGTTTGCAAAACTCACCAACACTTAGGCAAAAAGTCGAAAAAGAGCCCAAAACCCTCCTCGGCCGTCCAAACGCCATGCAAACACACATATAGCACAGCGTAGGTATTATACATGCGTTATAACTTACGGAACTTGATTCCGATATACGGAGGCCGAGTTATCGCTCAGTTTACAAATCTCGCCAACACTTAGGCAAAAAGTCAAAATAGAGCCCATAATCAGTCTCGATCGTCCAGATGCCACACAAACACATACATAGCATCGCGTAGGTTTTAGACACGCATTAGAACTTACGGGACTAGATTTTGACATACGGAGGTCAAGTTATTGCACAGTTTGAAAAACTCGCCAACACTTAAGTAAAAAGTCGAAAAAGATCCCAAAAGCCGTCTCGACCGTCCAAGCGCCGCACAAACACACAATTATCACCGGTTAGATATTAGACACGCGTCACAGCTTACAGGACTCGATTCTGACATACGAAGGCCGAGTTATCGCCCAGTTTGCAAAACTCGTTAACACTTAGGCAAAATGCCAAAAAATAACCCAAACACGCCTCAATCGTTCAAACGCAACGAAAACACACACATAGCACTATGTAGGTTTTATACACGCGCCACAACTTATGGGACTCGATTCCGATATACGGAGGCTGTGTTATTGTCCAATTTGCAAAACTCACCAACAGTTTAGAAAAAAGCCAAAAAAGAGCCCCAAACCTGTCTCGACTATCTAAACACCATGAAACACACACATAGCACCGCGTAGGTATTAGACAAGCGTTACAACTTACGAGACTCGATTCCGACATGCGGAGGCCGAGTTATCGTCCAGTTTGCAAAACTCGCCAACACTTAGTCAAAAAGCCAAAAAAGAGGCCAAAACCCGCCGCGGCCGTCCAAACGCCATGCAAACACACACAAATTACCACGTAGGTTTTAGACACGCGCCACAACTTACGGGACTCGATTCCGATATACGGAGGCCGAGTTATTGTACAGTTTGCAAAACTCACCAACACTTAAGCAAAAAGCCGAAAAAGAGTCCAAAACCTGCCTCGCCAGTCTAAACGCCATGCAAACCCACACATAGCACCGTGTAAGTATTAGACATGCGTTACAACTTACGGGACTCGATTCTGACATACGGAGGCCGAGTTATCATCCAGTTTGCAAAACTCGCTAACACTTAGGCAAAAAGTCGAAAACGAGCCCAAAACCCGTCTCGGCCATCCAAATGCCATGCAAACACACACATAGCACCGTGTAGGTATTAGACACGCGCTACATTTTACGGGACTTGATTCCGATATACGAAGGCTGAGTTATCGCTCAGGTTGCAAAACTCGTCAACACTTAGGCAAAAAGCCAAAAAAGAACCCAAACACGCCTCAGTCGTCCAAACGCAATGGAAACACACACATAGCATCACGTAGGTTTTAGACATGCGCCATAACTTACGGAACTCGATTCCGATATACGGAGGCCGAGTTATTTTCTAGTTTGCAAAACTCACCAATAATTAAGCAAAAAGTCGAAAAAGAGCCCAAAACCTGCCTCGCCTGTCTTCAAACACACATAGCACCGCGTAAATATTAGACACGCGTTACAACTTACGAAACTCAATTCCGACATACGGAGGCCTAGTTATCGTCCAGTTTGCAAAACTCGCCAACATTTAGGCAAAAAGTCAAAAAAAGCACAGAACCCGCCTCGACCGTCCAAACGCCATGCAAACACACACATAGCACCGTGTAGGTATTAGACACGTGCTGCAACTTATGGGACACGATTCCAACATACGGAGGCTGAGTTATCGCTCAGTTTGCAAAACTCGCCAACACTTAGGCAAAAAACCGAAAAAGAGCCCATAACCCGCCTCGGCCGTTCAAACGCCACGCAAACACACATATAGCACCGTGTAGGTATTATACACCGTTATAACTTACGAGACTCCATTCCGATATACGGAGGCCGAGTTATCGTCCAGTTTGCAAAACACACCAACACTTAGATAAAAAGCCAAAAAAGAGCCCAAACCTGCCTCGACTGTTTAAACGCCATGCAAATACACACAGCGCACCGCGTAGGTATTAGACATGCATTACAACTTACGGGACTCGATTTTTGACATACGGAGGTCGAGTTATTTCCCAGTTTGTAAAACTCGCCAACACTTAGACAAAAAGCCGAAAAAGAATCCAAAACCAGCCTCGGCCGTCCAAGCGCCACGCAAACACATACATAGCACCGCGTAAATATTAGACACGCGTCACAACTTACGGGACTCGATTCCGATATACGAAGGCCGAGTTATCGCCCAGGTTGCAAAACTCGTCAACACTTAGACAAAAATCCAAACAATAACCCAAACACGCCTCAGTAGTCCAAACGCCACGGAAACACAAACATAGCACCAAGTAGATTTTATACACCCGCCACAACTTACGGGACTCGATTCCGATATACGGAGGCCGAGTTATTGTCCAATTTGCAAAACTCGCCAATAGTTAAGAAAAAAGCCAAAAAAGAACCCCAAACCTGTCTCGACTGTCTAAACGTCATGCAAACACACACATAGCACTGCGTAGGATTTAGACATGCGTTACAACTTACGAAACTCGATTCCGACATATGGAGGCCGAGTTATCGTCCAGTTTGCAAAACTCGCCAACACATAAACAAAAAGCAAAAAAAGAGGCCAAAACCCGCATCGGCCGTCCAAACACCATGCAAACACACACATAGTATCGCGTAGATATTAGACACGTGTTACAACTTACGGGACTCGATTCCGATATACGGAGGTCGAGTTATCGCCAAGTTTGCAAATCTCGCCAACACTTAGGCAAAAAGACAAAAAAGTGTCCATAACCTGCCTCGGCCGTCCAGATGCCACGCAAACACACACATAGCACCGTGTAGGTATTAGACATGCGTTACAACTTACGGGACTAGATTTTGACATACGGAGGTCGAGTTATTGCCCAGTTTGTAAAACTCGCCAACACTTAGGCAAAAAGCCGAAAAAGAGCCCAAAACCCGTCTCAACCGTCCAAGCGCCACACAAACACACATAAAACCGCGTAAGTATTAGACACGCTTCACAACTTACAGGTCTCGATTCCGATATACGAAGGCCGAGTTATCGCCCAGTTTAAAAACTCGTCAACACTTAGGCAAAAAGCCAAAAAAGAACCCAAAACCCGCCTCAGCCGTTCAAACACCACGCAAACACACACATATCACCACGTAGGTTTTAGACACGTGCCACAACTTACGGGACTCGATTCGGATATACGGAAGCCGAGTTATTGTCCAGTTTGCAAAACTAGCCAAGACTTAAGCAAAAAGCCGAAAAAGAGCCCAAAACCTGCCTCGCCTGTCTGAACGCCATGCAAACCCACACATAGCATCACATAGGTATTAGACACGTGTTACAACTTACGAAACTCGATTCTGACATACGGAGGCCGAGTTATCGTCAAGTTTGCAAAACTCGCCAACACATAGGCAAAAAGTCAAAAAAGAGCCCAAAACCCACCTCGGCCGTCCAAACGCCATGCAAACACACACATAGCACCGTGTAGGTATTAGACACGCACTACAACTTACGGGACTCGATTCCAACATACGGAGGCCGAGTTATCGCCCAGTTTGCAAAACTCGCCAACACTTAGGCAAAAAACCAAAAAAAGAACCCATAACCCGCCTCGGCCGTTCAAACGCCACGCAAACACACACATAGCATAGCGTAGGTATTATAAATGTGTTATAACTTACGAAACTCGATTCCAATATACGGAGGCCGAGTTATCGTCCAGTTTGCAAATCTCACCAACACTTAGGCAAAAAGCTGAAAAAGAGCCCATAACCCTCCTCAGCCGTCCAGATGTCATGCAAACACATACATAGGACCGCGTAGGTATTAGACACGCGTTACGACTTACGGTACTCGATTTTGACCTACGGAGGTCGAGTTATTGCCTAGTTTGTAAAACTCGCCAACACTTAGGCAAAAAGCCGAAAAAGATTCCAAAACCCGTCTCGACCGTCCAAACGCCGCACAAACACACAATTAGCACTGTTTAGGTATTACACACGCGTCACAACTTACGGAACTCAATTCCGACATACGAAGGCAGAGTTATTGCCCAGTTTGCAAAACTCGTCAACACTTAGGCAAAAATCCAAAAAAGCACCCAAACACGCCTCAGTCGTTCAAACTCCACGGAAACACACATATAGCATCACGTTGGTTTTAGACACGCTCCACAACTTACCGGACTCGATTCTGATATACGGATGCCGAGTTATTGTCTAGTTTGCAAAATTCGTCAACACTTAAGAAAAAAGCCAAAAAAGAGCCCCAAACCTGTCTCGACTGTTTAAACACCATGCAAACACAAACATAGCACCACGTAGGTATTAGACACACGTTATAACTTACGAGACTCGATTTCGATATACGGAGGCCGAGTTATCGTCCAGTTTGTAAAACTCGCCAACACTTAGACAATAAGCCAAAAAAGAGCATTAAACCTGCCTCGACTGTCTAAACGCCATGCAAACACACATAGCACCGCGTAGGTATTAGACACGCGTTACAACTTACGAGACTCAATTCAGACATACGGAGGGCGAGTTATCATCCAGTTTGCAAAACTCGCAAACACTTAGACAAAAAGACAAAAAAGAGGCCAAAACCCGCCTCGGCCGTCCAAACGCCATGCAACTTACGTACACATAGCACCACGTAGGTTTAGACACGCGTCACATCTTATGTGACTAAATTCTGATATACGGATGCCAAGTTATTGTCCAGTTTGCAAAACTCGCGAACACTTAAGCACAAAGCCGAAAAAGAGCCCCAAACCTGCCTCTAATTTCCAAATGCCACGCAAACATACACATAGACCGCGTAGGTATTAGACACGGGTTACAACTTACGGGAATCGATTCGAAAATACGGAGGCCGAGTTATCATCCAACACTTTGGCAAAAAGCCAAAAAAGAGGCCAAAACCCGCCTCGGTAGTCCAAGCGCCACACAAACACACACATAGCACCGCGTAAGTATAAGACACGCGTCACAACTTACGGGACTCGATTCTGACATACGAAGGCCGAGTTATCGCCCAGTTTACAAAACTCGTCAACACTTAGGCAAAATGCCAAAAAATAACCCAAACACGCCTCAGTCGTCCAAACCCCACGGAAACACACATATAGCACCACGTAGGTTTTAGAGACGCACCAAAGCTTACGGGACTCGATTCTGATATACGGAGGCCGAGTTATTGTCCAGTTTGTAAAACTCGTCAACACTTAAGAAAAAAACCAAAAAGAGCCCCAAACCTGCCTCGACTGTCTAAACGCCATACAAACACACACATAGCACCGCGTAGGTATTAGACACGCATTACATTTACGAGACTCGATTTTGACATACGGAGGCCGAGTTATCGTCCAGTTTGCAAAACACGCCAACACTTAAATAAAAAGCCAAAAAAGAACCCCAAACCTGCCTCGACTGTCTAAACGCCATGCAAACACACACATAGCACCGCGTAGGTATTAGACACACGTTACAACTTACGGGACTCAATTTTGACATACGGAGGTCAAGTTATTGCCTAGTTTGCAAAACTCGTCAACACTTAGGCAAAAAGCCAAAAAAAACCAAAACCTGCCTCGGCCGTCCAAATGCCACGCAAACACTCACATAGCACCACGTAGGTTTTAGACATGCATCACAACTTACGAGACTCAATTCTGATACACGGAGGTCGATTTATTGTCCAGTTTTCAAAACTCGCCAACATTTAAGCAAAGAGCCGAAAAAGAGCCTCAAACCTGGATCGACTGTCCAATCGCCACGCAAACATACACATACCACCGCGTAGGTATTAGACACGCGTTACAACTTACGAGACTCGATTCTGACATACGGAGATCGAGTTATCGTCCAGTTTACAAAACTCGCCAACATTTAGGCAAAAAGCCAAATATGAGGCCCAAACCCACCTCGGCCGTCCAAGCGCAACACAAACACACACAAAGCACAACGTAGGTATTAGACACGCGTCACAACTTACGAGACTCTATTCCGACATACGAAGGCCGAGTTATCATCCAGTTTGCAAAAATCGTCAACACTTAAGCAAAAAGTCAAAAAAGAACCCATAACCCGCCTCGGCCGTTCAGATGCCACGCAAACACACACATAACACCGCGTAGGTATTAGACACGCGTTACAACTTACGGGACTCGATTTTGACATACGGCGGTCGAGTTATTTCCAAGTTTGCAAAACTCTCCAACACTTAGACAAAAAGCCGAAAAAGATCCCAAAACCCGCTTTGGCCGTCCAAGCGTCACACAAATACATAATTAGCACCGGTTAGGTATTAGACACGCGTCACATTTTACGGGACTCGATTCCGACATACGAAGGCCGAGTTTTCGTCCAGTTTGTAAAACTCGTCAACACATAGACAAAAAGCCAAAAAAGAACTCAAACACGCCTCAGTCGTCCAAACGCCACGCAAGCACACACATAGCACCACGTAGGTTTTAGACACGCGCCACAACTTACGGGACTCGATTCCGATATATGGAGGCCGAGTTATTGTCCAGTTTGCAAAACTCGCTAACACTTAAGCAAAAAGCAGAAAAAGAGCCCAAAACCTGCCTCGCCTTTCTAAACGCCATGCAAACACACACATAGCACCGCGTAGGTATTAGACGCACGTTACAACTTATGGGACTCTATTCAAACATACAGAGACCGAGTTATCGCCCATATTGCAAAACTCGACAACCCTTAGGCAAAAAGCTGAAAAGTGCCCAAAACCCGCCTCAACCGTCCAAAGGCCACCCAAACATACACACATAGCACCGCGTAGGTATTAGACACATGTTACATCTTACGGGACTAGATTCCGACATACGGAGACCGAGTTATGGCCCAGTTTGCAAAACTCGCCAATACTTGGACAGAAAGCTGAAAAAGAGCCCAAAACCCGCCTCAGCCGTCCAAATGCCACGCAAATACACACATAGCACCGCGTAGGTATTAGATACTTGCTACAACTTACTGGACTCGATTCCGATTTACGGAGTCCGAGTTATGACCTAGTTTGTAAAACTCACCAATATTTAGGCAAAAAGTCGAAAAAGTGCGAAAACCCGCCTAGGCCGTCCAAACGTCGCGTAAACATGTACATAGTACCGAATAGGTATTAGACATGAGTTACAACTTTCGGAACTCAATTCCGACATAAGGAGGCCGAGTTATCGCCCAGTTTGCAAAACTCGACAACACTTAGGTAAAAAGCCAAAAAAGAGTCCAAAACCCGACTCGGCCGTCCAAACGCCACGCAAACACACACAGCATCGCGTAGGTATTAGACATGCTGTACAACATATAGGACTCAATTTCGACATACGAAGATCGAAGTATCGCCTAGTTTGCAAAACTCGACAACACTTAAGTAAAAAGTCAAAAAAGCCCTAAATCCGCCTCGGTCGTCCAAACGCCACGCAAACACACACATAACACCGCATAGGTATTAGACACGCGTTACAACTTACGGGAATCAATTCCAGCAAACGGAGACTGAGTTATCGCTCAGTTTGCAAAACTCGCCAACACTTAAGTAAAAAAGCCAAAAAAAAGCCCAAAACCCGCCTCGACCGTCCAAACGCCACACAAATATACATAGCATCGCATAGGTATTAGACACGCATTAAAACATATGGGACTCGATTCCGATATACGAAGGCCTAGTTATCGTCCAATTTGCAAAACTCACCAACACATAGGCAAAAAGTCAAAAAAGAGCTCAAAACCCGCCTCGGCAGTCCAAACGCCACGAAAACACACACATAGCACCGCATAGGTATTATACACGCGTTACAACTGACGGGACTCGATTCTGACATACGGAGGCCGATTTATCACCCATTTTGTAAAACTCGTCAACACTTAGGCAAAAAGCTGGAAAATAGCCCAAAAACCTCCTTGGTCGTCCAAACGCCACACAAACACACACATAGAACTGCGTAGGTATTATACACGTATTACAACTTACGAGACTCGATTCTGATATACGGAGACCGGGTAATCTCCCAGTTTGCAAAACTCACTAACACTTATGCAAAAAGCTAAAAAAGAGCCCAAAACTCGCCTCGGCCGTCCAAACGCCACGCAAACATACACATAAGACCGCGTAAGTTTTAGACATGTGTTACAACTTACGGGTCTCGATTCCGATATACGAAGACTGAGTTATCGCCCAGTTTGTAAAACTCGCCAACACTTAGGCAAAAAGTCGAAAAAGAGCCCAAATCTGCCTCGGTCGTCCAAACGCCACCCAAACACACACACATAGCATCGCATAGGTATTAGACACGTGTTACAACTTACGGGACTAAATTCTGACATACGGAGACCGAGTTATCGCCCAGTTTACAAAACTCGCCAACACTTAGACAAAAAGTGGAAAAAAAGCCCAAAATCCGCCTCGGCCGTCCAAACGCCACGCAAACATACAATAGCACCGCGTAGGTATTAAATACTTGCTACAACTTACTGGACTCGATTCTGATATACGGAGACCGAGTTATCGCCCAGTTTGCAAAACTCACCAATATTTAGGTAAAAAGCCGACAAAGTGCCCAAAACCAGCCTAGGCCGTCCAAACGCCGTGCAAACACACACATAGCACCGAGTAGTTATTAGACACGCGTTACAACTTTCGAGACACGATTCCGACATACAGAGGTCGAGTTATCGCTCAGTTTGTAAAACTCGCCAATAATTAGGCAAAAATCCAAAAAAGAGCCCAAAATTCGCATCGGCCGTCCAAATGCCCAGTTTGCAAAACTCGACAACACTTAGGCAAAAAGCCGAAAAAGAGCCCAAAACTCGCCTCAGCCGTCCAAACGCCACGCAAACACACACATAGCACCGCGCAGGTATTAGACACACGGTACACCTTACAGGACTCGATTCCAACATACAAAAATCAAAAGTATCACCTAGTTTGCAAAACTCGACAACACTTAAATAAAAAGCCGAAAAAGCGCTAAACCCGCCTCGGTCGTCCAAACGCCACGCAAACACACACATAATATCGCATAGATATTAGACACGCGATACAACTTACGGGAATCGATTCCAGCAAACGGAGGCTGAGTTATTACTCAGTTTGCAAAACTAGCCAACACTTAATCAAAAAGCAGAAAAAGAGCCCAAAACCCGCCTCAACCGTCTAAATGCCACGCAAACACACATAGCACGGCGTAGGTATTAGACACACGTTACAACTTACAAGACTCGATTCTGGCAAACGGAGGCCGAGTTATCACTCAGTTTGCAAAACTCGCCAATAATCAGGCAAAAAGCCAAACAAAAGAGTCCAAAATCCGTATCGGCCGTCCAAACGCCACCCAAACACACATATAGCACCGCGTAAGTATTATTCACGTGTTACAACTTACGGGACTCAATTTTGACATACGGAGGCCGAGTTATCGCCTAGTTTGCAAAACTCGCCAACACTTAAGCAAAAAGCCCAAAAATAGCCAAAAACCCGCATCGACTGTCCAAACGAAATACAAACACACACATAGCACCGCGTAGGTATTAAACACGTGTTACAACTTACGGGACTCGATTCTGACATACAGAGGCTGAGTTATTGTCCAGTTTGCAAAACTCACCAACACTTAGGCAAAAAGTCGAAAAAGAATCCAAAACCTGTCTCGACCGTCCAAACGCCACTCAAATACACACATTGCACCGCGTAGGTATTAGACACGCGTCACAACTTATGGGACTCAATTCCGATATACGGAGGTCGAGTTATCGCCCAGTTTGCAAAACTCGTCAACACTTAGGCAAAAAGTCGAAAAGAGACCAAAATCCGCATCGGCTGTCCAAACGCCACACAAACACACACATAGCACCGTGTAGGTATTAGACACGTGTTACAACTTACGGGACACGATTCCGACATACGGAGGCTGAGTTATCGCCCAGTTTGCAAAACTTAACAACACTTAAGCAAAAAGCCGTAAAAGAGAGCCCAAAATCCGCCTTGACCGTCCAAACGCCACTCAAACACACACATTGCACCGCATATGTATTAGACACATGTCACAACTTACGAAACTCGATTCCGATATACGGAGGCCGAGTTATCGCCCAGTTTGCAAATCTCTCTAACACTTAGGAAAAAGCCAAAAAAGAGCCCAAAATCGGCCTTAGTTGTCCAAACGCCACCCAAATACACACATAACACCACGAAGGTATTAGACACGCGTTACAACTTACAGGACTTGATTCCAACATATGGAGGCTTAGTTATCGCCCAGTTTGCAAAATTCGCTAACACTTAGGCAAAAAGCCGAAAAAGATCCCATAACCAGTTTCGGCCGTCCAAACGCCATTCAAAGACACACAAAGCATCACGTAGAAGACATGTGTTACAACTTACGGGACTCGATTCCGATATACGAAGGCCGAGTTATCGCCTAGTTTTCAAATCTCGTCAACACTTGGGCAAAAAGTCAAAAAAGAGCCCAAAACTATTCTCGGACGTCCAAACGCCACGCAAACACACATATAGCACCGCATAAGTATTAGACACGTGGTATAACTTACGGGACTAGATTCTGATATTCGGAGATCGAGTTATCGCCTAGTTGGCAAAACTCGCTAACACTTGGGTAAAAAGCCAAAAAAAGCCCAAAACCGGCCTCGGCCGTCTAAACGCCATGCAAACACACATATATCACCGCGTAGGTATTTGACACGCGTTATAACTTATGGGACTAGATTCCGACATACGTAGGCCGAGTTATCGCCTAGTTTGTAAAACTCGCTAACACTAAGGCAAAAAGCTAAAAAACAACTCAAAACCAGCCTCGACCGTCCAAACGCCATGCAAACACACACATAGTACCGCATAAGAATTAGACACATGTCTCAATTTACGGATCTCGATTCCAATATACAGAGGCCGAGTTATCGCCCAGTTTGCAAAACTCGCCAACTATTAGGTAAAAAGCAGAAAAAGAGCCCACAACCCGCCTCAGCCATCCAGATGCCACACAAACACATATAGCACCGCGTAGGTATTAGATACGCGTTACAACTTATGGGACTCGATTCCGACATACGAATGCCGAGTTATCGTCTAATTTGCAAAACTCGCCAACACTTAGGCAAAAAGCGGAAAAAGAGCCCTAAACCCGCCTCGGCCATCCAGATGCAACGCAAACACACACATTCTACCGCGTAGGTATTAGACACGTGTTACAACTTACGGGACTTGATTTTGACATACGGAGTTCGAGTTATCGCCTAGTTTGTAAAATTCGCCAACACTTAAACAAAAAGCCGAAAAAGAGCCCAAAATCCGGCTCAGCCGTCCAAACACCATGCAAACATACGCATAGCACCGCGTAGATATTAGACACGCGTTACAACTTACAGGACTCGATTCTGACATACGGAGGCCGAGT
The DNA here is from genome assembly GCA_020205505.1 of Panax japonicus. Lineage (NCBI taxonomy): Eukaryota > Viridiplantae > Streptophyta > Magnoliopsida > Apiales > Araliaceae > Panax > Panax japonicus. The sequence goes on from CM035107.1 coordinate 48,230,980, forward strand.
TATCGCCCAGTTTGCAAATCTCGCCAACACATAGGCAAAAAGTCAGAAAAGAGCCCATAACCCGCTTCGGTCGTCCAAACGCCATACAAACACACACATAGCATCGGGTAGGTATTAGACACGTGTTACAACTTACGGGACTCGATTCTGATATACAGAGGTCGAGTTATAGCCCAGTTTGCAAATCTAACCAACACTTAGGTAAAAAGCCAAAAAAGAGCCCAAAATTAGTCTCGGACGTCCAAACGCCACACAAACACACACATAGCACCGTGTAAGTATTAGACATATGTTATAACTTACGGGACTCGATTCCGATATACGGAGACCGAGTTATCGCCCAGTTTGCAAAACTCGCCAACACTTAAGGAAAAAGCCAAAAAAGAGCCCAAAACCGGCCTCGGTTGTGCAAACGCCACGCAAACACACACATAGCACCGCATAAGTATTAGACATGTGTAACAACTTACGGGACTCGATTCCGACATACGGAGTGTGATAACCCGGGATTTTGAATAATTAAAATTTTATGAATAATTTTTTTTTATTATTAGTATTAATATTGATTATCAATTTTGCGACAAGTATCTGTGATACGAGTCTCGAGAAGACCAATTTGTGTATTGACTAATAAATTTAGAGTTGAGTTGTGCTTAACAGCTTTAGAAACCCTAACCCTAATTTGTGGATAGTGATTCGATAGAAAATATAATTAAAATAATTATATTAAAGAGTATGTGTTTCTACTGTATAGAGATATTGATCAATGATTGATCGGATAAGGTTTAAAATTAATAAACCCTAATAAGAGATTAAAAACCTAATCTCAGGATTAGAAACCCTAACGTACGGTTAGAAACCCTAATCGAAAGCCGGGAAACCATAATTTTATATTCGGGAATCCTAAAACCCTAATTAGGAAACCCTAATCCTAATTAGTAAGCTTAATGTGTTTATCAAACTTTAATATGATTATAAATCCCTAATTATATTTTAGTTATCTTAATTTCTATTTTACAAAACATAATTGTAATTTAGAAATTTTATTTTTCTAATTAAAACCCTAATTTCATATTCGGGATTTCTAAACCCTAATTAGGCAACCCTAATCCTAATTGGAAGGCCTAATATATTTATTAAACGTTGATATGATTAGGAAAACCTAATTTAATTAGGAAACCCTAATTTTAGTCTTAAACTTTTAATTTTCTAATTTAAAACCCTAATTAGAAATTTTTAGCAACTAATTAGGTAAAACCTAAGGGTTAGAACCTTAGGGTTAAACCCTAAGGGTTAAATTTCAAGGGTTAAACCCTAAGGGTTTTTGCAAGTTCCAAGTATGCCATTAAATTTATTTTGCTAAAGACCAAAATGCCCTTTAAGTATATTTTTAATATATAGCTTGCAAATATTGGACTTGGTAACCTAATACTTTGACTTTGGGGCTAAAAATCTGCAGTAAAAAATCGTCCAAGTGATCAGCCATGTGCTATATATCATAATATATATAGATTAAAAAGAGAGAAATGCATGTATTTGGCTCATTTGATATCTAACTCTCCCACAACTCTCTCTCTCTCTCTCTCTCTCTCCCTTCATATCCAAAAATAGCAAGTAGATCAGTCCTAAAAAACTACCATTAATCAACCAAGATCAGTTCGGAGTATTAAGATCAAAGATTTGAAGAAAAAAGGAATTAACCTAATTTTATTTTTGATCCATGTTGCTAAGAAATATTTTATGATTATGTGTTTAGATCTTTGCTAGATGATGTTTAATGATGATCTATGTTGATATAGCATAGATCCATAGCATCAAAATGCTTTAAAATCGAGTTTTTCCAAAACTGTCAATAACACGATTTTTGGTCTAACAAGCTAATGTCAGGAGCCACAGATCCGTGTCTGTTTATGATTTTTGTTATTTTGTGTTTTGGATCTGTAATTTGGTATGAGGTCTTTAATCTGCAAGTGGTGTTATAGCCATCAGATGTCTAGATTTGTTGTTATTCATGGTTAAAGAGGGTTGACCGAGCATGACCAGTCACTTTCTGGGTAACTTAGAAAGTGTAAAACATGGCCTGACAATATCTTTGAAGGTCCATATCTGTCAGGTTGTTTGTTGATGTTGTTGAATACATGTTATAGCCTGCTAGATGTAGTATAAATCTGTGCCTTAAATTCTTTTAAACAACAATTGTGTTGGATATAAGAGATGGTCAAAGTAGCCATCCTAGACTGATTTTGAGTTTCTTGAAATTCCAGATAACCATATGAACAGGACGTCTGACATACTTTGACCGTATGATTCCTGTTGATCCTTTTGATGATAAATTGATCTATTGATTTAGTAATGTTCCTTGACATAAGGAGTATACTTTTGAGCCAGTAGATTATATGAACCATGATCAGAACACTTAGATAATCGAGCTTCAATATAGCCACTCGAACTCCTTGGGTTTTTGGAAAACCCAGGTGACGTCTGACAATGAGTTTAACTTCCCTGATCGTCATGATGTGTTGTGTTATGACCTAGATGAAGGTCGGTTATTGAAGTATTACATTTCAGCTACACGATCAAGGTTCAAACTAGCCCAGAAACTAATTAAACTGAGAATGAATCGTGGTCAAACATGACCCCATAAGCACTGAGCTGTCAGTGTTCTTGAGGCTCAAGAACACCAACAACGACGCTTTGTGTCGCAAAATCCCTATAGCGACGGTTTAATTAATTTATTTTCTGATTTTTTCGGTAATTAATTAAAAATAGAAATTAAATTATAAAAATTACCAAAAATAGTTTTCAAAATTATTTTAAATTCTAAAAAATAACTTTTAATTATTTCGGACATTTTTCATTAATATTTATAATTATTTGAATATTAATGATATTTAATTTATTTAATTATTGTATTAAATTAATTAGAGAAAAATGATTTAATATTATGAAAAATCATTTTAAATAAGAATAATGTATTTAAAAATATTTTGAATTATAAAATATAATTTTTAATATTTTTAGAGATTTTTCATTAATAATTTAATATTAATAATATTAGTTTTATTTAATTATTGTATTAAATAAATAAGTTAAAAATGATTTTATTAATTTAAAAATCATTTTAAAAGAGAATAAAGTGTTAGAAAATATTTTGAATTATAAAATATAATTTTCAATATTTTTGAGAATTCTCATTAATAAATTAATATTAAGGATATTAGATTTATTTAATCATTATATTAAATAAATGAATTAAAAATGATTTTTATTGATTTAAAAATCATTTAAAAATGAGAAAAATGTTTTAAAAATATTTTATGTTATAATTAATGACTTTTAATATTTTGATAATAATTTCATTAATATTTAAATATTAATGGTGATGATTTAAAAATGATTTTAATTAATTTAAAAATTATTTAAGTAAAATATTAATGATTTAAAAATATTTTAATTTATTAATAATAACTTTAATATTTTGACAAGTATGTTATTAATACTTTTATATTATTAAATATTAATAATGATAAGATTATTTGATAATTAAATCATTTAAAAATGATTCCGATGTTTGAAAAATTATTATAAATTATAATAATTGTTTATAAATTATTAAAAGCTTTCGAAAAATATTATAAACGATATTCGACTTATCTAAAATAATATTGAAGCTTAGGGACCAAGATTAATTGATAATAAATGTGTTAATTGTCGGATAGGGTGACAGAACACCGAGAATAGACCGAAGTCCAACCAGACTAAACTAGTTAGACTTGTTAAGTGTTTATATAGGTTATAAACACTAATGTGGTTATGTGGTAATGTGCTTAGGAGACAGATTGACTGTGAATTACAGTATTACGTGTTATGAAATATTGTGCTAATTGTGAGACCGATAGTATTGGTTATAGGTCTTATGAACGCAGATAAGTTTATTGTGTAGCTGTAATCAACGCGGAAGGTAAGTTTCCTAACTCAACCTTGAGTTATATTTATTCAATTATTATAGTGGTTAATTATTGTTGATTAGATCACGTCCAAGAATTTATTGTTGATTATTCGCAGTTAGTGCATGTTTAATAATTTAAATTGAATTAGTGATTTGAAAAATATACATTCGTAGAATAACTGTTGTTGGATATTCATATTCGTAGAAGCTAGTATTGACAGTACAGATAATTCCTGTTTATTATCAAATTATGTTGAGAAATGTCTTAGCTAATTGTTTTGGCTAAACTAACATTTGTTAGAACTTGATAGGTTCAAGAAGAGAAGAGAAAAGAATTCAATTATTATTGCTAGATCAATGCCAGTTGTTTCGGCTAGATCAAAAAAGAAAAACTTGATAGGTTTGAGAAGAGAAGTGATTAGATATTGAAATTATTGTGTTTCGTTGTTTAATAAAATTTTGATTCAAAGACTAAGAAGCACAACCTTTTATATAAAGGGAACATTTTAGGTCGTTTATTCGGCCATTACGCACTGTTAATTATTATGCATAATATAGGATATAATAAAGCTGATCACTTGTTATACTTGCAGAGGGGCGTGATTTAATCTTTTTGGTTATCTGATACTCCTGCGCATGTATCAAAGTAAATCTTTGATAGATACCCGAGAAGAGAAGTTCTAGATCCAATGGATCGCTCAGCATAAATCTGGCCCAGTTTACAAAACTTATCAATACTTAGGCAAAAAGCCAAAAAAGAACCCAACACCCGCCTCGGCCGTCCAAATACCACGCAAACTCACACATAGCACCACGTAGGTTTTAGACACATGTCACAACTTACGTGACTCGATTTCGATATACGGAGGCCGAGTTATTGTCTAGTTTTCAAAACTCGCCAACACTTAAGCAAAAAGACGAAAAGGAGCCCCAAACCTGGTTCAACTGTTCAAACGCCACGCAAAATACACACATAGCATCGCGTAGGTATTAGACACGCTTTATAACTTACGGGACACGATTCTAACATATGAAGGCCGAGTTATCGTCTAGTTTGCAAAACTCGCCAACACTTAGGCAAAAAGATGAAAAAGAGCCCAAAACCCGTGTCGGCCGTCCAAACGCCATGCAAACATACACATAGAACCGCCTAGGTATTAAACACGCGTTACAACTTATGGGACTCGATTCCGACTTACGGAGGACGAGTCATCGCCCAATTTGCAAAACTCGCCAACACTTAGGCAAAAAACCGAAAAAGAGCCCACAATCCGTCTCGACCGTCCAAACGCCACACAAACACATACATAGCACCGCGTAGGTATTATACATGCGTTATAACTTATGGAATTCGATTTCGATATACGGAGGCCGAGTTATCGCCCAGTTTGTAAATCTTGACAACACTTAGGCAAAAAGCAGAAAAAGAGCCCATAACCCGCCACGGCCGTCTAGATGCCACACAAACATGTACATAGTACCGCATAGGTATTGGACACGCGTTACAACTTACGGGACTCGATTTTGACATACGAAGCTCGAGTTATTGCCTAGTTTGAAAAACTCGCCAACACTTTGGCAAAAAGCCGAAAAAAAGCTCAAAACCCGTCTCGGCTGTCCAAGCAACACGCAAATACACATATAGCACCGCGTAGGTATTAGACACACGTCACAACTTACGGGACTCGATTCCGACATACGAAGGCCGAGTAATCGCCCAGTTTGCAAAACTCATCAACACTCAGGCAAAAAGCCAAAAAAGAACCCAAAACCCGCCTCAGCCGTCCAAATTCTACAGAAACACAAACATATCACCACATATGTTTTAGACACGAGTCGCAACTTACGGGACTCAATTCCGATATACGGAGGCCGAGTTATTTTCCAGATTGCAAAACTCGCCAACACTTAAGCAAAAAGCCAAAAAAGAGCCCCAAACTTGCCTCGACTGTCCATACACCACGCAAACATACACATAGCACCGCGTAAGTATTAGAAATGCGTTACAACTTACGGGACTCGATTCCGATATATGGAGGCCGAGTTATCGTCCAGTTTGTAAAAACTCGTCAACACTTTTGCAAAAAACCGAAAAAGAGGCCAAAGCTCGTCTCGTTCGTCCAAACTCCATACAAACACACACATAGCACTGCGTAGGTATTAGACACGCGTTACAACTTACGGGACTTGATTCCGACATACGAAGGCCTAGTTATCGCCCAGTTTGTAAAACTCGCCAACACTTAAGCAAAAAAAAAGAGCCCATAACCCGCCTCGGCCGTCCAAACGCCACACAAACACATAAATATCACCGCATAGATATTAGACATGTGTTATAACTTACGAAACTCGATTCTGATATACGGAGGGCGAGTTATCGCCCAGTTTGTAAAATTAGCCAATAATTAGGCAAAAAGCCGAAAAAAGAGTCCAAAACTCGTCTCGACCGTTCAGATGCCACACAAACATACACATAGTGCCGCGTAGGTATTAGACACGCGTTACAACTTACGTGACTCGATTTCGACGTACGAAGGCCGAGTTATCGTCCATTTTGCAAAACTCGTCAACATTTAGGCAAAAAGCCGAAAAAGAGTACAAAACCCGCCTCGGCCGTCTAGATGCCACGCAAACACACACATAGCACCGCGTAGGTATTAAACACGCGTTACAACTTACGGGACTCGATTTTGACATACGGAGGTCGAGTTATCGCCCAATTTGTAAAACTCGTCAATACTTAGGCAAAAAGCCAAAAAAGAATCCAAAACCCTCCTCAGCCGTCCAAACGCCACGCAAACACACTGTAACGCCCGAAATCCGGTCTTTCTTCACACATGGATTCCGTACGTCATGAGTACATTATTCATCCAACATACATCATTATATACTGAAATATAATAACATATATTCTCAAATCCAAGGTTCTAAGACCTTATAACCATTCTCATTACAAATAATGATAATTACATTATTCTTTTCATCTTACAAGAGTGACTTTTATCCGCCACCAAGGATACATACAGTTCATTAAACTAGTCTATAGTTTAATTTTCTTCTTTCTATATTACAAGTCTTCACTTGATCTTGTTGCTCATTCACTTTCTGAATGACACTTCATCTGGATACCGTCAGCTTGATCTATACGGGATCCTTAAGTTCTTCTAACATCGTTCGCTGAAAATATTTTTCATTTAAAGCAAGTGTGAGCATTCAATTGCCCAGCAAGTCATAACAGTTGAACATACAGTTGAGCATTCAATTACCCATCTGTTTACCCATCGGTTCGATCCGCGGTTTCTTTTCTTAGTTTGGGCCTTAACCCTAATTCTTATTGGGCCTTACTTGGGCTTAACTTCACAAAGCATTGGGCTTGACTTAATCCAAGTCCAATTAGATTCTACAAAGTCCATTAACTCAAAGTCCATTAAGACTAATCGTATTCTACGCATTCTATTCTCGTATTCTCTTCGTATATCGTTTGTACGATATTCGTATTATACGTCGTACTAGTCTTCGTACTATACTCGTATAATAACTCGTATCATACTCGTATTTCTCACGCATAATAACCCTAGTTATTATACGTACTCATTACATTTTCGGAACTCACTTTCCCTAACCCTTAGGTTTTGAGTCTGTATGCAAAAAATTCGTTTTTGCCATAACTGAATATTATTGAATATTCCATCACGTCTCAAGATTTAACGTAATCAATAACTTCTCGGAATTTCAAAATAAATCTCCGAGCAGAAACGGATGAATAGTGCCTATTTAGTCTTTTTCCCCGAAAATATTTTGTTACCGGAAAACTTTTATTTTTGTCTTGAAAATTCTTACTTGTTCAATCTAGATCGTAGCCAGAATCCTCCCGATTAATAATCATTCTAGGCTATAAAATGATTAATAAACACATATCACATAATAGTATTAATAAAAATTCAGTTTATTAATAACTAATTCTTTAAATCTTAATTTCTAGACATTCTGGTATTTCGGGTTGTCACATCACACTCATAGCACCACGTAGGTTTAGACACACGTCACAACTTACGTGACTAAATTCCGATATACGGATGCCAAGTTATTGTCCAGTTTGCAAAACTCGCGAACACTTAAGCTCAAAGCCGAAAAAGAGCGCTAAACCTGCCTCGAATGTCCAAATGCCACGCAAACATACACATAGAACCGCGTAGGTATTAGATACGCGTTACAACTTACAGGACTCGATTTGAAAATACGGAGGCCGAGTTATCGTCCAACACTTTGGCAAAAAGCCAAAAAAGAGGTCAAAACCCGCCTCGGTAGTCCAAGTGCCACACAAACACAGACATAACACCGCGTAAGTATTAGACACGCGTCACAACTTACGGGACTCGATTCTGACATACGAAGGTCGAGTTATCGCCCAATTTGAAAAACTCGTTAACACTTAGGCAAAAAGCCAAAAAAAAAATCCAAAACCCGCCTCGGCCGTCCAAATGTCACACAAACACAAACATAGCACCGCGAAGGCTTTAGACACGCGTCACAACTTACGTGACTTGATTCCGATATACGGAGGTCGAGTTATTGTCCAGTTTGCAAAACTCGTCAACACTTAAGCAAAAAGTCGAAAAAGAGCCCCAAACCTGGCTCGACTGTCCAAACGCCACACAAACACACACATAGCATCGCGTAGGTATTTGACACGCGTTACAACTTACGGGACTCGATTCCAACATACGGAGGCCGAGTTATCGTCCAGTTTGGAAACTCGCCAACACTTAGGCAAAAAGCCGAAAAAGAGCCCAAAACCCGCCTCGGCCGTCCAAATGCCATTCAAACACGCACATAGCACCGCCTAGGTATTAGACACTTATTATAACTTACGGGACTCGATTCCGACATACGGAGACCGAGTTATCGCCCAATTTGCAAAACTCACCAACACTTAGGCAAAAAACTGAGAAAAGCCCATAACCCGCCTCGGCCATCCAAATTCCACGCAAACACACACATAACACCGCGTAGGTATTATACATGCGTTATAACTTACGGAACTCGATTCCGATATACGGAGGCCGGGTTATCGTCCAGTTTACAAATCTCGCCAACATTTAGGGAAAAAGCCAAAAAAGAGCCAAAAACCCGCCTCTGCCGTCCAGATGCCACGCAAACACACATAGTACCGCGTAGGTATTAGACACGGGATAAAACTTACGGGACTCGATTTTGACATACGGAGGTCGAGTTATTGCCCAGTGTGCAAAAACTCACTAACACTTAGGCAAAAAGCCAAAAAAGAACCCAAAACCCACCTCAGCCGTCCAAACACCAGGTAAACACACACATATCACCACGTAATTTTTAGACACGCGCCACAACTTACGGGACTCGATTCTGATATACGGAGGTCGAGTTATTGTCCAGTTTACAAAACTCGCCAACACTTAAGTAAAAAGCCGAAAAAGAGCCCAAAACCTGCCTCTTCTGTCTAAACGCCATGCAAACACACACATAGCACCGCGTAGATATTAGACATGCGTTTCAACTTACGGGACTCGATTCCAACATACGGAGGCCGAGTTATCGTCCAGTTTGTAAAACTCGCCAACACTTAGGCAAAAAGTCGAAAAAGAGCCCAAAACTCGCCTCGGCCATCCAAACGCCATGTAAACACACACATAGCACCGTGTAGGTATTAGACACGCGCTACAACTTATGAGACTCGATTCAAACATATAGAGGCCGCGTTATTGCCCAGTTTGCAAAACTCGCCAACACTTAGGCAAAAAACCGAAAAAGATCCCATAACCCGCCTCGTCCGTTCAAATTCCACGCAAACACATATAGCACAACGTAGGTATTATACATGCGTTATAACTTACGGAACTCGATTCCGATATACGGAGGCCGAGTTATCGCTTAGTTTGCAAATCTCGCCAACACTTAGGCAAAAAGCCGAAAGAGAGCCCATAACCCGCCTCGGCCGTCCAGATGCCACACAAACACATACATAGCACTGCGTAGCTTTTAGACACACGTTACAACTTACGGGACTAGATTTTGACATACGGAGGTCGAGTTATTGCCCAGTTTGCAAAACTCACCAACACTTATGCAAAATGCCAAAAAAGATCCCAAAACCCGCCTCGACTGTCCAAGCGCCACACAAACACACAATTAGCACCGGTTAGGCATTAGACACGCGTCACAAATTACGGGACTCGATTCTAACATACAAAGGCCGAGTTATCGCCCAGTTTGCAAAACATATTAACACTTAGGCAAAAAGCTAAAAAATAACCCAAACACGCCTCAGTCGTCCAAACGCCACGGAAACACGTACATAGCACCACGTAGGTTTTAGACACGCGCCACAACTTACGGGACTCGATTCCGATATACGGAGGCCGAGTTATTGTCCAATTTGCAAAACTAGCTAACACATAAGTAAAAAGTCAAAAAAGAGCCCCAAACCTGCCTCGCCTGTCTAAACGCCATGCAAACACACACATAGCACCGCGTAGATATTAGACACGCGTAACAACTTACGTGACTCGATTCCGACATACAGAGGCCGATTTATCGTCCAGTTTGCAAAACTCATCAACACTTAGGCAAAAAGCCAAAAAAGAATCCAAAACCCGCAACAACCGTCCAAACACACACATATCACCACGTAGGTTTTAGACATGCGCCACAACTTACGGGACTCGATTCCGATATACAGAGGCCCAGTTATTGTCCAGTTTGCCAAACTCGTCAACACTTAGGCAAAAAAGCCAAAAAAAGAGCGCCAAACCTGCCTCGACTGTCTAAACGCCATGCAAACACACACATAACACCGCGTAGATATTAGGCACGCGTTACAACTTACGAAACTCGATTCCGACATACGGAGGCTGAGTTATCGTCCAGTTTTAAAATTCGCCAACACATAGACAAAAACCCAAAAAAGAGGCCAAAATCCGCCTCGGCCGTCCAAACACCACGTAAGCATACACATATCACCACGTAGGTTTTAGACACGCGCCACAATATACGGGACTCAATTATGATATACGGAGGCCGAGTTATTGTCAAGTTTACAAAACTCGCCAACACTTAAGCAAAAAATCGAAAAAGAGCCCAAAACCTGCCTCGCCTGTCTAAACGCCATACAAACACACACATAGCACCGCGTAGGTATTAGACACGCGTTAAAACTTACGAGACTCGATTCTGACATATGGAGGCCGAGTTATCGTCGAGTTTGCAAAACTCGCCAACACTTAGACAAAAAGTCAAAAAAGAGGCCAAAACCCACCTCGGCCGTCCAAACGCCACGTAAACACACACAAATCACCACGTAGGTTTTAGACATGCGCCACAACTTACGTGACTCGATTCCAATATATGGAGGCCGAGTTATTGTCCAGTTTGCAAAACTAGCCAACACTTAAGCAAAAAGCCGAAAAAGAGCCCAAAACCTGCCTCGCTTGTCTAAACGCCATGCAAACCCACACATAGCACCGCGTAGGTATTAGACAAGCGTTACAACTTACGGGACTCGATTCTAACATACGGAGGCCGAGTTATCGTCCAGTTTGCAAAACTCGCCAACACTTAGGCAAAAAGTCGAAAAATAGCCCAAAACCCTCCTCGGCCGTCCAAACGCCACGCAAACACACATATAGCACAGCGTAGGTATTATACATGCGTTATAACTTACGGAACTCGATTCCGATATACAGAGGCCGAGTTATCGCACAGTTTACAAATCTCGCCAACACTTAGGCAAAAAGTCGAAATAGAGCCCATAACCAGCGTCGGCCGTCCAGATGCCACACAAACACATACATAGCATCGCATAGGTTTTAGACACGCATTAGAACTTACGAGACTAGATTTTGACATACGGAGGTCGAGTTATTGCACAGTTTGCAAAACACGCCAACACTTAAGTAAAAAGTCGAAAAAGATCCCAAAAGCCGCCTCGACCGTCCAAGCGCCGTACAGACACACAATTATCACCGGTTAGGTATTAGACACGCGTCACAGCTTACAGGACTCGATTCTGACATACGAAGGCCGAGTTATCGCCCAGTTTGCAAAACATATTAACACTTAGGCAAAAAGCTAAAAAATAACCCAAACACGCCTCAGTCGTCCAAACGCCACGGAAACACGTACATAGCACCACGTAGGTTTTAGACACGCGCCACAACTTACGGGACTCGATTCCGATATACGGAGGCCGAGTTATTGTCCAATTTGCAAAACTAGCTAACACATAAGTAAAAAGTCAAAAAAGAGCCCCAAACCTGCCTCGCCTGTCTAAACGCCATGCAAACACACACATAGCACCGCGTAGATATTAGACACGCGTAACAACTTACGTGACTCGATTCCGACATACAGAGGCCGAGTTATCGTCCAGTTTGCAAAACTCATCAACACTTAGGCAAAAAGCCAAAAAAGAATCCAAAACCCGCAACAACCGTCCAAACACACACATATCACCACGTAGGTTTTAGACATGCGCCACAACTTACGGGACTCGATTCCGATATACAGAGGCCCAGTTATTGTCCAGTTTGCCAAACTCGTCAACACTTAGGCAAAAAAGCCAAAAAAAGAGCGCCAAACCTGCCTCGACTGTCTAAACGCCATGCAAACACACACATAACACCGCGTAGATATTAGGCACGCGTTACAACTTACGAAACTCGATTCCGACATACGGAGGCTGAGTTATCGTCCAGTTTTAAAATTCGCCAACACATAGACAAAAACCCAAAAAAGAGGCCAAAATCCGCCTCGGCCGTCCAAACACCACGTAAGCATACACATATCACCACGTAGGTTTTAGACACGCGCCACAATATACGGGACTCAATTATGATATACGGAGGCCGAGTTATTGTCAAGTTTACAAAACTCGCCAACACTTAAGCAAAAAATCGAAAAAGAGCCCAAAACCTGCCTCGCCTGTCTAAACGCCATACAAACACACACATAGCACCGCGTAGGTATTAGACACGCGTTAAAACTTACGAGACTCGATTCTGACATATGGAGGCCGAGTTATCGTCGAGTTTGCAAAACTCGCCAACACTTAGACAAAAAGTCAAAAAAGAGGCCAAAACCCACCTCGGCCGTCCAAACGCCACGTAAACACACACAAATCACCACGTAGGTTTTAGACATGCGCCACAACTTACGTGACTCGATTCCAATATATGGAGGCCGAGTTATTGTCCAGTTTGCAAAACTAGCCAACACTTAAGCAAAAAGCCGAAAAAGAGCCCAAAACCTGCCTCGCTTGTCTAAACGCCATGCAAACCCACACATAGCACCGCGTAGGTATTAGACAAGCGTTACAACTTACGGGACTCGATTCTAACATACGGAGGCCGAGTTATCGTCCAGTTTGCAAAACTCGCCAACACTTAGGCAAAAAGTCGAAAAATAGCCCAAAACCCTCCTCGGCCGTCCAAACGCCACGCAAACACACATATAGCACAGCGTAGGTATTATACATGCGTTATAACTTACGGAACTCGATTCCGATATACAGAGGCCGAGTTATCGCACAGTTTACAAATCTCGCCAACACTTAGGCAAAAAGTCGAAATAGAGCCCATAACCAGCGTCGGCCGTCCAGATGCCACACAAACACATACATAGCATCGCATAGGTTTTAGACACGCATTAGAACTTACGAGACTAGATTTTGACATACGGAGGTCGAGTTATTGCACAGTTTGCAAAACACGCCAACACTTAAGTAAAAAGTCGAAAAAGATCCCAAAAGCCGCCTCGACCGTCCAAGCGCCGTACAGACACACAATTATCACCGGTTAGGTATTAGACACGCGTCACAGCTTACAGGACTCGATTCTGACATACGAAGGCCGAGTTATCGCCCAGTTTGCAAAACTCGTTAACACTTAGGCAAAATGCCAAAAAATAACCCAAACACACACATGGCACCATGTAGGTTTTATACACACGCCACAACTTACGGGACTCGATTCCGATATACGGAGGCCGAGTTATTGTCCAATTTGCAAAACTAGCTAACACATAAGTAAAAAGTCAAAAAAGAGCCCCAAACCTGCCTCGCCTGTCTAAACGCCATGCAAACACACACATAGCACCGCGTAGATATTAGACACGCGTAACAACTTACGTGACTCGATTCCGACATACAGAGGCCGAGTTATCGTCCAGTTTGCAAAACTCATCAACACTTAGGCAAAAAACCAAAAAAGAATCCAAAACCCGCAACAACCGTCCAAACACACACATATCACCACGTAGGTTTTAGACATGCGCCACAACTTACGGGACTCGATTCCGATATACAGAGGCCCAGTTATTGTCCAGTTTGCCAAACTCGTCAACACTTAGGCAAAAAAGCCAAAAAAAGAGCGCCAAACCTGCCTCGACTGTCTAAACGCCATGCAAACACACACATAACACCGCGTAGATATTAGGCACGCGTTACAACTTACGAAACTCGATTCCGACATACGGAGGCTGAGTTATCGTCCAGTTTTAAAATTCGCCAACACATAGACAAAAACCCAAAAAAGAGGCCAAAATCCGCCTCGGCCGTCCAAACACCACGTAAGCATACACATATCACCACGTAGGTTTTAGACACGCGCCACAATATACGGGACTCAATTATGATATACGGAGGCCGAGTTATTGTCAAGTTTACAAAACTCGCCAACACTTAAGCAAAAAATCGAAAAAGAGCCCAAAACCTGCCTCGCCTGTCTAAACGCCATACAAACACACACATAGCACCGCGTAGGTATTAGACACGCGTTAAAACTTACGAGACTCGATTCTGACATATGGAGGCCGAGTTATCGTCGAGTTTGCAAAACTCGCCAACACTTAGACAAAAAGTCAAAAAAGAGGCCAAAACCCACCTCGGCCGTCCAAACGCCACGTAAACACACACAAATCACCACGTAGGTTTTAGACATGCGCCACAACTTACGTGACTCGATTCCAATATATGGAGGCCGAGTTATTGTCCAGTTTGCAAAACTAGCCAACACTTAAGCAAAAAGCCGAAAAAGAGCCCAAAACCTGCCTCGCTTGTCTAAACGCCATGCAAACCCACACATAGCACCGCGTAGGTATTAGACAAGCGTTACAACTTACGGGACTCGATTCTAACATACGGAGGCCGAGTTATCGTCCAGTTTGCAAAACTCGCCAACACTTAGGCAAAAAGTCGAAAAATAGCCCAAAACCCTCCTCGGCCGTCCAAACACCACGCAAACACACATATAGCACAGCGTAGGTATTATACATGCGTTATAACTTACGGAACTCGATTCCGATATACAGAGGCCGAGTTATCGCACAGTTTACAAATCTCGCCAACACTTAGGCAAAAAGTCGAAATAGAGCCCATAACCAGCGTCGGCCGTCCAGATGCCACACAAACACATACATAGCATCGCATAGGTTTTAGACACGCATTAGAACTTACGAGACTAGATTTTGACATACGGAGGTCGAGTTATTGCACAGTTTGCAAAACACGCCAACACTTAAGTAAAAAGTCGAAAAAGATCCCAAAAGCCGCCTCGACCGTCCAAGCGCCGTACAGACACACAATTATCACCGGTTAGGTATTAGACACGCGTCACAGCTTACAGGACTCGATTCTGACATACGAAGGCCGAGTTATCGCCCAGTTTGCAAAACATATTAACACTTAGGCAAAAAGCTAAAAAATAACCCAAACACGCCTCAGTCGTCCAAACGCCACGGAAACACGTACATAGCACCACGTAGGTTTTAGACACGCGCCACAACTTACGGGACTCGATTCCGATATACGGAGGCCGAGTTATTGTCCAATTTGCAAAACTAGCTAACACATAAGTAAAAAGTCAAAAAAGAGCCCCAAACCTGCCTCGCCTGTCTAAACGCCATGCAAACACACACATAGCACCGCGTAGATATTAGACACGCGTAACAACTTACGTGACTCGATTCCGACATACAGAGGCCGAGTTATCGTCCAGTTTGCAAAACTCATCAACACTTAGGCAAAAAGCCAAAAAAGAATCCAAAACCCGCAACAACCGTCCAAACACACACATATCACCACGTAGGTTTTAGACATGCGCCACAACTTACGGGACTCGATTCCGATATACAGAGGCCCAGTTATTGTCCAGTTTGCCAAACTCGTCAACACTTAGGCAAAAAAGCCAAAAAAAGAGCGCCAAACCTGCCTCGACTGTCTAAACGCCATGCAAACACACACATAACACCGCGTAGATATTAGGCACGCGTTACAACTTACGAAACTCGATCCCGACATACGGAGGCTGAGTTATCGTCCAGTTTTAAAATTCGCCAACACATAGACAAAAACCCAAAAAAGAGGCCAAAATCCGCCTCGGCCGTCCAAACACCACGTAAGCATACACATATCACCACGTAGGTTTTAGACACGCGCCACAATATACGGGACTCAATTATGATATACGGAGGCCGAGTTATTGTCAAGTTTACAAAACTCGCCAACACTTAAGCAAAAAATCGAAAAAGAGCCCAAAACCTGCCTCGCCTGTCTAAACGCCATACAAACACACACATAGCACCGCGTAGGTATTAGACACGCGTTAAAACTTACGAGACTCGATTCTGACATATGGAGGCCGAGTTATCGTCGAGTTTGCAAAACTCGCCAACACTTAGACAAAAAGTCAAAAAAGAGGCCAAAACCCACCTCGGCCGTCCAAACGCCACGTAAACACACACAAATCACCACGTAGGTTTTAGACATGCGCCACAACTTACGTGACTCGATTCCAATATATGGAGGCCGAGTTATTGTCCAGTTTGCAAAACTAGCCAACACTTAAGCAAAAAGCCGAAAAAGAGCCCAAAACCTGCCTCGCTTGTCTAAACGCCATGCAAACCCACACATAGCACCGCGTAGGTATTAGACAAGCGTTACAACTTACGGGACTCGATTCTAACATACGGAGGCCGAGTTATCGTCCAGTTTGCAAAACTCGCCAACACTTAGGCAAAAAGTCGAAAAATAGCCCAAAACCCTCCTCGGCCGTCCAAACGCCACGCAAACACACATATAGCACAGCGTAGGTATTATACATGCGTTATAACTTACGGAACTCGATTCCGATATACAGAGGCCGAGTTATCGCACAGTTTACAAATCTCGCCAACACTTAGGCAAAAAGTCGAAATAGAGCCCATAACCAGCGTCGGCCGTCCAGATGCCACACAAACACATACATAGCATCGCATAGGTTTTAGACACGCATTAGAACTTACGAGACTAGATTTTGACATACGGAGGTCGAGTTATTGCACAGTTTGCAAAACACGCCAACACTTAAGTAAAAAGTCGAAAAAGATCCCAAAAGCCGCCTCGACCGTCCAAGCGCCGTACAGACACACAATTATCACCGGTTAGGTATTAGACACGCGTCACAGCTTACAGGACTCGATTCTGACATACGAAGGCCGAGTTATCGCCCAGTTTGCAAAACTCGTTAACACTTAGGCAAAATGCCAAAAAATAACCCAAACACACACATGGCACCATGTAGGTTTTATACACACGCCACAACTTATGGGACTCGATTCCGATATACGGAGGTTGTGTTATTGTCCAATTTGCAAAACTCGCCAACAGTTAAGAAAAAAGCCAAAAAAGAGCCCCAAACCTGTCTCGACTGTCTAAACGCCATGAAACACACACATAGCACCGCGTAGGTATTAGACAAGCGTTACAACTTACGAGACTCGATTCTGACATACGGAGGCCGAGTTATCGTCCAGTTTGCAAAACTCGCCAACACTTAGTCAAAAAGCCAAAAAAGAGGCCAAAACCCGCCGCGGCCGTCCAAATGCCATGCAAACACACACAAATTACCCCGTAGATTTTAGACACGCGGCACAACTTACGGGACTCGATTCCGATATACGAAGGGTGAGTTATTGTACAGTTTGCAAAACTCACCAACACTTAAGCAAAAAGCCGAAAAAGAGTCCAAAACCTGCCTCGCCAGTCTAAACGCCATGCAAACCCACACATAGCACCGCGTAGGTATTAGACATGTGTTACAACTTACGGGACTCGATTCTGACATACGGAGGTCGAGTTATCATCCAGTTTGTAAAACTCGCCAACACTTAGGCAAAAAGTCGAAAACGAGCCCAAAACCCGCCTCGGCCATCCAAACGCCATGCAAACACACACATAGCACCGTGTAGGTATTAGACACGCGCTACAACTTACGAGACTCGATTCCGATATACGAAGGCTGAGTTATCGCTCAGGTTGCAAAACTCGTCAACACTTAGGCAAAAAGCCAAAAAAGAACCCAAACACGCCTCAGTCGTCCAAACGCAATGGAAACACACACATAGCATCACGTAGGTTTTAGACACGCGCCATAACTTACGAGACTCGATTCCGATTTACGGAGGTCGAGTTATTTTCTAGTTTGCAAAACTCACCAATAATTAAGCAAAAAGTCGAAAAAGAGCCCAAAACCTGCCTCGCCTGTCTGCAAACACACATAGCACCGCGTAAATATTAGACACGCGTTACAACTTACGAAACTCGATTTCGACATACGGAGCCTAGTTATCGTCCAGTTTGCAAAACTCGCCAACATTTAGGAAAAAAGTCGAAAAAAGGACAGAACCCGCCTCGACCGTTTAAACGCCATGCAAACACACACATAGCACCGTGTAGGTATTAGACACGTTCTGCAACTTATGGGACACGATTCCAACATACGGAGGCTGAGTTATCGCTCAGTTTGCAAAACTCGCCAACACTTAGGCAAAAAACCGAAAAAGAGCCCATAACCCGCCTCGGCCGTTCAAACGCCACGCAAACACACATATAGCACCGTGTAGGTATTATACACCGTTATAACTTACGAGACTCCATTCCGATATACGGAGGCCAAGTTATCGTCCAGTTTGCAAAACACGCCAACACTTAGACAAAAAGCCAAAAAAGAGCCCAAACCTGCCTCGACTGTTTAAACGACATGTGTAAGACCCCAGTTTTTATAAATAAAGATGAATTTTCATAATTATTATTTTTGAATATTATGGAATAAATTTGATAAAATACATAGTTGTGGGTAATATTTATAAATTTTGCAAAGTACGCAAGTTGTTATAAAATATTCGTTTGGTCGGGGAATATTCTTTTTGTCGGGGAATATTCTTTTTGTCGGGGAATATTCGTACGACAGCACAATCATTGGTGGACCCCACAACGGAAGTATTGTTGTAGTTAGAAAACGACAAAATTATCTTTCTATAAAATAACGGCGGAGGTGTTACCGTTAAAACTGTTGAACTATTCGGTAGTAAAAGTACAGTAATACGCGTTGTTGCATAGTAGCACACGGTATTGATTATTGATGCTTACGTGAGAAGTCACTCAGTTATACTCAATTATTGCTACAGTAATTGCTGCATCATATCTCTTATATTATTGATTCAATTATTGTCACAGTATCATCTGTATAATATGTTATATTATCTAAACAATAATTGAGACGACAAGTTATAAATGATTAATAATTGTTGAAAGATTAAATATGTGTTGATTAAAAAAAAATGATTTCTGGTAATTTTTATTCAATCTTTGATGTATATAAAGAGTCTATTATTAGACGTTTGTGGTAAGTTTAATTATTTATGGGGGGCCATATGTCATCATCTAAGAGTCTCTTTCATAAATAGTAATTACTTTCGTAAATAGTAATTACCTTCGTAAATAGTAATTACCTTCGTCAATAGTAATTACCTTCGTCAATAGTAATTACCTTCGTAAATAGTAATTATTTTCGTAAATAGTAATTACCTTCGTAAATAGTAATTACCTTCGTCAATAGTAATTACCTTCGTAAATAGTAAATACTTTCGTAAATAGTAATAAATCTTCTATAAATAGAGGCCTAGGGCTTCATTATTTTTCACGAATTCGTTCAAGCTATAGAGAGAGAAAGTATAGAGAGAGTAATAGAGAAAGAAGAAGAGTATTCGGTTACTACACTGCTGCAGTATTCAATCTCCTAATACGGTAAGGGGTGTTATTCTTTCTTCTTGAAGAGAACTTATGTTATTCCATTCTTTGTTATTCTGTTGGAATAACCTGTAAAAGTGGCATACCCTATACATGACCTGTATACGCAGTGTACCCTATACTTGGTGAAATCCTTATGTTATTCTATTTCTTATTATTCTATCGGAATAACCTGTATACGCGGTTTACCCTATACTTGGTGACATTCTTCTATTATTCTGTTGGAACATCCTGTCTGTGTGTTTTACACCGGACCTGGTTCCGTCTTTATTATTCTGTTGGAATATCCTGTCTGTGTGTTTTACACCGGACCTGGTTCCGTCTTTATTATTCTGTTGGAATATCCTATCTGTGTGTTTTACACCGGATCTGGTTCCGTCTTTATTATTCTGTTGGAACATCCTGTCGGTGTGAATTTCACCTGACCTGGTTCCGTTATTTATTATTCTGTTGGAATAACCTGCCTGTGCGGTCTATCGCATGCATGGTGATTTCTTTTGTTATTTCATTCTTTATTATACTCAGTTGGTTAAAACTTTAACTTCTATACTCCATGAAATTAGTAGAATATCCTTGATATTTGCGCTTCATCCAGTATCCTTTCATGAAAATATTCTCCTGATCATTCTTGAATTTTACACCACAAAACAGTATCGTGTTGACAATTTGACGTTAATAATTCCTGGATAAAATAATTCTTGAACTTGTTTTATTGAATTCTTATATCATTGTCATCATCCTCTTATTTATATTTTTGAAAGTCATCTGTGGCCTGTAGAGCATGGATGGACTTGGTATGATTATGACCAGGGATTTTTCGGTGTAATCATGACCGTAATGTTACAAATGATGTAAAGATTAAAAATCCTCATTGGCCCGTAGTGCATTGATGGACAGTTGTTGGCATGATCATGACCACTAATGAATACACAAATATTCTTGGCCGTAGTGCATGAATAATTGTGGTCGTGATACTAACGAATATCCTTGGCCGTAGTGCGGGGGTGATTCGATGATGTGGAATATTTATTAAGCTGAGTCTCAGCCATAACGATGATGAAAAACCTTTTAAATCATAAAAGACAGTAGTTTTTATTTTCTACTTGACTCTTTTAATGGATTGCTGGTTCCGCTGCAGTTAAACTTGATGTTTATTATATTTTATCAGTTTAACACTGTTGAAGGCTAATGATAATTTATTCTGCATTATCTTAGTCATAATATTTCTTACTGGGCTAGTTGAGCTCACCCTTTCTTTCACTGTTCTCTTCAGGAAATGAGAATATAGCTGGGACGAGTCGGGGAGCGGAGTGATGGACCAGAGAATAGTATTAGTAGTCCTCATTATTCTGTTAAATAGTGTGACAATAATTGTATTGAGGACTCCTTTTGAGTTTGTATGATCTCTAGTAGACAATTATTGTATTCAAACTCACAGTTGTATTTTGTCGTATTATGCACGACAATGGTATTAGTAAGTTGTATTTGAATTCTGTACCATGTATCTGACGACTCAAGATGAGTGATGTATACCTAATTTTGGGGGCGTCACACGTTCAAACACCACGCAAACACACACATATCACCACGTAGGTTTTAGACACGTGCCACAACTTACGGGACTCGATTCCGATATACGAAAGCCGAGTTATTGTCCAATTTGCAAAACTAGCCAAGACTTAAGCAAAAAGTCGAAAAAGAGTCCAAAACCTGCCTCGCCTGTCTGAACGCCATGCAAACCCACACATAGCATCACATAGGTATTAGATACGTGTTACAACTTACGAAACTCGATTTTGACATACGGAGGCCGAGTTATTGTCCAGTTTGCAAAACTCGCCAACACATAGGCAAAAAGTCAAAAAAGAGCCCAAAACCCGCCTCGGCCGTCCAAACGTCATGCAAACACACACATAGCACCGTGTAGGTATTAGACACGAACTACAACTTACGGGACTCGATTCCAACATACGGTGGCCGAGTTATCGCCCAGTTTGCAAAACTCGCCAACACTTAGGCAAAAAACCAAAAAAAGAGCCCATAACCCGCCTCGGCCGTTCAAATGCCACGCAAACACACACATAGCACAGCGTAGGTATTATAAATGTGTTATAACTTACGGAACTCGATTCCGATATACGGAGGCCGAGTTATCGTCCAGTTTGCAAATCTTACCAACACTTAGGCAAAAAGCTGAAAAAGAGCCCATAACCCTCCTCATCCGTCCAGATGCCATGCAAACACATACATAGCACCGCGTAGGTATTAGACACGCGTTACAACTTACGGGACTCGATTTTGACATACGGAGGTCGAGTTATTGCCTAGTTTGTAAAACTCGCCAACACTTAGGCAAAAAGCCGAAAAAGATTCCAAAACCCGTCTCGACCGTCCAAACGCCGTACAAACACACAATTAGCACTGTTTAGGTATTACACACGCGTCACAACTTACGGAACTCGATTCCGACATACGAAGGCAGTGTTATTGCCCAGTTTGCAAAACTCGTCAACACTTAGGCAAAAATCCAAAAAAGCACCCAAACACGCCTCAGTCGTCCAAACTCCACGGAAACACACATATAGCATCACGTTGGTTTTAGACACGCGCCACAACTTACCGGACTCGATTCCGATATACGGATGCCGAGTTATTGTCTAGTTTGCAAAATTCGTCAACACTTAAGAAAAAAGCCAAAAAAGAGCCCCAAACCTGCCTCGACAGTTTAAACACCATGCAAACACACACATAGCACCGCATAGGTATTAGACACACGTTACAACTTTCGAGACTCGATTTCGATATACGGAGGCCGAGTTATCGTCCAGTTTGCAAAACTCGCCAACACTTAGATAATAAGCCAAAAAAGAGCATCAAACCTGCCTCGACTGTCTAAACGCCATGCAAACACACATAGCACTGCGTATGTATTAGACACGCGTTACAACTAACGAGACTCAATTCAGACATACGGAAGGAGAGTTATCATCCAGTTTGCAAAACTCGCAAACACTTAGACAAAAAGTCAAAAAGAGGCCAAAACCCGCCTCGGCCGTCCAAACGCCATGCAACTTACGTACACATAGCACCACGTAGGTTTAGACACGCGTCACAACTTATGTGACTAAATTCTGATATACGGATGCCAAGTTATTGTCCAGTTTGCAAAACTCGCGAACACTTAAGCACAAAGCCGAAAAAGAGCCCCAAACCTGCCTCGAATCTCCAAATGTCACGCAAACATACACATAGAACCGCGTAGGTATTAGACACGGGTTACAACTTACGGGAATCGATTCGAAAATACGGTGGCCGAGTTATCATCCAACACTTTGGCAAAAAGCCAAAAAATAGGCCAAAACCCGCCTCGGTAGTCCAAGCGCCACACAAACACACACATATCACCTCGTAAGTATTAGACACGCGTCACAACTTACGGGACTCGATTCCGACATACGAAGGACGAGTTATCGCCCAGTTTACAAAACTCGTCAACACTTAGGCAAAATGCCAAAAAATAACCCAAACACGCCCCAGTCGTCCAAACGTGACGAAAACACACATATAGCACCACGTAGGTTTTAGACACGCACCAAAGCTTACGGGACTCGATTCTGATATACGGAGGCCGAGTTATTGTCCAGTTTGCAAAACTCATCAACACTTAAGAAAAAAGCCAAAAAAGAGCCCCAAACCTGCCTCGACTGTCTAAACGCCATACAAACACACACATAGTACCGCGTAGGTATTAGACACGCGTTACATTTATGAGACTCAATTTTGACATACGGAGGCCGAGTTATCGTCCAGTTTGCAAAACACGCCAACACTTAAATAAAAAGCCAAAAAAGAACCCCAAACCTGCCTCGACTGTCTAAACGCCACGCAAATACACACATAGCACCGCGTAGGTATTAAACACACGTTACAACTTACGGGACTCAATTTTGACATACGGAGGTCAAGTTATTGCCTAGTTTGCAAAACTCGTCAACACTTACGCAAAAAGCCAAAAAAAACCAAAACCCGCCTCGGCCGTCCAAATGCCACGCAAACACTCACATAGCACCACGTAGGTTTTAGACATGCATCACAACTTACGAGACTCAATTCTGATACACGGAGGTCGAGTTATTGTCCAGTTTTCAAAACTCGCCAACATTTAAGCAAAGAGCCAAAAAAGAGCCTCAAACTTGGATCGACTGTCCAATCGCCACGCAAACATACACATAGCACCGTGTAGGTATTAGACACGCGTTACAACTTACGAGACTCGATTCTGACATACGGAGATCGAGTTATCGTCCAGTTTACAAAACTCGCCAACATTTAGGCAAAAAGCCAAATATGAGGCCCAAACCCACCTCAGCCGTCCAAGCGCAACACAAACACACACATAGCACAGCGTAGGTATTAGACACGCGTCACAGCTTACGAGACTCTATTCCGACATACGAAGGCCGAGTTATCATCCACTTTGCAAAACTCGTCAACACTTAAACAAAAAGTCGAAAAAGAACCCATAACCCGCCTCGGCCGTTCAGATGCCACGCAAACACACACATAACACCGCGTAGGTATTAGACACGCGTTACAACTTACAGGACTCGATTTTGACATACGGCGGTCGAGTTATTTCCCAGTTTGCAAAACTCGCCAACACTTAGACAAAAAGCCGAAAAAGATCCCAAAACAGGCTTTGGCCGTCCAAGCGTCACACAAATACATAATTAGCACCGGTTAGGTATTAGACACGCGCCACAATTTACGGGACTCGATTCTGACATACGAAGGCCGAGTTTTCGTCCAGTTTATAAAACTCGTCAACACATAGACAAAAAGCCAAAAAAGAACTCAAACACGCCTCAGTCGTCCAAACGCCACGCAAGCACACACATAGCACCACGTAGGTTTTAGACACGCGCCACAACTTACGGGACTCAATTCCGATATACGGAGGCCGAATTATTGTCCAGTTTGTAAAACTCGCTAACACTTAAGCAAAAAGCCGAAAAAGAGCCCAAAACCTGCCTCGCCTTTCTAAACGCCATGCAAACACACACATAGCACCGCGTAGGTATTAGACACACATTACAACTTATGAGACTTGATTTCGACATACGGAGGTCGAGTTATCGTCCAGTTTGTAAAACTCGCCAACACTTAGACAAAAAGCCAAAAAAAGAGGTCAAAACCCGCTTCGGCCGTCCAAACGCCATGCAAACACACACATAGCACTGCGTAGTTATTAGACACGCGTTACAACTTACGGGACTCTATTCTGACATATGGAGGTCGAGTTATCGGCCAGTTTTCAAAACTCGAAAATACTTACGCAAAAAACCAAAAAAAAGCCCATAACCTAACTCGGCCGTCCAAACTCCACGTAAACACACATAGCATCGAGTAAGTATTAGACACGTGTTATAACTTACGGAACTCGATTCCGATATACGGAGACCGAGTTATCGCTTAGTTTGCAAATCTCGCCAACACGTAGGCAAAAAGCCGAAAAAAGCCCATAACCCGCCTCGGCCGTCCAGATGGCATGCAAACACACACATAGCACCGCATAGGTGTTAGGCTCACGTTATAACTTACGAGAGTAGATTTTGACATACGAAGTTCAAGTTATTGCCTAGTTTGTAAAACTCGCCAACACTTAGGTAAAAAGCCAAAAAAGAGCCCTAAACCCTACTCAGCCGTCCAAACGCCACGCAAACGTATACATAGCACCGAATAGGTATTAGACACGTGTTACAACTTACAGGACTCAATTCTGACATATGAAAGCCGAGTTATCGTCCAGTTTGCAAAACTAGCCAACACATAGGCAAAAAATCGAAAAAGAGCCACAAACCTGGCTCGACTGTCCAAACGCCACATAAACACACACTTAGCATCGCGTAGGTATTTGACACGCGTTACAACTTACGGGACTCGATTCTAACATACAGAGGCCGAGTTATCGTCCAGTTTGCAAAACTCGCCAACACTTAGGCAAAAAGCCGAGAAAGAGCCCAAAGCCCGCCTCGGCCATCCAAACACCATGCAAACACGCACATAGCACCGCCTAGGTATTAGACACTTATTATAACTTACGGGACTCGATTCTGACATACGGACACCGAGTTATCGCCCAATTTGCAAAACTCACCAACACTTAGGCAAAAAACCGAGAAAAGCCCATAACCCACCTCGGCCATCCAAATGCCACGCAAACACACACATAGCACCTCGTAGGTATTATACATGCGTTATAACTTACGGAACTCGATTCCGATATACGGAGGCCGAGTTATCGCCCAGTTTGCAAATCTTGCCAACTCTTAGGCAAAAAGCCAAAAAAGAGCCCAAAACCCGCCTCGGCCGTCCAAACGCCATGTAAACACACACATAGCACCGTGTAGGTATTAGACACGCGCTACAACTTATGAGACTAGATTCCAACATATGGAGGCCGCGTTATTGCCCAGTTTGCAAAACTCGCCAACACTTAGGCCAAAAACCGAAAAAGATCTCATAACCCGCCTCAGCCATTCAAACGTCACGCAAACACACATATAGCACAACGTAGGTATTATACATGCGTTATAACTTACGGAACTCGATTCCGATATACGGAGGCCGAGTTATCGCTTAGTTTGCAAATTTCGCCAACACTTAGGCAAAAAGCCGAAAGAGAGCCCATAACCCGCCTCGGCCGTCCAGATGCCACGCAAACACATACATAGCATTGCGTAGATTTTAGACACGCGTTACAACTTACGGGACTAGATTTTGACAAACGGAGGTCGAGTTATTGCCCAGTTTGCAAAACTCGCCAACACTTAGGCAAAAAGCCAAAAAAGATCCCAAAACCCGTCTCAACCGTCCAAGCGCCACACAAACACACAATTAGAACCAGTTAGGTATTAGACACGCGTCCCAACTTACGGGACTCGATTCTGACATACGAAAGCCGAGTTATCACCCAGTTTTTAAAACTCGTTAACACTTAGGCAAAAAGCTAACAAATAACCCAAACACGCCTTAGTCGTCCAAATGCCACGGAAACACACACATAGCACCACATAGGTTTTAGACACGCGCCACAACTTACGGGACTCGATTCCGATATACGGAGGCCGAGTTATTGTCCAATTTGCAAAACTCGCCAACACTTAAGCAAAAAGTCAAAAAAGAGCTCCGAACCTGCCTCGCCTGTCTAAACGTCATGCAAACCAGCACATAGCACCGCGTAAATATTAGACACGCGTAACAACTTACGGGACTCGATTCCGACATACGGAGGCCGAATTATCGTCCAGTTTGTAAAACTTGTCAACACTTAGGCAAAAAGCCAAAAAAGAACCCAAAACCCGCCTCAGTCGTCCAAATACACACATATCACCACGTAGGTTTTAGACACGCGCCACAACATACGGGACTCGATTCCGATATACGGAGGCTCAGTTATTGTCCAGTTTGCCAAACTCGCCAGCACTTAGGTAAAAAAGCCAAAAAAGAGTGCCAAACCTGCCTCGACTGTCTAAAGTCCATGCAAACAAACACATAGCACCGCGTAGATATTTGACACGCGTTACAACTTATGAAACTCGATTCCGACATACGGAGGTCGAGTTATCGTCCAGTTTGCAAAATTTGCCAACACATAGACAAAAACTCAAAAAAGAGGCCAAAATCTGCCTCGGCCGTCTAAACACCACGTAAGCACACACATATCACCACGTAGGTTTTAGACACGCGCCACAACTTACGGGACTCGATTCCGATATATGGAGGCCGAGTTATTGTCCAGTTTGCAAAACTCGCCAACACTTAAGCAAAAAACCGAAAAAGATCCCATAACCCGCCTCGGCCGTTCAAACGCCACGCAAACACACATATAGCACAGCGTAGATATTATACATGCGTTATAACTTACGAAGCTCGATTCCGATATACGGAGGCCGAGTTATCACTTAGTTTGTAAATCTCGCCAACACTTAGGCAAAAAACCAAAAGAAAGCCCATAACCCGCCTCGGCCGTCCAGATGCCACACAAACACATACATAGCATTGCGTAGGTTTTAGACACGCGTTATAACTTACGGAACTAGATTTTGACATACGGAGGTCGAGTTTTTACCCAGTTTGCAAAACTCGCCAACACTTAGGCAAAAAGTCGAAAAAGATCCCAAAACCCGCCTCGACCGTCCAAGCGCCATACAAACACACAATTAGCACCGGTTAGGTATTAGACACGCGTCACAGCTTATGGGACTCGAATCTGACATACGAAAGCCGAGTTATCGCCCAGTTTGCAAAACTCGTTAACACTTAGGCAAAATGCCAAAAAACAACCCAAACACGCCTCAGTCGTCCAAACGCCACGAAAACACACACATAACACCACGTAGGTTTTATACACGTGCCACAACTTATGGGACTCGATTCTGATATACGGAGGCCGAGTTATTGTCCAATTTGCAAAACTCGCCAATAGTTAAGAAAAAAGCCAAAAAAGAGCCCCAAACCTGCCTCGACTGTCTAACCGCCATGCAAACACACACATAGCACCGCGTAGGTATTAGACACGCGTTACAACTTACGAGACTTGATTCCAACATACGGAGGCCGAGTTATCGTCCGGTTTGCAAAACTCGCGAACAGTTAGACAAAAAGCCAAAAAAGAGGCCAAAACCCGCCTCGGCCGTCCAAACGCCACGTAAACACACCCAAATCACCACATAGGTTTTAGACACGCGCCACAACTTACGTGACTCGATTACAATATATGAAGGCCGAGTTATTGTCCAGTTTGCAAAACTCGCCAACACTTAAGCAAAAAGCCGAAAAAGAGCCCAAAACCTGCCTCGCTTGTCTAAACGCCATGCAAATTCACACATAGCACCGCGTAGGTATTAGACAAGCATTACAACTTACGGGACTCGATTCTGATATACGGAGGCCGAGTTATCGTCCAGTTTGCAAAACTCGCCAACACTTAGGCAAAAAGTCGACAAAGAGCCCAAAACCCGTCTCGGCCGTCCAAACGCCATGCAAACACACACATAGCACCGTGTAGGTATTAGACACGCGCTAAAACTTATGAGACTCTATTCCAACATATGGAGGCCGAGTTATCGCCCAGTTTGCAAAACTCGCCAACACTTAGGCAAAAAACTGAAAAAGATCCCATAACCCGCCTCGGCCGTTCAAACGCCACGCAAACACACATATAGCACAACGTAGATATTATACATGCGTTATAACTTACGAAACTAGATTCCGTTATACGGAGGCCGAGTTATCACTCAGTTTGTAAATCTCGCCAACACTTAGGCAAAAAACCGAAAGAAAGCCCATAACCCGCCTCGGCCGTCCAGAAGCCACACAAACACATACATAGCATCGCGTAGATTTTAGACACGCGTTATAACTTACGGGACTAGATTTTGACATACGGAGGTCGAGTTTTTACCCAGTTTGCAAAACTCGCCAACACTTAGGCAAAAAGTCGAAAAAGATCCCTAAACCCGCCTCGACCGTCCAAGCGCCATACAAACACACAATTAGCACCGGTTAGGTATTAGACACGCGTCACAGCTTATGGGAATCGAATCTGACATACGAAAGCCGAGTTATCGCCTAGTTTGCAAAACTCGTTAACACTTAGGCAAAATGCCAAAAAACAACCCAAACACACCTCGGTCGTCCAAATGCCACGAAAACACACACATAACACCACGTAGGTTTTATACACGTGCCACAACTTATGGGACTCGATTCCGATATACGGAGGCCGAGTTATTGTGCAATTTGCAAAACTCGACAACAGTTAAGAAAAAAGCCAAAAAAGAGCCCCAAACCTGCCTCGACTGTAACAACCCCAAAATAGGTCCATTCCATCCAACCCATTCTGAGTCGCCAAATACACATGGTACAGAAAGAACTACAACTTTTACCACCCATAAGCTGTGAGTTTGAATACAAACATTACCATCTAGACAATATCCACATGCAAATAAATCCCCATCATAATTATTGATACATAATTTTACAAAAAATGGTGAGGACTACTAAACAACTCTCTCTAGAACCTTCATTCCATACCCTGACTAGTACTCGCTACATTCTCGCCTCCTGAGAAGAAAAATGGAACAACAAGGAAAAGGGTGAGCTCAACTAGCCCAGTAAAGAATATTATGACTAAGATAATGTACAACAAATTATCCTTAGTCTTTAACAGGGAAAAATCTGATAGAATACAATAGACAACAAGTTTAGATCAACAACTGCAGCGGAAACAACAATTCATTAGAAGAGTTAAGTAGAGAATAAAATCTACTAACATCTATGAATTTAAAAGTCCATCATCAATATTTTATCACTGTAACATCAATCAATATATATCTCAAATCAAATCAAATATTCATCTTTGCACTACAGGCCAAAGATATTCATCAGTTGGTCATGTTCATCTAAACACCTGTTCATCTTTGCACTACGGGCCAAAGATATTCATCAATTGTTCATGTTCATCTCAACACCTGTACATCTTTGCACTACGGGCCAAAGATATTCATAATAAAATCAACCATCTTTACACTACAGGCCAAAGATATTCAGTAACACCATCATTTAGGACTGAGGATGATGAAAAATATTTTAAAGGAAACGAATCCAGTGAAACAAAATAACAAGTATTAAGGATTCGTACTTTAAACAATCTGAGTTCAAAAATACTTCATAAATAATCATACTGAAGTAAAATTCAAGAATGATCAAAACATGGATACAATCAAAGCTAGTATCCACAATAGATATTTTGGACAAAAAGAAGAAATTTCATTTTTCGGTGAATAGTGCCGTATTCGTGAATAGTGCCGTATACGTGAATAGTAACTCCGACACCAAAAGATAGAAATTTCATAAAAAACATCTTCACGCTTCGTGAATAGTACTCGTGAATAGTAACTCATGAATAGTAACTCGTGAATAGTAACCCCAACATGAAAAAGTTCCAAATTTGATAAAAATTTCCAACCAACATTTCAGCCTAATGATATTGAAGAAATAATATCATTTGAGAAGAAAATAACATCCCTTACCTCGAAAGACAGTACTTCTAGTTAAAACACCGGATATAGGCTATGACTTCAACTTGCACCGTATAGCAATACTCAAAGTATACTCAAAATACTCACAAGAATACGCTATATAATATAGAGAGAGAGAAAATTTCAGTGTCTGGTGTGATTTTCAATTCTAACCTAAGCACCTATTTATAGGAAATTGCTTAGAACACCAAAGTAGAAAATTTATTATATTATTATTATATATAAAAAAATTCTACACCACCCATGAATCTGATTTTCAGCCATTGAACACATGCTTCCTTCTAGAAAAATAAATAAAAAAACGTTTTTATTATTTAAAATAATTAAAACTTCCAAAAATCAATTATTTCGGAGCTTCGGAACTTCAATAATTCATAATAAATAGCCCTTTTGTCAGAAAATTCGAATCTCGCTAGTTTTTATAGGAAATTCAATTCTCTACAACTTTGCAGAAGAAAGTTTTTCCAAATTCCAAACAAAAATTGACCGAAATCCACAAACGGGCGATTTTACAGGCTATAATCAAATTTTCAGTCAATAAATAGGTCTACCGACACACAAAATATGTGTTAAACATTTAATGCCACAAAAATACTCTTCCTCCTCATATACTCATATATCCCACATTCATTATAAAAATATCATCGTTAATATATTATTAAAATAATATATTTAAATGAATTATTTTATCAGAAAAAGATAAAATATTAATTTTCAACAATTGTCACATTAAAAATTTTCTCTATCTATATCCACATAAAATCAATATTTTCCTCATCATATAAATCAATAATTAATTATTCACAAATAATATTACAGAATCACAGTACTGGCAACCAGGCCGTTCCCAGGAAAGAGGGGGCTTTCCAATAAGAATTTCTTCTTACTGGCGCGCAATTAGGTGACCAAACCTCTCCTTAGACAGAACTTTCTAGACATTGCCAATAATGTTATCTAATAATATTATTCAGATAATATGAATTATTGCTTCGATAATAAAAAACACTGTGTAGTGACAATTATTGAAACAACAGTAATATAAAATATCAATGCAGCAATTATTGAATCAATAACATAAAATACTGAACAGTAATTACTGTAACAATTATTGAGTAGTGTCTTCTTACGTAAGAATCAATAATTGGTGCAATACCGTGTGCTACTGTGCAACAACGCGTATTACTGTGTTTTAACCACCGGGTATTCCAACAGTATTAACGGTAACAACTATGCCGTTTTTTATAAACAACTTATACTTGTCGTTTTCTTCATCCAATCGCTTTCCGTTATGGGGCCCACAAAAGACTGCGCCGTCGCACGAATATTCCCCGACAGCAAGAATATTCCACGACCAAACGAATATTCGCCGACAACAATGAATATTTTATAACAACCTGCTTATTTAAAATATTTGCGCATTTTACCCATAACTAACCACATTAATCAAATCAACCCTTACTATTTCAAAATAATAAATAAAGGAAATTCCTTTTTATTCAAAAATTTTCGGGGTCTTACAACCTCCCCTCCTTATGAAATTTCGTCCTCGAAATTGACGTACGTAACTGATGTTTCAAAAAGGTAAAGATACCTCGCTTTCATTTCCGTTTCCAACACCAAGGTCATTTCCTCTATAGCATGATTCCTCCACAAAACTTTAACTTGTGATATGACCTTCGCGCGTAGGACATGTTCTTTCCTATCCAATATCTTGACAGGTACCTCCTCGTACGTTAAGTCTTCGCCTATCTCATCCGGTTCTAACTCAATGACGTGGTTCGGGTCGTCCACATATTTACGTAACATCGATACGTGAAAAACGGTATGAACACGCGTCATACTTGGCGGTAAAACGAGTCTATAGGCCACAGTTCCTATTCGATCGAGAATTTCAAATGGATTACTAAATCGAAGGTTTGAGCTTTCCTCACCTCACCAATTCTCGCTTTTGAAATAACAACTTCTTACACCTCCTTCTTCAAATTCATCAGCTCCAGTGTGTAGCTTGAACAGCTTTAACTTTATCGATTAAAGTCGATTATACTCGTATATCATCACGTGGATACCTAGAGTTTTCATCTCTATCTCTATTATTTGTAAATTATACGAAATGAGTCTTTGACAATATCGTACTCGTACTTGTATACGATCTTCTACTCAACACGTCAGCTACCACGTTCGCTTTTCCAGGATGGCATGGTCAGAACATGTGCTGAAATGAGTCTCCTCTTGAGTTCTTCGAAGCTCTTCCCACATTCCTTGCTCCATTCGAATTTTGTATCTCTCTGAGTCAGCTGCGTTAATGGAATAACGATTCGAGAATATCCTTCAACGAATCTCCGATAATAATCAACTAAGCCTAGAAAGCTACGTATTTCTATTACCGACTTAGGTTGTTCTCAACTGTGACTCATATCCCAACCTTGGATAGCACGTCACAATAACACCTATCAGTTTACTACCGTACGAATATGGCATCCCCTACGAAAAGTCTGGTTTCTGTGTATTCCACAAAGGAAGTCACCAGATAAAGGCTCGGGTATCAACTTCTACAGTTGGGTTTTTAACTCCTGAAGTTCAATAGGAGCCATTCGATATGAGATTTTAGAAATGGGTTTTGTACCGAATTCAAAGTCGATACAAAATTTAATATTACGCTCTGGGAGTAAGCCAAGAAATTCTTCAGGAAATACATCAGGAAATTTACTAACAACAGAAATATCATTCAAATCTGATGTACTTTTGTTCAAGTCCATGACATGGGCTAAGAAAACATGACATCCATTTTTCAATAAACGAATGACTTCATGGCTTGATATAAAAATGTTTGACTTCAATGGTTTGATTGCTTGAGTTCGAATATCAGGTTGCTTAAGAATATGAAAACTAACAACCTTTACAAAAGTAATTAATTTTGGCATGATGAGTAGTTAACCTTAAAATCACATCAAAAGCAAATATCTCTATAGAAATAAGGTTAACAGGTAATGTGATAGTGCCAACTTGAATCAAGCAAGATTTCTAAACAACGGATGTAATGAAAGTTTCTCCTAACGGAGTCTCCATAAATAGGTCAAAGTCTAATTTCTCCGTAGTCAAGTTCAAACGTTGAACGCAAGCAAGAGGGATAAAAGAATGGGTAGAACCGGTACCTAGTAAGGTATAAACTTCGCAAGAATTATAATTAACTAACCCGTGCTAACTTCGTTCGGGTTCCTCGCATTTTGACCGGTCACGACAAACGCTCTTCCAGGAACCGTTGACTTTGACTTTTCTGGGACAGCCTTTTGAATCACCATCCCCGCTGGAATTGGTTTCGCTACCGTACACTCTCGAGCGATATGTCCTTCCTTTCCACAATTATAGCATACCTTGAACTGTTGTGGGCAGTTTGGGCTGATATGTCCCTCTTTCCCGCATTTGTAACATACGACCGGTGGTCTTTCTCCTCCCTTGGAACCAGTTGCTGCTGGCACTGTCGTCTTCACATGGTCGTTGTTAAATCTCCTCTTTTTAAAATCTCCTCCCGACTCGCTTCTTCTATTTTCATGACCACGATTACCACCAAAGTGGTTACCGCCTTTGTCCATATTCTTGTTTCTCCGCTGGTTATCGTTATTTTGATGACTGCTATCTTCGGTATGATCCTGGTTATTGTCCCTCGGTTGAACGTACTCGTTATCTCGCTCTAACAACTGAGCCCTGTTGACAACATCTGAATAGATAGAAAAATTATGAGAAATGAGATACTGACGTATGCCGGGTTTCAAACCTCTCAGAAACATCCGCGTCATACGTTCCTCATTCTCCACCAAATGAGGTGCAAACCTGGATAACTCCGCGAACTTCGCCTCGTACTGGGACACCGTCATGTTATTCTGCTCTAGTCTAATAAACTCCACTTCCTTCATATGGCGAATACTTTCAGGAAAGTATTTTTATTTGAAAAGTTTCTGAAACGTCTCCCATGACATGCTGAGTGCAGTTGGATGGGTACGCTTCACAGATTCCCACCAGTAATCTGCCTCGCCACGGAACATAAAGGTTGCGAATGGAACCTTTTGATCCTCCGTGCATCCCAAGACATCGAATATCTTGGTAATTTACTTGACCCATGTTTTCGCCATGATCGGATCGGGCTTTCCCAAGAATTCTGGTGGTCCCAACTCTTTGAATTGTTTGGCCGTGACAAATCGTGCGTTGTTATCATTTCCACCTGTAGTTCGTGCACGTGTCTCCCTCGTTTGATTTTGCATGAACTGCAAAAAGCTCCTAAACATCCCGTCGTTCATCGTTTGCTCAGTGGTGTTGTTCACAGGAGGTACATTGCCAGCCTGTTGCACGTTCTCCTCGTTGGTAAGTACAGGCATCTCCACGGTCTCATTTACTCCACTGTTAATATTCTCAGTCGACATTCTCAAATACTCTCATAAAACAAGGGTTAATTAAGCAAATTAACATATCACATAATATCCGTATATTATGACCGACCAATAATTAAGCTTAGGTAGGACTTACTAGCGAAGGATTTACTCATCTCTCCCCTCCTAGTTCTAATCCCGATCTCCGCCAGAGATCATATCTCTAAGCTCTGATACCAACTGTGACGCCCCCAAAATAGGTCCATTTCATCCAACCCATTCTGAGTCGCCAAATACACATGGTATAGAAACAACTACAACTTTTACCACCCATAAGCTGTGAGTTTGAATACAAACATTACCATCTAGACAATATCCACATACAAATAAATCCCCATCATAATTATTGATACATAATTTTACAAAAAATGGTGAGGACTACTAAACAACTCTCTCTAGAACCTTCATTCCATACCCCGACTAGTACTCGCTACATTCTCGCCTCCTGAGAAGAAAAATGGAACAACAAGGAAAAGGGTGAGCTCAACTAGCCCAGTAAAGAATAGTATGACTAAGATAATGTACAACAAATTATCCTTAGTCTTCAACAGGGAAAAATCTGATAGAATACAATAGACAACAAGTTTTAGATCAACAACTGCAGCGGAAACAACAATTCATTAGAAGAGTTAAGTAGAGAATAAAATCTACTAACATCTATGAATTTAAAAGTCCATCATCAATATTTTAACCCTGTAACATCAATCAATATATATCTCAAATCAAATCAAATATTCATCTTTGCACTACAGGCCAAAGATATTCATCAGTTGGTCATGTTCATCTAAATACCTGTTCATCTTTGCACTACGGGCCAAAGATATTCATCAATTGTTCATGTTCATCTCAACACCTGTACATCTTTGCACTACGGGCCAAAGATATTCATAATAAAATCAACCATATTTGCACTACAGGCCAAAGATATTCAGTAACACCATCATTTAGGACTGAGGATGATGAAAAATATTTTAAAGGAAACAAATCCAGTGAAACAAAATAACAAGTATTAAGGATTCGTACTTTAAACAATCTGAGTTCAAAAATACTTCTTAAATAATCATACTGAAGTAAAATTCAAGAATGATCAAAACATGGATACAATAAAAGCTAGTATCCACAATAGATATTTTGGACAAAAAGAAGAAATTTCATTTTTTGGTGAATAGTGTCATATTCGTGAATAGTGCCGTATACGTGAATAGTGCCGTATACGTGAATAGTAACTCCGACACCAAAAGATAGAAATTTCATAAAAAACATCTTCACGCTTCGTGAATAGTACTCATGAATAGTAACTCGTGAATAGTAACTCATGAATAGTAACTCGTGAATAGTAACTCATGAATAGTAACCCCAACATGAAAAAGTTCCAAATTTGATAAAAATTTCTAACCAACATTTAGGACTGAGGATGATGAAAAATATTTTAAAGGAAACGAATCCAGTGAAACAAAATAACAAGTATTAAGAATTCGTACTTTAAACAATCTGAGTTCAAAAATACTTCATAAATAATCATACTGAAGTAAAATTCAAGAATGATCAAAACATGGATACAATCAAAGCTAGTATCCACAATAGATATTTTGGACAAAAAGAAGAAATTTCATTTTTCGGTGAATAGTGCCGTATTCGTGAATAGTGCCGTATACGTGAATAGTGCCGTATACGTGAATAGTAACTCCGACACCAAAAGATAGAAATTTCATAAAAAACATCTTCACGCTTCGTGAATAGTACTCGTGAATAGTAACTCATGAATAGTAACTCGTGAATAGTAACCCCAACATGAAAAAGTTCCAAATTTGATAAAAATTTCCAACCAACATTTCAGCCTAATGATATTGAAGAAATAATATCATTTGAGAAGAAAATAACATCCCTTACCTCGAAAGACAGTACTTCTAGTTAAAACACCGGATATAGGCTATGACTTGAACTTGCACCGTATAGCAATACTCAAAATACTCGCAAGAATACGCTCTATAATATAGAGAGAGAGAAAATTTCAGTGTCTGGTGTGATTTTCAATTCTAACCTAAGCACATATTTATAGGAAATTGCTTAGAACACCAAAGTAGAAAATTTATTATATTATTATTATATATAAAAAAATTCTACGCCACCCATGAATCTGATTTTCAGCCTTTGAACACATGCTTCCTTCTAGAAAAATAAATAAAAAACGTTTTTATTATTTAAAATAATTAAAACTTCCAAAAATCAATTATTTCGGAGCTTCGGAACTTCAATAATTCATAATAAATAGCCCTTTTGTCAGAAAATTCGAATCTCGCTAGTTTTTATAGGAAATTCAATTCTCTACAACTTTGCAGAAGAAAGTTTTTCCAAATTCCAAACAGAAATTGACCGAAATCCACAAACGGGCGATTTTACAAGCTATAATCAATTTTTCAGTCAATAAATAGGTCTACCGACACACAAAATATGTGTTAAACATTTAATGCCACAAAATACTCTTCCTCCTCATATACTCATATATCCCACATTCATTATAAAAATATCATCGTTAATATATTATTAAAATAATATATTTAAATGAATTATTTTAACAGAAAAAGATAAAATATTAATTTTCAACAATTGTCACATTAAAAATTTTCTCTATCTATATCCACATAAAATCAATATTTTCCTCATCATATAAATCAATAATTAATTATTCACAAATAATATTACAGAATCACAGTACTGGCAACCAGGCCGTTCCCAGGAAAGAGGGGGCTTTCCAATAAGAATTTCTTCTTACTGGCGCGTAATTAGGTGACCAAACCTCTCCTTAGACAAAACTTTCTAGACATTGCCAATAATGTTATCTAATAATATTATTCAGATAATATGAATTATTGCTTCGATAATGAAAAATACTGTGTAGTGACAATTATTGAAACAACAGTAATATAAAATATCAATGCAGCAATTATTGAATCAATAACATAAAATACTGAACAGTAATTACTGTAACAATTATTGAGTAGTGCCTTCTTACGTAAGAATCAATAATTGGTGCAATACCGTGTGCTACTGTGCAACAACGCGTATTACTGTGTTTTAACTACCGGGTATTCCAACAGTATTAACGGTAACAACTACGCCGTTTTTTATAAACAACTTATACTTGTCGTTTTCTTCATCCAATCGCTTTCCGTTATGGGGCCCACAAAAGACTGCGCCGTCGCACGATTATTCCCCGACAGCAAGAATATTCCACGACCAAACGAATATTCGCCGACAACAATGAATATTTTATAACAACCTGCTTATTTAAAATATTTGTGCATTTTACCCATAACTAACCACATTAATCAAATCAACCCTTACTATTTCAAAATAATAAATAAAGGAAATTCCTTTTTATTCAAAAATTTTCGGGGTCTTGCATCGACTGTTTAACCGCCATGCAAACACAAACATAGCACCGCGTAGGTATTAGACAAGCGTTACAACTTACGAGACTTGATTCCGACATACGGAGGCCGAGTTATCGTCCGGTTTGCAAAACTCGCGAACTGTTAGACAAAAAGCCAAAAAAGAGGCCAAAACCCGCCTCGGCCATCCAAACGCCATGAAAACACACACAAATTACCACGTATGTTTTAGACAGGTGCCACAACTTACGGAACTCGATTCCGATATACGGAGGCCGAGTTATTGTCCAGTTTGCAAAACTCGCCAACACTTAAGCAAAAAGCCGAAAAAGAGCCCAAAACCTGCCTCGCCTGTCTAAACGCCATGCAAGCCCACACATAGCACCGCGTAGGTATTAGACACGCGTTACAACTTACGGGACTCGATTCCGACATACGGAGGCCGAGTTATCGTCCAGTTTGAAAACTCGCCAACATTTAGGCAAAAAGTCGAAAAAGAGCACAAAATCAGCCTTGGCCATCCAAACGCCATGCAAACACACACATAGCACCGTGTAGGTATTAGACACGTGCTACAACTTATGGGACTCGATTCCAACATACGGAGGCCGAGTTATCGCCCAGTTTACAAAACTCGCCAACACTTAGGCAAAAAATTGAAAAAGAGCCCATAACCCGCCTTGGCTGTTCAAACGCCACGCAACACACATATAGCACCGCGTAGGTATTATACACCGTTATAACTTACGAGACTCGATTTCGATATATGGAGGCCGAGTTATCGTCCAGTTTGCAAAACACGCCAACACTTAGACAAAAAGCCAAAAAAGAGCCCCAAACCTGCCTCGACTGTTTAAACGCCATGCAAACACACACATAACACCGCATAGGTATTAGACACGTGTTACAACTTACGGAACTCGATTTTTGACATACGGAGGTCGAGTTATTGCCCAGTTAGTAAAACTCGCCAACTCTTAGATAAAAAGCCAAAAAAGAACCCAAAACCCGACTCGGCCGTCGAAGCGCCACGCAAACACATACATAGCACCGCGTAAGTATTAGACATGCATCACAAATTACGGGACTCGATTCCGATATACTAAGGCCGAGTTATCGCCAAGGTTGCAAAACTCGTCAACACTTAGGCAAAAAGTCAAAAAATAACCCAAACACGCCTCAGTCGTCCAAACGCCACGGAAACACACACATAGCACCACATAGATTTTATACACCCACCACAACTTACGGGACTCAATTCCGATATACGGAGGCCGAGTTATTGTCTAATTTGTAAAACTCGCCAACAGTTAAGAAAAAAGCCAAAAAAGAACCCCAAACCAGCCTCGGCCGTCCAAACGCCATGCAAACACACACATAGTATCGCGTATGTATTAGACACGTGTTACAACTTACGGGACTCGATTCCGATATACGGAGGTCGAGTTATCGCCAAGTTTGTAAATCTCGCCAACACTTAGGTAAAAAACTAAAAAAGTGTCCATAACCCGCCTCGGCCGTCCAGATGCCACGCAAACACACACATAACACCGTGTAAGTATTAGACACGCGTTACAACTTAAGAGACTCGATTTTGACATACGGAGGTCGAGTTATTGCCCAGTTTATAAAACTCGTCAACACTTAGGCAAAAAGCCAAAAAAGAGCCCAAAACCCGTCTCAGCCGTCCAAGCGCCACACAAACACAAACACACACATAGCACCGCGTAAGTATTAGACACGCGTCACAACTTACGGGTCTCGATTCTGATATACGAAAGTCGAGTTATCGCCCAGTTTAAAAAACTCGTCAACATTTAGGCAAAAAGCCAAAAAAGAACCCAAAACCCGCCTCAGCCGTCCAAACACCACGCAAACACACACATATCACCACGTAGGTTTTAGACACGCGCCACAACTTACGGGACTCGATTCCGATATACGGATGCCGAGTTATTGTCTAGTTTGCAAAACTAGCCAACACTTAAGTAAAAAGCCGAAAAGAGCCCAAAACCTGCCTCGCCTGTCTGAACGCCACGCAAAAACACATATAGCACAACGTAGGTATTATACATGTGTTATAACTTACGGAACTCTATTCCGATATACGGAGGCCGAGTTATCGTCCAGTTTGCAAATCTTACCAACACTTAGGCAAAAAACTGAAAAAGAGCCCATAACCCTCCTCGGCCGTCCAGATGCCACGCAAACACATACATAGCATCGCGTAGGTATTAGAAACGCGTTACAACTAAAGGGACACGATTTTGACATACGGAAGTCGAGTTATTGCCCAGTTTGCAAAACTCGCCAACACTTAGGTAAAAAGCCGAAAAAGATTCCAAAACCCGCCTCGACCATCCAAACGCCGCACAAACACACAATTAGCACTGATTAGGTATTAGACACGCGTCACAACTTACGAAACTCGATTCCGACATACGAAGGCCGAGTTATTGCCCAGTTTGCAAAACTCGTCAACACTTAGGCAAAAAACCAAAAAAGAACCCAAACACTCCTCAGTCGTCCAAACGCAACGGAAACACACACATAACATCACGTAGGTTTTAGACACGTGCCACAACTTACGGGACTCGATTCCGATATACGAATGCCGAGTTATTGTCTAGTTTGCAAAACTCGTCAACACTTAAGAAAAAAGCCAAAAAAGAGCCCCAAACCCGCCTCGACTGTCTAGACACTATGCAAACACACACATAGCACCACGTTGGTATTAAACACGCGTTACAACTTACGAGACTCGATTTCGATATACGGAGGCCGAGTTATCGTCCAGTTTGCAAAACTCGTCAACACTTAGACAAAAAGCCAAAAAGAGCATCAAACCTGCCTCGACTGTCTAAACGCCATACAAACACACACATAGCACCGCGTAGGTATTAGACATGCGTTACAACTTAAGAGACTCAATTCAAAGATACGGAGGGCGAGTTATCATCCAATTTGCAAAACTCGCCAACACTTATATAAAAAGTCAAAAAGAGGCCAAAACACGCCTTGGCCGTCCAAACGCCATACAAACATACACATAGCACCGCGTAGGTATTAGGCACGCGTTACAACTTACGAGACTCGATTCCGACATACGGAGGCCGAGTTATCGGCCAGTTTGTAAAACTTGAAAACACTTAGGCAAAAACCGAAAAAGAGCCCATAACCCGCCTCGGCCGTCCAA
The DNA here is from genome assembly GCA_020205505.1 of Panax japonicus. Classification (NCBI taxonomy): domain Eukaryota; kingdom Viridiplantae; phylum Streptophyta; class Magnoliopsida; order Apiales; family Araliaceae; genus Panax; species Panax japonicus. The sequence continues at coordinate 48,273,139 of CM035107.1, forward strand.
ACTCCACCTAAACACACACATAGCACCGCGTATGTATTAGACATGCGTTATAACTTACAGAAATCGATTCCGATATACGGAGGCCGAGTTATCGCCTAGTTTGTAAATCTCGCCAACACTTAGGCAAAAAGCCTAAAAAGAGCCCATAACCCGCCTTGGCCCTTCAAACGCCACACAAACACACATATAGCACAGCGTAGATATTATACACTTGTTATAACTTACGGAACTCGATTCCGATATACGGAGGCCGAGTTATCACTCAGTTTGCAAATCTCGCCAACACTTAGGCAAAAAACCGAAAGAAAGCCCATAAACAGCCTCGGCCGTCCAGATGCCACACAAACACATTCATAGCATCGCGTAGGTTTTAGACACGCGTTATAACTTACGGGACTAGATTTTGACATACGGAGGTTGAGTTTTTGCCCAGTTTGCAAAACTCGTCAACACTTAGGCAAAAAGTCGAAAAAGATCCCAAAACCTGCCTCGACCGTCCAAGCATCGTACAAACACACAATTAGCACCGGTTAGGTATTAGACACGCGTCACAGCTTACGGGACTCGAATCTGACATACGAAGGCCGGGTTATCGCCCAGTTTGCAAAACTCGTTAACACTTAGGCAAATTGCCAAAAAATAACCCAAACACGCCTCAGTCGTCCAAACGCCACGAAAACACACACATAACACCACGTAGGTTTTATACACGTGCCACAACTTATGGGACTCAATTCCGATATACGGAGACCGAGTTATTGTCCAATTTGCAAAACTCGCCAACAGTTAAAAAAAAGCCAAAAAAGAGCCCCAAACCTGTCTCGACTGTCTAACCGCCATGCAAACACACACATAGCACCGTGTAGGTATTAGACAAGCGTTACAACTTACCAGAATTGATTCCGACATACAGAGGCCGAGTTATCGTCCGGTTTGTAAAACTCGCGAACAGTTAGACAAAAAGCCAAAAAAGAGGCCAAAAACCCGCCTCGGCCGTTCAAACGCCATGCAAACACACACAAATTACCACGTAGGTTTTAGACACGCGCCACAACTTACGGGACTCGATTCCGATATACGGAGGCCGAGTTATTGTCCAGTTTACAAAACTCGCCAACACTTAAGCAAAAAGCCGAAAAAGTGCCCAAAACCTGCCTCACCTGTCTAAACGCCATGCAAACCCACACATAGCACCGCGTAGGTATTAGACACGCGTTACAACTTACGGGACTCGATTCTGACATACGGAGGCCGAGTTATCGTCCAATTTGCAAAACTCGCCAACACTTAGGCAAAAAGTCAAAAAAGAGCCCTAAACCCGCCTCGACCATCCAAACGCCATGCAATCACACACATAGCACCGTGTAGGTATTAGACACGCGCTACAACTCACGGGACTCGATTCTAACATACGGAGGCCGAGTTATCGCCCAGTTTGCAAAACTCGTCAACACTTATGCAAAAAACCAAAAAAGAGCCCATAACCCGCCTCGGCCGTTCAAACGCCACGCAAACACACACATAGCACAGCGTAGGTATTATAAATGCATTATAACTTACGGAACTCGATTCCGATATACGGAGGCCGAGTTATAGTCTAGTTTGCAAATCTCGCTAACACTTATGCAAAAAGCAAAAAAAGAGCCCATAACCCTCCCGGCCGTCCAGATGCCACGCAAACACATACATAACACCGTGTAGGTATTAGACACGCGCTACAATATACGGGACTCAATTTTGACATACGGAGGTCGAGTTATTGCCCAGTTTGAAAAACTCGCCAACACTTAGGCAAAAAATCGACAAAGATCCCAAAACCAGCCTCGACCGTCCAAACGTCGCACAAACACACAATTAGCACCGGTTAGGTATTGGATACGCATCACAATTTGCGGGACTCGATTCCGACATACGAAGGTCAAGTTATCGCCCAGTTTGCAAAACTCGTCAACACTTACGTAAAATGCTAAAAAACAACCCAAACACGCCTCAGTCGTCCAAACGCTACGGAAACACACACATAACACCACGTAGGTTTTAGAAACGCGCCAAAATTTACGGGAGTCGATTCTGATATACGGAGGCCGAGTTATTGTCCAGTTAGAAAAACTCGTCAACACTTAAGAAAAAAGCCAAAAAAGAGCCACAAACCTGCCTCGACTGTTTAAACGCCGTACAAACACACCCATAGCACCGCATAGATATTAGACACGCGTTACAACTTACGAGACTTGATTTTGATATACGGAGGTCGATTTATCGTCAGTTTGCAAAACACGCCAACACTTAGACAAAAAGCCAAAAAAGAGCCCCAAACCTGCCTCGACTGTTTAAACGCCATGCAAACACACACATAGCACCGCGTAGGTATTAGACACGCGTTACAACTTACGGGACTCGATTTTTGACTTACGGAGGTCGATTTATTGCCTAGTTTGTAAAACTCGCCAATACTTAGACAAAAAGCCGAAAAAGATTCCAAAACCCGCCTCGACCGTCCAAACGCCGCACCAACACACAATTAGCACCGGTTAGGTATTAGACACGCGTCACAACTTACGGAACTCGATTCCGACATACGAAGGCCGAGTTATTACCCAGTTTGCAAAACTCGTCAACACTTAGGCAAAAAACCAAAAATGAACCCCAACACGCCTCAGTCGTCCAAACGCCACGGAAACATACACATAGCATCACGTAGGTTTTAGACACGTGCCATAAGTTACGGGACTCGATTCCGATATACGGATGCCGAGTTATTGTCTAGTTTGCAAAACTCGTCAACACTTAAGAAAAAAGCCAAAAAAGAGCCCCAAACCTGCCTCGACTGTCTAGACACCATGCAAACACACACATAGCACCGAATAGGTATTAGACACGCGTTACAACTTACGAGACTCGATTTTGATATACGGAGGCCGAGTTATCGTCCAGTTTGCAAAACTCGTCAACACTTAGACAAAAAGACAAAAAAGAGCATCAAACTTGCCTCGACTGTCTAAACTCCATGCAAAAACACACATAGCACTGCGTAGGTATTAGACACGCGTTACAACTTATGAGGCTAAATTCAGACATACGGAGGGCGAGTTATCATCCAGTTTGTAAAACTCGCCAACACTTAGACAAAAAGTCAAAAAAGAGGCCAAAACAAGCCTTGGCCGTCCAAACGCAATACAAACACACACATAGCACCGCGTAGGTATTAGGCACGCGTTACAACTAACGAGACTCGATTCCGACATACGGAGGCCGAGTTATCGGCCAGTTTGTAAAACTTGAAAACACTTAGGCAATAACCGAAAAAGAGCCCATAACCCGCCTCGGCCGTCCAAACTCCACCTAAACACACACATAGCACCGCGTATGTATTAGACATGCGTTATAACTTACGGAAATCGATTCCGATATACGGAGGCCGAGTTATCGCCTAGTTTGTAAATCTCGCCAACACTTAGGCAAAAAGCCTAAAAAGAGCCCATAACCCGCCTTGGCCCTTCAAACGCCACACAAACACACATATAGCACAGCGTAGATATTATACATGTGTTATAACTTACGGAACTCGATTCCGATATACGGAGGCCGAGTTATCACTCAGTTTGCAAATCTCGCCAACACTTAGGCAAAAAACCGAAAGAAAGCCCATAAACAGCCTCGGCCGTCCAGATGCCACACAAACACATTCATAGCATCGCGTAGGTTTTAGACACGCGTTATAACTTACGGGACTAGATTTTGACATACAGAGGTCGAGTTTTTGCCCAGTTTGCAAAACTCGTCAACACTTAGGCAAAAAGTCGAAAAAGATCCCAAAACCTGCCTCGACCGTCCAAGCGTCGTACAAACACACAATTAGCACCGGTTAGGTATTAGACACGCGTCACAGCTTACGGGACTCGAATCTGACATACGAAGGCCGGGTTATCGCCCAGTTTGCAAAACTCGTTAACACTTAGGCAAAATGCCAAAAAATAACCCAAACACGCCTCAGTCGTCCAAACGCCACGAAAACACACACATAACACCACGTAGGTTTTATACACGTGACACAACTTATGGGACTCAATTCCGATATACAGAGACCGAGTTATTGTCCAATTTGCAAAACTCGCCAACAGTTAAAAAAAAGCCAAAAAAGAGCCCCAAACCTGTCTCGACTGTCTAACCGCCATGCAAACACACACATAGCACCGCGTAGGTATTAGACAAGCGTTACAACTTACCAGAATTGATTCTGACATACGGAGGCCGAGTTATCGTCCGGTTTGTAAAACTCGCGAACAGTTAGACAAAAAGCCAAAAAAGAGGCCAAAAACCCGCCTCAGCCGTCCAAACGCCATGCAAACACACACAAATTACCACGTAGGTTTTAGACACGTGCCACAACTTACGGGACTCGATTCCGATATACGGAGGCCGAGTTATTGTCCAGTTTGCAAAACTCGCCAACACTTAAGTAAAAAGCCGAAAAAGAGCCCAAAACCTGCCTCACCTGTCTAAACGCCATGCAAGCCCACACATAGCACCGCGTAGGTATTAGACACACGTTACAACTTATGAGGCTCAATTCAGACATACGGAGGGCGAGTTATCATCCAGTTTGTAAAACTCGCCAATACTTAGACAAAAAGTCAAAAAAGAGGCCAAAACACGCCTTGGTCGCCCAAACGCCATGCAAACACACACATAGCACCGCGTAGGTATTAGGCACGCGTTACAACTTACGAGACTCGATTCCGACATACAGAGGCCGAGTTATCGGCCAGTTTGTAAAACTTGAAAACACTTAGGCAAAAAACCGAAAAAGAGCCCATAACCCGCCTCGGCCGTCCAAACTCCACATAAACACACACATAGCACCGCGTATGTATTAGACATGCGTTATAACTTGCGGAAATCGATTCTGATATACGGAGGCCGAGTTATCGCCAAGTTTACAAATCTCACTAACACTTAGGCAAAAAGCCTAAAAAGAGCCCATAACCCGCCTCGGCCGTCCAGATGGCACGCAAATACACACATAGCACCGCATAGATGTAAGGATCGCGTTACAACTTACGGGAGTCGATTTTGACTTACGGAGGTGATGAGTGAGTTTTATACACATGAATTGGATACATTCGAGCTTAATTTATTGTTGTTCTCGAGTCTTTTAGGATGTTTTTATGTGTTTGTGTCTATTCATGCATGTTTTATATTGTTTTTTAGGAATTGGGACAAAAGTTACTTGGATCGATGTTTGGGGTGGCTAGATTCGCGTTTTCGGTTTGCCATTTACACAGCAGTCACTTCAGAGCCAATTTGACTATAGCTCCGGATATTATTTCGCAAAACTTCAAGAATGAAAGTTGTAGATCTACTTTTTCTCTTTCCAGAACATATTGAATCATCTAAATCGGAGTTCGGACGAAGAAGTTATGGCCATTTTCCCAAAGAACGTCGGAGTAGAAAATGTTGGACAAAGGAGCAAGCGCCTAGGCGGTCCAGCCAAGGCCAAATCAAGCGCCTAGGCACTAGGAAGCAGAGTTTGAGCGCCGAGCCCAGCGCTGGGGCGCTGGGAAAAGGCTTGGTGCGGGCCTGGACGCGTTTTGGGCGAATTTTGACACCTTTTTGACTTTAAATTGGATTGGGTTTGTTCCTAAGTTAAAAATTAGACTTGTAACCTATAAATACATGATGTAAGGCATAAAATAAGAGGGGATTACATAGATTAGATTAGAGATACACTCCATTAGATTAGAACATAACCTTAGTTCTAATTAAATTTGGAGATTGAAGCAACTTGGAGACCATTGAAGATTTAAAGTACGAGCAAGGAGGGAGCGTCAAGTCTACTGACAATAGATTATTTCTTCTCATCTTCTTCTATATTTATCTTTTAATGATTATTCAATTGTGGATTCTTAGTTTAAATTCAATAATCATGAACTAATTCTTTATTTGAGATTACAATGGATCTTATTGTGTAGTTTATTTTAATATGCTTCGTTATCAATTAGTATTTTCTATTGTGAGGATTGTCTATTATGATTTGGAATTAATTGTTTAATTGATTGGCCATCAATTACCGTGATAATCTATATGAACTCGAGAGATGAAGTATAGATTTAGATCTAATCATGATACCATGTGTTCAGGATTTTGTTAGTAGCTTAAACTTGATGAGTGTTAAGGTAGAGATATGCTTGACGCCGCATGTAATCTTATAGAGAACTTGTTCTTCAACTTTCTTCAATTGTAATTCACATAGAGATATAGTGGGTTAGTTGGTTAAGGTGTTTAACGGATTTCTATCTTAATTGTGGATTGACGTTAATACGGTATTAGTGCATCGAGAGGTGGTTAATACTACTTTCGTGTTCTTGATTAACAATTTGGGATAGAGAATAATTGATGAGAAGTGTGTTAACCTAAATGAAGCAATAAGTGAAGTTGTGATCTTAATTCTCCATAATCTGATTTTTAATTAGTGGTAATTAGAATTAGTTTAGTTAAATATTTTAATTTATAACATTAAATTCATTTGTTTAAATAAGGTTGAGTTGGTTACGGGTTAGTACTTGGTGATTTTTATTAAATAATTCTCTGTGGGAACGATACTCAACTTATCACTTTATTACTTGTTGACCACGTATACTTGCGTGTTGTGCGTAACTAGATTTTACCCAACAAGTTTTTGGCGCCGTTGCCGGGGAATTAGTTTAATACAGTTTTACCAATATTAGCTTCAATCAAATTAGTCTTAATTTAAACATTTTTATTTTTATTTTTAATTCTCTTCCTATATGTCTCTCTTTTCAGGTACCATGGATGACTTTGCGTATCAATGGCCATACACGAACATGACTCAACCAAAGGAAGCAGAGATTGACAGACTCGCGACACTCTCCGCAATGTCAGCACAAATTGAAGAACTTTCGAGGAAGTTAGATGTTATCGCAGCCCAACAGAGTCGAAGGATGGCAGTTACCTGTGGCTATTGTGCTGGCAATCACCCGAGTGATCAATGCACCATTAATCTTGGGCCGGTACAGTATGGTGGTAACTACCTCAATTAGTATGTAGATGATAATTATCATCAAGTTTGGGGGTATCACCCGGATTCTTCATGGAGTTACAACTATCAAGACCAATACTCTACTCCAAATCCAACATACACACCGGAATTCTCATATCAACCTCCATTAAAAGAAGAAAAGTCAAAGTTGGAGGAATTGTTGTCCAAGTTCATAGCATCAAATGAGGAGAGGAGGATTGATCAAGAGATATCAATGCAAAATCTGCAGAACCATGTGGATCAAATATTCAAAGCCTTGAACAACTGTCCTCAAAACAATCGGTGTTATGATGAGGATTCCGAGATTGATGAAGTGCTCGAGCCAAATCTACAACTGGATGAGACACGAGATTTTGAAAAAGAGGAGACAAGTGGGGATAATGAAAATAAGGTCGGTGAAGAACAAACTATGAGTACCGACGAGGATGAGCCGATGTTATTAGTGCCCCAAGTTCCTTCTCCGCCAAAGATCAAGGGTCCAGTTAGATTTGCAAAACCGTGCCCGCTTGGTAGTCATGTCGTCGGCAAGGCTCTTTATGACATGAGAGCTACTACAAATGTGAAGCCATGGTTGGATGAGGAGGAAAAGATAGAAGAAGAGCCAGTTGTTCTTTCCAAGCCTCAAAGCCCCAATCGAATCATAGGCTCAACGGACGGAAAAGCACCTAGTTATTCAACATTCTCAATTGGGCATATATTTAAACAAAGTATGCTAGGTAACTTTAACTCGATGGCTATCACAAATGGGAACCTACCAAAAGCTATATTATTTCCGATGGATGGAGGGTTCCTCAACTTTCGAAGAGGAATTGGATAGCATTGATCAGAAAAAGTCAGGCTGAAAGACTATAAAACAAGCGCTTATTGGGAGGCAACCCAAGTTTAATTTTTATTTTTAGTTTTTATTAAGTTTTATATTAGTAGTTTTGAATTTGCATTTATTTAGGATTTAATAAAATTGCTTCTATCATGGTTTTACAGGTTATTCAAGTCAAATTCAAGTGTGGTGCCCAATTTGTTCCATGTGCTTAGCCTATTCTCCAAACTTAGCGGGCAAGGAGGACGATTGCTATATTTTCAGGGAAGTCCTCTGTTTTAATTTTTTCTATTTCAGTCATTGAGGACAATGTCTAGTTTAAGTTTGGGGGCATTTTAGTTTCGTATTGCATGTAGTTAGTTATTTACATTGTAGTTCGTTATGTTTTCGGGTTATTTATATTTAGTTTTTGCATTCAGTTTTTTTGTTTAAAAAAAAAAATTTAAAAATCGCAAAAATAGTAGTTAGTTTACTGTGTTTGTTGCGTTTAGTTTATATTTGTATGATTCCAACTGTTAGATAGTAAAAGTCTATTTTGGCCAATGATGAGACTTGAGTTAAGTAGATAAGTATAGTATTGAATATTCAGGCTTTGATGTGATTTCTTGTTATGAATTGAATCTTTTCCTGTTTAAAACTGGTATAATTAAGGTTAGCACGTTAATAACAGATATGTTGACTGATTAAGTTTAAATTGATACATAATGGATTTCTTAAGGATAATACTAATGTGAAGGAATGAAAGACATGAATAGGCGGAGATGACTAAATTTTGATAAAAACTTAAGTTTGTGGGGAAAATTTGGGATATATAAGCTTCGTTAAAAAAAAGAAAAAGAAAGAAAAAATAAAATAAAAATTACCGTGGCTAGTTTTGTTTCGGAGCCTTTGTTACTTGAGTAAGTACGCCCGAAGGGGTATCTTAAAACCTAGTGCCCTAAGGTCTTATATGGTCTGGGAGTCGTTGGTCGAAAGCTCGCTAAGGGGTGACACTGTTAGCCTAATGGAATGAGACATTGCACAGTCATGGTTAAAAAAAAGAAAAAAAAAGAAATATAATAAAACGGGAAAAGAGCAAAAAGCCCCCGTGATAAAAAGTAAAGCATAAGTATCCCGGATTGGACTCTTGAACTTGGTGGATGTTTGACTTTAGTTGGTTCTAGCTTGTTCGTGAATTTTGTGAATTTGCACTGTATGATGCCTTCGAAGATATCCATTATGTCTTAAATTTGACTTTATATCAGTTAACATTGTTGTGGAGCACACACGCACTATATCAGTGATAACAGTCTAAGATTTGATGATTGATTGAGAAATTACTAATTTGTTTAAATATGATGTATTATCATGTTTACTTGATTTCACTAAGGCCGGTTAAATAGACTTGTTTCTGCCATTACTGTTGGATTCGTAGACATATAGATTAGTTTCATTACATTGCATTGCATAACATTTTTTGTTTTTGCTTGAGGACAAGCAAATGTTTAAGTTTGGTGGTATTTGATGAGTGAGTTTTATACACATGAATTGGATACATTTGAGCTTAATTTATTGTTGTTCTCGAGTCTTTTAGGATGTTTTTATGTGTTTGTGTCTATTCATGCATGTTTTATATTGTTTTTTAGGAATTGGGACAAAAGTTACTTGGATCGAAGTTTGGCTTGGCTAGATTCGCGTTTTCGGCTTGCCATTTACACAGCAGTCACTTCAAAGCCAATTTGACTATAGCTCCGGATATTATTTCGCAAAACTTCAAGAATGAAAGTTGTAGATCTACTTTTCCTCTTTCCCGAACATCTTGAATCATCTAAATCGGAGTTCGGACGAAGAAGTTATGGCCATTTTCGCAAAGGACGTCGGAGTAGAAAATGTTGAACAAAGGAGCAAGCGCCTAGGCGGTCCAGCCAAGGCCAAATCAAGCGCCTAGGCGCTAGGAAGCAGAGTTTGAGCGCCGAGCCCAGCGCTGGGGCGCTGGGAAAAGGCTTGGTGCGGGCCTGGACGCGTTTTGGGCGAATTTTGACACCTTTTTGACTTTAAATTGGATTGGGTTTGTTCCTAAGTTAAAAATTAGACTTGTAACCTATAAATACATGATGTAAGGCATAAAATAATATGGGATTACATAGATTAGATTAGAGATACACTCCATTAGATTAGAATATAACCCTAGTTCTAATTAGATTTGGAGATTGAAACAACTTGGAGACCATTGAAGATTTAAAGTAGGAGCAAGGAGCGAGCGTCAAGTCTACTGACAATAGATTATTTCTTCTCATCTTCTTCTATATTTATCTTTTAATGATTATTCAATTGTGGATTCTTAGTTTAAATTCAATAATCATGAACTAATTCTTTGTTTGAGATTACAATGGATCTTATTGTGTAGTTTATTTTAATATGCTTCGTTATCAATTAGTATTTTCTATTGTGAGGATTGTCTATTATGATTTGGAATTAATTGTTTAATTGATTGGCCATCAATTACCGTGATAATCTATATGAACTCGAGAGATGAAGTATAGATTTAGATCTAATCATGATAGCATGTGTTCAGGATTTTGTTAGTAGCTTAAACTTAATGAGTGTTAAGGTAGAGATATGCTTGACGCCGCATGTAATCTTATAGAGAACTTGTTCTTCAACTTTCTTCAATTGTAATTCACATAGAGATATAGTGGGTTAGTTGGTTAAGGTGTTTAACGGATTTCTATCTTAATTGTGGATTGACATTAATACGGTATTAGTGCATCGAGAGGCGGTTAATACTACTTTCGTGTTCTTGATTAACAATTTGGGATAGAGAATAATTGATGAGAAGTGTGTTAACCTAAATGAAGCAATAAGTGAAGTTGTGATCTTAATTCTCCATAATCTAATTTTTAATTAGTGGTAATTAGAATTAGTTTAGTTAAATATTTTAATTTATAACATTAAATTCATTTGTTTAAATAAGATTGAGTTGGTTACGGGTTAGTACTTGGTGATTTTTATTAAATAATTCTCTGTGGGAACGATACTCAACTTATCACTTTATTACTTGTTAACCACGTATACTTGCGTGTTGTGAGTAACTAGATTTTACCCAACAGGAGGTCGAGTTATTGCCTAGTTTGTAAAACTCGCCAACACTTAGACAAAAAGCCAAAAAAGAGTCCTAAACCCTACTCGGCCGTCCAAATGCAACACAAATATACACATAGCACCGCGTAGGTATTAGACATGTGTTATAACTTACGGGACTCGATTCTGACATACGGAGGCCGAGTTATCGTCCAGTTTGCAAAACTCGTCAACACATATGCAAAAAACCGAAAAAAGCCCATAACCCGCTTCGGCCGTCCAAATGCCACGCAAACACACACATAGCACCGGGTAGGTATTAAACACGCGTCACAACTTACGGGAGTCCAGTTTGCAAAATCACCAACACTTAGACAAAAAGTCAAAAAAGAGCTAAAAACTTGCGTCAGCCGTCCAAACGCCACACATAGCATCGCGTAGGTATTAGACACGTATTACAACTTACGAGACTTAATTTTGACATACGGAGGATGAGTTATCGCCCAGTTTGCAAAAACTAGCCTACACCTAGGTAAAAAGACGAAAAAGAGACCAAAACCCGCCTCGGCCATCCAAACGCAACACAAACACACACATAACACCGCGTAGGTATTAGACATGCGTTACAACTTACGGGACTTGATTCCGACATACGGAAGCCGAGTTATCGCCCAGTTTGCAAAACTCGCCAACACTTAGGCAAAAAGTCAACTTACGGGACTCGATTCCGACATATAAAACCGAGTTATCGTCCAGTTTGCAAAACTCGCCAACACATAGACAAAAAACCGAAAAAGAGCCCATAACCCACTTCGTCCGTCGAAATACCATTCAAACATAGACATAGCATTGGATAGGTATTAGACACGTATCACAACTTACGGGACTCGATTCCGATATACGAAGGCCGAGTTATTGTCCAGTTTGCAAAACTAGCTAACACTTAGGCAAAAAGCCAAAAAAGAGCCCAAAACATGCCTCAGCCGTCCAAACGCAACCCAAACACACAGATAACACTGCGTAGATATTAGACACGCGTTATAACTTATGGGACTCGATTCTGACATACAGAGACCGAGTTATCGTACAGTTAGCAAACTCGCCAACATTTAGGCAAAAAGCCAAAAATGAGGCCAAAGCCCGCCTCGGTGGTCCAAATACCATACAAACAGACACATAGCACCGCGTAGGTATTAGACACGCGCTACAACTTACGGGACTCGATTCCGACATACGGAGGCCGAGTTATCGCCCAGTTTGCAAAACTCGCCAACACTTAGACAAAAAACCGAAAAAGAACCCATAACCCGCCTCGGTCGTTCAAATGCCACACAAACACACACATAGCACAACGTAGGTATTATACATGCGTTATAACTTACGGAACTCGATTCCGATATTCGGAGGCCGAGTTATCGTCCAGTTTGTAAATCCTGCCATCACATAGGTAAAAAGCCGAAAAAGAGCCCATAACCCGCCTCGGCCGTCCAGATGTCATGCAAAAACACACATAGCACCGCGTAGGTATTAGACACGCGTTACAACTTAGAGGACTCGATTTTGACATACGAAGGACGAGTTATTGCCCAGTTTACAAAACTCGCCAAAACTTAGGCAAAAAGCCGAAAAAGATCCCAAAATCCGCCTCGGCCGTCCAAGCGCCACACAAATACACAATTATCACCAGTTAGGTATTAGACGCGCGTCATAACTTACGGGACTCGATTCCGACATACGAAGGCCGATTTATCATCTAGTTTGCAAAACTCGTCAATACTTAGGCAAAAATCCATAAAAGAACCCAAACACGCCTCAGTCGTCCAAACGTCACGCAAACACACCAATAGCACCACGTAGGTTTAAGACACGCGCCACAACTTACGAGCCTCGATTCGGATATACAGAGGCCGAGTTATTGTCTAATTTGCAAAACTTGCCAACACTTAAGAAAAAAGCCGAAAAATAGCCCCAAACCTGCCTCGACTGTCTAAACGCCATGCAAACACACACATAGCACCGCGTAGGTATTGGACATGCGTTACAACTTACGGGACTTGATTCCGACATACGGAGGCCAAGTTATCGTCCAGTTTGCAAAACTGGCCAACACTTAGACAAAAAGCCAAAAAAGAGGCCAAAACCCGCCTCGGCCGTCCAAACACCATGCAAACACACATAGCACCGCGTAGTTATTAGAAACGCGTTACAACTTATGGGACTCGATTCCGACATATGGAGTTCGAGATATCGGCCAGTTTGTAAAACTCAAAAACACTTAGGTAAAAAACCGAAAAAGAACCCATAACCCGCCTCGGCCGTCCAAACTCCACGAAAACACACACATAGCACCGCGTAGGTATTAGACATGCGTTATAACTTACGGAACTCGATTCCGATATACGGAGGCCGAGTTATCGCCTAGTTTGCAAATCTCGTCAACACTTAGGCAAAAAGCCGAAAATAGCTTATAACCCGCCTCGGCCGTCCAGATAGCACGCAAACACAGACATAGCACCTCATAGGTGTTAGGCTCGCGTTATAACTTACGGGAGTCGATTTTGACTTACGGAGGTCGAGTTATTGCCTAGTTTATAAAACTCGCCAACATTTAGGCAAAAAGCCAAAAAAGATCCCTAAACCCTATTCACTCGTCCAAACGCCACACAAACGTACACATAGCACCGCATAGGTATTAGACACGTGTTAAAACTTACGTGACTCGATTCCGACATACGGAGGCAGAGTTATCGTCCAGTTTGCTAAACTCGCCAACACATAGGCAAAAAACCGAAAAGAGCCCATAACTCGCTTCGGCCGTTCAAATGCAACGCAAACATAGACATATCACCAGGTAGGTATTAGACACGCGTCACAACTTACGGGACTCGATTCCGATATACGGAGGCCGAGTTATTGTCCAGTTTGCAAAACTCGCTAACACTTAGACAAAAAACCTAAAAAGAGCCTAAAACCAGCCTCAGCCGTCCAAACGCAACGCAAACACACACATAACACCACATAGATATTAGACACGCGTTACAACTTATGGGACTCGATTCCGACATACGGAGGCTGAGTTATCGCCCAGTTTGCAAAACTCGTCAACACTTAGGCAAAAAGTCAAAAAAGAGCCCATAAGCCTCCTCGACCGTCTAGATGCCACACAAACACATACATAGCACCGTGTAGGTATTAGACACGCGTTACAACTTACGGGACTCAATTTTGACATACGAAGGCCGAGTTATCGCCCAGTTTGTAAAACTCGTCAACACTTAGGCAAAATGCAAAAAAGCAACCCAAACACGCCTCAGTCGTCCAAACGCCACGAAAACACACACATAGCACCACGTAGGTTTTAGACACGCGCCAAAACTTACGGGAGTTGATTCTGATATACGGAGGCCGAGTTATTATCCAGTTTACAAAACTCGTCAACATTTAAGAAAAAAGACTGTCTAAACGCCATACAAACACACACATAGCACCGTATAGATATTAGACACGCGTTACAATTTACGAAACTCGATTTTGACATACGGAGGCCGATTTATCGTCAGTTTGCAAAACACGCCAACACTTAGACAAAAAGCCGAAAAAGAACCCAAAACCCGCCTCGGCCGTCCAAGCGCCACATAAACACATACATAGCACCGCGAAAGTATTAAACACGCGTCACAACTTACGGGACTCGATTCCGATATACGAAGGCAGAGTTATCGCTCAGGTTCCAAAACTCGTCAACACTTAGGCAAAAAGTCAAAAAAGAACCCAAACACGCCTCAGTCGTTCAAACGACATGGAAACACACACATAACACCACATAGGTTTTAGACACGCGCCATAACTTACGGGACTCGATTCCGATATACGGAGGCCGGGTTATTTTCTAGTTTGCAAAACTCACCAATAATTAAGCAAAAAGTCGAAAAAGAGCCCAAAACCTGCCTCACCTGTCTAAACGCCATGAAAACACACATAGCACCGCGTAAATATTAGACACGCGTTACAACTTACGGGACTCGATTCTGACATACGGAGGCTGAATTATCGTCCAATTTGCAAAACTTGTCAACACTTAGGCAAAAAGCCAAAAAAGAACCCAAAACCCGCCTCAGCCGTTCAAATACACACATATCACCACGTAGGTTTTAGACACGCGCCACAACTTATGGGACTCGATTCCAAAATACGGAGGCCCAGTTATTGTCCAGTTTGCCAAACTAGCCAACACTTAGGCAAAAAAGGCAAAAAAGAGCGCCAAACCTGCCTCGACTGTCTAAACGCCATGCAAACAAACACATAGCACCGCGTAGATATTTGACACGCGTTACAACTTACGAAACTCGATTCCGACATACGGAGGCCGAGTTATCGTCCAGTTTGCAAAATTCGCCAACACATAAACAAAAACCCAAAAAAGAGGCCAAAATCCGCCTCGGCCGTCCAAACACCACGTAAGCACACACATATTACCACATAGGTTTTAGACACGCGCCACAACTTACGGGACTCGATTCTGATATACGGAGGCCGAGTTATTGTCCAGTTTGCAAAACTCGCCAACACTTAAGCAAAAAGCCGAAAAAGAGCCCAAAACCTACCTCGCCTGTCTAAATGCCATGCAAACACACACATAGCACCGCGTAGGTATTAGACACGCGTTAAAACTTATGAGACTCGATTCTGAAATACGTTGACCGAGTTATCGTCCAGTTTGCAAAACTCGCCAACACTTAGCCAAAAAGCCAAAAAAGAAACCAAAACCCGCCTTGGCCGTCCAAACGCCACGTAAACACACACAAATCACCACATAGGTTTTAGACACGCGCCATAACTTATGTGACTCGATTTCAATATATGGAGGCCGAGTTATTGTCTAGTTTGCAAAACTCGCCAACACTTGAGCAAAAAGCCGAAAAGAGCCCAAAACCTGCCTCGCTTGTCTAAACGCCATGCAAACTCACACATAGCACCGCGTAGGTATTAGACAAGCGTTACAATTTACGGGACTCGATTCTGACATACGGAGGCCGAGTTATCGTTCAGTTTGCAAAACTCGCCAACACTTAGGCAAAAAGTCGACAAAGAGCCCAAATCCCGCCTCGGCCGTCCAAACTCCATGCAAACACACACATAGCAATGTGTAGGTATTAGACACGAGCTAAAACTTATGAGACTCGATTCCAACATATGGAGGCCGAGTTATCGCCCAATTTGCAAAACTCGTCAACACTTATGCAAAAAACCGAAAAAGATCCCATAACCCGCCTCGGCTGTTCAAACGCCACGCAAACACACAAATAGCACAGCGTAGATATTCTACATACGTTATAACTTACAGAACTCGATTCCGATATACGGAGGCCGAGTTATCGCTCAGTTTGCAAATCTAGCCAACACTTAGGCAAAAAACCGAAAGAAAGCCCATAACCCGCCTCGGCCGTCCAGATGCCACACAAACACATACATAGCATCGCGTAGGTTTTAGACACGCGTTACAGCTTACGGGAATAGATTTTGACATACGGAGGTCGAGTTATTTCCCAATTTGCAAAACTCGCCAACACTTAGGCAAAAAGTCGAAAAAGATCCCAAAACCCGCCTCGACCATCCAAGCGCCGTACAAACACACAATTAGCACCGGTTAGGTATTAGACACGCATCACAGATTACGGGACTCGAATCTGACATACGAAAATCGAGTTATCGCCCAGTTTGCAAAAAAATTCGTTAACACTTAGGCAAAATGCCAAAAAACAATCCAAACACGCCTCAGTCTTCCAAATGCCACGAAAACACACACATAACACCACGTAGGTTTTATACACGCGCCACAACTTATGGGACTCAATTCCGATATACGGAGGCAGAGTTATTGTCCAATTTGCAAAACTCGCCAACAGTTAAGAAAAAAGCCAAAAAAGAGCCCCAAACCTGTCTCGACTGTTTAACCGCCATGCAAACACACACATAGCACCGCGTAGGTATTAGACAAGCGTTACAACTTACGAGACTTGATTCTGACATACGGAGGCCGAGTTATCGTCCGGTTTGCAAAACACGCGAACAGTTAGACAAAAAGCCAAAAATGAGGCAAAAACCCGCCTCGGCCGTCCAAATGCCATGCAAACACACACAAATTACCACGCAGGTTTTAGACACGCGCCACAACTTACGGGACTCAATTTCGATATACGGAGGCCGAGTTATTGTCCAGTTTGCAAAATTCGCCAACACTTAAGTAAAAAGCCGAAAAAGAGCCCAAAACCTGCCTCGCCTGTCTAAACGCCATGCAAGCCCACACATAGCACCGCGTAGGTATTAGACACGCGTTACAACTTACGGGACTCGATTCCGACATACGGAGGCCGAGTTATCGTCCAGTTTGCAAATCTCGCTAACACTTATGCAAAAAGCTGAAAAAGAGCCCATAACCCTCCCCAGCCGTCCAGATGCCATGGAAACACATACATAACATCGCGTAGGTATTAGACACGCGCTACAACATTCGGGACTCGATTTTAACATACGGAGGTCGAGTTATTGCCCAGTTTGTAAAACTCGCCAACACTTAGGCAAAAAACCGACAAAGATCCCAAAACCAGCCTCGACCGTCCAAGCGTGGCACAAATACACAATTAGCACCGGTTAGGTATTGGACACGCGTCACAATTTATGAGACTCAATTCCGACATATGAAGGCGAGTTATCGCCCAGTTTGTAAAACTCGTCAACACTTAGGTAAAATGCTAAAAAACAACCCACACGCCTCAGTCGTCCAAACACCACGGAAACACACACATAGCACCACGTAGGTTTTAGACACGCGCCAAAACTTACGGGAGTCGATTCTGATATACGGAGGCCGAGTTATTGTCCAGTTAGCAAAACTCGTCAAAACTTAAGAAAAAAGCCAAAAAAGAGCCCCAAACCTGCCTCGACTGTCTAAACGCCATACAAACACACACATAGCACCGCGTAGGTATTAGACACGCGTTAAAACTTATGAGACTCGATTTTGACATACAGAGGTCAATTTATCGTCAGTTTGCAAAACACGCCAACACTTAGACAAAAAGCCAAAAAGAGCCCCAAACCTGCGTCGACTGTTTAAACGCCATGCAAACACACACATAGCACCGTGTAGGTATTAGACACGCGTTACAACTTACGGGACTCGATTTTTGACATACGGAGGTCGAGTTATTGCCCATTTTGTAAAACTCGCCAACACTTAGACAAAAAGCCGAAAAAGAACCCAAAACCCGCCTCGGCCGTCCAAGCGCCATGCAAACACATACGTAGCACCGCGTAAGTATTAGACACGCGTCATAACTTACGGGACTCGATTCTAATATACGAAGGCCGAGTTATCGCCCAGGTTGCAAAACTCGTCAACACTTAGGCAAAAAGCCAAAAAAAAACCCAAACACGCCTCAGTCGTCCAAACGCCATAGAAACACACACATAGCACCGCGTAGGTTTTAGACATGCGCCATAACTTACGGGACTCGATTCCGATATAGGGAGGCCGAGTTATTTTCCAGTTTGCAAAACTCGTCAATACTTAAGCAAAAAGCCGAAAAAGAACCCAAAACATACCTCGCCTGTCTAAACGCCATGCAAACACACATAACACCGCGTAAATATTAGACATGCATTACAACTTACGGGACTCGATTCCGACATACGGAGGCCGAGTTATCGTCCAGTTTGAAAACTCGCCAATATTTAGGCAAAAAGTCAAAAAAGAGCCCAAAACCAGCCTCGGCCATCCAAACGCCATGCAAACACACACATAGCACCGTGTAGGTATTAGACACGTGCTACAACTTATGGGACTCGATTCCAACATACGGAGGCCGAGTTATCGCCCAGTTTGCAAAACTCGCCAACACTTTGGCAAAAAATCGAAAAAGAGCCCATAACCCGCCTCGGCCGTTCAAACGCCACGCAAACACACATATAGCACCGCGTAGGTATTATACACCGTTATAACTTACGAGACTCGATTTCGATATACAGAGGCCGAGTTATCATCCAGTTTGAAAAACACGCCAACACTTAGACAAAAAGCCAAAAAAGAGCCCCAAACCTGCCTTGACTGTTTAAACGCCATGCAAACACATACATAACACCGCGTAGGTATTAGACATGCGTTACAACTTACGAAACTCGATTTTTGACATACAGAGGTCGAGTTATTGCCCAGTTTGCAAAACTCGTCAACACTTAGACAAAAAGCCAAAAAAGAACCCAAAACTCGACTCGGCCGTCCAAGCGCCACGCAAACACATTCATAGCACCGCGTAAGTATTAGACACGTATCACAACTTACGGGACTCGATTCCGATATACTAAGGCCGAGTTATCGCCCAGGTTGCAAAACTCGTCAACACTTAGTCAAAAAGTCAAAAAATAACCCAAACACGCCTCAGTCGTCCAAACGCCATGGAAACACACACATAGCACCACGTAGGTTTTATACACCCGCCACAACTTACGGGACTCGATTCCGATATACGGAGGCCGAGTTATTGTCCAATTTACAAAACTCGCCAACAGTTAAGAAAAAAGCCAAAAAAGAACCCCAAACCTGCCTCGGCCGTCCAAACGCCATGCAAACACACACATAGTATCGTGTAGGTAATAGACACGTGTTACAACTTACAGGACTCGATTCTGATATACGGAGGTCGAGTTATCGCTAAGTTTTTAAATCTCGCCAACACTTAGGCAAAAAACCGAAAAAGTGTCCATAACCCGCCTCGGCCGTCCAGATGCCACGCAAACACACACATAGCACCGTGTAAGTATTAGACACTCGTTACAACTTACGAGACTCAATTTTGACATACGGAGGTCGAGTAATCGCCCAGTTTGTAAAACTAGCCAACACCTAGGCAAAAAGCCAAAAAAGAGCCCAAAACACGTCTCAGCCGTCCAAGCGCCACACAAATACACACATAGCACCGCGTAAATATTAGACACGCGTCACAACTTATGGGTCTCGATTCTGATATACGAAGGTCGAGTTATCGCCCAGTTTAAAAAACTCGTCAATATTTAGGCAAAAAGCCAAAAAAGAATCCAAAACCCGCCTCATCCGTCCAAACACCACGCAAACACACACATATCACCACGTAGGTTTCAGACACGCGCCACAACTTACGGGACTCGATTCCGATATACGGAAGCCGAGTTATTGTCCAGTTTGCAATACTAGCCAACACTTAAGTAAAAATCCGAAAAAGAGCCCAAAACCTGCCTCGCCTGTCTGAACGCCATGCAAACCCACACATAGTACCACGTAGGTATTAGACACGCGTTACAACTTACGGGACTCGATTCTGACTTACGAAGGCCGAGTTATCGTTCAGTTTGCAAAACTCGCAAACACATAGGCAAAAAGTCGAAAAAGAGCCCAAAACCCGCCTCGGCCGTCCAAACGCCATGCAAACACACACATAGCACCGTGTAGGTATTAGACACGTGCTACAACTTACAGGTCTCGATTCCGATATACGGAAGACGAGTTATTGTCCAGTTTGCAAATCTCGCAAACACTTAGGCAAAAAACAAAAAAAGAGCCCATAACCAGCCTCGGCAGTTCAAACGCCACGCAATCACACACATAGCACAACGTAGGTATTATAAATGCGTTATAACTTACGGAACTCTGATGAGTAGGTTTTATACCTATGAATCCGATATTATTAAACTTAATTATTGTTATATTTAATTGTTTTTTTAGGATCTTTTTATGTGTTTTGTGTTTATTTGTTGTAGATTGGAGCTGGAGGGACGAATTGGTCATTTCGGAGAAGAAAAAGGACAAAAATCATGAAAATTAAAGCTGAGTGGCATTTCTGTAATTACATGGTCCTGGTCAAGCGCCTAGGCGCTTGAAAATGCCCTATGATGAGCGCCTAGGCGCTCTAGTGCGTAATAATATATGTTTTTATACTGCCAAGTGGGTTTTTGAAGCCAAATAGGAGTCTGAATGAGGGCTGAGATCAGTACAAGTAGGAGAGGACTCTAGAAAAGGAAAAAAATGAATTTTGCAAGGAATCAATCAATTTTTCAAGGGTTTTGCAGAGAGAACAAGGAAGAAAAACACGAAGGAGAATTGCAAAGGCTGAAGATCTAAGAGAGATTATTGGAGCAAATTCAGAGTTTCTTCTTCTCTTCTCTAGTTTTATCTTTTGTAACTATCTGGGATGTTTGGATTATTTATCTGGATTATGTTTTTCTTTATTATTATCATGAACTAAATTTTAATTAAGATTGCAACGGAACTTGGTATGTAGTTTAAATTGCAAGCTTCCCATTGAATGAAAGTTAGTTTTTATTGAATTGTTTATTATATCTTATGTTTATTGATTAATTGTTTGGCCAACAATTACTGTGATAATCTATATAAAATTGGAAGATGGAGTATAGATTGAGATCTGGATATGATAACATCTGTTCATATAATCTGAATAGGGTTAATATGATTAGCGTGTAGGATAGGAATATACTTATGTGTCTTTTGTATCCATTGAAAGAATTTGTACATAAACCCTAATTAACTTGATTCACATAGGAATATAGTGAGTTGATTAACTGGGGTGTTCCTTGTAATTCCGCATCTTAAAGATTGGATTTAGGAGGATTTGTTCTCGTGTCTTTGGAAGAAGTGCGTGAATATTCATAAAGCATTCTTGGATAACAATTCATATTAATTGATTTATTTTAAATGGGAAGTAAGTTAGTTTAAATGAAATACCAAGGGAAGTTGTAATCTTAAACTGTTAAATCTGCAGTTATTCTTATGAAATTTTGATTTTAATTATTAGTTTGTTAAGTTTAATTTTCAAATCACAAACAAAATTTTCTTAGTTTAAAATAGGATTAATTGCATTAGAGTTAGTAATTGATAAATATTAGTCTATTTACTCGTGGGAACGATATCCTTGCTTGCTGAATATTACAATTGAACGCGTATACTTGCGTGGTAAAGTGCTATTAAAAATTTAGGCAACAAGTTTTTGGCGCCAGATTTGTTGCCTCACGAGGACGACATCGAGAAAAGATTTCAGCGGTTGCGTAAGTGGGTTAAAGAAACCAAAGAAGCACTTGATAAGGAAGATACTATGGCTGAAGAAGAGCAAAAAGCACTACGGGATTATGCTACGCCGCGGGTTACTGAAATTCAGTCGAGTATTACGAGACCTGCCATTACTGCTACAAGTTTTGAGATAAAACCGGGGACAATATAGATGATTCAAAATTCATGTCAGTTTGGAGGGTTACCAAACGATGATCCGAACGATCACATAGTCAGTTTTATAGAAATCTGCGATACTTTCAAGTACAATAATGTGTCAGAGGATGCAATAAGGCTAAGGCTATTTCCATTTACTCTCAGAGATAAGGCTAAGAGTTGGCTCCATTCACTACCACCAGGCTCGATCACTACATGGAATGATCTAGCCCAGAAATTTCTTGCAAAGTTTTTCCCGCCTGCAAAAATAGCAAAGTTGCGGAACGATATCTTCTCTTTCGTTCAGCACCATTCAGAATCACTATATGAAGCTTGGGAGAGATTCAAAGATTCATTGCGAAAATGTCCACACCATGGGATTCCTAAATGGCTTCAGGTGCAAACTTTTTATAACGGTTTATTCAGCAAAGTGAGATCGAGTATAGACGCTGCAGCAGGAGGAGCTATTATGGCCAAGAATTGTGACGAGGGGTATCAGTTGCTTGAAACCATGGCAGCTAATAATTATCAATGGCCAACAGTAAGAACAACTCCGCCAAGGACAGTCAGAGTGTATGAAGTGGATGCGATGACAGCATTGTCAGCTCAAGTGACAGCTCAGATTTCTGCTCTTACAAAGAAGATAGATGCACTTGGGGTACAACCAGTTCAGAAAATGGAAACGATATGTGAAATATGTGCGGGTAACCACTCAAGTGATCAATGCGCAATAAATCCTGAATCAATTCAGTTTGTTTCCAATTATAACAGGCAGCAGGGCAGTTATTCAAATAACTACAATTCAGGAGTGAGAAACCACCCGAATTTTTCTTGGAGTAATAATCAGTCACATGCTCAAGCCCAAGCTCCAAGGCAAACATATCCACCTGCATTTTAGCCACATCAACAAACTCAACAACACCCACAACCTCATCAACCTGATAAGTTATCACAAATGGAAGAATTGTTGGCAAGATTGGCAACTCAATTTGAAGCCACAACTAAAAACCAATCAGCGGCAATCAAGAATTTTGAGAATCAAATGGGGCAAATGGCTAATGCTTTGAATACTAGAGCTCCAGGTTCTTTACCTAGTGATACGGAGAAAAATCCAAGGAATGATGGAAATGAGCACTGTAAGGCAGTTACACTCAGAAGCGGAAAGGAGTTGACTACAGATTTGGACGGACACAAGAAAATAATTTCTGCTGAGGATGGTGAACAAGAGAGTGGAAATTCGGAACGTAAATCTGGGGAAAAAGTTGTGACAAAATAACAAGAAGATAAGCAAACAACAGTTATACCACCTGTGCCGTTTCCTCAAAGATTTCAAAAGCAGAAATTAGATAGACAATTTTCAAAATTTTTAGAAGTGTTCAAAAAGCTGCAAATCAACATTTCATTCGCAGATGCTTTAGAACAAATGCCTAGTTATGCAAAATTTATGAAAGATATTTTAGCAAGAAAGAGGAAGCTAGGGGAGTTCGAAACTGTAGCATTAACAGAAGAATGTAGCGCAATTCTGCAAAGAAAGTTACCACCGAAGTTGAAGGATCCGGGTAGCTTTACAATACCGTGCACGATTGGGGCCCAGTTCTTTAACAGATGTTTGTATGATTTGGGTGCAAGTATTAATTTGATGCCACTTTC
The DNA here is from genome assembly GCA_020205505.1 of Panax japonicus. NCBI lineage: Eukaryota > Viridiplantae > Streptophyta > Magnoliopsida > Apiales > Araliaceae > Panax > Panax japonicus. The sequence continues at coordinate 48,296,977 of CM035107.1, forward strand.
GATCTACACTCAGTTAGGATTACCAGAGCCAAAGCCAACGAATATCTCTCTACAGCTCGCAGATAGATCAGTGACATACCCTAGGGGCATTGTGGAAGACATATTAGTAAAGGTGGACAAATTCATATTTCCAGCTGACTTCATTGTGTTGGACTACGAAGAGGATAAAAACATACCCATTATCCTTGGAAGACCGTTTTTAGCCACTGGAAGGACATTAATTAATGTACAAAAGGGAGAGTTAACAATGAGAGTTCAAGATGAAGAAGTAACTTTTAATGTTTTCAAGGCTATGAAATTTCCGAAGGAAGAGGAAGAGTGTTTAAGAGTTGATCTAATTGAAGAAGCAACTGAAGAGGTATTTAGTGAATCTGTGAATGAAAACCCTCTTGAAACCGCATTGGTTAGTGAAAATTTATATGATGATTCAACTGTGATGGAATGGGTCCAAATGTTAGATTCAACTCCAAAGTTCACACGATGTCTACAAAAATTTGAACCTCTGGATTATCGGGGAAAGCTAGATGAAAAGGTGACATCATCCGTAGAAGAACCGCCTACCTTGGAACTTAAGCCATTGCCTAACCACCTCCGGTACACCTACCTTGGTTCTTCTTCTTCCTTGCCAGTCATTATTTCCGCATCACTTGATAAGGTTCAAGAAGAAAAGCTACTAAGGGTACTTCGACAATACAAGACTGCTCTTGGATGGACTATTGAAGATATCAAGGGAATAAGCCCATCAATTTGTATGCACAAGATCTTGTTGGAAGACGAAGCGAAACCAACTATTGAACAACAACCAAGACTCAATCCAATCATGAAGGAAGTTGTTAAAAAGGAAATCATTAAATGGTTGGATGCAGGAATTATCTACCCTATCTCAGATAGCTCATGGGTAAGTCCGGTTCAATGCGTGCCAAAGAAAGGGGGAATGACAGTAGTTGCAAATGAGCAGAATGAATTGATCCCAACGCGAACAGTTACTGGTTGGCGGGTGTGTATGGATTACAAAAAGTTGAATAAGGCCACTCGTAAGGACCATTTTCCTCTACCATTCATAGATCAGATGTTGGACAGGCTTGCAGGGCACGAGTATTATTGCCTCTTGGATGGATACTCAGGCTATAACCAGATTGCCATTGCACCCGAGGATCAGGAGAAAACAACATTCACATGCCCATATGGCACTTTTGCTTTTCGCAGAATGTCTTTTGGGTTATGTAATGCACCAGCAACATTTCAACGGTGTATGATGGCTATTTTTTCAGATATGGTTGAACAAAATCTTGAGGTATTTATGGATGATTTTTCAGTTTTTGGGGATTCGTTTGATTATTGTTTGGAAAATCTCACTCTCGTGCTCAAAAGGTGTATGGAAACGAATTTGGTTTTAAACTGGGAGAAATGTCACTTTATGGTGCAAGAAGGGATAATCTTGGGTCACCGAGTATCATCAAAAGGAATTGAGGTTGATAGAGCAAAAATCGAAACCATCGAGAACCTGCCACCACCAATTTCTGTAAAGGGTATTCGAAGTTTTTTGGGACACGCTGGTTTCTATAGACGATTTATCAAAGACTTCTCCAAAATCACAAAACCACTTTGCAATCTTTTGGAGAAGGATGTCTCATTCAACTTTGATCAAGCATGTCTGGAAGCTTTTGATGTGTTAAAGAAGAAATTAGTTACCGCACCGGTAATCATAGCACCAGATTGGAAAATCCCGTTCGAATTAATGTGTGATGCTAGTGACTATGCGATTGGTGCAGTTCTTGGCCAACGAAAAGATAAAAATTTTCACGCTATATACTATGCTAGTAAGACATTGACGGATGCTCAACTGAATTATACCACTACCGAGAAGGAGCTATTAGCAGTTGTTTATGCATTTGATAAATTTCGTTCATATTTGATTGGAACAAAGGTGATTGTGTTTACAGATCATTCGGTAATTAAGTACTTAATAGCAAAGAAAGATGCAAAGCCGAGATTAATTAGATGGGTATTATTGCTACAAGAGTTTGACTTGGAAATCCGGGACCGAAAAGGAACAGAAAATCAGGTTGCTGATCATTTATCACGGTTAGAGAATTCAGAACTAAAGAAAAATGACACAACAGTGATCAACGAATTTTTTCCGGATGAACAGCTATTTACGGTAAGGATGGATACACCATGGTATGCAGATTATGTAAATTTCATTGTCAGTAAGGTGTTTCCGCCTGATTTGACAAGCCAGCAGAAGAAGAAATTTCTCCATGATGTGAAACAGTATTTATGGGATGAGCCATTCTTATTTAAACAATGTGGCGATCAAGTAATAAGAAGGTGCGTCCCGAAAGTTGAAATGGAGAGTATTCTATACCAATGTCATGCATCTGACTATGGTGGACATTTTGGGGGAGAAAGAATGGCAGCTAAAGTGCTTCAATGTGGATTTTTCTGGCCAACACTCTTCAAAGATGCCCGTGTGTTTTCGTTAAAATGTGACAGATGCCAAAGAGTTGGTAATATATCAAAGCGACACGAGATGCCACTTAATATGATCCTGGAAGTCGAATTGTTTGATGTTTGGGGAATTGACTTCATGGGACCATTTCCACCATCTTTCTGTAACTCCTATATACTTCTAGCGGTGGACTACGTTTCGAAGTGGGTAGAAGCTATAGCATCACCCACCAATGACGCGAAGGTTGTGATTAAGTTCATTCGGAAGAACATTTTCTCTAGATTCGACACTCCTCGTGCAATCATTAGTGATGAAGGAACACATTTCTGTAATAAGCAGTTTTCAGCTATCCTTGCTAAGTACGGAGTCACTCATAAGATAGCTACTGCTTACCATCCACAAACAAGTGGTCAAGTCGAGGTATCTAACCGAGAAGTGAAACGAATCCTCGAGAAGATAGTGAATCCTAGTCGGAAAGATTGGTCTAGCAAGTTGGACGATGCTCTATGGGCATACCTTACAGCTTACAAAACTCCGATAGGGATGTCTCCATACAGGTTAGTTTATGGGAAGGCATGCCATCTTCCAGTTGAACTCGAACATAGTGCTTATTGGGCAATTCGGAAGTTAAACCTTGATATATCTGCTGCGGGAGAGAAGCGCCTCTTACAATTGAATCAAATGGATGAATTCAGACTCCAATCGTATGAGAACGCGAAGTTATATAAAGAAAAGATTAAGAGATGGCATGATGAGAAAATTCTGGAAAGAAAGTTTGAAGCAGGTCAAACAGTGTTATTATACAATTTGAGGCTTAAACTGTTTCCTGGAAAGTTGAAATCTCGATGGTCTGGGCCATTTATAATTTCAAAAGTCTATCCTCATGGAGCTGTAGAAGTGGAAGACCCGTATTCAAAACGTAAATTTAAAGTCAACGGTCAAAGATTGAAGCACTACTATGGGGGTTGTTTTGATCGTGAAAAGACATCGGTCAACCTTGCTAATTAGAACAGAGGAGAAAGTCAGGCTGAAGACTATAAACCAAGCGCTAACTGGGAGGCAACCCAGGAAGTTTTATTGTTATTTAATATTTTTACTCTTATTAATTTACTTTCAGTTAGTTTATTTAATGACTAAACTTTGCTAGTTTAGGATTTGTTGCATACCTTGTTCTCTAACAGAAATTCAATTGATTGCAGGAAAGGAAGACAAGTAAAAGTTTAAGATTGGGGGTATTTGACGAGGTTTGGGACAAAAGTTACATGGATCAACGTTTAGGGTGGCTAGATTCGCGTTTTCGGCTTGCCATTTGCATAGATGTCACTTCAGAGCCAATTTGACTATAGCTCCGGATATTATTTCACGAAACTTCAAGAATGAAAGTTGTAGAGCTACTTTTCCTCTTTCCAGAACATCTTGAATCATCTAAATCGGAGTTCGGACGAAGAAGTTAAGGCTATTTTCCCAAAGGACGTCGGAGCAGAAAATGTAGGACAAAGGACCAAGCGCCTAGGCGCTCCAGAAAGGCACAAACCAAGCGCCTAGGCGCTCCAAGTCAGTACCTATAATGCAGCCCAAGCGTCTAGGCGCTCCACTTCAAGCCATTTCAAGCGCCTAGGCGCTCAAAGTCAGTAGTTGTTTTCCAGACCAAGCGCCTAGGCGCTTCATCCAAGCACATACCAAGCGCCTAGGCGCTCCACACGTCCAAGGGATTCTGCAAGCCACCGCCTAGGCGGTCCACACAGCACATAAACCAGCGCCTAGGCGCTCCAACATAAAAAAAAAAAAATTTAAGCTCCAAATTTGGGCTAAACCTCTCCCATTCCAAATCAAAGACTCTCTTACTCTCCTACTCCATCTCTAACCCTCCACAACTCTAAACCATCATCTAATCTAGCCTAAACAACCAATCTTTCTATTCCAAATCCTAATCAAACACTATATCTCTACCCAAACCAAGGCAACTAAGTTCCATATTGTCATCCTTCTTCACCAATTCGGGATTCCACTTGCATTCAAGCCACATCTACTTAAAGTAAAGGTTCAAAGCTCAAATTGCTCATCCAACTTTGATTGAACATCATATTTGGCTATACCCAAGTAAGTACACAAGATTTGATTGCAAATTATTTGGATTCACTTGGATAATAGTTAGGTTAGTACTTTGAAGCTAGTTTCTATCATTGTGTTGGCTCAATTGGGTGTGGGTACTCTTAATTGTTGCTTGAGTTGCCTTGGATGTATAGTGTGTTTAGTAATTGCAAAAATTGGTGAAAATTAAGTTTGGGGGAGTGCATACCAATAGTATTCCAAATCTGTGCACACCAAGTGTTTGATAGTTTGTCACAAAGAGGATTTTGGCTCTCCTAAGTCATTGAGTATCATTTGGGTTGGCAAGAACTTAGTACATAATACTATGGCAACTAAGAGACAAAGAGGAGAGACTTCAGGCACTTCGCAAAAGTATGACAAAAAGAGATTTACAAGTGCTAAAGCGTCCGACAGATATTACAATGTACTTTCTAATAAAGCACTAATTCCCGAGCGTGGATTATTGCCCGAGATAGAAGATGGGGAATTATTACAAATGATTGGGAGTAGAAGATGGGTGAACTTTACAGCCCAACCGGATGCATCAGTTGTTAAGATAGTTAAGGAATTCTACGCCAATGCAATAGATCATGTTGGTAACGTAATTTGGGTTCGAGGTAAATCTGTGGAGGTCAGTTTTGGGTCAATAAATGCTTATTACGGCTTGAACACGATACCCAACAATGGATACATGCAATATTTACAACACGAGCTAGACTACAGTGAAATCATTCAAGCCTTGTGTGTACCTGGAACAACATGGAAATTAACTGATCAACAAGAAGCTGTGTTGTTCCCCGTATCCAAACTAAGCATTTATGGGAAAGCATGGCAAGCCTTTATTTGTGCCAAGATGATGCCCTGTAGGCATATGAGTGATGTTGTAAATCAAAGGGCAGCACTGCTTTTCTGCATTGCATCAGGAAAAATTATAGATGTGGGCCAAGTTATTCATGATTCCATTGACAAAGCAATTCGAGGAGGGACCTCAGGTGGATTACCACACCCATCTTTGATCACAGGACTGTGCCAACAAGCTGGGGTAAAATGGGATGCCGAGGAAGCTACACAGCCTCCTTTAGCCGCAATTGACCACTCGCTTATTAAGAAGTACAAGGTATGGGGTAGGGGGATACCACACCCGAGAGGGTTAGGATTCATTATTGCTCCTCCCGAGCCTGCAGCCGAGCCTATTCACCAATTACACGAGAATCCTCCTGCAGCTGGAAGTTCTGAGCAACCACCTAATTTTTATGAAGATATCCGTCGCGATTTGAGAAATCAAACTAGAAGAATCGACATGGTTGCCACTCGAGTTCAGGAAGGTTTTGACCGAATGGAAAGAAATCAGGATAGTTTAGCTCAGCGGCAAACGGAGGTGTATCAGAATTTTAGTGCCGTATTTCTTGAAATGTTTGCCCGCATGAATCCAGGTGCCGCTCCCTACCAATTTCCACCATTGTCTGCATACCCCCCAGATGAAGAAGAAGACGAGGAAGAAGATTCTGACGAGGAATAAAGCTTCTATCTTTCAGGGAAGTCCTCAGTGCTTAATTTCTTAAATTTTATTTGTTATATACAATGAGGACATTGCATAGATTAAGTTTGGGGGTGTAAGTTTCCAGCTCCAGTTCATGCATGTAGTATTCATCTAGTGCATTCATATAGTATTTAGTTAATAGTTTTTCATGTAGTTTGCATTCATTTAAAAAAAAAAAAAATTTAAGTCTGTTTTGCATATAGTAGTTTTTGCATGTTTCCAGCTGTTAGATAGTTTAAGTCTGTTTTGGCCAGTGATGAGATTGGAATTGAGTAGACAAGTATAGTATTGTCTGTTAAGACTTTGATGTGAATTCTTGTCATGATTTAAATCTATACCTGTTTGAAACTGGTATAATAAGGATAGCACAGTAAAAACAATCATGTTGACTGATTGAGTTTAAATTGACACATAATGGACTTCTAGAGGATAATGCTAGTTTGAATGAATGAAAGACATGAATAGGCGAAGATGACTAAATTTAGATAAAAACTTAAGTTTGGGGGAAAAATTTGGGATATATAAGCTAAAAAAAAAAAGAAAAAAAAAGAAAAATAATACCGTGGCTAGTTTTGTTTCGGGGTCTTTGTTACTTGAGCAAGTACACCCGAAGGGGGATCTTAAAACCTAGCGCCCTAAGGTCTTATATGGTCTGGGAGTCATTGGTCGAAAGCTCGCTAAGGGGTAGCACTGTTAGCCTAATGGAATGAGACATTGCACAGTCATGGTTAAAAAAAATATATATATTAAAAAAAATAATAAAATAAAAAAATAATAATAAAACGGGAAAAGAGCAAAAAACCTCCGTAAAGCATAATAAAGCATAAGTATCCCAGATTAGACTCTTGAACTTGGTGGATGTTTGACTTTAGTTGGTTTTTGTTTGTTCGTGAATTTTGTGAGTTTACACTGTATGATTCCTTTAAAGAGATTTATTATGTGTTGTATTTAGCATCATATCAGTTAGCATGGATGTTAAGCACACACACACTATATCAATAATAACAGGTTAAGATTTGATGACTGACGAGGAAATTATTAATCTGTTTTGATATGATGTACTATCATGTTTATTGTGATTTCTCTGAGGCTTGATGAATAGATTTTGTTCTGTTTGACTGCTGGAATGTAGGCATTTAGATAGCTGCATTTGCATTGCATATTTAGCCATTGCATTGTGTTGTGTTGCTTGGGGATAAGCAATTGGTTAAGTTTGGGGGTATTTGATGAGTAGGTTTTATACCTATGAATCCGATATTATTAAACTTAATTATTGTTATATTTAATTGTTTTTTTAGGATCTTTTTATGTGTTTTGTGTTTATTTGTTGTAGATTGGAGCTGGAGGGACGAATTGGTCATTTCGGAGAAGAAAAAGGTCAAAAATCATGAAAATTAAAGCTGAGTGGCATTTCTGTAATTACATGATCCTAGTCAAGCGCCTAGGCGCTCTAGTGCGTAATAATGTACGTTTTTATGCTGCCAAGTGGGTTTTTGAAGCCAAATAGGAGTCTGAATGAGGGCTGAGACCAGTACAAGTAGGAGAGAACTCTAGAAAAGGAAAAAAAACGAATTTGCAAGGAATCAATCAATTTTTCAAGGGTTTTGCAGAGAGAACAAGGAAGAAAAACACGAAGGAGAATTGCAAAGGCTGAAGATCTAAGAGAGATTATTGGAGCAAATTCAGAGTTTCTTCTTCTCTTCTCTAGTTTTATCTTTTGTAACTATCTGGGATGTTTGGATTATTTATCTGGATTATGTTTTTCTTTATTATTATCATGAACTAAATTTTAATTAAGATTGCAACGGAACTTGGTATGTAGTTTAAATTGCAAGCTTCCCATTGAATGAAAGTTGGTTTTTATTGAATTATTTATTATATCTTATGTATATTGATTAATTGTTTGGCCAACAATTACTGTGATAATCTATATAAAATTGGAAGATGGAGTATAGATTGAGATCTGGATATGATAACATCTGTTCATATAATCTGAATAGGGTTAATATGATTAGCGTGTAGGATAGGAATATACCTATGTGTCTTTTGTATCCATTGAAAGAATTTGTGCATAAACCCTAATTAACTTGATTCACATAGGATTATAGTGAGTTGATTAACTGGGGTGTTCCTTGTAATTCCGCATCTTAAAGATTGGATTTAGGAGGATTTGTTCTCGTGTCTTTGGAAGAAGTGCGTGAATATTCATAAAGCATTCTTGGATAACAATTCATATTAATTGATTTATTTTAAATGGGAAGTAAGTTAGTTTAAATGAAATACCAAGGGAAGTTGTAATCTTAAACTGTTAAATCTGCAGTTATTCTTGTGAAATTTTGATTTTAATTATTAGTTTGTTAAGTTTAATTTTCAAATCACAAACAAAATTTTCTTAGTTTAAAATAGGATTAATTGCATTAGAGTTAGTAATTGATAAATATTAGTCTATTTCCTCGTGGGAACGATATCCTTGCTTGCTGAATATTACAATTGAACGCGTATACTTGCGTGGTAAAGTGCTATTAAAAATTTAGGCAACAAACTCGATTCCGATATACGGAGGCCGAGTTATCGTCCAGTTTGCAAATCTCACCAACACTTAGGCAAAAAGCTGAAAAAGAGCCCATAATCCTCCTCGGCCGTCCAGATGCCACACAAACATATACATAGCACCGCGTAGGTATTAGACACGCGTTACAACGTACGGGACTCGATTTTGACATACGGAAGTCGAGTTATTGTCCAGTTTGCAAAACTCGCCAACACTTAGGCAAAAAGCCGAAAAAGATTCCAAAACCCGCCTCGACCGTCCAAACGCCGCACAAACACACAATTAGCACCTGTTAGGTATTAGACACGCGTCACAACTTACGGAACTCAATTTCGACATACGAAGGCCGATTTATTGCCCAGTTTGCAAAACTCGTCAACACTTAGGCAAAAAACCAAAAAAGAACCCAAACATGCCTCAGTCGTCCATACGCCACGGAAACACACACATAACATCACGTAGGTTTTAGACACGTGCCACAACTTACGGGACTCGATTTCGATATACGGATGCCGAGTTATTGTCTATTTTGCAAAACTCGTCAACACTTAAGAAAAAAGCCAAAAAAGAGCCCCAAACCTGCCTCGACTGTCTAAACACCATGCAAACACACACATAGCACCGCGTAGGTATTAGACACGCGTTACAACTTACGAAACTCGATTTTGATATACGGAGGCCGAGTTATCGTCCAGTTTGCAAAACTCGCCAACACTTAGACAAAAAGCCAAAAAAGAGCATCAAACCTGCCTCGACTGTCTAAACGACATGCAAACACACACATAGCACCGCGTAGGTATTAGACACGCGTTATAACTTACGAGACTCAATTCAGATATACGGAGGGCGAGTTATCATCCAGTTTGCAAAACTCGCCAACACTTAGACAAAAAGTTAAAAAAGAGGCCAAAACCCGCCTCGGCCGTCCAAACGCCATGCAAACACACACATAGCACCGCGTAGGTTTTAGGCACGTGTTACAACTTACGAGACTCGATTCCGACATACGGAGGCCGAGTTATCGGCCAGTTTGTAAAACTTGAAAACACTTAGGCAAAAAACCAAAAAAAACTCATAACCCGCTTCGGCCGTCCAAATGCCACGCAAAAACACACATAGCACCAGGTAGGTATTAAACACCCGTCACAACTTACGGGAGTCAATTCCGATATACGGAGGCCGAGTTATTGTTCAGTTTACAAAACTCACCAACACTTAGACAAAAAGCCAAAAAAGAGCCCAAAACTTGCTTCAGCCGTCCAAACGCCACGCAAACACACACATAGCATCGCGTAGGTACTAGACATGCATTACAACTTACGAGACTCAATTCTGATATACGGAGGACGAGTTATCGCCCAGTTTGCAAAAACTAGCCAACACCTAGGTAAAAAGACGAAAAAGAGACCAAAACCCGCCTCGGCCATCCAAACGCAACACAAACACACACATAACACCGCGTAGGTATTAGACACGCGTTACAACTTACGGGACTTGATTCCTACATACGGAAGCCGAGTTATCGCCCAGTTTGCAAAACTCGCAAACACTTAGGCAAAAAGTCGAAAAGAGCCCATAACCCGCCTCAGTCGTCCAAACGTCACGCAAACACACATGGCACCGCATAGGTATTAAATAACGTGTTACAACTTACGGAACTTGATTTCGACATACGGAGGCCGAGTTATCGTCCAGTTTGCAAAACTCTCCAACACTTAGGCAAAAAGTCGAAAAAGAACCCAAAACCCGCCTCGGACGTCCAAACGCCATGCAAACACACACATAGCACCGCGTAGGTATTAAACACGCGTTACAACTTACGGGTATTGATCCCGACATACGGAGGCTGAGTTATCGCTGAGTTTTGCAAAACTCGCCAACACTTAGGCAAAAAATCGAAAAAAGGGCCTATAATAAAAATCGAAAAAGGGCCTATAATTCTTCTCGGCAATTCAAACGCCACACAAACACACATATAGCACCGCGTAGGTATTATACATGCGTTATAACTTACGGAACTTGATCTATACGGAATCCTTAAGTTCTTCTAACATCGTTCGCTGAAAATGTTTTTCATTTAAAGCAAACGTGAGCATTCAATTGCCCAGCAAGTCATAACAGTTGAACATACAATTGAGCATTCAATTACCCATCCGTTTACCCATCGGTTCGATCCGCAGTTTCTTTTCTTAGTTTGGGCCTTAACCCTAATTCTTATTGGGCCTTACTTGGGCTTAACTTCACAAAACATTGGGCTTGACTTAATCCAAGTCCAATTAGATTCTACAAAGTCCATGAACTCAAAGTCCATTAAGACTAATCGTATTCTACGCATTCTATTCTCGTATTCTCTTCGTATATCGTTCGTACGATATTCGTATTATACGTCGTACTAATCTTCGTACTATACTCGTATAATAACTCGTATCATACTCGTATTTCTCACGCATAATAACCCTAGTTATTATACGTACTCATTACATTCTCGGAACTCACTTTCCCTAACCCTTAGTGTAACACCCCCTTTCCAAAATAGAAAGAGAGGTTACTCAAAACACAACAAAACTAAGAAAGATCACAGGGCTCTAAACCACAAAAGAATAATCTCATAATAATTCAATGTCATAAGACAAACCATAATAAATACCACACTGGCTCAATCCACAATCTAAAATAATTATTACAACTTTAAATAAATCAATGTATCGAAACCTAACAAAATATATCAAAACTATTGGATTAAAGGAAGCTCTCGTCACACTTGCCCTTGGTCCCCCTGATTACCTGCCGGAAGAAAAACACAGCATGAGCCAAATGCCCAGTACGGATATAGAATACAATTAATAAACCGAAATAACTAACTCAATTTAAATGAAATGAGATGAAATGAACTGAAACGAAACGAACAAAACTAACACAACGAAATAATAGGTTGAATCAAATGGTTGGGTGTTATTTCATACCGAGCTCAAAACAAATAGTAATATACCTTGCCACATAGGCAAGTCAAATAATGCCACACAGACAAGTCAAATAATGCCACACAGGCAATCAAAATAATGCCACACAGGCAATCACACATCAGACTGCGCAATCCAGATGTGTGCAAATCAGAAGGTGTGTTTGGCACAAACATCACCAATCCGCAGAACAGAACAGAACAGAAAACTAGGGTCGACCCATACGCCTCCCATAACAAAACACCAAATGGCCAACTCCCACCGGAGCACAAAACGGAGACGTCATGGACTGATCACACCGCCACGGAAGGTGTGATGCCTCGGTGCCAAGAGGACATGCATGTGGTACCCCCACAGGTGGTTATAGCTCAGGTATACCCTACGGTATTCTAACAAAATATAATGTCACAACACATGCGACAAAATATCAACACAAAGGGATTCTAACATGTACATGTTAAATCGAACGAATCAACACAAGTCTCTAAAATATACTAACATGTACATCACTATAAATATAAAAATAAAACTTAGACATGACACACTAGTCTAAAGAGTACAATGTGAGTTCTAATACAATGCCAAAATAAATTTATCACAATAAATTGACAAGGAACAATTATGAGAGACAATACTAGATTTCGAAACAAATAAAGAAACGAACGAATTAAAAATAAATGAGTCTCGCTGAAAAAGTACGGAAGCCGTACCTGGATTAAGCAATGTAATACCCACAGTATATTCCAAAAATTCGTTTAGACTCTCGCCGTTCAATCTAAATAATTTAATAAAATTTTATTACAATCCAATCATTAATAACATAATACTATTAAATTTATTATTATAAACTTTTATAACTATGTCAGCAAAATTAATTAATTTAAATTAATATACATAACTTCAATTTAACTTACCAATTCTGATTTATAAGTTTTATGGCCAATACTTATTAAAATACAATATAAATATAATACACGAACAAAACAAAAAAGATTAAAAAAACAAAGTGAAAACGTCACCTGCAATGATGCAGGTGGTGGATAAATCTAATTCTTATATATATATATATATATATATATATATATATATATATATATATATATATATATATGTAATGATGGTCTTGCTGCACTAGGTAAATATACATATATATTACATATATAGAATAACCTGTAGCCAAACTTTATATATATATAACGTCAAAAGCAATAATATACCTAATAAAACATAAAAACTTGACTGCCATGAATTGACATATGCATTTACATATATAACTATAAATTCTTAATTCTTATGCCATACCAGTATAATTCGATCGTCTCTTTCCTTTGTTTAGCTGCTGCGGCTGTGTTTTCTTCTTGTTCTTTTCTTTCAGACAAAAAATAGCTTAAGTATACAATAGGGTTTGTACTTTAGTTATTTATTATTAATATTTTATTAATTAATAAAATATGTTTATTAACCCTCCAAATTTTAATAGGATTTTAAAAATTACACAACTATAAATTAGACCCATTTAGTTTAAAGCCCAATTTTACCAATTAATTTATCTACACTTATTAATATTTATAAACCCATATAAATTAAAGATCACTTGACCCAAATAAAATACAAAGGCCAACTAATATGCTTTTAAAATAAAACAAAATAATAATTTAATTAATTTTTTTTTCGGGTATTACATCACCTACCCCTTAAAAATGATTCCATCCTCGGAATCAATAGAATGAACATACCTAATTATTAAAAAGATGCGGATACTCCGCTCGAATAGACTCTTCCATCTCCCATGTAGCCTCCCGCTCTGAATGATTCCTCCCCAAAACCTTAACAAATGGAATTGTCTTCCTCCTCATAATCCGTTCTTGACGATCCAAAATTGCCTCAGCTTGTTCCTCACAAGTAAGATCTTCCCGAATCTTATCGAATGGATATTGCACCACGTGCAACGGATGATAATTGTAACTTCTCAACACCGACACATGGAACACATTGTGCACATGAGCTAGTTGCGGAGGGAAGGCTAACCGATACGCAACCTCACCAACCCTCTCCAGAATCTCAAATGGGCCAATGTAACGCGGACTAAGATTTCCTTTCAACCCAAATCGCCGAATACATTTCCAAGGAGAAACTTTTAGAAACACTTGCTCATCAGGTTCAAACTCTAAAGTCCTCCTATGCTTATCAGCATAACTCTTATGCCGTGATCAAGCCGACTTCAATTTCTCCTTAGCCACCGCTACCTTTTCCGTAGTGATCTGGACCAACTCAGGCCCTTCTATGGCCCTTTCGCCAACCTGATCCCAACAAGTTGGTGCCCGACACTTTCTACCATACAATGCCTCAAAAGGAGCCATTCCAATACTTGCATGCCAGCTGTTGTTATATGCAAACTCAACTAGGCTCAAGTAATCATCCCAATTACCCGACCACTCAAGTGCACAAGACCTCAACAGGTCCTCTAATGTCTGAATAGTCCGCTCGGATTGCCCATCAGTTTGCGGATGAAAAGAAGTACTAAAGTTTAGCCGAGTGCCCCAAGCTCGTTGAAACCCTTTCCAGAACCGTGAAGTGAACCGTGGGTCCCGATCTGAAACAATAGACACCGGAGTTCCATGAAGTCTAACAATCTCCTGCTGAAAGATATATGCCAACCTGCCCACTGAGTAACCCTCATGGATAGCCAAAAAGTGTGCCGATTTGGTCAACCGGTCCACCACTACCCATATGGCATCATTCTTCTTGAAAGTCTTCGGCAACCCAGTCACAAAATCCATCGTGATATCCTCCCACTTCCACACTGGAATGTCTAACTGTTGCAACAACCCACAAGCTCGTTGATGTTCTATCTTCACTTGTTGACAAGTGAGGCACTTTCCAACATATTCAGCCACGTCTCGTTTCATCCCATTCCACCAAAAATTCTTCTTCAAATCCCTATACATCTTTGTAGAACCTGGATGAATAAAAAATGGCGAACTATGAGCCTCAGCCAACACCGCCTCCCGAATGACTGGATCGGACGGTACATACAACCGCTCACCCAACCAAATCATACCATGGTCATCAATACAAAACTCGGGATGCTTGCCCTCCTCTAAATTCTGCGTCATACTCCACAACTCCCCATCTTCCTTTTGAGCTTCTTTGACCCGCGAGATAAGAGAGGGCTCCACTCTCATACCCGCCAAAAGCCCATCTGAACTTCGTACATACAACTCCAACTCGATCCGCTCCATATCTAAAATAAGCTGAGGTTGCGTAATAAGGGCAGCTACACTCCCTGAACTCTTTCGACTAAGAGCATCTGCAACCACATTTGCCTTCCCCGGGTGATACTGAATTCTAGCATCATAATCTTTTAGAAGTTCCAACCAACGCCTCTGCCTCATATTGAGCTCCTTCTGAGTGAAAATGTATTTAAGACTTTTGTGATCAGTGAAGATATCACAAGTCTCTCCATACAAATAATGCCTCCAAATCTTTAAGGCAAAGATCACCGTTGCCAACTCCAAATCATGTGTGGGGTAGTTCACCTCATAAGGTTTAAGCTGCCTAGAAGCATAAGCAATCACCTTACCGTGTTGCATCAAAACACACCCCAAGCCCTTCTTAGAAGCATCACTATAAATCTGATAGCCTCCTGTCCCCGACGGCAATGCAAGTATAGGAGCTGTCACAAGTCGTTTCTTCAACTCCTCGAAACTCTTCTCCCGCTCTTCATTCCACATAAACTTCACGCCCTTTCTCATCAACTGAGTCAATGGTAAGGCAAACAAGGAAAACCCTTCCACAACCCGCCTATAATACCCTGCCAAACCCAAGAAACTCCTAATCTTTGTCACTGTAGTAGGTCTTGGCCATTTAGTGATAGCCTCAACCTTCGCAGGATCCACCTTAATGCCTTCGGCTGAAACAACGTGGCCCAAAAATGCAACCTGCTCCAACCAAAACTCGCATTTAGAGAATTTAGCATACAACTTCTCTTTCTGCAAAATTCCTAACACTGTGCGAAGATGCTCCTCATGCTCTTCCTTAGACTTAGAGTAAACCAAAATGTCATCAATAAAGACAATGACAAATTGGTCCAGGTATTCCCTGAACACCCGATTCATCAAATCCATAAACACCGCCGGAGCGTTAGTCACACATAATGGCATCACCAGAAACTTGTAATGCCCATATCGGGTACGAAAAGTCGTCTTAGGGATATCCTCATCCCTCACCCTCAACTGATGATAGCCCGACCTCAAGTCTATCTTCGAAAAATATTTCGCCCCCTGAAGTTGGTCAAACAAGTCATCAATCCTCGGCAATGGATACTGATTCCTGATGGTGATCTTGTTCAACTCTCTGTAGTCTATACACAGCCTCATAGACCCATCCTTCTTCTTCACAAACAAGACTGGACTACCCCACAGTGAAACACTCGGGCGAATTACACCACGATCCAACAATTCTTGCAGCTGCTCCTTCAACTCCTGCAACTCTAATGGTGCCATCCGATACGACGCCTTAGAAATAGGCTCCGCACCAGGAACAAGCTCAATAGCAAACTCTACTTCTCGCTGTGGTGGCAACCCTGACAACTCCTCAGGAAACACATCTGAAAAGTCACAAACAATTGGAACATCCTCAATATGAGACTCATCCTTAGAGGTATCCTTCACAAACGCCAAATACCCCTCACAACCCTTTGCTACCAACTTCCCAGCCTTCAAAGCTGAAATCAACTTCAACACCCTACTCGGCCGTGAACCCTGAAACACGAACTCCAGAGACTTCACATATCTAAATATGACCTTCTTCGCCTGACAATCGATAGTGGTTTGGTGCTTATCCAACCAATCCATCCCCAGAATGACGTCAAAATCGTACATACTCATCGGAATAAGATTAGCCCTACTAATCTTATCCCCAAAACTTATCGGACACCCTCGATACAAATCAGAAATAACAACAGAAGTCCCCATAGGGGTAGCAATAGACATAACAGAATTCAAAGACTGAGATGGCACACCCAGGTGCCGAACAAAAGACTGAGCAACAATAGAATGAGTAGACCCTGTATCAAATAAAATAGACGCTTCACGATTTCCAACTAAAAGAGTACCAGAAACAGTACCTGGTACACCTGCAGCCTGGTTATACGTCAAAGCAAACACTCGGCCACCCTGACGTTGACCTCCATTGCCACCATTATCACCACCTCCACCATTTCCACGTGGCCCAGCACAATCCCTAGCAATGTGACCCATCTGTCCACACAAGAAGCATGCACCGGTGAGTCTGTGGCACTGCCTCCCCGGATGATTATCCCCACAAGTAACACAAGGAGCTATCGGAATAAGATTCGGGTTACCCCCACCAGCTGGTCCTGGGTAACGACCCTGATTTTGCCCTTGCGAACGATTCTGTCCCTGTTGACGATTTTGTCCATACCAAGGTAACTGAAGTTGACGATTCTGCCCTTACTGAGGCATCTGCTGATAACCCCTATTCTGATTCTGACCGCGCCACTGCCCCTGTTGGCCACCACGATTCTTATTCAACTTACCACCCTGATTTCTCCCATGCTGAACTGAAGTTTGACCCTGCTGGTCATCTCTGTCCCTCTTTCGACTCCCTTCCGATTTAGAAGACCGAAAGTCCTGTCGCTCCATCTCAATATTCTTAGCCACATTGGCCACTGCTGACACGTCTGTAAACTTATTGTTAATAAGATGCTGACGATATCTATAATGAATCCGCCACTTGAACTTCTCCGCCTGTTCCACTGCAGTCCTTGCAGAAATTCCCGCAAAGCCTGCCAACCTAGTAAACCTCGTCATGAAATCCGTGATGGACTCATCATCTTTCTGCCGAATAGACAGATACTCTCTGGCATAGGCCTCTTTATCAGCAGCTGGGAAATACTGCTGATAAAAGACCTCACAAAACTCTACCCAGCTAAGTGCCTCAACATAACCATTACCCTTTGTTGTTTTCAACGCTTTCCACCACCTCTGCGCATCCCCTTCCAGCTTGTAAGCAGCTAGCAACACTTTCTGATTATCCGAGCACCCCAACACATCGAAAATCTTCTATAAGTGGGCAATCCAATTCTCTGCATCAATTGGAGTTGGAGCTGAACTGAATGCCTGTGGTTTCTGCTTTTGAAACCTTTCCAACCACACATACATTGGAACCACCTGCTGATCAATACCATCTGTATTCACTTCCTCTTCGTTTACATGTGGACCATTATTTCTCGGGTTCTCCTGTTCAGGAATTTTTTGTGGCAGCTGCTGCATTGCCTGTACAACCTGTGCCACCAACTGCGGTAAAGCCTGATTAACCGTCTGATTCACCAAGTTAGCCAGTTGGGCATTTATCTGATCATTAGGTTGCTCATTGGGCTGAACATCACCCCTTCCCCTATTGTTACCTCTCCTCCCAGCAACTCTAGCGGATCGAAGAGCCATCTAAGAAAGAGATCAATGAATATAAACAGAACAGATTAAAACAGATTCAAATATAGCTGAACAAAAAATCAAACTGAACAAAAACCTAACCCAGAAGTCTACCCATAACTCACAGATCAAACCTAAATAGGTTTTCTACAAGAAAGAACCTAAGCTCTGATACCAACTCTGTAACATCCCCTTTCCAAAATAGAAAGAGAGGTTACTCAAAACACAACAAAACTAAGGAAGATCACAGGGCTCTAAACCACAAAAGAATAATCTCATAATAATTCAATGTCATAAGACAAACCATAATAAATATCACACTGGCTCAATCCACAATCTAAAATAATTATTACAACTTTAAATAAATCAATGTATCGAAACCTAACAAAATATATCAAAACTATTGGATTAAAGGAAGCTCTCGTCACACTTGCCCTTGGTCCCCCTGATTATCTGCCGGAAGAAAAACACAGCATGAGCCAAATGCCCAGTACGGATATAGAATACAATTAATGAACCGAAATAACTAACTCAATTTAAATGAAATGAGATGAAATGAACTGAAACGAAACGAACAAAACTAACACAACGAAATAATAGGCTGAATCAAATGGTTGGGTGTTATTTCATACCGAGCTCAAAACAAATAGTAATATACCTTGCCACGTAGGCAAGTCAAATAATGCCACACAGACAAGTCAAATAATGCCACACAGGCAATCAAAATAATGCCACACAGGCAATCACACATCAGACTGCGCAATCCAGATGCGTGCAAATCGGAAGGTGTGTTTGGCACAAACATCACCAATCCGCAGAAACAGAACAGAACAGAAAACTAGGGTCGACCTATACGCCTTCCACAACAAAACACCAAATGGCCAACTCCCACTGGAGCACAAAACGGAGACGTCATGGACTGATCACACCGCCACAGAAGGTGTCATGCCTCGGTGCCAAGAGGACATGCCTGTGGTACCCCCACAGGTGGTTATAGCTCAGGTATACCCTACGGTATTCTAACAAAATATAATGTCACAACACATGCGACAAAATATCAACACAAAGGGATTCTAACATGTACATGTTAAATCGAACGAATCAACACAAGTCTCTAAAATATACTAACATGTACATCACTATAAATATAAAAATAAAACTTAGACATGACACACTAGTCTAAAGAGTACAATGTGAGTTCTAATACAACGCCAAAATAAATTTATCACAATGAATTGACAAGGAACAATTATGAGAGACAATACTAGATTTCGAAACGAATAACGAAACGAACGAATTAAAAATAAATGAGTCTCGCTGAAAAAGTACGAAATCCGTACCTGGATTAAGCAATGTAATACCCACAGTATATTCCAAAAATTCGTTTAGACTCTCGCCGTTCAATCTAAATAATTTAATAAAATTTTATTACAATCCTATCATTAATAACATAATACTATTAAATTTATTATTAGAAACTTTTATAACTATGTCAGCAAAATTAATTAATTTAAATTAATATACATAACTTCAATTTAACTTACCAATTCTGATTTATAAGTTTTATGGCCAAATACTTATTAAAATACAATATAAATATAATACACGAACAAAACAAAAAAGATAAAAAAAAATAAAAATAAAAACAAAGTGAAAACGTCACCTGCAATGATGCAGGTGGTGGATAAATCTAATTCTTATATATATATATATATATATATATATATATATATATATATATATATATATATATATAATGTAATGATGGTCTTGCTGCACTAGGTAAATATACATATATATTACATATATAGAATAACCTGTAGCCAAACTTTATATATATATATAACGTCAAAAGCAGTAATATACCTAATAAAACATAAAAACTTGACTGCCATGAATTGACATATGCATTTACATATATAACTATAAATTCTTAATTCTTATGCCATACCAGTATAATTCGATCGTCTCTTTCCTTTGTTTAGCTGCTGCGGCTGTGTTCTCTTCTTGTTCTTTTCTTTCAGACGAAAAACAGCTTAAGTATACAATAGGGTTTGTGCTTTAGTTATTTACTATTAATATTTTATTAATTAATAAAATATGTTTATTAACCCTCCAAATTTTAATAGGATTTTAAAAATTACACAACTATAAATTAGACCCATTTAGTTTAAAGCCCAATTTTACCAATTAATTTATCCACACTTATTAATATTTATAAACCCATATAAATTAAAGATCACTTGACCCAAATAAAATACAAAGTCCAACTAATATGCTTTTAAAATAAAACAAAATAATAATTTAATTAATTTTTTTTTCGGGTATTACATCACCTACCCCTTAAAAATGATTCCGTCCTCGGAATCAAAAGAATGAACGTACCTAATTATCAAAAAGATGCGGATACTCCGCTCGAATAGACTCTTCCATCTCCCATGTAGCCTCCCGCTCTGAATGATTCCTCCACAAAACCTTAACGCCCAGTTTGCAAAACTCGCCAACACTTAGATAAAAAACCAAAAAAGAACCCATAACCCGCCTCGGCCGTTCAAACGCCACGCAAACACACACATAGCACAACGTAGGTATTATACATGCGTTATAACTTACGAAAATCGATTCTGATATACGGAGGCCGAGTTATCGACCAGTTTACAAATCTAGCCAACACATAGGCAAAAAGCCGAAAAAGCGCCCATAACCCGCCTCGGCCGTCCAGATGCCATGCAAACACACACATAACACCGCGTAGGTATTAGACACGCGTTACAACTTACGGGACTCGATTTTGACATACGGAGGACGAGTTATTGCCCAGTTTGCAAAACTCGCCAACACTTAGGTAAAAAGCCGAAAAAGATCCCAAAATCCGCCTCGGCCGTCCAAGCGCCAATACACAATTATCACCAGTTAGGTATTAGACACGCGTCACAACTTATGGGACTCGATTTCGACATACGAAGGCCGATTTATCATCTAGTTTGCAAAACTCGTCAACACTTAGGCAAAAAGCCAAAAAAGAACCCAAACACGCCTCAATCGTCCAAACGTCACGCAAACACACCAATAGCACCACGTAGGTTTAAGACACGCGCCACAACTTACGGGACTCGATTCCGATATACAGAGGCCGGGTTATTGTCCAATTTGCAAAACTTGCCAACATTTAAGAAAAAAGCCGAAAAATAGCCCCAAACCTGCCTCGACTGTCTAAACGCCATGCAAACACACACATAGCACCGCGTAGGTATTAGACACGCGTTTACAACATACGGGACTTGATTCCGACATACGGAGGCCAAGTTATCGTCCAGTTTGCAAAACTTGACAACACTTAGACAAAAAGCCAAAAAAGAGGCCAAAATACGCCTCGGCCGTCCAAACGCCATGCAAACACAAATAGCGCCGCGTAGTTATTAGACACGCGTTACAACTTACGGGACTCGATTACGACATACGGAGTTCGAGATATCGGCCAGTTTGCAAAACTCGAAAACACTTAGGCAAAAAACTGAAAAAGAACCCATAACCCGCCTCGGCCGTCCAAACTCCACGAAAACACACACATAGCACCGCGTAGGTATTAGACATGCGTTATAACTTACGGAACTCGATTCCGATATACGGAGGCCGAGTTATTGCCTAGTTTGCAAATCTCGCCAACACTTAGGCAAAAAGCCGAAAAAAGCTCATAACCCGCCTCGGCCGTCCAGATGACACGCAAACACACACATAGCACCACATAGGTGTTAGGCTCGCGTTATAACTTACGGGAGTCGATTTTGACTTACGGAGGTCGAGTTATTGCCGAGTTTATAAAACTCGCCAACATTTAGGCAAAAAGTCAAAAAAGATCCCTAAACCCTACTCGGTCGTCCAAAACGCAACGCAAATGTACACATAGCACCGCATAGGTATTAGACACGTGTTAAAACTTACGTGACTCGATTCCGACATACGGAGGTAAAGTTATCGTCCAGTTTGCTAAACTCGCCAACACATAGGCAAAAAACCGAAAAGAGCCCATAACTCGCTTCGGCAGTTCAAATGCAACGCAAACACAGACATATAACCGGGTAGGTATTAGACACGCGTCACAACTTACGGGACGCGATTCCGATATACGGAGGCCGAGTTATTGTCCAGTTTGCAAAACTCGCCAACACTTAGACAAAAAGCCAAAAAAGAGCCCAAAACCAGCCTCAGCCGTCCAAACGCAACGCAAACACACACATAACACCGCGTAGATATTAGACACGTGTTACAACTTATGGGACTCGATTCCGACATACGGAGGCCGAGTTATCACCCAGTTTGCAAAACTCGTCAACACTTAGGCAAAAAGTCAAAAAAGAGTCCATAACCCTCCTCGGCCGTCCAGATGCCACACAAACACATACATAGCATCGCGTAGGTATTAGACACGCGTTACAACTTATGGGACTCGATTTTGACATACGGAGGTCAAGTTATTGTCGAGTTTATAAAACTCGCCAACACTTAGGCAAAAAACCAAAAAAGAGCCCATAATTCATCTCGGCCGTTCAAATGCCACACAAACACACATATAACACCATGTATGTATTATACATGCGTTATAACTTACGCAACTCGATTTTGATATACGGAAGTCGAGTTATTACCCAGTTTGCAAATCTCGTCAATACTTAGGTAAAAAGCCGAAAAAGAGTCCATAACCCGCCTCGACCGTCCAGATGCCACGCAAACACATACATAGCACCACGTAGGTATTAGATACGCGTTACAACTTACGGGACTCAATTTTAACATACGGAGGTCGAGTTATTGCCAGTTTTCAAAACTCACCAACACTTAAGCAAAATATAGAAAAAGAGCCCAAAACCCGTCTCAACCGTCCAAGCGCAACGCAAACACATACATAGCACCACGTAAGTATTAGACACGCGTCACAACTTACGGGACTCGATTCCGATATACGAAGGCCGAGTTATCGCCCAGTTTGTAAATCTCGTCAACATTTAGATAAAAAGCAAAAAAAGAGTCCATAACCCGCCTCGGCCGTCCAAACTCCACGTAAACACACACATAGCACCGCGTAGATATTAGACATGCGTTATAACTTACGGAACTCGATTCCGATATACAGAGGCCGAGTTATCGCCTAGTTTGCAAATCTCGCCAACAGTTAGGCAAAAAGCCGAAAAAAAGCCAATAACCTGTCTCGGCCGTCCAGATGGCACGCAAACACACATAGCACCGCATAGGTGTTAGGATCGATTTATAACTTACGGAAGTTGATTTTGACTTACGGAGGTCGAGTTACTGCCTAGTTTGTAAATCTCGCCAACACTTAGGCAAAAAGCCAAAAAAGAACCCAAAACCCGCCTCAGCCGTCCAAACACCACACAAACACACACATAGCACCACGTAGGTCTTAGACACGTGCCACAACTTACCGAACTCGATTCCGATATACAGAGGCCGAGTTATTGTCCAGTTTAAAAAAATCGCTAACACTTAGGCAAAAAGTCAAAAAAGAGCCCGAAACCTGCCTCAGCCGTCTAAACACAACGCAAACACACAGATAACACCGCGTAAATATTAGATATGCGTTACAACTTATGGGACTCGATTCCAACATACAGAGGCCGAGTTATCGTCCAGTTTGTAAAACTCGCCAACATTTAGGCAAAAAGCCAAAAAAGAGGCCAAAACCCGCCTCGGTGGTCCAAATACCATACAAACACACACATAGCGCCGCGTAGGTATTAGACATACGCTACAACTTACGGGACTCGATTTCGATATACGGAGGCCGAGTTATCGCCCAGTTTGCAAAACTCGCCAACACTTAGACAAAAAACCAAAAAAGAGCCCATAACCCGCCTCGGCCGTTCAAACGCCACGCAAACACACACATAGCACAACGTAGGTATTATACATGCGTTATAACTTACGGAACTCGATTCCGATATACGGAGGCCGAGTTATCGCCCAGTTTGTAAATCTCGCCAACAACTAGGCAAAAAGCCGAAAAAGAGCCCATAACCCACCTCGGTCGTCCAGATGCCATGCAAACACACACATAACACCGCGTAGTTATTAGACACGCATTACAACTTACGGGACTCGATTTTGACATACGGAGGTCGAGTTATTGCCCAGTTTGCAAAACTCGCCAACATTTAGGCAAAAAGCCGAAAAAGATCCCAAAATCCGCCTCGGCCGTCCAAGCGCCACACAAATACACAATTAACACCAGTTAGGTATTAGACACGCGTCACAACTTACGGGACTCGATTCCGACATACGAAGGCCGATTTATCATCTAGTTTGTAAAAATCTTCAACACTTAGGCAAAAAGCTAAAAAAGAACCAAAACACGGCTCAGTCGTCCAAACGCCACGCAAACACACCAATAGCACCACGTAGGTTTTAGACACGCGCCATAACTTACGGGACTCGATTCCGATATACAGAGACCGAGTTCTTGTCCAATTTGCAAAACTTGCCAACACTTAAGAAAAAAGCTGAAAAATAGCCCCAAACCTTCCTCGACTGTCTAAATGCCATGCAAACACACACATAGCACCGCGTAGGTATTAGACACGCGTTACAAATTACGGGACTCAATTCTGACATACGGAGGCCGAGTTATCATCCAGTTTGCAAAACTGGCCAACAATTAGATAAAAAGCCAAAAAAGAGACCAAAACCCGCCTCGGCCGTCCAAATGTCATGCAAACACACATATCACCGCGTAGTTATTAGACACACGTTACAACTTACGGGACTCGATTCCGACATACGGAGTTCGAGTTATCGGCCAGTTTGCAAAACTCGAAAACACTTAGGCAAAAAACCGAAAAAGAGCCCATAACCCGTCTCGGCCGTCCAAACTCCATGTAAACACACACATAGCACCGCGTAGGTATTAGACATGCGTTATAACTTACGGAACTTGATTCCGATATACGGAGGCCGAGTTATCGCCTAGTTTGCAAATCTCGACAACACTTAGGCAAAAAGCCGAAAAAAAGCTCATAACCCGCCTTGGCTGTCCAGATGGCACGCAAACACACACATAGCACCGCATAGGTGTTAGGTTCGTATTATAACTTACGAGAGTCGATTTTGACTTACGGAGGTCGAGTTATTGCCTAGTTTATAAAACTCGCCAACACATAGGCAAAAAGCCGAAAAAGATCCCTAAACCCTACTCGGCCGTCCAAACGCCACGCAAACGTACACATAGCACCGCATAGGCATTAGACACGTGTTACAACTTATGTGACTCGATTCCGACATATGGAGGCTGAGTTATCGTCCAATTTGCTAAACTCGCCAACACATAGGCAAAAAACCGAAAAAGGGCCCATAAGCAGCTTCGACCGTCCAAATACAACGCAAACACAGACATAGCACCAGGTAGGTATTAGATACGCGTCACAACTTACGGGACTCGATTCTGATATACGGAGGCCGAGTTATTGTCCAGTTTGCAAAACTCGCCAACACTTAGACAAAAAGCCAAAAAAGAGCCCAAAAACGCAACGCAAACACACACATAACACTGCGTAGATATTAGACACGCGTTATAACTTATGGGACTCGATTCCGACATACGGAGGGCGAGTTATCGCCCAGTTTGCAAAACTCGCCAACACTTAGGCAAAAAGTCGAAAAGAGCCCATAACCCTCCTCGGCCGTCCAGATGTCACGCAAATACATACATAGCACTGCGTAGGTATTAGACACGCGTTACAACTTACGGGAC
The DNA here is from genome assembly GCA_020205505.1 of Panax japonicus. Lineage (NCBI taxonomy): Eukaryota > Viridiplantae > Streptophyta > Magnoliopsida > Apiales > Araliaceae > Panax > Panax japonicus. Next base: position 48,322,788 of record CM035107.1, read on the forward strand.
TCGATTTTGACATACGGAGGTCGAGTTATTGCTTAGTTTGTAAAACTCACCAACACTTAGGCAAAAAACCGAAAAAGAGCCCATAATTCGCCTCGGCCGTTTAAATGCCACACAAACACACATATAGCACCGCGTAGGTATTATATATGCGTTATAACTTACGGAACTCGATTTCGATATACGGAAGTCGAGTTATTGCCCAGTTTGCAAATCTCGTCAATACTTAGGTAAAAAGCCGAAAAAGAGTCCATAACCCGCCTCGGTCGTCCAGATGCCACGCAAACACATACATAGCACCGCGTAGGTATTAGACATGCGTTACAACTTACGTGACTCGATTTTAACATACGGAGGTCGAGTTATTGCCAGTTTTCAAAATTCACCAACACTTAATTAAAAAGTAGAAAAAGAGCCCAAAACCCATCTCAGCCGTTCAAGCGCCACGCAAACACACACATAGCACCGCGTAAGTATTAGAAACGCGTCATAACTTACGGCACTCGATTCCGATATATGAAGGCCGAGTTATCACCCAGTTTGCAAATCTCGTCAACATTTAGACAAAAAGCAAAAAAAGAGTCCATAACCCGCCTCGGCCGTCCAAACTCCACGTAAACACACACATAGCACCGCATAGGTATTAGACATGCGTTATAACTTACGGAACTCGATTCTGATATACGGAGGCCGAGTTATCGCCTAGTTTACAAATCTCGCCAACACATAGGCATAAAGCCGAAAAAAAGCCCATAACCCGCCTCGGCCGTCCAGATGGCACGCAAACACACATAGTACCGCATAGGTATTAGGCTCGCTTTATAACTTACGCAAGTCGATTTTGACTTACGGAGGTCGAGTTATTGCCTAGTTTGTAAATCTCGCCAACACTTAGGCAAAAAGCCAAAAAGAACCCAAAACCCGCCTCAACCGTCCAAACACCACACAAACACACACATAGCACCACGTAGGTCTTAAACACGTGCCACAACTTACCGGACTCGATTCCGATATACGGTAGCCGAGTTATTGTCCAGTTTGCAAAACTCGCCAACACTTAAGCAAAAAGCCGAAAAGAGCCCAAAACCCGCCTCGCCTGTCTAAACGCCATACAAACACACACATAGCACCGCGCAGGTATTAGACACACGTTACAACTTACGGGACTCGATTCCGACCTACGGAGGCCGAGTTATCGTCCTGTTTGCAAAACTCGCCAACACTTAGGCAAAAATTCGAAAAGAGCCCAAAATCTGCCTCGGCCGTCCAAACGCTACACAAATAAATACATAGCACATCGTAGGTATTATACAGGCATTATAACATACAAAACAAAATTCCGATATACGGATGCCGAGTTATCGCCCAGATTGCAAATCTCGCCAACACTTAGGCAAAAAGCTTAAAAAGAGCCCATAACCCGCCTCAGCCGTCCAGATGCCACGCAAACACACACATAGAACTGCATAGGTATTAGACACGCGTTACAACTTACGGGACTCGATTTTGACATACGAAGATCGAGTTATTGCCCAGCTTGCAAATCTCGATAACACTTAGGTAAAAGGCCGAAAAAGAACCCAAAACCCGCCTCAACCGTCCAAATGCCACGTAAACACACAATTGGCACCGGTTAGGTATTAGATACGCGTCACAACTTACGGGACTCAATTCCGATATACGAAGGCAGAGTTATCGCCAAGTTTGTAAAACTCGTCAACACTTAGGCAAAAAGCCAAAAAATAATCCAAACACGACTCAGTCGACCAAACGCCACGGAAACACACACATAGCACCATGTAGGTTTTAGACATGCACCACAACTTACGGAACTCGATTCCGATATACGGAGGCCGAGTTATTGTCCAGTTTGCAAAACTCGCCAACACTTAAGAAAAAAGCAAAAAATGAGTCCCAAACCTGCCTCGACTGTCTAAACGCCATGCAAACACACACATAGCAACGCGTAGGTATTAGACACGCATTACAACTTACGAGACTCGATTCTGACATATGCAGACCGAGTTATCGTCCAGTTTCCAAAACTCGCCAATAATTAGACAAAAAGCCAAAAAAGAGGCCAAAACCCGCATCGGCAGTCCAAATACCATGCAAATACACGCATAGCACCGCGTAGGTATTAGACACGCATTACAACTTACAAGACTCGATTCCGATATATGGAGGTCGAGTTATCGTCCAGTTTGTAAATCTCACCAACACTTAGGTAAAAAGCTGAAAAAGAGCCCATAACCCTCCTCAGCCGTCCAGATGCCACGCAAACACATACATAGCACCGCGTAGGTATTAGACACGCGTTACAACTTACGGGACTCGATTTTGACATACGGAGGTCGAGTTATTGCCCAGTTTACAAAACTCGCCAACACTTAGGCAAAAAGCAAAAAAAGATTCCAAAACCCGCCTCGACCGTCCAAACGCCACACAAACACACAATTCGCACCGGTTAGGTATTAGACACGCGTCACAACTTATGGAACACGATTTTGATATACGATGGCCGAGTTATTGCCCAGTTTGCAAAACACGTCAACACTTAGGCAAAAAGCCAAAAAAGAGCCCCAAACCTGCCTCGACTGTTTAAACACCATGCAAACACACACATAACACCGCATAGGTATTAGATAACGTGTTAAAACTTACGAAACTCGATTCCGACATACGGAGGCCGAGTTATCGTCCAATTTGCAAAACTCGCCAACACTTAGGCAAAAAGTCGAAAAAGAGCCCAAAACCCGCCACGGACGTCCAAACGCCATGCAAACACACACATAACACTGCGTAGGTGTTAGACACGCGTTACAACTTACGGGTATCAATCCCGACATACGGAGGCCGAGTTATCGCCGAGTTTTGCAAAACTCGCTAACACTTAGGCAAAAAACCGAAAAAAGGGCCTATAATTCACCTCGGCAATTCAAACGCCACACAAACACACATATAGCTCCGCGTAGGTATTATACATGCGTTATAACTTACAGAACTTGATCTATACGGAATTCTTAAGTTCTTCTAACATCGTTCGCTGAAAATGTTTTTCATTTAAAGCAAGTGTGAGCATTCAATTGCCCAGCAAGTCATAACAGTTGAACATACAGTTGAGCATTCAATTACCCATCCGTTTACCCATCGGTTCGATCCGCGGTTTCTTTTCTTAGTTTGGGCCTTAACCCTAATTCTTATTGGGCCTTACTTGGGCTTAACTTCACAAAACATTGGGCTTGACTTAATCCAAGTCCAATTAGATTCTATAAAGTCCATGAACTCAAAGTCCATTAAGACTAATCGTATTCTACGCATTCTATTCTCGTATTCTCTTCGTATATCGTTCGTACGATATTTGTATTATACGTCGTACTAATCTTCGTACTATACTCGTATAATAACTCGTATCATAATCGTATTTCTCACGCATAATAACCCTAGTTATTATACGTACTCATTACATTCTAGGAACTCACTTTCCCTAACCCTTAGGTTTTGAGTCTGCATGCGAAAACTTCATTTTTGCCATAACTGAAATATTATTGAATATTCCACCACGTCTCAAGATTTTACGTAATCAATAACTTCTCAGAATTTCAAAATAAATCTCCGAGCAGAAACGGATGAATAGTGCCTATTTCGTCTGTTTCCCCGAAAATATTTTGTTACTGGAAAACTTTTATTTTCGTCTTGAAAATTCTTACTCGTTCAATCTAGCTCGTAGCCAGAATCCTCCTGATTAATAATCATTCTAGGTTATAAAACGATTAATAAACACATAGCACATAATAGTATTAATAAAAAATCATTTTATTAATAACAAATTCTTTAAATCTTAATTTCTGGATAATCCGAATTTCCAGGTTGTCACATCACACTCATAGCACCACGTAGGTTTAGACACGCGTCACAACTTACGTGACTAAATTCTGATATACAGATGCCAAGTTATTGTCCAGTTTGCAAAACTCGCGAACACTTAAGCACAAAGCCGAAAAAGAGCCCCAAACCTGCCTCGAATGTCCAAATGCCACGCAAACATACACATAGAACCGCGTAGGTATTAGACACGCGTTACAACTTACAAGACTCGATTCAAAAATAGGGAGGCCGAGTTATCATCCAACACTTTGGCAAAAAGCCAAAAAAGAGGCCAAAACCCGCCTCGGTAGTCCAAGCACCACACAAACACACACAATAGCACCACGTAAGTATTAGACACGCGTCACAACTTACGGGACTCGATTTCGACATACGATGGCCGAGTTATCGCCCAGTTTACAAAACTCGTCAACACTTAGGCAAAATGCCAAAAAATAACCCAAACACGCCTCAGTCGTCCAAACGCCACGGAAACACACACATAGCACCACGTAGGTTTTAGACACGCGCCAAAGCTTACGGGACTCGATTTTGATATACGAAGGCCGAGTTATTTTCCGGTTTGCAAAACTCGTCAACACTTAAGAAAAAAGCCAAAAAAGAGCCCCAAACCTGCCTCGACTATCTAAACGCCATACAAACACACACATAGCACCGCGTAGGTATTAGACACGCGTTACAACTTACGAGACTCGATTTTGACATACGGAGGCCGAGTTATCGTCCAGTTTGCAAAACACGCCAACACTTAAATAAAAAGCCAAAAAAGAACCCCAAACCTGCCTCGACTGTCTAAACACCATGCAAACACACACATAGCACCGCGTAGGTATTAAACACACGTTACAACTTACGGGATTCGATTTTAAAATACGGAGGTCAAGTTATTGCCTAGTTTGCAAAACTCGTCAACACTTAGGCAAAAAGCCAAAAAGCCAAAAAAAACCCAAAACCCGCCTCGGCCGTCCAAATGCCACGCAAACACTCACATAGCATCGCGTAGGTTTTTGACAAGCGTCACAACTTACGAGACTCAATTATGATACACGGAGGTCGAGTTATTGTCCAGTTTTCAAAACTCGCCAACATTTAAGCAAAGAGACGAAAAAGAGCCTCAAACCTGGATCGACTGTCCAATCGCCATGCAAACACACACATAGCACCGCGTAGGTATTAGACATGCGTTACAACTTATGAGACTTGATTCCGACATACGGAGACCGAGTTATCGTCCAGTTTATAATACTCGCCAACACTTAGGCAAAAAGCCAAATATGAGGCCCAAACCCACCTCGGTCGTCCAAGCGCCACACAAACACACACATAGCACAACGTAGGTATTAGAAACGCGTCACAACTTACGGGACTCTATTCCGACATACGAAGGCCGAGTTATCATCCAGTTTGCAAAACTCGTCAACACTTAGGCAAAAAGCCGAAAAAGAGCCCATAACCCGCCTCGGCCGTTCAGATGCCACGCAAACACACACATAATACTGCGTAGGTATTAGACATGGGTTAAAATTTATGGGACTCGATTTTGACAAACGGCGGTCGAGTTATTGCCCAGTTTGTAAAACTCGCCAACACTTAGGCAAAAAGCAGAAAAAGAACCCATAACCCGCCTCGGCCGTTCAAACGCCACGCAAACACACACATAGCACAACGTAGGTATTATACATGTGTTATAACTTATGGAACTCGATTCCGATATACGGAGACCAAGTTATCGCCCAGTTAGCAAATCTCGCCAACACATAGGCAAAAAGCCGAAAAAGAGCCCATAACCCGCCTCGGCCGTCCAGATGCCATGCAAACACACACATAGCACCGCGTAGGTATTAGACACGCGTTACAACTTACGGGACTCGATTTTGACATACGGAGGACGAGTTATTGCCCAGTTTGTAAAACTCACCAACACATAGGCAAAAAGCCGAAAAAGATCCCAAAATCCGCCTCAGCCGTCCAAGCACCACACAAATACCTAATTATCATCAGTTAGGTATTAGACAAGCGTCACAACTTACGGGACTCGATTCCGACATACGAAGGCCGATTTATCATCTAGTTTGCAAAACTCGACAACACTTAGGCAAAAAGCCAAAAAAGAACCCAAACACGCCTCAGTTGTCCAAACATCACGCAAACACACCAATAGCACCACGTAGGTTTAAGACATGCGCCACAACTTACGGGACTCGATTCCGATATACAGAGGCCGAGTTATTGTCCAATTTGCAAAACTTGCCAACATTTAAGAAAAAAGCCGAAAATAGCCCCAACCCTGCCTCGACTGTCTAAATGCCATGCAAACACACACATAGCACCGCGTAGGTATTAGACACGCGTTACAACTTACGGGACTTGATTCCGACATACGGAGGCCAAGTTATCGTCCAGTTTGCAAAACTGGCCAACACTTAGACAAAAAGCCAAAAAAGAGGCAAAAACCCGCCTCGGCCGTCCAAACGCCATGCAAACACACATAGCACCGCGTAGTTATTAGACACACGTTACAACTTACGGGACTCGATTACGACATACTGAGTTCGAGATATCGGCCAGTTTGTAAGACTCGAAAACACTTAGGCAAAAAACCGAAAAAGAACACATAACCCGCCTCGGCCGTCCAAACTCCACGAAAACACACACATAGCACCGCGTAGGTATTAGACATGCGTTATAACTTACGGAACTCGATTCCGATATACGGAGGCAGAGTTATCGCCTAGTTTACAAATTTCGCCAACACTTAGGCAAAAAATAGAAAAAAGCTCATAACCCGCCTCGGCACGCAAACACACACATAGCACCGCATTGGTGTTAGGCTCGCGTTATAACTTACGGGAGTCGATTTTGACTTACGGAGGTCGAGTTATTGCCTAGTTTATAAAACTCGCCAACATTTAGTCAAAAAATCAAAAAAGATCCCTAAACCCTACTCGGTCGTCCAAACGCCACGCAAACGTACACATAGCACCGCATAGGTATTAGACACGTGTTACAACTTACATGACTCGATTCCGATATACGGAGGTAGAGTTATCGTCCAGTTTGCTAAACTCACCAACACATAGGCAAAAAACCGAAAAGAGCACATAACTCGCTTCGGTCGTTCAAATGCAACACAAACACAGACATATAACCGGGTAGGTATTAGACACGCGTCACAACTTACGGGACTCGATTCCGATATACGGAGGCCGAGTTATTGTCCAGTTTGCAAAACTCGCCAACACTTAGACAAAAAGCCAAAAAAGAGCCCAAAACCAGCCTCAGCCATCCAAACGCAACGCAAACACACACATAGCACCGCGTAGATATTAGACACGCGTTACAACTTATGGGACTCGATTCCGACATACGGAGGGCGAGTTATCGCCCAGTTTGCAAAACTCGTCAACACCTAGGCAAAAAGTCAAAAAAGAGCCCATAACCCTCCTCGCCCGTCCAGATTCCACACAAACACATACATAGCACCGCGTAGGTATTAGACACGTGTTACAACTTACGGGACTCGATTTTGACATACGGAGGTCGAGTTATTGCCCAGTTTAACAATCTCGCCAATATTTAGGCAAAAAACTGAAAAAGAGCCCATAATTCGTCTCGGCCGTTCAAATGCCACACAAACACACATATAACACCACGTAGGTATTATACATGCGTTATAACTTACGCAACTCGATTTCGATATACGGAAGTCGAGTTATTGCCCAGTTTGCAAATCTCGTCAATACTTAGGTAAAAAGTTAAAAAAGAGTCCATAACCTGCCTCAGCCGTCCATATGCCACACAAACACATACATAGCACCAAGTAGGTATTCGATACGCGTTACAACTTACGGAACTCGATTTTAAAATACGGAGGTCGAGTTATTGCCAGTTTTCAAAACTCACCAACACTTAAGCAAAATGTAGAAAAAGAGCCCAAAACCCGTCTCAACCGTCCAAGCGTAACGCAAACACATACATAGCACCGCGTAAGTATTAGACACGCGTCACAACTTACGGGACTCAATTCCGATATACGAAGGCCGAGTTATCGCCCAGTTTGCAAATCTCGTCAACATTTAGACAAAAAGCAAAAAAAGAGTCCATAACCCGCCTCGGCAGTCTAAACTCCACGTAAACACACACATAGCACCGCGTAGGTATTAGACATGCGTTACAACTTACGAAACTCGATTCCGATATACGGAGGCCGAGTTATCGCCTAGTTTGCAAATCTCGCCAACACTTAGGCAAAAAGCCGAAAAAAGCCAATAACCCGTCTCGACCGTCTAGATGGCACGCAAACACACATAGCACCGCATAGGTGTTAGGCTCGCTTTATAACTTACGGAAGTTGATTTTGACTTACGGAGGTCGAGTTATTGCCTAGTTTGTAAATCTCGCCAACACTTAGGCAAAAAGCCAAAAAAGAACCCAAAACCCGCCTCAGCCGTCCAAACACCACACAAACACACATATAGCACCACGTAGGTCTTAGACACGTGCCACAACTTACCGGAATCGATTCCGATATACAGAGGCCGAGTTATTGTCCAGTTTGTAAAACTCGCTAACACTTACGCAAAAAGCCAAAAAAGAGCCCAAAACCTGCCTCAGCCGTCCAAACTCAACGCAAACACACAGGTAACACCGCGTAAATATTAGACACGCGTTACAACTTATGGAACTCGATTCCGACATACAGAGGCCGAGTTATCGTCCAGTTTGCAAAACTCGCCAACATTTAGGCAAAAAGCCAAAAATGAGGCCAAAACCCGCCTCGGTGGTCCAAATACCATACAAACACAAATATAGCACCACGTAGGTATTAGACATGCGCTACAACTTACGGGACTCGATTCCGACATACGGAGGCCGAGTTATCGCCCAGTTTGCAAAACTCGCCAACACTTAGATAAAAAACCAAAAAAGAGCCCATAACCCGCCTCGGCCGTTCAAACGCCATGCAAACACACACATAGCACAATGTAGGAATTATACATGCGTTATAACTTACGGAACTCAATTCCGATATACGGAGGTCGAGTTATCGTCCAGTTTGTAAATCTCGTCAACACTTAGGCAAAAAGCCGAAAAAGAGCCCATAACCCATCTCGACCGTCCAGATGCCATGCAAACACCGCGTAGGTATTTGACATACGGAGGTCGAGTTATTGCCCAGTTTACAAAATACGCCAACATTAATATAAAAAGCAAAAAAACATCCCAAAATCCGCCTCGGCCGTCCAAGCGCCACACAAATACACAATTAGCACCAGTTAGGTATTAGACACGCGTCACAACTTACGGGACTCGATTCCGACATACGAAGGCCGATTTATCATCTAGTTTGTAAAAATCTTCAACACATAGGCAAAAAGCTAAAAAAGAACCAAAACACGCCTCAGTCGTCCAAACGCCACGCAAACACACAAATAGCATCACGTAGGTTTTAGACACGCGCCACAACTTACGGGACTCGATTCTGATATACAGAGGCCAAGTTCTTGTTTAATTTGCAAAACTTGCCAACACTTAAGAAAAAAGCTGAAAAATAGCCCCAAACCTGCCTCGACTGTCTAAATGCCATGCAAACACACACATAGCACCGCGTAGGTATTAGACATGCGTTACAACTTACGGGACTCGATTCCGACATACGGAGGCCGAGTTATCGTCCAGTTTGCAAAACTGGCCAACACTTAGACAAAAAGCCAAAAAAGAGACCAAAACCCGCCTCGGCCGTCCAAACGCCATGCAAACACACATAGAACCGCGTAGTTATTAGACACGTGTTACAACTTACGGGACTCGATTCCGACATACGGAGTTCGAGTTATCGGCCAGTTTGCAAAACTCGAAAACACTTAGGCAAAAAACTGAAAAAGAGCCCATAACCCGCCTCGGCCGTCCAAACTCCACGTAAACACACACATAGCACCGCGTAGGTATTAGACATGCATTATAACTTACGGAACTCGATTTCGATATACGGAGGCCGAGTTATCTCCTAGTTTGCAAATCTCGACAACACTTAGGCAAAAAGCCGAAAAAAGCTCATAACCCGCCTCGGCCGTCTAGATGGCACGCAAACACACACATAGCACCGCATAGGTGTTAGGCTCACGTTATAACTTACGAGAGTCGATTTTGACTTACGGAGGTCGAGTTATTGCCTAGTTTATAAAACTCGCCAACACATAGGCAAAAAGCCAAAAAAGATCCCTAAACCCTACTCGGCAGTCCAAACGTCATGCAAACGTACACATAGAACCGCATAGGTATTAGACACGTGTTACAACTTACGTGACTCGATTCCGACATACAGAGGCTGAGTTATCGTCCAATTTGCTAAACTCGCCAACACATAGGCAAAAAACTGAAAAAGAGCCCATAAGCAGCTTCGACCGTCCAAATACAACGCAAACACAGACATAGCACCGGGTAGGTATTAGATACGCGTCACAACTTATGGGACTCGATTTCGATATACGGAGGCCGAGTTATTGTCCAGTTTATAAAACTCGCCAACACTTAGACAAAAGGCCAAAAAAGAGCCCAAAACCAGCCTCAACCGTCCAAACGCAACGCAAACACACACTTAACACCGCGTAGATATTAGACACGCGTTACAACTTATGGGACTCGATTCCGACATACGGAGGGTGAGTTATCGCCCAGTTTGCAAAACTCGCCAACACTTAGGCAAAAAGTCGAAAAAGAGCCCATAACCCTCATCGGCCGACCAGATGCCACGCAAATACATACATAGCACCGCGTAGGTATTAGACACGCGTTACAACTTACGGGACTCGATTTTGACATACGGAAGTCGAGTTATTGCCCAGTTTGTAAAACTCGCCAACACTTAGGCAAAAAACTGAAAAAGAGCCCATAATTCGCCTCGGCCGTTCAAATGCCACACAAACACACATATAGCACCGCGTAGGTATTATATATGCGTTATAACTTACGGAACTCGATTTCGATATACGGAAGTCGAGTTATTGACCAGTTTGCAAATCTCGTCAATACTTAGGTAAAAAGCCAAAAAAGTGTTCATAACCCGCCTCGGCCATCCAGATGCCACGCAAACATATACATAGCACCGCGTAGGTATTAGACACACGTTACAACTTACGGGACTCAATTTTAACATACGGAGGTCGAGTTATTGCCCAGTTTTCAAAATTCACCAACACTTAAGCAAAAAGTAGAAAAAGAGCCCAAACCCCGTCTCAGCCGTTCAAGCGCCACGCAAACACACACAAAGCACCGCGTAAGTATTAGACACACGTCACAACTTACGGGACTCGATTCTGATATATGAAGGCCGAGTTATCGCCCAGTTTACAAATCTCGTCAACATTTTGACAAAAAGTAAAAAAAGAATCCATAACCCGCCTCGGCCGTCCAAACTCCACGTAAACACACACATAGCACCGCGTAGGTATTAGACATGCGTTATAACTTACGGAACTCGATTCCGATATACGGAGGCCGAGTTATCGCCTAATTTACAAATCTCGCCAACACATAGGCAAAAAGCCGAAAAAAGCCCATTACCCACCTCGGCCGTCCAGATTCCACGCAAACACACATAGTACCGCATAGGTGTTAGGCTCGCTTTATAACTTACGTAAGTCAATTTTGACTTACGGAGGTCGAGTTATTGCCTAGTTTGTAAATCTCGCCAACACTTAGGCAAAAGTCAAAAAGAACCCAAAACCCGCCTCAGCCGTCCAAACACCACACAAACACACACATAGCACCACATAGGTCTTAGACACGTGCCACAACTTACCGGACTCGATTTCGATATACGGTGGCCGAATTATTGTCCAGTTTGCAAAACTCGCCAACACTTAAGCAAAAAGCCAAAAAGAGCCCAAAACCCGCCTCGCCTGTCTAAACGCCATACAAACACAGACATAGCACCGCGTAGGTATTAGACACACGTTACAACTTACGGGACTCGATTCCGACATACGGAGGCCAAGTTATCGTCCTGTTTGCAAAACTCGCCAACACTTAGGCAAAAAGTCGAAAAAGAACCCAAAATCCGCCTCGGCCGTCCAAACGCTACACAAACAAATACATAGCACAGCGTAGGTATTATACAGGTGTTATAACATACGGAACAAAATCCCGATATACGGATGCCGAGTTATCGCCCAGATTGCAAATCTCGCCAACACTTCGGCAAAAAGCTTAAAAAGAGCTCATAACCCGCCTCAGCCGTCCAGATACCACCTAAACAGACACATAGAACTGCGTAGGTATTAGATACGCGTTACAACTTACGGGACTCGGTTTTGACATACGGAGATCGAGTTATTGCCTAGCTTACAAATCTCGACAACACTTAGGCAAAAAGCCGAAAAAGAATCCAAAACCCGCCTCGGCCGTCCAAACGCCACGTAAACACACAATTGGCTCCGGTTAGGTATTAGATACGAGTCACAACTTACGGGACTCGATTCCGATATACGAAGGCCGAGTTATCGCCAACTTTGTAAAACTTATCAACACCTAGGCAAAAAGCCAAAAAATAATCCAAACACGCCTCAGTCGACCAAACACCACGGAAACACACACATAGCACCATGTATGTTTTGGACAGGTGCCACAACTTACGGAACTCGATTCCGATATACGGAGGCCGAGTTATTGTCCAGTTTGCAAAACTCGCCAACACTTAAGAAAAAACCCAAAAATGAGCCCCAAACCTGCCTCGACTGTCTAAACGCCATGCGAACACACACAAAGCAACGCGTAGGTATTAGACACGCGTTACAACTTACGAGACTCGATTCTGACATATGCAGACCGAGTTATCGTCCAGTTTCCAAAACTCGCCAACAATTAGGCAAAAAGCCAAAAAAGAGGCCAAAACCCGCATCGGCAGTCCAAATACCATGCAAACACACACATAGCACAACGTAGGTATTAGACACGTGTTACAACTTACGGGACTCGATTCCAATATACGAAGGTCGAGTTATCGTCCAGTTTGTAAATCTCACCAACACTTAGGTAAAAAGCTGAAAAAGAGCCCATAACCCTCCTCAGCCGTCCAGATGCCACGCAAACACATACATAGCACCGCGTAGGTATTAGACACGCGTTTCAACTTACGGGACTCGATTTTGACATACGGAGGTCGAGTTATTGCCCAGTTTACAAAACTCGCCAACACTTAGGCAAAAAGCCGAAAAAGATTCCAAAACCCGCCTCGACCGTCCAAACGCCGCACAAACACACAATTAGCACCGGTTAGGTATTACACACGCGTCACAACTTATGGAACACGATTTTGACATACGAAGGCCGAGTTATTGCCCAGTTTGTAAAACACGTCAACACTTAGGTAAAAAGCCAAAAAAGAACCCAAACACGCCTCAGTCGTCCAAATGCCACGAAAACACACACATAGCATCACGTAGGTTTTAGACACGCGCCACAACTTACGGGACTCGATTCCGATATACGGATGCCGAGTTATTGCCTAGTTTGCAAAACTCGTCAACACTTAAGAAAAAAGCCAAAAAAGAGCCCCAAACCTGCCTCGACTGTTTAAACACCATGCAAACACACACATAGCATCGCGTAGGTATTAGACACGCGTTACATTTTACGAGACTCGATTTCGATATACGGTGGCCGAGTTATCATCCAGTTTGCAAAATTCGCCAACACTTAGACAAAAAGCCAAAAAAGAGCACCAAACCTGCCTCGACTGTCTAAACGCCATGCAAACACACACATAGCACCGCGTAGGTATTAGACACGCGTTACAACTTACGAGACTCAATTCAGACATACGGAGGGCGAGTTATCATCCAGTTTGTAAAACTCGCCAACACTTAGACAAAAAGTCAAAAAAAGGCCAAAACCCGTCTCGGCCGTCCAAACGCCATGCAAACACACACATAGCACCGCGTAGGTATTAGGCACGCGTTACAACTTACGAGACTCGATTCCGACATACGGAGGCCGAGTTATCGGCCAGTTTGCAAAACTCGAAAATACTTAGGCAAAAAACCGAAAAAGAGCCCATAACCCGCCTCGGCTGTCCAAACTCCACCTAAACACACACATAGCACCACATATGTATTAGACATGCGTTATAACCTATGGAAATCGATTCCGATATACGGAGGCCGAGTTATCGCCCAGTTTGCAAATCTCGCCAACACTTAGGCAAAAAGCCTAAAAAGAGCCCATAACCCGCCTCGGCCGTCCAGATGGCACGCAAACACACACATAACACCGCATAGATGTTAGGCTCGCGTTATAACTTATGGGAGTCGATTTTGACTTACGGAGGTCGAGTTATTGCCTAGTTTGTTAAACTTACCAACACTTAGGCAAAAAGCCAAAAAAGAGCCCTAAACCCTACTCGACCGTCCAAACGCAACACAAACATACACATAGCACCGCGTAGGTATTAGACACGTGTTATAACTTACGGGACTCGATTCTGACATACGGAGGCCGAGTTATGGTCCAGTTTGTAAAACTCGTCAACACATAGGCAAAAAACCGAAAAAGAGCCCATAACCCGCTTCGGCCGTCCAAATGCCACGCAAACACACACATAGCACCGGGTAGGTATTAAACACGCGTCACAACTTACGAGAGTCGATTCCGATATACGGAGGCCGAGTTATAGTCCAGTTTGCAAAACTAACCAACACTTAGACAAAAAGCCAAAAAAGAGCCCAAAATTTGCTTCAGCCGTCTAAACACCACGCAAACACACACATAGCATCGCGAAGGTATTAGACAAGCGTTATAACTTACGAGACTCAATTCTGACATACGGAGGACGAGTTATCGCCCAGTTTACAAAAACTAGCCAACACCTAGGTAAAAAGACGAAAAAGAGACCAAAACCAGCCGCGGCCATCCAAACGCAACACAAATACACACATAACACCGCGTAGGTATTAGAAACGCGTTACAACTTACGGGACTTGATTCCGACATACGAAAGCCGAGTTATCGCCCAGTTTGCAAAACTCGCCAACACTTAGGCAAAAAGTCGAAAAGAGCCCATAACCCGCCTCAATCGTCCAAACGCCACGCAAACACACATCACACCGCATAGGTATTAGATAACGTGTTACAACTTACGGAACTCGATTCCGACATACGGAGGCCAAGTTATCGTCCAGTTTGCAAAACTCGCCAACACTTAGGCAAAAAGTCGAAAAAGAGCCCAAAACCAACCTCGGATGTCCAAACGCCATGCAAACACACACATAGCACCGCGTAGGTATTAGACACGCGTTACAACTTACGGGTATCGATCCCGATATACGGAGGCCGAGTTATCGCCGAGTTTTGCAAAACTCGCTAACACTTAGGCAAAAAACCGAAAAAAGGGCCTATAATTCGCCTCGGCAATTCAAACGCCACATAAACACACATATAGCACCGCGTAGGTATTATACATGCGTTATAACTTACGGAACTTGATCTATACGGAATTCTTAAGTTCTTCTAACATCATTCGCTGAAAATGTTTTTCATTTAAAGCAAGTGTGAGCATTCAATTGCCCAGCAAGTCATAACAGTTGAACATACAGTTGAGCATTCAATTACCCAACCGTTTACCCATCGGTTAGATCCGCGGTTTCTTTTCTTAGTTTGGGCCTTAACCCTAATTCTTATTGGGCCTTACTTGGGCTTAACTTCACAAAGCATTGGGCTTGACTTAATCCAAGTCCAATTAGATTCTTCAAAGTCCATGAACTCAAAGTCCATTAAGACTAATCGTATTCTACGCATTCTATTCTCGTATTCTCTTCGTATATCGTTCGTACGATATTCGTATTATACGTCGTACTAATCTTCGTACTATACTCGTATAATAACTCGTATCATACTCGTATTTCTCACGCATAATAACCCTAGTTATTATACGTACTCATTACATTCTAGGAACTCACTTTCCCTAACCCTTAGGTTTTGAGTCTGCATGCGAAAACTTCGTTTTTGCCATAACTGAAATAATATTGAATATTCCATCACGTCTCAAGATTTTACGTAATCAATAACTTCTCGGAATTTCAAAATAAATCTCCAAGCAGAAACGGATGAATAGTGCCTATTTCGTCTGTTTCCCCGAAAATATTTTGTTACCGGAAAACTTTTATTTTCGTCTTGAAAATTCTTACTCGTTCAATCTAGCTCGTAGCCAGAATCCTCCCGATTAATAATCATTCTAGGTTATAAAACGATTAATAAACACATAACACATAATAATATTAATAAAAATTCATTTTATTAATAACAAATTCTTTAAATCTTAATTTCTGGACAATCCAGATTTCTAGGTTGTCACATCACACTCATAGCACCAAGTAGGTTTAATGGACATGCGTCACAAAATACGTGACTAAATTCCGATATACGGATGCCAAGTTATTGTCCAGTTTGCAAAACTCGCGAACACTTAAGCACAAAGCCGAAAAAGAGCCCCAAACCTGCCTCGAATGTCCAAATGCCACGCAAACATACACATAGAACCGCGTAGGTATTAGACACGCGTTACAACTTACGAGACTCGATTCGAAAATACGGAGGCCGAGTTATCATCCAACACTTTGGCAAAAAGCCAAAAAAGCCAAATATAAGACACGCTTCGGCCGTCCAATCGTCACGCAAACACACACATAACACCGCGTAGGTATTAGACACGCGTTACAACTTACGAGACTCGATTCCGACATACAGAGACCGAGTTATCGTCCAGTTTACAAAACTCGCCAACACTTAGGCAAAAAGCCAAATATGAGGCCCAAACCCACCTCGGCCGTCCAAGCGCCACACAAACACACACATAGCACAGCGTAGGTATTAGACATGCGTCACAACTTACGGGACTCTATTCCGACATACGAAGGCTGAGTTATCATCCAGTTGGCAAAACTCGTCAACACTTAGGCAAAAAGCCGAAAAAGAGCCCATAACCCGCCTCGGCCGTTCAGATGCCACGCAAACACACACATAACACCGCGTAGGTATTAGACACGCGTTACAACTTACGGGACTCGATTTTGACATATGGCGGTCGAGTTATTTCCCAGTTTGCAAAACTCGCCAACACTTAGGCAAAAAGCTGAAATAGATCCCAAAACCCGCTTTGGCCGTCCAAGCACCACACAAATACACAATTAGCACCGGTTAGGTATTAGACACCCGTCACAATTTACGGGACTCGATTCCGACATACGAAGGCCGAGTTTTCGTCCAGTTTGTAAAACTCGTCAACACATAGACAAAAAGCCAAAAAAGAACTCAAACACGCCTCAGTAGTCCAAACGCCACGCAAGCAAACACATAGCACCACGTAGGTTTTAGACACGCGCCACAACTTACGGGACTCGATTCCAATATACGGAGGCCGAGTTATTGTCCAGTTTGCAAAACTCGCCAACACTTAAGCAAAAAGCCGAAAAAGAGCCCAAAACCTGCCTCGCCTTTCTAAACGCCATGCAAACACACACATAGCACCGCGTAGGTATTAGACACACATTACAACTTACGAGACTCGATTCCGACATACGGAGGCTGAGTTATCGTCCAGTTTGTAAAACTCACCAACACTTACGGGACTCGATTCCAACATATGGAGGTCGAGTTATCGGCCAGTTTGCAAAACTCGAAAATACTTACGCAAAAAACTGAAAAAGAGCCCATAACCTAACTCGGCCGTCCAAACTCCACGTAAACACACATAGCATCGCGTAAGTATTAGACATGCGTTATAACTTACAGAACTCAATTCCGATATACGGAGATCGAGTTATCGCCTAGTTTGCGAATCTCGCCAACACGTAGGCAAAAAGCCAAAAAAAGCCCATAACCCGCCTCGGCCGTCTAGATGGCACGCAAACACACACATAACACCACATAGGTGTTAGGCTCACGTTATAACTTACGGGAGTCAATTTTGACTTATGGAATTCGAGTTATTGCCTAGTTTGTAAAACTCGCCAACACTTAGGCAAAAAGCCAAAAAAGAGCCCTAAACCCTACTCGGCCGTCCAAACGCCACGCAAACGTATACATAGCACCGAATAGGTATTAGACACGTGTTACAACTTACAGGACTTGATTCTGACATATGAAAGCCGAGTTATCGTCCAGTTTGCAAAACTAGCCAACACATAGGCAAAAAACCGAAAAATAGCCCCAAACCTGGATCGACTGTCCAAACGCCACACAAACACACACTTAGCATCGCGTAGGTATTTGACACGCGTTACAACTTATGGGACTCGATTCCAACATACGGAGGCCGAGTTATCGTCCAGTTTGCAAAACTCGCCAACACTTAGGTAAAAAGCCGAGAAAGAGCCCAAAACCCGCCTCGGCCGTCCAAACGCCATGCAAACACGCACATAGCACCGCCTAGGTATTAGACAATTATTATAACTTACAGGACTCGATTCCAACATACGGACACCGAGTTATCGCCCAGTTTGCAAAACTCACCAACACTTAGGTAAAAAACCGAGAAAAGCCCATAACCCGCCTCGGCCATCCAAATGCCACGCAAACACACACATAGCACCGCGTAGGTATTATACATGTGTTATAACTTACAGAACTCGATTCCGATATACGGAGGCCGAGTTATCGCCCAGTTTGCAAATCTTGCCAACACTTAGGTAAAAAGCCAAAAAAGAGCCAATAACTCGCCTCTGCCGTCCAGATAACACGCAAACACACACATAGCACCGCGTATGTATTAGATACGGGATAAAACTTATGGGACTCGATTTTGACATACTGAGGTCGAGTTATTGCCCAATTTGCAAAAACTCACCAACATTTAGGCAAAAAGCCAAAAAAGAACCCAAAACCCGCCTCAACTATCCAAACACCATGTAAACACACATATAGCACCGCGTAGGTATTATACATGCGTTATAACTTACGGAACTCGATTCCGATATACGGAGGCTGAGTTATCGCCCAGTTTGCAAATCTTGCCAACACTTAGGTAAAAAGCCAAAAAAGAGCCAATAACTCGCCTCTGCCGTCCAGATAACACGCAAACACACACATAGCACCGCGTATGTATTAGATACGGGATAAAACTTATGGGACTCGATTTTGACATACTGAGGTCGAGTTATTGCCCAATTTGCAAAAACTCACCAACATTTAGGCAAAAAGCCAAAAAAGAACCCAAAACCCGCCTCAACTGTCCAAACACCACGTAAACACACATATAGCACCGCGTAGGTATTATACATGCGTTATAACTTACGGAACTCGATTCCGATATACGGAGGCCAAGTTATCGCCCAGTTTATAAATCTTGCCAACACTTAGGTAAAAAGCCAAAAAAGAGCCAATAACTCGCCTCTGTCGTCCAGATAACACGTAAACACACACATAGCACCGCGTAGGTATTAGATACGGGATAAAACTTATGGGACTCGATTTTGACATACTGAGGTCGAGTTATTGCCCAATTTGCAAAAACTCACCAACATTTAGGCAAAAAGCCAAAAAAGAACCCAAAACCCGCCTCAGCCGTCCAAACACCACGTAAACACACATATCACCACGTAGGTTTTAGACACGCACCATAACTTATGGGACTTGATTCTGATATACGGAGGCCGAGTTATTGTCCAGTTTGCAAAACTCATCAACACTTGAGTAAAAATCCAAAAAAGAGCCCAAAACCTGCCTCGCCTGTCTAAACTCCATGCAAACACACACATAGTACCGCGTAGATATTAGACACGCGTTAGAACTTACGGGACTCAATTCCAACATACGGAGGCCGAGTTATCGTCCAGTTTGCAAAACTCGTCAACACTTAGGCAAAAAGTCAAAAAAGAGCCCAAAACCCGCCTCGGCCGTCCAAACGCCATGTAAACACACACATAGTACCGTGTAGGTATTAGACACGAGCTACAACTTATGAGACTAGATTCCAACATATGGAGGCCGCGTTATTGCCCAGTTTGCAAAACTCGCCAACACTTAGGAAAAAAACCGAAAAAGATCTCATAACCCGCCTCGGCCGTTCAAACACCACGCAAATACACATATAGCACAGCGTAGATATTATATATGCGTTATAACTTACAGAACTTGATTCCGATATACGAAGGCCGAGTTATCGTTTAGTTTGCAAATCTCGCAAACACTTAAGTAAAAAGTCGAAAGAGAGCCCATAACCCGCCTCGGCCGTCCAGATGCCACACAAACACATACATAGCACTGCGTAGGTTTTAGACACGCGTTACAACTTACGGGACTAGATTTTGACATACGGAGGTCGAGTTATTGCCCAGTTTGCAAAACTCGCCATCACTTAGGCAAAAAGCTAAAAAAGATCCCAAAACCCGTCTCGATCGTCCAAGCGCCACGCAAACACACTATTAGCACCGGTTTGGTATTAGACACGCGTCACAACTTACGGAGCTTGATTCTGACATACGAAAGCCGAGTTATTGCCCAGTTTGCAAAACTCGTTAACACTTAGGCAAAAAGCTAAAAAAATAACCCAAACACGCCTCAGTCGTCCAAACGCCACAAAAACACACACATAGCACCACGTAGGTTTTAGACACTCGCCAAAACTTACGGGACTCGATTCCGATATACGGAGGCCGAGTTATTGTCTAATTTGCAAAACTCGCCAACACTTAGGCAAAAAGCCGAAAAAGATCCCAAAATCCGCCTCGGCCGTCCAAGCGCCACACAAATACACAATTATTAACAGTTAGGTATTAGACATACGTCACAACTTACGGGACTCGATTCCGACATACGAAGGCCGATTTATCTTCTAGTTTGCAAAACTCGTCAACACTTAGGCAAAAAGCCAAAAAAGAACCCAAACACGCCTCAGTCGTCCAAACTCCACGCAAACACACCAATAGCACCACGTAGGTTTTAAACACGCGCCACAACTTACAGGACTCGATTCCGATATACAGAGACCGAGTTATTGTACAATTTGCAAAACTTACCAACACTTAGGAAAAAAGCCGAAAAATAGCCCCAAACTTGCCTCTACTATCTTAACGCCATGCAAATACACACATAGCACCGCGTAGGTATTAGACACGCGTAACAACTTACGGGACTCGATTCCGACATACGGAGTCCGAGTTATCGTCCAGTTTGCAAAACTGGCCAACACTTAGACAAAAAGCTAAAAAAGAGACCAAAACCCACCTCGGCCGTCCAAACGCCATGCAAACACACATAGCACCGCGTAGTTATTAGACACGCGTTACAACTTACGGGACTCAATTCCGACATACGGAGTTCGAGTTATCGGCCAGTTTGCAAAACTCGAAAACACTTAGGCAAAAAACCGAAAAAGAGCCCATAACCCGCCTCGGCCGTCCAAACTCCACGTAAACACACACATAGCACCGCGTAGGTATTAGACATGCGTTATAACTTACGGAACTCGATTCCGATATACGGAGGCCGAGTTATCGCCTAGTTTGTAAATCTCGTCAACACATAGGCAAAAAGCCGAAAAAAAGCTCATAACCCGCCTCGGCCGTCCAGATGGCACGCAAACACACACATAGCACCGCATAGTTGTTAGACTCGCGTTATAACTTACGGGAGTCGATTTTGACTTACAGAGGTCGAGTTATTGCCTAGTTTGTAAAACTCGCCAACATTTAGGCAAAAAGCCAAAAAAGATCCCTAAACCCTACTCGGCCGTCCAAACGCCACGCAAACGTACACATAGCACCGCATATGTATTAGACACGTGTTACAACTTACGTGACTCGATTCCGACATACGCAGGCAGAGTTATCGTCCTGTTTGCTAAACTCGCCAACACATAGGCAAAAAACCGAAAAAGAGCCCATAACTCGCTTCGGCCGTCCAAATGCAACGCAAACACACACATATCACCGGGTAGGTATTAGACACGCGTCACAACTTACGGGACTCGATTCCGATATATGGAGGCCGAGTTATTGTCCAGTTTGCAAAACTCGCCAACACTTAAACAAAAAGCAAAAAAAGAGCCCAAAACCAGCCTCAACCGTCCAAAAGCAACGTAAACACACACATAATACCGCGTAGATATTAGACACGCGTTACAACTTATGGGACTCGATTCCGATATACGGAGGCCGAGTTATCGCTTAGTTTGCCAAACTCGTCAACACTTAGGCAAAAAGTCAAAAAAGAGCCCATAACCCTCCTCGGCCGTCCAGATGCCACGCAAACACATACATAGCACCGCGTAGGTATTAGACACGCGTTACAACTTACGGGACTCGATTTTGATATACGGAGGTCGAGTTATTGACCAGTTTGTAAAACTCGCCAACACTTACGCAAAAAACCGAAAAAGAGCCCATAATTCGTCTCGGCCGTTCAAATGCCACATAAACACACATATAACACTGCGTAGGTATTATACATGCGTTAAAACTTACGGAACTCGATTTCGATATACGAAAGTCGAGTTATTGACAAGTTTGCAAATCTCGTCAATACTTAGGTAAAAAGCCGAAAAAGAGTCCATAACCCGCCTCGGCCGTCCAGATGCCACGCAAAAATATACATAGCACCGTGCAGGTATTAGATACGCGTTACAACTTACGGGACTCAATTTTAACATAGGGAGATCGAGTTATTTCCCAGTTTTCAAAACTCACCAACCCTTAAGAAAAAAGTAGAAAAAGAGCCCAAAACCCATCTCAGCGGTCCAAGCGCCACGCAAACACACACATAGTACCGCGTGACTATTAGACACGCATCACAACTTACGGGACTCGATTCCGATATACGAAGGCCGAGTTATCGCCCAGTTTGCAAATCTCGTCAACATTTAGACAAAAAGCAAAAAAAGAGTCCATAACCCGCCTCGACCGTCCAAACTCTACGTTAACACACACATAGCACAGCGTAGGTATTAGACATACGTTATAACTTACGGAACTCGATTTTGATATACGGAGGCCGAGTAATCGCCTAGTTTGCAAATCTCACCAACACTTAGGCAAAAAGCCGAAAAAAGCCCATAACCCGCCTCGGCCGTCCAGATGGCACGAAAACACACATAGCACCGCATAGGTGTTAGGCTCACTTTATAACTTACGGAAGTCAATTTTGACTTACGGAGGTCGAGTCATTGCCTAGTTTGTAAATCTCGTCAACACTTAGGCAAAAAGCCAAAAAAGAACTCAAAACCCGCCTTAGTTGTCCAAACACCACACAAACACACACATAGCACCACATAGGTCTTAGACACGTGCCACAACTTACCGGACTCGATTCCGATATACGGAGGCCCAGTTATTGTCCAGTTTACAAAACTCGCAAACACTTAGGCAAAAAGCCAAAAAAGAGCCCAAAACCTGTCTCAGCCGTCCAAACGCAACGCAAACACACAGATAACACCGCGTAGATATTAGACACGCGTTACAACTTATGGGACTCGATTCCGACATACAGAGGCTGAGTAATCGTCTAGTTTACAAAACTTGCCAACATTTAGGCAAAAAGCCAAAAATGAGTCCAAAACCCGCCTCGGTGGTCCAAATACCATACAATCACACACATAGCACCCCGTAGGTATTAGACACGCGCTACAACTTACGGGATTCGATTCCGACATACGGAGGGCGAGTTATCGCCCAGTTTGCAAAACTCGTCAACACTTAGACAAAAAACCGAAAAAGAGCCCATAACCCGCCTCGGCCGTTCAAATGCAACACAAACACACACATAGCACAACTTAGGTATTATACATGTGTTATAACTTATGAAACTCGATTCCGATATACCGAGGCCGAGTTATCGCCCAGTTTGCAAATCTCGCCAACACTTAGGCAAAAAGCCGAAAAAGAGCCCATAACCCGCCTCGGCCGTCCAGATGCCATGCAAACACACACATAACACCGCGTAGGTATTAGACATGCGTTACAACTTACGGGACTCGATTTTGACATACGGAGGTCGAGTTATTGCCCAGTTTGCAAAACTCGCTAACATTTAGGCAAAAAGCTGAAAAAGGTCCCAAAACCCGCCTCGGCCGTCCAAGCGCCACACAAATACACAATTAGCACCAGTTAGGTATTAGACACGCGTCACAATTTACGGGACTCGATTCTGACATACGAAGGTCGATTTATCATCTAGTTTGTAAAACTCGTCAACACTTAGGTAAAAAGCCAAAAAAGAATCCAAACACGCCTCAGTCGTCCAAACGCCATGCAAACACACAAATAGCACCACGTAGGTTTTACACACGCGCCACAACTTACGGGAATCGATTCCAATATACAGAGGCCGAGTTATTGTCTAATATGCAAAACTTGCCAACACTTAAGAAAAAAAGCTGAAAAATAGACCCAAACCTACCTCGACTGTCTCAATGCCATGCAAACACACACATAGCACCGCGTAGGTATTAGACACGCGTTACAACTTACGGGACTCGATTCCGACATACGGAGGCCGAGTTATCGTCCAGCTTGCAAAACTGGCCAACACTTAGACAAAAAGCCAAAAAAGAGACCAAAACCCACCTCGACCGTCCAAACAACATGCAAACACACATAGCACCGCGTAGTTATTAGACACGCGTTACAACTTACGGGACTCGATTCCAACATACGGAGTTCGAGTTATCGGCCAGTTTGTAAAACTCGAAAACACTTAGGCAAAAAACTAAAAAATAGCCCATAACCCGCCTCGGCCGTCCAAACTCCACGTAAACACACACATAGCACCGCGTAGGTATTAGACATGCATTATAACTTACGAAACTGGATTCTGATATACGGAGGCCGAGTTATCGCCTAGTTTGCAAATCTCGCCAACACTTCGGCAAAAAGCCGAAAAAAAGTTCATAACCCGCCTCGGCCGTCCAGATGGCACGCAAACACACACATAACACCGCATAGGTGTTAGGCTCGCGTTATAACTTACGGTAGTCGATTTTGACTTACGGAGGTCGAGTTATTGCCTAGTTTGTAAAACTCGCCAACACTTAGGCAAAAAGCCAAAAAAGATCCCTCAACCCTACTCGGCTGTCCAAACACCACGCAAACGTACACATAGCACCGCATAGGTATTAGACACGTGTTACAACTTACGTGACTCGATTCCGACATACGGAGGCTGAGTTATCGTCCAGTTTGCTAAACTCGCCAACACATAGGCAAAAACTTGAAAAAGAGCCCATAACCAGCTTTGGCGGTCCAAATTCAACGCAAACACAGACATAGCACCAGGTAAGTATTAGACACGCGTCACAACTTACGGAACTCGATTCCGATATACGGAGGCCGAGTTATTATCCAGTTTGTAAAACTCGCCAACACTTAGACAAAAAGCCAAAAAAGAGCCCAAAACCAGCCTCAGCCGTCCAAATGCAACGCAAACAAACATATAACACCGCGTAGATATTAGAAACGCGTTACAATTTATGGGACTCGATCCCGACATACGGAGGGCGAGTTATCGTCCAGTTTGCAAAACTCGCCAGCACTTAGGCAAAAAGTCGAAAAAAAGCAATAACCCACCTCAGCCGTCCAGATGCCATGCAAACACATACATAGCACCGCGTAGGTATTAGACACGCGTTACAACTTACGGAACTCGATTGTGACATACGGAGGTCGAGTTATTGCCCAGTTTGTAAAACTCGCCAACACTTAGGCAAAAAACCGAAAAAGAGCCCATAATTCGCCTCGGCCGTTCAAATGCCACACAAACACACATATAGCACCGCGTAGGTATTATACATGTGTTATAACTTACGCAACTCGATTTCGATATACGGAAGTCGAGTTATTGCCCAGTTTGCAAATCTCGTCAATACTTAGGTAAAAAGTCGAAAAAGAGTCCATAACCCGCCTCGGCCGTCCAGATGTCACGCAAACACATACATAGCACTGCGTAGGTATTAGACACGCGTTACAACTTACGGGACTCGATTTTAACATACGGAGGTCGAGTTATTGCCCAGTTTTCAAAACTCACTAATACTTGAGCAAAAAGTAGAAAAAGAGCCCAAAACCCGTCTCAGCCGTCCAAGCGCCACACAAAACACACACATAGCACCGCGTAAGTATTAGACACGCGTCATAACTTACGGGACTCTATTCCGATATACGAAGGCCGAGTTATCGCCCAGTTTGCAAATCTTGTCAACATTTAGACAAAAAGTAAAAAAAGAGTCCATAACCCGCCTCGGCCGTCCAAACTCCACGTAAACACATACATAGCACCGCGTAAGTATTAGACATGCGTTATAGAACTTACGGAACTCAATTCCGATATACGGAGGCCGAGTTATCGCCTAGTTTGCAAATCTCGCCAACACTTAGGCAAAAAGCCGAAAAAGCCCATAACCCGCCTCGGCCGTCCAGATGGCACGCAAACACACATAGCACCGCATAGGTGTTAGGCTCGCTTTATAACTTACAGAAGTCAATTTTGACTTACGGAGGTCGAGTTATTGCCTAGTTTGTAAATCTCGCCAACACTTAGACAAAAAGCCAAAAAGACCCAAAACCCGCCTCAGCCGTCCAAACACCACACAAACACACAAATAGCACCACGTAGGTCTTAGACATGTGCCACAACTTACCGGACTCAATTCCGATATACGGTGGCCGAGTTATTATCCAGTTTACAAAACTCACCAACACTTAAGCAAAAAGCCGAAAAGAGCCCAAAACCCGCCTCGCCTGTCTAAACGCCATAAAAACACACACATAGCACCGCGTAGGTATTAGACACAGGTTACAACTTACGGGACTCGATTCCAACATACAGAGGCCGAGTTATCGTCCTGTTTGCAAAACTCGCCAACACATAGGCAAAAAGTCAAAAAAGAGCCCAAAATCTGCCTCGGCCGTCCAAACGCTACACAAATAAATACATAGCACAATGTAGGTATTATACATGCGTTATAACATACGGAACAAAATTCCGATATACGGAGGCCGAGTTATCGCCCAGATTGGAAATCTCGCCAACACTTAGGCAAAAAGCTTAAAAAGAGCCCATAACCCGCCTCGGCCGTCCAGATGCCACGCAAATACACACATAGAACCGCGTAGGTATTAGACACGCGTTACGACTTATGGGACTCGGTTTTAACATACGGAGTTCGAGTTATTGCCCAGCTTGCAAATCTCGACAACACTTAGGCAAAAAGCCGAAAAAGAACCCAAAACCCGCCTCGGCCGTCCAAGCACCACGTAAACACACAATTGACACCGGTTAGGTATTAGATACGCGTCACAACTTACGAGACTCGATTCTGACATACGAAGGCCGAGTTATCGCCAATTTTGTAAAACTCGTCAATACCTAGGTAAAAAGCCAAAAAATAATCCAAACACGCGTCAGTCGACCAAACGCCACGGAAACACACACATAGCTCCATATAGGTTTTAGACAGGCACCACAACTTACGGAACTCGATTCCGATATACGGAGGCCGAGTTATTGTCCAGTTTGCAAAACTCGCCAACACTTAAGAAAAACGCCAAAAATGAGCCCCAAACCTGCCTCGACTGTCTAAACGCCATGCAAACACACACATAGCAACGCATAGGTATTAGACACGTGTTACAACTTACGAGACTCGATTCTGACATATGGAGACCGAGTTATCGCCCAGTTTCTAAAACTCGCCAATAATTACACAAAAAGCCAAAAAAGAGGCCAAATCCCGCATCGGCAGTCCAAACACCATGCAAACACACACATAGTACCGTGTAGGTATTATACACGCGTTACAACTTACGGGACTCGATTCCGATATACGGAGGTAGAGTTATCGCCCAGTTTGCAAATCTCGACAACACTTAGGCAAAAATCTGAAAAAGAGTCCAAAACCCGCCTCGGCCGTGCAAATGCCACGCAAACACACACATAGCACCGTGTAGGTATTAGACACGCGTTACAACTTACAGGACTCGATTTTTGACATACGAAGGTCTAGTTATTGCCCAGTTTGCAAAACTCGCCAACACTTAGGCAAAAAGCCGAAAAAGAACCCAAAACCCGCCTCGGTCGTCCAAGCGCAATGAAAACACACACATATCACCACGTAAGTTTTAGACACACACCACAACTTACGGGACTCGATTCCGATATACGGAGGCTGGGTTATTGTCCAGTTTGCAAAACTCGCCAACACTTAAGCAAAAAGCTGAAAAAGAGCCCAAAACCTGCCTCGACTGTCTAAATGCCATGCAAACACACACATAGCACCGCGTAGATATTAGACAAGCGTTACAACTTACGGGACTTGATTTTTGACATACGGAGGTCGAGTTATTGCCCAGTTTGCAAAACTTGCCAACACTTAGGCAAAAAGCCAAAAAATAACCCAAAACCCGCCTCGGCCGTCCAAGCGCCACGCAAACACACACATATCACCACGTATGTTTTAGACATGCACCACAACTTACGGGACTCGATTCCGATATACGGAGGCCGGGTTATTGTCCAGTTTGCAAAACTCGCCAACATTTAAGCAAAAAGCTGAAAAATAGCCCAAAACCTGCCTCGACTGTCTAAACACCATGCAAACACACACATAGCACCGTGTAGATATTAGTCGCGCGTTACAACTTACGGGACTCGATTTTTGACATACGGAGGTCGAGTTATTGCCCAGATTACAAAACTCGTCAACACTTAGGCAAAAAGGCAAAAAAGAACCCAAAACCTGCCTCGGCCGTCCAAGCGCCACGCAAACACACACATATCACCATGTAGGTTTTAGACACGCGCCACAACTTACGGGACTTGATTCCGATATACGGAGGCTGGGTTATTGTCCAGTTTGCAAAACTCGTTAACACTTAAGCAAAAAGCTGAAAAAGAGCCCAAAACCTGGCTCGCCTGTCTAAATGCCATGCAAACACACACATAGTATCGCGTAGGTATTAGACACGCGTTACAACTTACGGGACTCGATTCCAACTTATGAAGGCCGAGTTATCGTCCAGTTTGCAAAACTCGTCAACACTTAGGCAAAAAGTCGAAAAAGAGCCCAAAACTCTATCTATGATAGTTTCATCATTCACTGGGTTATGTTCATAATGTTTAAGTGTTCAAAGAGTGAGAATCAACTCTACGATTTAGGAGTATCTAGTTAATTCATTGAGGTGATCAGTTTCTGCGAATCAGCAAGATCCTCTTGCAAAACTGATCATGCTCTCTGTGTTGTCAAACACTTAGGACATAGGCTTTTACATATATACTAACCCATCAGCAAAGATTACTTCACATAAAGTTCATTAGGCCTGTGATGCTCTTATGACCCATTTCACATTTCCTTTAAGATGTCATCTTCAACCTAAAACTTGGATGGAGAGAAAGTTTATAGTCATTTGAGTTTCCATATTCAGGATACTTTCTTTCTTCATCTTTTTAGGCAGATTATGACTCCTTGACAGAATACTGTTATAGTTCATAAGAAGATGCAATTATGATGTATACATTTATAATAGTGAGGAACCGTACCTTTTTACTGTCAGTTACTAAACAGTCATTTACCTTAGATATACTGAGTTTAGGTATTGATGAGCATAGCTTTACTTTTTCTCCTGACAGCTTATTGTTCTTGCAGGCCTTTAATCAATCAGTAATGGTCTTGAAGATATAGGCCAAGAGAATCATAACAATATTCAGTAAAACACCAATTCTGGTCCAAGACCATTAGTGTTTTATAATTTCTTTGAAAAGGACAACCCGACACGAAGTCTGTAAGTCAGACATATCTTACGAGAACTTCTAGGTGATCAGCCTATAGTACTCTATGTTGATCAACACTACATCCATTAAACGTGTGTACATTTAAGTTGTGGCAACCTCGCGTACCCATCAAATACTCGATGAAAAATACATTTGTTTATTCATATACAGGCTTACCTTGAATCCGTACCAAACAGTTGGCGTAGGATAGCGTTAGCAATTCTATATTGAAAGACTTGTAAACAATTCAATCAATCTATCAAGATTAGTCTGGCCGAGTTAAAACTGGCATCGACTCTTTGTTTAAAACCATATATGCATCTCATAATTTGAATCATTTGAAAACCTGGTTAACACGAGGGTTAGATAAGCGTTTAAAAAAACTTGCCTTCAGCGTCTGCTACAGAATAATTATGTTTCCTTTTGATTCTTTACGGTCTCTACAACACATAATCACATAACATACCACATTAGGTCATGAATGAACATACTTAGTTCTTAAACAATCTTACCCTTCTTCTCAACCTAATCATGTATTAGATTTGTTATGATTGGTTCCGGCTTGCCGTCATTCTTTATATCATTCTTACTAACTTCATTCTCTTCTATAACTTAATGAAAATTATTTCATTAATACAACTTGGTTCGAGTTAATTATCCTTCCTCACAGTTTACTAACGTCATTACGTTATTAATCGACACTCGATCGTCAATGGTTATGTACGCTTATTGCATACCGTTTTTGTTTACATTCAATTAACTTTCTTTAACTCTAAGTGATCACACTTGAGTTTTAATTATGACTTAACAATGTTTTATTAAGTCCCTTAGTTCGTTACTAAACAATTTCCCTTCATCTTCTACTTTAAACCATACTTTTCTGTCTAACTTTTAAGGCCGGCGTTGCGGCGCCAGTGTTGCTTTGTTATGCCGCGCTGCGGCGTCGCCCATTATGGCTTGAAAACCGGACTCGGCGCTGCGGCGCGAGTCTCTTTGTTACTTGTCGCGCTGCGGCGCGAGTTTGTAGGGGACACAGGCCACTTTGGCGCTACGGCGCTGGTCATTTAGGCTTGGAGTCGCGTCGTGGCGCGGACTCTGTGCCAGAGATAAATTTGACAGATTTTTGACTTTGTGAGATTCCCGGCCTCGTAACTTCTTCGTTATAATTCCGAATTGGCTCGTTCAAGAGCCTACGGTTCATAAATCACATACTCTACGTGTTTATGCAAGAATTTTATCTATTCGACTTCGTTTGCTAAAATTTCACCTATTAGTCCATTTTTAACGAAAACGATAAACGTTCATGAACGTCAACGCTCGTTTCTTCGTTCTAAGTTGGAATCCGACCATTTTTGAGTCTGCGGCTCTATAATTCCAAATAAGACTTGTCTCCATTGAAAACCAATGTTTCCAAACTCAATATCAAAATTCGACTTCCATTCCGAGAATTTCACGAATTCCACGATTGTCGTCTAATCGTGTGAATTCCGGCAAAACTTCGTTTACTTAAGATTTGTTCTTCGTTTAAAAAGGATTCAATCCATCATACTAACATCTTGACATCAATACTACATTAACTTATAAACATGATAAGTTATTACTCGTTCTTTGTAAATTTATAACTTATGAAAATATAAATTTCTTATATTTCCATTTCTCATGGCTTATGTCTTGTTCCTATATGACTTATTATGGTTAATGACTTCTAACCATTATTCTTGCTCCTTATTATCATACTAACTTTATTAATGTAAACATGTTACAAGTTCTTTCAAGTTATTATACGTTCATTATTGATCTTCACAAGTTCTTAACTTATATGATTACAAATAAATTATTCATGACTTATACGGCTTATTAAGACTTAAGCCCTTTAATTTATCATTCCTTACCATGCTAGTTCTACCAATACCCCCTTCTCTAACAATGGAAGAGAAAGAGAAACATGGTTTAAGAATACTTACTCTTGAATAACACTTAGTAAATCTTTAATCTCCTTCTTGTTTCTTTAATTAACAAGGCTAATCTTCTAGCTTTTCTTGCTTTTTCTCTCAAACCAATAAGCTATAAGTTGTTGGTTGGAAATCTAACAAGGGAATTCTAACTTTATATCTGCTTATTCTCTCATGCAAATAAGCTCTCAACTTATATTATTAGTTGGATGAAATGAAACAAGCAAACAAATGAACTCCTAAGCTCTCTATTTATAGGAAATCCTAGATGAGGGCACAATGGTCATAAAGCCATCCACCTCCTTACTATTCCTATCTTAGCCATCAAGTAAACTTGCTCACCACAACACTTATCCATTTCTTGCTCCTTACTCCCTTTGCTTAATCATTAAGTTACTTCCTCCCCACAACACTTGGTCATTAAATATACTTCGTCATTACCACACTTAGCCCTTAAATTTCTTTACTTGCTCACCACTTTGGGTCATCCACGGTTTGCTCCATGGGTTTAAACCAACCCTTAACCCATTGGTTCTTACTTTGGGCTTTAGCTTAATTAGCTTAACTTAATCATTTGGGCTTCTAGCATAATTTGCTTAACTTATATATGGGGCTTTTCATTTAATTAACTTAACTGACTTAGCTTTTACATTGGGCTTGTAATTAAACAAACATTGGGCTTGCTTATTAATTCACATTGGACTTAACCAATTGCTACACAATCCTACAAGACCATTACAATTGGCTTAAAGCCTTATAACGTATATTTTACGTATTAATCTCGTATTCTAACTCGTATACCTATTCATCATATACGACATACCATAATTCATACATACTCGTATAATACCTCATATCATACTCGTATTCATTACTTCGTACAATACCTACATATTATACGATCATTGCTTAATTCATTTTACGCGCTTTAAATTTCTTCTCGAAAGTCATTTTCCCTAAACGTTAGGTTTTAAGTCCGCAGGTGAAAAATTGTGTTTTCCATAACTGAAATATTATTGGATATTCCATCTCACATCGATATTCTATCGTTACGTATTTCTCGGAAGTTCAAAAATAATTCCCGAGCAGAAATGCGTGAATAGTGTTTTTCAAAAAATTTCTCAGAAAGCTTTTATTTTCGTTTTGGAAATTCAAACACTTTAATTCTATCACGTAGCCAAAATCCTACGATGTTCTGATATGTTTAGGTCATAGAACGACCTTCAATTAGCTTGCTCCCATAAATAATCAATTAAATTCATTAATTCTTATAATTAAATAAAATTTTAATTCTTCTAAATATTCTATTTTCTCGAGCGTTACATTCTTCCCTCCTTATAAGGATTTTGTCCTCAGAATCTTGCTAATAACTATTTAAACAAATGAGAAAAAAAAATCTTCATTTTAATCTTGAGTTCCCACAATGCTTCTTCGACATTGTGGTTCTTACATTCATATTCACCGAAGGTATTATCTTATTTTACATAACTTGTCACTTCTACCAATAATCTAAGTTGGAAGTTAAACACTTACCAACATATTACGCTATCTTTCTTTTATTTGTTTTTCTTTTCTAATTATTTAGAACTCAAATTCCTCCTTCAAAACAAGACTAAACTTTGTCTTCTATTTATCCTGCGTCCTCTTCTTCATTTGATTCTACTCCTCATTACATAGTTTGTACTTAATGAACTCGTTCCATTATCATGGATTGAGTCTATATTGTGAATAACATTTCTACCGCTTATTTCCAAAATTTAAATTTCAACTCTGCTCTTACCATCCCCGTTATTAACTCAATCTGAGTCGTTAACATCGATAGTTTTTCCGTCCTACTTAACGTGCCAGCTTCTATGTTTACCTTCCTTGTATGATATAAGATATCACAATCCTCAATCTACCGTATATTCTACTCCTTCCGTGTGAAGATATATTTCAGACTCCTATAGTCCGTGTATATCTCACACTTCTCCCCGTATAAATACTATCTTTAGATTTTTAATTCAAAAACAATAATTGCCAATTATAGATCATAAGTAGGATAGACCTTCTTATAATTGCTTAACTGGCATGATGCATACACAATGACGTTGCCATGCTCCAAGAGCATGCAATCTCGTCATCTATGCGAAACATCGAGATACACTACAAAATTCCTTGTATCTTCTGATAAAGACAATACAGGTGATTCACTTAACCTTCCTTCTTAATTTTTGAAAACTATTTTTCTTATTTCTCATTCCCATCATACTTATTAATTACAATTATGTATATCTTTTAAGCTCAAATTCACGCATAGTGAATTCTGTATCCCACTTCTCCCTCCATAGTGTTTCTCACACTATTTTCAAATGTTCAGCGTGATCTTCTGGCGTCTAAAATAGACTAGAATATCACCAATGATCATTACGACATCCTCGTCCCAATATCATTCGAACACTCTGTGACGCTAATGGTACCTTCAACCATAGCACCTCACAAGAGCACCTATCAATTTGTCACCCTCTTACTTATTTTCTACCGACGATACCCTGTACACAAATCTATCTTAAAAAAATTCTTTGCCCCTTTCAACTGATCCAATAGATCATCGATCCTGGGTATTTACTCTTAACTACTAACTTACTCCTATTATGATAGTCGATATGCTGTCCAAACGCCTCGCAAACACACATATAGCACCGCGTAGGTATTAGACACGTGTTACAACTTACGGGACTCGATTCCGACATACGGAGGCCGAGTTATCGCCCAGTTTGCAAAACTCGCCAACACTTAGGCAAAAAGCAGAAAAAGAGCCCAAAACCCGCCTCGGCCGTCCAAATGCCACGCAAACACACACATAGCACCGCGTAGGTATTAGACATGCGTTATAACTTACGGGACTCGATTCCGACATGCGAATGCCGAGTTATCGCCCAGTTTGAAAAACTTGCTAACATTTAGGTAAAAAGACAAAAAAGAGCCCAAATCCGCCTCGGCCATCCAAAAGCCACGCAAACATACACACTTATCACCGCGTAAGTATTAGCCACGTATTACAACTTACGGGACTTGATTCCAATATATGGAGGATGAGTTATCGCCCAATTTGAAAAACTCGCCAACACTTGAGTAAAAAGTCAAAAAAGAGCCCAATATCCGCATCGGCTGTCCAAATGCCACGCAAACACATACATAGGACCGCGTAGATATTAGACACGTGTTACAACTTACAGGACTCGATTCCGACATACGGAGGCCAATTTATCGCCCAGTTTGCAAAACTCGCCAACACTTAGGTAAAAAGCCGAAAAAGAGTCCAAAACCAGCTTCGTTCGTCCAAACACCACGTAAACACACACATAGCACCGCGTAGGTATTAGACACGCTTTACAACTTACGGGACTCGATTCCGACATACGAAGCTCGAGTTATCGCTCAGTTTGCAAGACTCGCCAACACTTAGAAAAAAGCCGAGAAGAGCCCATAACCCGCCTCAGCCGTCCAAACGCCACGCAAACACACATAGCATCGCATAGGTATTAGACACGTGTTACAACTTACGGGACTCGATTTTGACATACGGAGGTCGAGTTATTGCCCAGTTTACAAAACACGCCAACATTTAGATAAAAAGCCAAAAAATATCCCAAAATCCGCCTCGGCCGTCCAAGCGCCACACAAATACACAATTAACACCAGTTAGGTATTAGACACGCGTCACAACTTACGGGACTCGATTTCGACATACGAAGGCCGATTTATCATCTAGTTTGTAAAAATCTTCAACACTTAGGCAAAAAACTAAAAAAGAACCAAAACACGCCTCAGTCGTCCAAACGCCACGCAAACACACCAATAGCATCACGTAGGTTTTAGACACGCGCCACAACTTACGGGTCTCGATTCCGATATACAGAGGCCAAGTTCTTGTTTAATTTGCAAAACTTGCCAACACTTAAGAAAAAAGCTGAAAAATAGCCCCAAACCTGCCTCGACTGTCTAAATGCCATGCAAACACACACATAGCACCGCGTAGGTATTAGACATGCGTTACAACTTACGGGACTCGATTCTGACATACGGAGGCCGAGTTATCGTACAATTTGCAAAACTGGCCAACACTTAGACAAAAACCAAAAAAGAGACCAAAACCCGCCTCGGCCGTCCAAACGCCATGCAAACACACATAGCACCGCGTAGTTATTAGACACGTGTTACAACTTACGGGACTCGATTCCGACATACGGAGTTCGAGTTATCAGCCAGTTTGCAAAACTCGAAAACACTTAGGCAAAAAAACCGAAAAAGAGCCCATAACCCGCCTCGGCCGTCCAAAGTCCACGTAAACACACACATAGCACCGCGTAGGTATTAGACATGCGTTATAACTTACGGAACTCGATTTTGATATACGGAGGCCGAGTTATCTCCTAGTTTGCAAATCTCGACAACACTTAGGCAAAAAGCCGAAAAAAGCTCATAACCCGCCTCGGCTGTCTAGATGGCACGCAAACACACACATAGCACTGCATAGGTGTTAGGCTCGCGTTATAACTTACGAGAGTCGATTTTAACTTACGGAGGTCGAGTTATTGCCTAGTTTATAAAACTCACCAACACATAGGCAAAAAGCCAAAGAAGATCCCTAAACCCTACTCGGCCGTCCAAACGTCATGCAAACGTACACATAGCACCACATAGGTATTAGACACGTGTTACAACTTACGTGACTCGATTCTGACATACAGATGCTGAGTTATCGTCTAATTTGCTAAACTCGCCAACACATAGGCAAAAAACTGAAAAAGAGCCCATAAGCAGCTTCGACCGTCCAAATACAACGCAAACACAGACATAGCACCGGGTAGGTATTAGATACGCGTCACAACTTATGGGACTCGATTTCGATATACGGAGGCCGAGTTATTGTCCAGTTTATAAAACTCGCCAACACTTAGACAAAAGGCCAAAAAAGAGCCCAAAACCAGCCTCAACCGTCCAAACGCAACGCAAACACACACTTAACACCGCGTAGATATTAGACACGCGTTACAACTTATGGGACTCGATTCTGACATACGGAGGGCGAGTTATCGCCCAGTTTGCAAAACTCGCCAACACTTAGGCAAAAAGTCGAAAAAGAGCCCATAACCCTCATCGGCCGACCAGATGCCACGCAAATACACACATAGCACCGTGTAGGTATTAGACACGCGTTAAAACTTACGGGACTCGATTTTGACATACGGAAGTCGAGTTATTGCCCAGTTTGTAAAACTCGCCAACACTTAGGCAAAAAACTGAAAAAGAGCCCATAATTCGCCTCGGCCGTTCAAATGCCACACAAACACACATATAGCACCGCGTAGGTATTATATATGCGTTATAACTTACGGAACTCGATTTTGATATACGAAAGTCGAGTTATTGCCCAGTTTGCAAATCTCGTCAATACTTAGGTAAAAAGCCAAAAAAGTGTCCATAACCCGCCTCGGCCGTCCAGATGCCACACAAACATATACATAGCACCGCGTAGGTATTAGACACGCGTTACAACTTACGGGACTCAATTTTAACATACGGAGGTCGAGTTATTGCCCAGTTTTCAAAACTCACCAACACTTAAGCAAAAAGTAGAAAAAGAGCCCAAAACCCGTCTCAGCCGTTCAAGCGCCACGCAAACACACACAAAGCACCGCGTAAGTATTAGACACACGTCACTACTTACGGGACTCGATTCCGATATATGAAGGCCGAGTTATCGCCCAGTTTACAAATCTCGTCAACATTTAGATAAAAAGCAAAAAAAGAGTCCATAACCCGCCTCGGCCGTCCAAACTCCACGTAAACACACACATAGCACCGCGTAGGTATTAGACATGCGTTATAACTTACGGAACTCGATTCCGATATACGGAGGCCGAGTTATCGCCTAATTTACAAATCTCGCCAACACATAGGCAAAAAGCCGAAAAAAAGCCCATAACCCACCTCGGCCGTCCAGATTCCACGCAAACACACATAGTACCGCATAGGTGTTAGGCTCGCTTTATAACTTACGGAAGTCAATTTTGACTTGCGGAGGTCGAGTTATTGCCTAGTTTGTAAATCTCACCAACACTTAGGCAAAAAGTCAAAAAGAACCCAAAACCCGCCTCAGCCGTCCAAACACCACACAAACACACACATAGCACCACATAGGTCTTAGACACGTGCCACAACTTACCGGACTCAATTTCGATATACGGTGGCTGAATTATTGTCCAGTTTGCAAAACTCGCCAACACTTAAGCAAAAAGCCAAAAAGAGCCCAAAACCCGCCTCGCCTGTCTAAACGCCATACAAACACACAGATAGCACCGCGTAGGTATTAGACACACGTTACAACTTACGGGACTCGATTCCGACATACGGAGGCCAAGTTATCGTCCTGTTTGCAAAACTCACCAACACTTAGGCAAAAAGTCGAAAAAGAACCCAAAATCCGCCTCGGCCGTCCAAACGCTACACAAACAAATACATAGCACAGCGTAGGTATTATACAGGCGCTATAACATACGGAACAAAATTCCGATATACGGATGCCGAGTAATCGCCCAGATTGCAAATCTCGCCAACACTTCGGCAAAAAAGCTTAAAAAGAGCTCATAACCCGCCTCAGCCGTCCAGATACCACGCAAACAGACACATAGAACTGCGTAGGTATTAGACATGCGTTACAACTTACGGGACTCGATTTTGACATACGGAGATCGAGTTATTGCCTAGCTTACAAATCTCGACAATACTTAGGTAAAAAGCCGAAAAAGAATCCAAAACCCGCCTCGGCCGTCCAAACACCACGTAAACACACAATTGGCTCCGGTTAGGTATTAGATACGAGTCACAACTTACGGGACTCGATTCCGATATACGAAGGCCGAGTTATCGCCAAGTTTGTAAAACTTGTCAACACCTAGGCAAAAAGCCAAAAAATAATCCAAACACGCCTCATTCGACCAAACACCACGGAAACACACACATAGCACCATGTAGGTTTTAGACAGGCGCCACAACTTATGGAACTCGATTCCGATATACGGAGGCCGAGTTATTGTCCAGTTTGCAAAACTCGTTAACACTTAAGAAAAAACCCAAAAATGAGCCCCAAACCTGCCTCGACTGTCTAAACGCCATGCGAACACACACATAGCAACGCGTAGGTATTAGACAAGCGTTACAACTTACGAGACTCGATTCTGACATATGCAGACCGAGTTATCGTCCAGTTTCCAAAACTCGCCAACAATTAGGTAAAAAGCCAAAAAAGAGGCCAAAACCCGCATCGGCAGTCCAAATACCATGCAAACACACACATAGCACAGCGTAGGTATTAGACACGCGTTACAACTTACGGGACTCGATTCCGATATACGAAGGTCGAGTTATCGTCCAGTTTGTAAATCTCACCAACACTTAGGCAAAAAGCTGAAAAAGAGCCCATAACCCTCCTCAGCCGTCTAGATGCCACGCAAACACATACATAGCACCGCGTAGGTATTAGACACGCGTTACAACTTACGGGACTCGATTTTGACATACGGAGGTCGAGTTATTGCCCAGTTTGCAAAACTCGCCAACACTTAGGCAAAAAGCCGAAAAAGATTCCAAAACCCGCCTCGACCGTCCAAACGCCGCACAAACACACAATTAGCACCGATTAGGTATTACACATGCGTCACAACTTATGGAACACGATTTTGACATACGAAGGCCGAGTTATTGCCCAATTTGTAAAACACGTCAACACTTAGGCAAAAAGCCAAAAAAGAACCCAAACACGCCTCAGTCGTCCGAACGCCACGAAAACACACACATAGCATCATGTAGGTTTTAGACACAAGCCACAACTTACGGGACTCAATTCCGATATACGGATGCCGAGTTATTGCCTAGTTTGCAAAACTCGTCAACACTTAAGAAAAAAGCCAAAAAAGAGCCCCAAACCTGCCTCGACTGTTTAAACACCATGCAAACACACACATAGCATCGCGTAGGTATTAGATACGCGTTACAACTTACGAGACTCGATTTTGATATACGGAGGCCGAGTTATCATCCAGTTTGCAAAATTCGCCAACACTTAGACAAAAAGCCAAAAAAGAGCACCAAACCTGCCTCGACTGTCTAAACGCCATACAAACACACACATAGCACCGCGTAGGTATTAGACACGCGTTACAACTTACGAGACTCAATTCAGACATACGGAGGGCGAGTTATCATACAGTTTGTAAAACTCGCCAACACTTAGACAAAAAGTTAAAAAAAGGCCAAAACCCGTCTCGGCCGTCCAAACGCCATGCAAACACACACATAGTACCGCGTAGGTATTAGGCACGCGTTACAACTTACGAGACTCGATTCCGACATACGGATGCCGAGTTATCGGCCAGTTTGCAAAACTCGAAAATACTTCAGCAAAAAACTAAAAATGAGCCCATAACCCGCCTCGGCCGTCCAAACTCCACCTAAACACACACATAGCACCACATATGTATTAGACATGCGTTATAACTTATGGAAATCGATTCCGATATACGGAGGCCGAGTTATCGCCCAGTTTGTAAATCTCAACAACACTTAGGCAAAAAGCCTAAAAAGAGCCCATAACCCGCCTCGGCCGTCCAGATGGCACACAAACACACACATAACACCGCATAGATGTTAGGCTCGCGTTATAACTTACGGGAGTCAATTTTGACTTACGGAGGTCGAGTTATTGCCTAGTTTGTAAAACTCGCCAACACTTAGGCAAAAGCCAAAAAAGAGCCCTAAACCCTACTCGACCGTCCAAACGCAACACAAACACACACATAGCACCACGTAGGTATTAGACACGTGTTATAACTTACGGGACTCGATTCTGACATACAGAGGCCGAGTTATGGTCCAGTTTGTAAAACTCGTCAACACATAGGCAAAAAAACCGAAAAAGAGCCCATAACCCGCTTCGGCCGTCCAAATGCCACGCAAACACACACATAGCACCGGGTAGGTATTAAACACGCGTCACAACTTACGAGAGTCTATTCCGATATACGGAGGCCGAGTTATAGTCCAGTTTGCAAAACTCACCAACACTTAGACAAAAAGCCAAAAAAGAGCCCAAAACTTGCTTCAGCCGTCTAAACGCCACGCAAACACACACATAGCATCGCGAAGGTATTAGACAAGCGTTACAACTTACGAGACTCAATTCCGACATACGGAGGACGAGTTATCGCCCAGTTTACAAAAACTAGCCAACACCTAGGTAAAAAGATGAAAAAGAGACCAAACCCGCCTCGGCCATCCAAACGCAACACAAATACACACATAACACCGCATAAGTATTAGACACGCGTTACAACTTACGGGACTTGATTCTGACATACGGAAGCCGAGTTATCGCCCAGTTTGCAAAACTCGCCAACACTTAGGCAAAAAGTCGAAAAGAGCCCATAACCCGCCTCAGCGTCCAAACGCCACGCAAACACACATCGCACCGCATAGGTATTAGATACGTGTTACAACTTAC
The DNA here is from genome assembly GCA_020205505.1 of Panax japonicus. Classification (NCBI taxonomy): domain Eukaryota; kingdom Viridiplantae; phylum Streptophyta; class Magnoliopsida; order Apiales; family Araliaceae; genus Panax; species Panax japonicus. The sequence continues at coordinate 48,363,918 of CM035107.1, forward strand.
GGAACTCGATTCCGACATACGGAGGCCAAGTTATCGTCCAGTTTGCAAAACTCGCCAACACTTAGGCAAAAAAGTCGAAAAAGAGCACAAAACCAACCTCGGACGTCCAAACGCCATGCAACACACACATAGCACCGCGTAGGTATTAGACACGCGTTACAACTTACGGGTATCGATCCCGATATACGGAGGCCGAGTTATCGCCGAGTTTTGCAAAACGCGCTAACACTTAGGCAAAAACCGAAAAAAAGGGCCTATAATTCGCCTCGGCAATTCAAACGCCACATAACACACATATGGCACCGCGTAGGTATTATACATGCGTTATAACTTACGGAACCTTGATCTATAACGAATTCTTAAGTTCTTCTAAACATCGTTCGCTGAAAATGTTTTTCATTTAAAGCAAGTTGTGGAGCATTTCAATTGCCCAGCAAGTCATACATTTGAACATACAGTTGGAGCATTCAATTACCCAACCGTTTACCCATCGGTTAGATCCGCGGTTTTCTTTTCTTGAGTTGTGGCCTTAACCCTAATTCTTATTGGGCCTTACTTGGGCTTAACTTCACAAAGTATTGGGCTTGACTTAATCCAAGTCCAATTAGATTCTTCAAAGTCCATGAACTCAAAGTCCATTAAGACTAATCGTATTCTACGCATTCTATTCTCGTATTCTCTTCGTATATCGTTCGTACGATATTCGTATTAGACGTCGTACTAATCTTCGTACTATACTCGTATATAACTCGTATCATACTCGTATTTCTCACGCATAATAACCCTAGTTATTATACTTACTCATTACATTCTAGGAACTCACTTTCCCTAACCTTAGGTTTTGAGTCTGCATGCGAAAAACTTCATTTTTGCCATAACTGAAATAATTATTGAACATTCCATCACGTCTCAAGATTTACGTAATCAATAACTTCTCGGAATTTCAAAGTAAATCTCCAAGCAGAAACGGATGAATAGTGCCTATTTCGTCTGTTTCCCCGAAAATATTTGTTACCTGGAAAACTTTTATTTTCGTCTTGAAAATTCTTACTCGTTCAATCTAGCTCGTAGCCAGAATCCTCCCGATCAGTAATCATTCTAGGTTATAAAACGATTATAAACACATAACACATAATAATATTAATAAAAATTCATTTTATTAATAACAAATTCTTTAAATCTTAATTTCTGGACAATCCGGATTTCTAGGTTGTCACATCACACTCATAGCACCACGTAGGTTTAGACACGCGTCACAACTTACGTGACTAAATTCCGATATACGGAAGCCAAGTTATTGTCCGTTTGCAAACTCGCGAACACTTAAGCACAAAGCCGAAAAAGAGCCCCAAACCTGCCTCGAATGTCCAAATGCCACGCAAACATACACATAGAACCGCGTAGGTATTAGACACGCGTTACAACTTATGAGACTCGATTCGAAAATACGGAGGCCGAGTTATCATCCAACACTTTGGCAAAAAGCCAAAAAAAGCCAATATGAGACACGCTTCGGCCGTCCAATCGTCACGCAACACACACATAACACCGCGTAGGTATTAGACACGCGTTACAACTTACGAGACTCGATTCCGACATACAGAGACCGAGTTATAGTCCAGTTTACAAAACTCGCAACCCTTAGGCAAAAAGCCAAATATGAGGCCCAAACCCACCCTCGGCCGTCCAAGCGCCACACAAACACACACATAGCACAGCGTAGGTATTAGACATGCGTCACAACTTACGGGACTCTATTCCGACATACGAAGGTCGAGTTATCATCCAGTTGGCAAAACTCGTCAACACTTAGGCAAAAAGCCGAAAAAGAGCCCATAACCGCCTCGGCCGTTCAGATGCCACGCAAACACACACCATAACACCGCGTAGGTATTAGACACGCGTTACAACTTACGGACTCATTTGACATATGGCGTGTCGAGTTATTTCCCAGTTTGCAAAACTCGTCAACACTTAGGGGACTCGATTCCGACATATGGAGGTCGAGTTATCGACCAGTTTGCAAAACCTCGAAAATACTTACGCAAAAAAACCGAAAAAGAGCCCATAACCTAACTCGGCCGTCCCAACTCCACGGAAACCACACATAGCATCGCGTAAGTATTAGACATGCATTATAACTTACGGAACTCAATTCCGATATACGGAGATCGAGTTATCGCCTAGTTTGCAAATCTCGCCAACCACGTAGGCAAAAGGCCGAAAAAAAAAAAGCCCATAACCCGCTCGGCCGTCTAGATGGCACGCAAACACACACATAACACCACATAGGGTTAGGCTCACGTTATAATTACGGATCGATTTTGACTTACAGATTCGAGTTATTGCCTAGTTTGTAAAACTCGCCAAACACTTAGGCAAAAAGCCAAAAAAAGAGCCCTAAACCCTACTTCGGGCCGTCCAAACGCCACGCAAACGTATACATAGCACCGAATAGGTATTAGACACGTGTTACAACTTACAGGACTCGATGTCCAACATATGAAAGCCGAGTTATCGTCCAGTTTGCAAAACTAGCCAACACATAGCAAAAAAACCGAAAAAGAGCCCCAAACCTGGATCGACTGTCCAACGCCACACAAACACACACTTAGCATCGCGTAAGTATTTGACACGCGTTACAACTTACGGGACTCGATTCCAACATACGGAGGCCGAGTTATCGTCCAGTTTTGCAAAACGCGCCCACACTTAGGCAAAAAGCCGAGAAAGAGCCAAAAACCCGCCTCGGCCGTCCAAAAGCCATGCAAACACGCACATAGCACCGCCTAGGTATTAGACAATTATTATAACTTACAGGACTCGAATTCCAACATACGGACACCGAGTTATCGCCCAGTTTGCAAAACTCACCCAACACTTAGGTAAAAAACCGAGAAAGCCATAACCGCCTCGGCCATCCAAGATGCCACGCAAACACACACATAGCACCGCGTAGGTATTATACATGCGTTATAACTTACGGAACTCGATTCCGATATACGGAGGCCGAGTTATCGCCCAGTTGCAAATCTTGGCCAACACTTAGGTAAAAAGCCAAAAAGAGCCAATAACTCGCCTCTGCCGTCCAGATAACACGTAAACACACACATAGCACCGCGTATTATTAGATACGGGATAAACTTATGGGACTCGATTTGACATACCTGAGGTCGAGTTATTGCCCAATTTACAAAACTCACCAACATTTAGGCAAAAAGCCAAAAAAGAACCCAAAACCCGCCTCAGCCGTCCAAACACCACGTAACACACATATCACTACGTAGGTTTTAGACACGCACCATAACTTATGGGACTTGATTCCGATATACGGAGGCCGAGTTATTGTCCATTTGCAAGACACACCAACACTTGAGCAAAAATCTAAAAAAGAGCCAAACACCTGCCTCGCCTGTCTAAACGCATGCAAACACACACATAGTACCGCGTAGATATTAGACACGCGTTAGAACTTACGGGACTCGATTCCAACATACGGAGGCCGAGTTATCGTCCAGTTTGCAAAACTCGTCAACACTTAGGTAAAAAGTCAAAAAAAAGAGCCCAAACCCGCCTCGCCGTCCAAACGCCATGTAAACACACACATAGTACCGTGTAGGTATTAGACATGACTACAAACTTATAGACTAGATTCCAACATATGGAGGCCGCGTTATTGCCCGGTTGGCAAAGACTCGCCAACACTTAGGAAAAAAACCGAAAAAGATCTCATAGACCCCCCCTCGGCCGTTCAAACACCACGCAAATACACGTATAGCACAGCGTAGGTATTTATATACGTTATACTTCAGAACTTGATTCCGATATACGAAGGCCGAGTTAATCGCAGTAGTTTAGCAAATCTCCGCAAAACACTTAGGTAAAAAGCCGAAAGAGAGCCCATAACCCCGCCTCGGCCGTCCGAGTGCCACACAAACACATACATAGCACTGCGTAGGTTTTAGACACTCGTTACACTTACCGGACTGAGATTTGACATACGGAGGTCGAGTTATTGCCCAGTTTGCAAAACTCGCCAACACTTAGGCAAAAAGCTAAAAAAGATCCCAAAACCCGTCTCGATCGTCCAAGCGCCACGCAAACACACTATTAGCACCGGTTTGGTATAGACATGTGTCACAACTTACGGAGCTTGATTCTGACATAACGAAGCCGAGTTATTGCCCAGTTTGAAAAACTCGTTAACACTTAGGCAAAAAGCTAAAAAAAATAACCCAAACACGCCTCAGTCGTCCAAACGCCACAAAAACACACACATAGGACCACGTAGGTTTTAGACACGCGCCAAAACTTACGGGACTCGATTCCGATATACGGAGACCGAGTTATTGTCCAATTTGCAAAAACTCGCCAACACTTAGGCAAAAAGCCGAAAAAGATCCCAAAAATCCGCCTCGGCCCGTCCAAGCGCCACACAAATACACAATTATTAACAGTTAGGTATTAGACATACGTCACAACTTACGGGACTCGATTCTTACATACGAAGGCCGATTTATCTTCTAGTTTGCAAAACTCGTCAACACTTAGGCAAAAAGCCAAAAAAGAATCTAAACACGCCTCAGTCGTCCAAACTCCACACAAACACACCAATAGCACCACGTAGGTTTTAAACACGCGCCACAACTTACGGGACTCGATTCCGATATACAGAGACCAAGTTATTGTCCAAATTGCAAAACTTGCCAACACTTAGGAAAAAAACCAAAAAATAGCCCCAAACCTGCCTCTACTGTCTTAACGCCATGCAAATACACACATAGCACCGCGTAGGTATTAGACACGCGTAACAATTTACGGGACTCGATTCTGACATACGGAGTCCGAGTTATCGTCCAGTTTACAAAACTGGCCAACACTTAGACAAAAAGCTAAAAAAGAGGCCAAAACCCACCTCGGCCGTCCAAACGCCATGCAACACACATAGCACCCGTAGTTATTAGACACGCGTTACAACTTACGGGACTCGATTCCGACATACGGAGTTTGAGTTATCGGCCAGTTTGCAAAACTCGAAAATACTTAGGCAAAAAACCGAAAAAGAGCCCATAACCCGCCTCGGCCGTCCAAACTCCACGTAAACACACACATAGCACCGCGTAGGTATTAGACATGCGTTATAACTTACGGAACTCGATTCCGATATACGGAGGCCGAGTTATCGCCTAGTTTGTAAATCTCGTCAACACATAGGCAAAAAGCCGAAAAAAAGCTCATAACCCGCCTCGGCCGTCCAGATGGCACGCAAACACACACATAGCACCGCATAGTTGTTAGACTCACGTTATAACTTACGGGAGTCGAATTTGACTTACAGAGGTCGAGTTATTGCCTAGTTTGTAAAACTCGCCAACATTTAGGCAAAAAGCCAAAAAAGATCCCTAAACCCTACTCGGTCGTCCAAACGCCACGCAAATGTACACATAGCACCGCATATGTATTAGACACGTGTTACAACTTACGTGACTCGATTCCGACATACGGAGGCAGAGTTATCGTCCTGTTTGCTAAACTCGCCAACACACAGGCAAAAAAACCGAAAAAGAGCCCATAACTCGCTTCGGCCGTCCAAATGCAACGCAAACACACACATATACCGGGTAGGTATTAGACACGCGTCAACTTACGGGACTCGATTCCGATATAGGAGGCCGAGTTATTGTCCAGTTTGCAAAACTCGCCAACCTTAAACAAAAAGCAAAAAAGAGCCCAAAACCAGCCTCACCCGTCCAAAAGCAACGTAAACACACACATATACCGCGTAGATATTAGACACGCGTTACAACTTATGGACTCGATTCGATATACGGAGGCCGAGTTATCGCTTAGTTTGCCAAACTCGTCAAACACTTAGGCAAAAAGTCAAAAAAGAGCCCATAACCCTCCTCGGCCGTCCAGATGCCACGCAAACACATACATAGCACCGCGTAGTATTAGACACGCGTTACAACTTACGGGACTCGATTTTGATATACGGAGGGCGAGTTATTGACCAGTTTGTAAAACTCGCCAACACTTACGCAAAAAAAAAAAAAACCGAAAAGGAGCCATAATTCGTCTCGGCCGTGTCAAATGCCACATAAACACACATCTAACACCTGCGGAGGTATTATACATGCGTTTAAAACTTACGGAACCGATTTCGATATACGACAAGTCGAGGTTATTGACAAGTGTTGCAATCTGTCAATACTTAGGTAAAAAGCCGGAAAAAGAGTCCATAAACCCGCCTCGGCCGTCCAGATGCCACGCAAAAATATACATAGCACCGTGCAGGTATTAGATACGCGTTACAACTTACGGGACTCAATTTTAACATAGGAGATCGAGTTATTTCCCAGTTTTTCAAAACTCACCAACCCTTAAGAAAAAAGTAGAAAAAGAGCCCAAAACCATCTCAGCGGTCCAAGCGCCACGCAAACACACACATAGTACCGCGTGACTATTAGACACGCATCACAACTTACGGGACTCGATTCCGATATACGAAGGCCGAGTTATCGCCCCAGTTTGCAAATCTCGTCAACATTTAGACAAAAAAGCAAAAAAAGAGTCCATAACCCGCCTCGACCGTCCAAACTCTACGTTAACACAACACATAGCACAGCGTAGGTATTAGACATACGTTATAACTTACGGAAACTCGATTTTGATATACGGAGGCCGAGTAATCGCCTAGTTTGCAAATCTCACCAACACTTAGGCAAAAAGCCGAAAAAAGCCCATAACCCGCCTCGGCCGTCCAGATGGCACGAAACACACATAGCACCGCATAGGTGTTAGGCTCACTTTATAACTTACGGAAGTCAATTTTGACTTACGGAGGTCGAGTCATTGCCTAGTTTGTAAATCTCGTCAACACTTAGGCAAAAAAGCCAAAAAAGAACTCAAAACCCGCCTTAGTTGTCCAAACACCACACAAACACACACATAGCACCACATAGGTCTTAGACACGTGCCACAACTTACCGGACTCGATTCCGATATACGGAGGCCCAGTTATTGTCCAGTTTACAAAACTCGCAAACACTTAGGCAAAAAGCCAAAAAAGAGCCCAAAACCTGTCTCAGCCGTCCAAACGCAACGCAAACACACAGATAACACCGCGTAGATATTAGACACGCGTTACAACTTATGGGACTCGATTCCGACATCCAGAGGCTGAGTAATCGTCTAGTTTACAAAACTTGCCAACATTTAGGCAAAAAGCCAAAAATTGAGTCCAAAACCCGCCTCGGTGGTCCAAATACCATACAATCACACACATAGCACCCCGTAGGTATTAGACACGCGCTACAACTTACGGGATTCGATTCCGACATACGGAGGGCGAGTTATCGCCCAGTTTGCAAAACTCGTCAACACTTAGACAAAAACCGAAAAAGAGCCCATAACCCGCCTCGGCCGTTCAAATGCAACACAAACACACACATAGCACAACTTAGGTATTATACATGTGTTATAACTTATGAAACTCGATTCCGATATACCGAGGCCGAGTTATCGCCCAGTTTGCAAATCTCGCCAACACTTAGGCAAAAAGCCGAAAAAGAGCCCATAACCCGCCTCGGCCGTCCAGATGCCATGCAAACACACACATAACACCGCGTAGGTATTAGACATGCGTTACAACTTACGGGACTCGATTTTGACATACGGAGGTCGAGTTATTGCCCAGTTTGCAAAACTCGCTAACATTTAGGCAAAAAGCTGAAAAAGGTCCCAAAACCCGCCTCGGCCGTCCAAGCGCCACACAAATACACAATTAGCACCAGTTAGGTATTAGACACGCGTCACAATTTACGGGACTCGATTCTGACATACGAAGGTCGATTTATCATCTAGTTTGTAAAACTCGTCAACACTTAGGTAAAAAGCCAAAAAAGAATCCAAACACGCCTCAGTCGTCCAAACGCCATGCAAACACACAAATAGCACCACGTAGGTTTTACACACGCGCCACAACTTACGGGAATCGATTCCAATATACAGAGGCCGAGTTATTGTCTAATATGCAAAACTTGCCAACACTTAAGAAAAAAAGCTGAAAAATAGACCCAAACCTACCTCGACTGTCTCAATGCCATGCAAACACACACATAGCACCGCGTAGGTATTAGACACGCGTTACAACTTACGGGACTCGATTCCGACATACGGAGGCCGAGTTATCGTCCAGCTTGCAAAACTGGCCAACACTTAGACAAAAAGCCAAAAAAGAGACCAAAACCCCACCTCGACCGTCCAAACAACATGCAAAACACACATAGCACGCGTAGTTATAGACACGCGTTACAACTTACGGGACTCGATTCCAACATACGGAGTTCGAGTTATCGGCCAGTTTGTAAACCTCGAAAACACTTAGGCAAAAAACTAAAAAATAGCCCATAACCCGCCTCGGCCGTCCAAACTCCACGTAAACACACACATAGCACCGCGTAGGTATTAGACATGCATTATAACTTACGAAACTGGATTCTGATATACGGAGGCCGAGTTATCGCCTAGTTTGCAAATCTCGCCAAACACTTCGGCAAAAAGCCGAAAAAAAAGTTCATAACCCGCCTCGGCCGTCCAGATTGCACGCAAACACACACATAACCACCGCATAGGTGTTAGGCTCGCGTTATAACTTACGGTAGTCGATTTTGACTTACGGAGGTCGAGTATTGCCTAGTTTGTAAAACTCGCCAACACTTAGGCAAAAAGCCAAAAAAGATCCCTCAACCCTACTCGGCTGTCCAAACACCACGCAAACGTACACATAGCACCGCATAGGTATTAGACACGTGTTACAACTTACGTGACTCGATTCCGACATACGGAGGCTGAGTTATCGTCCAGTTTGCTAAACTCGCCAACACATAGGCAAAAACTTGAAAAAGAGCCCATAACCAGCTTTGGCGGTCCAAATTCAACGCAAACACAGACATAGCACCAGGTAAGTATTAGACACGCGTCACAACTTACGGAACCTCGATTCCGATATACGGAGGCCGAGTTATTATCCAGTTTGTAAAACTCGCCAACACTTAGACAAAAAGCCAAAAAAGAGCCCAAAACCAGCCTCAGCCGTCCAAATGCAACGCAAACAAACATATAACACCGCGTAGATATTAGAAACGCGTTACAATTTATGGGACTCGATCCCGACATACGGAGGGCGAGTTATCGTCCAGTTTGCAAAACTCGCCAGCACTTAGGCAAAAAGTCGAAAAAAAGCAATAACCCACCTCAGCCGTCCAGATGCCATGCAAACACATACATAGCACCGCGTAGGTATTAGACACGCGTTACAACTTACGGAACTCGATTGTGACATACGGAGGTCGAGTTATTGCCCAGTTTGTAAAACTCGCCAACACTTAGGCAAAAAAAACCGAAAAAGAGCCCATAATTCGCCTCGGCCGTTCAAATGCCACACAAACACACATATAGCACCGCGTAGGTATTATACATGTGTTATAACTTACGCAACTCGATTTCGATATACGGAAGTCGAGTTATTGCCCAGTTTGCAAATCTCGTCAATACTTAGGTAAAAGTCGAAAAAGAGTCCATAACCCGCCTCGGCCGTCCAGATGTCACGCAAACACATACATAGCACTGCGTAGGTATTAGACACGCGTTACAACTTACGGGACTCGATTTTAACATACGGAGGTCGAGTTATTGCCCAGTTTTCAAAACTCACTAATACTTGAGCAAAAAGTAGAAAAAGAGCCCAAAACCCGTCTCAGCCGTCAAGCGCCACACAAAACACACACATAGCACCGCGTAAGTATTAGACACGCGTCATAACTTACGGGACTCTATTCCGATATACGAAGGCCGAGTTATCGCCCAGTTTGCAAATCTTGTCAACATTTAGACAAAAAGTAAAAAAGAGTCCATAACCCGCCTCGGCCGTCCAAACTCCACGTAAACACATACATAGCACCGCGTAAGTATTAGACATGCGTTATAGAACTTACGGAACTCAATTCCGATATACGGAGGCCGAGTATCGCCTAGTTTGCAAATCTCGCCAACACTTAGGCAAAAGCCGAAAAAGCCCATAACCCGCCTCGGCCGTCCAGATGGCACGCAAACACACATAGCACCGCATAGGTGTTAGGCTCGCTTTATAACTTACAGAAGTCAATTTTGACTTACGGAGGTCGAGTTATTGCCTAGTTTGTAAATCTCGCCAACACTTAGACAAAAAGCCAAAAAGACCCAAAACCCGCCTCAGCCGTCCAAACACCACACAAACACACAAATAGCACCACGTAGGTCTTAGACATGTGCCACAACTTACCGGACTCAATTCCGATATACGGTGGCCGAGTTATTATCCAGTTTACAAAACTCACCAACACTTAAGCAAAAAGCCGAAAAGAGCCCAAAACCCGCCTCGCCTGTCTAAACGCCATAAAAACACACACATAGCACCGCGTAGGTATTAGACACAGGTTACAACTTACGGGACTCGATTCCAACATACAGAGGCCGAGTTATCGTCCTGTTTGCAAAACTCGCCAACACATAGGCAAAAAGTCAAAAAAGAGCCCAAAATCTGCCTCGGCCGTCCAAACGCTACACAAATAAATACATAGCACAATGTAGGTATTATACATGCGTTATAACATACGGAACAAAATTCCGATATACGGAGGCCGAGTTATCGCCCAGATTGGAAATCTCGCCAACACTTAGGCAAAAAGCTTAAAAAGAGCCCATAACCCGCCTCGGCCGTCCAGATGCCACGCAAATACACACATAGAACCGCGTAGGTATTAGACACGCGTTACGACTTATGGGACTCGGTTTTAACATACGGAGTTCGAGTTATTGCCCAGCTTGCAAATCTCGACAACACTTAGGCAAAAAGCCGAAAAAGAACCCAAAACCCGCCTCGGCCGTCCAAGCACCACGTAAACACACAATTGACCACCGGTTAGGTATTAGATACGCGTCACAACTTACGAGACTCGATTCTGACATACGAAGGCCGAGTTATCGCCAATTTTGTAAAACTCGTCAATACCTAGGTAAAAAGCCAAAAAATAATCCAAACACGCGTCAGTCGACCAAACGCCACGGAACACACACATAGCTCCATATAGGTTTTAGACAGGCACCACAACTTACGGAACTCGATTCCGATATACGGAGGCCGAGTTATTGTCCAGTTTGCAAAACTCGCCAACACTTAAGAAAAACGCCAAAAATGAGCCCCAAACCTGCCTCGACTGTCTAAACGCCATGCAAACACACACATAGCAACGCATAGGTATTAGACACGTGTTACAACTTACGAGACTCGATTCTGACATATGGAGACCGAGTTATCGCCCAGTTTCTAAAACTCGCCAATAATTACACAAAAAGCCAAAAAAGAGGCCAAATCCCGCATCGGCAGTCCAAACACCATGCAAACACACACATAGTACCGTGTAGGTATTATACACGCGTTACAACTTACGGGACTCGATTCCGATATACGGAGGTAGAGTTATCGCCCAGTTTGCAAATCTCGACAACACTTAGGCAAAAATCTGAAAAAGAGTCCAAAACCCGCCTCGGCCGTGCAAATGCCACGCAAACACACACATAGCACCGTGTAGGTATTAGACACGCGTTACAACTTACAGGACTCGATTTTTGACATACGAAGGTCTAGTTATTGCCCAGTTTGCAAAACTCGCCAACACTTAGGCAAAAAGCCGAAAAAGAACCCAAAACCCGCCTCGGTCGTCCAAGCGCAATGAAAACACACACATATCACCACGTAAGTTTTAGACACACACCACAACTTACGGGACTCGATTCCGATATACGGAGGCTGGGTTATTGTCCAGTTTGCAAAACTCGCCAACACTTAAGCAAAAAGCTGAAAAAGAGCCCAAAACCTGCCTCGACTGTCTAAATGCCATGCAAACACACACATAGCACCGCGTAGATATTAGACAAGCGTTACAACTTACGGGACTTGATTTTTGACATACGGAGGTCGAGTTATTGCCCAGTTTGCAAAACTTGCCAACACTTAGGCAAAAAGCCAAAAAATAACCCAAAACCCGCCTCGGCCGTCCAAGCGCCACGCAAACACACACATATCACCACGTATGTTTTAGACATGCACCACAACTTACGGGACTCGATTCCGATATACGGAGGCCGGGTTATTGTCCAGTTTGCAAAACTCGCCAACATTTAAGCAAAAAGCTGAAAAATAGCCCAAAACCTGCCTCGACTGTCTAAACACCATGCAAACACACACATAGCACCGTGTAGATATTAGTCGCGCGTTACAACTTACGGGACTCGATTTTTGACATACGGAGGTCGAGTTATTGCCCAGATTACAAAACTCGTCAACACTTAGGCAAAAAGGCAAAAAAGAACCCAAAACCTGCCTCGGCCGTCCAAGCGCCACGCAAACACACACATATCACCATGTAGGTTTTAGACACGCGCCACAACTTACGGGACTTGATTCCGATATACGGAGGCTGGGTTATTGTCCAGTTTGCAAAACTCGTTAACACTTAAGCAAAAAGCTGAAAAAGAGCCCAAAACCTGGCTCGCCTGTCTAAATGCCATGCAAACACACACATAGTATCGCGTAGGTATTAGACACGCGTTACAACTTACGGGACTCGATTCCAACTTATGAAGGCCGAGTTATCGTCCAGTTTGCAAAACTCGTCAACACTTAGGCAAAAAGTCGAAAAAGAGCCCAAAACTCTATCTATGATAGTTTCATCATTCACTGGGTTATGTTCATAATGTTTAAGTGTTCAAAGAGTGAGAATCAACTCTACGATTTAGGAGTATCTAGTTAATTCATTGAGGTGATCAGTTTCTGCGAATCAGCAAGATCCTCTTGCAAAACTGATCATGCTCTCTGTGTTGTCAAACACTTAGGACATAGGCTTTTACATATATACTAACCCATCAGCAAAGATTACTTCACATAAAGTTCATTAGGCCTGTGATGCTCTTATGACCCATTTCACATTTCCTTTAAGATGTCATCTTCAACCTAAAACTTGGATGGAGAGAAAGTTTATAGTCATTTGAGTTTCCATATTCAGGATACTTTCTTTCTTCATCTTTTTAGGCAGATTATGACTCCTTGACAGAATACTGTTATAGTTCATAAGAAGATGCAATTATGATGTATACATTTATAATAGTGAGGAACCGTACCTTTTTACTGTCAGTTACTAAACAGTCATTTACCTTAGATATACTGAGTTTAGGTATTGATGAGCATAGCTTTACTTTTTCTCCTGACAGCTTATTGTTCTTGCAGGCCTTTAATCAATCAGTAATGGTCTTGAAGATATAGGCCAAGAGAATCATAACAATATTCAGTAAAACACCAATTCTGGTCCAAGACCATTAGTGTTTTATAATTTCTTTGAAAAGGACAACCCGACACGAAGTCTGTAAGTCAGACATATCTTACGAGAACTTCTAGGTGATCAGCCTATAGTACTCTATGTTGATCAACACTACATCCATTAAACGTGTGTACATTTAAGTTGTGGCAACCTCGCGTACCCATCAAATACTCGATGAAAAATACATTTGTTTATTCATATACAGGCTTACCTTGAATCCGTACCAAACAGTTGGCGTAGGATAGCGTTAGCAATTCTATATTGAAAGACTTGTAAACAATTCAATCAATCTATCAAGATTAGTCTGGCCGAGTTAAAACTGGCATCGACTCTTTGTTTAAAACCATATATGCATCTCATAATTTGAATCATTTGAAAACCTGGTTAACACGAGGGTTAGATAAGCGTTTAAAAAAACTTGCCTTCAGCGTCTGCTACAGAATAATTATGTTTCCTTTTGATTCTTTACGGTCTCTACAACACATAATCACATAACATACCACATTAGGTCATGAATGAACATACTTAGTTCTTAAACAATCTTACCCTTCTTCTCAACCTAATCATGTATTAGATTTGTTATGATTGGTTCCGGCTTGCCGTCATTCTTTATATCATTCTTACTAACTTCATTCTCTTCTATAACTTAATGAAAATTATTTCATTAATACAACTTGGTTCGAGTTAATTATCCTTCCTCACAGTTTACTAACGTCATTACGTTATTAATCGACACTCGATCGTCAATGGTTATGTACGCTTATTGCATACCGTTTTTGTTTACATTCAATTAACTTTCTTTAACTCTAAGTGATCACACTTGAGTTTTAATTATGACTTAACAATGTTTTATTAAGTCCCTTAGTTCGTTACTAAACAATTTCCCTTCATCTTCTACTTTAAACCATACTTTTCTGTCTAACTTTTAAGGCCGGCGTTGCGGCGCCAGTGTTGCTTTGTTATGCCGCGCTGCGGCGTCGCCCATTATGGCTTGAAAACCGGACTCGGCGCTGCGGCGCGAGTCTCTTTGTTACTTGTCGCGCTGCGGCGCGAGTTTGTAGGGGACACAGGCCACTTTGGCGCTACGGCGCTGGTCATTTAGGCTTGGAGTCGCGTCGTGGCGCGGACTCTGTGCCAGAGATAAATTTGACAGATTTTTGACTTTGTGAGATTCCCGGCCTCGTAACTTCTTCGTTATAATTCCGAATTGGCTCGTTCAAGAGCCTACGGTTCATAAATCACATACTCTACGTGTTTATGCAAGAATTTTATCTATTCGACTTCGTTTGCTAAAATTTCACCTATTAGTCCATTTTTAACGAAAACGATAAACGTTCATGAACGTCAACGCTCGTTTCTTCGTTCTAAGTTGGAATCCGACCATTTTTGAGTCTGCGGCTCTATAATTCCAAATAAGACTTGTCTCCATTGAAAACCAATGTTTCCAAACTCAATATCAAAATTCGACTTCCATTCCGAGAATTTCACGAATTCCACGATTGTCGTCTAATCGTGTGAATTCCGGCAAAACTTCGTTTACTTAAGATTTGTTCTTCGTTTAAAAAGGATTCAATCCATCATACTAACATCTTGACATCAATACTACATTAACTTATAAACATGATAAGTTATTACTCGTTCTTTGTAAATTTATAACTTATGAAAATATAAATTTCTTATATTTCCATTTCTCATGGCTTATGTCTTGTTCCTATATGACTTATTATGGTTAATGACTTCTAACCATTATTCTTGCTCCTTATTATCATACTAACTTTATTAATGTAAACATGTTACAAGTTCTTTCAAGTTATTATACGTTCATTATTGATCTTCACAAGTTCTTAACTTATATGATTACAAATAAATTATTCATGACTTATACGGCTTATTAAGACTTAAGCCCTTTAATTTATCATTCCTTACCATGCTAGTTCTACCAATACCCCCTTCTCTAACAATGGAAGAGAAAGAGAAACATGGTTTAAGAATACTTACTCTTGAATAACACTTAGTAAATCTTTAATCTCCTTCTTGTTTCTTTAATTAACAAGGCTAATCTTCTAGCTTTTCTTGCTTTTTCTCTCAAACCAATAAGCTATAAGTTGTTGGTTGGAAATCTAACAAGGGAATTCTAACTTTATATCTGCTTATTCTCTCATGCAAAATAAGCTCTCAACTTATATTATTAGTTGGATGAAATGAAACAAGCAAACAAATGAACTCCTAAGCTCTCTATTTATAGGAAATCCTAGATGAGGGCACAATGGTCATAAAGCCATCCACCTCCTTACTATTCCTATCTTAGCCATCAAGTAAACTTGCTCACCACAACACTTATCCATTTCTTGCTCCTTACTCCCTTTGCTTAATCATTAAGTTACTTCCTCCCCACAACACTTGGTCATTAAATATACTTCGTCATTACCACACTTAGCCCTTAAATTTCTTTACTTGCTCACCACTTTGGGTCATCCACGGTTTGCTCCATGGGTTTAAACCAACCCTTAACCCATTGGTTCTTACTTTGGGCTTTAGCTTAATTAGCTTAACTTAATCATTTGGGCTTCTAGCATAATTTGCTTAACTTATATATGGGGCTTTTCATTTAATTAACTTAACTGACTTAGCTTTTACATTGGGCTTGTAATTAAACAAACATTGGGCTTGCTTATTAATTCACATTGGACTTAACCAATTGCTACACAATCCTACAAGACCATTACAATTGGCTTAAAGCCTTATAACGTATATTTTACGTATTAATCTCGTATTCTAACTCGTATACCTATTCATCATATACGACATACCATAATTCATACATACTCGTATAATACCTCATATCATACTCGTATTCATTACTTCGTACAATACCTACATATTATACGATCATTGCTTAATTCATTTTACGCGCTTTAAATTTCTTCTCGAAAGTCATTTTCCCTAAACGTTAGGTTTTAAGTCCGCAGGTGAAAATTGTGTTTTCCATAACTGAAATATTATTGGATATTCCATCTCACATCGATATTCTATCGTTACGTATTTCTCGGAAGTTCAAAAATAATTCCCGAGCAGAAATGCGTGAATAGTGTTTTTCAAAAAATTTCTCAGAAAGCTTTTATTTTCGTTTTGGAAATTCAAACACTTTAATTCTATCACGTAGCCAAAATCCTACGATGTTCTGATATGTTTAGGTCATAGAACGACCTTCAATTAGCTTGCTCCCATAAATAATCAATTAAATTCATTAATTCTTATAATTAAATAAAATTTTAATTCTTCTAAATATTCTATTTTCTCGAGCGTTACATTCTTCCCTCCTTATAAGGATTTTGTCCTCAGAATCTTGCTAATAACTATTTAAACAAATGAGAAAAAAAAATCTTCATTTTAATCTTGAGTTCCCACAATGCTTCTTCGACATTGTGGTTCTTACATTCATATTCACCGAAGGTATTATCTTATTTTACATAACTTGTCACTTCTACCAATAATCTAAGTTGGAAGTTAAACACTTACCAACATATTACGCTATCTTTCTTTTATTTGTTTTTCTTTTCTAATTATTTAGAACTCAAATTCCTCCTTCAAAACAAGACTAAACTTTGTCTTCTATTTATCCTGCGTCCTCTTCTTCATTTGATTCTACTCCTCATTACATAGTTTGTACTTAATGAACTCGTTCCATTATCATGGATTGAGTCTATATTGTGAATAACATTTCTACCGCTTATTTCCAAAATTTAAATTTCAACTCTGCTCTTACCATCCCCGTTATTAACTCAATCTGAGTCGTTAACATCGATAGTTTTTCCGTCCTACTTAACGTGCCAGCTTCTATGTTTACCTTCCTTGTATGATATAAGATATCACAATCCTCAATCTACCGTATATTCTACTCCTTCCGTGTGAAGATATATTTCAGACTCCTATAGTCCGTGTATATCTCACACTTCTCCCCGTATAAATACTATCTTTAGATTTTTAATTCAAAAACAATAATTGCCAATTATAGATCATAAGTAGGATAGACCTTCTTATAATTGCTTAACTGGCATGATGCATACACAATGACGTTGCCATGCTCCAAGAGCATGCAATCTCGTCATCTATGCGAAACATCGAGATACACTACAAAATTCCTTGTATCTTCTGATAAAGACAATACAGGTGATTCACTTAACCTTCCTTCTTAATTTTTGAAAACTATTTTTCTTATTTCTCATTCCCATCATACTTATTAATTACAATTATGTATATCTTTTAAGCTCAAATTCACGCATAGTGAATTCTGTATCCCACTTCTCCCTCCATAGTGTTTCTCACACTATTTTCAAATGTTCAGCGTGATCTTCTGGCGTCTAAAATAGACTAGAATATCACCAATGATCATTACGACATCCTCGTCCCAATATCATTCGAACACTCTGTGACGCTAATGGTACCTTCAACCATAGCACCTCACAAGAGCACCTATCAATTTGTCACCCTCTTACTTATTTTCTACCGACGATACCCTGTACACAAATCTATCTTAAAAAAATTCTTTGCCCCTTTCAACTGATCCAATAGATCATCGATCCTGGGTATTTACTCTTAACTACTAACTTACTCCTATTATGATAGTCGATATGCTGTCCAAACGCCTCGCAAACACACATATAGCACCGCGTAGGTATTAGACACGTGTTACAACTTACGGGACTCGATTCCGACATACGGAGGCCGAGTTATCGCCCAGTTTGCAAAACTCGCCAACACTTAGGCAAAAAGCAGAAAAAGAGCCCAAAACCCGCCTCGGCCGTCCAAATGCCACGCAAACACACACATAGCACCGCGTAGGTATTAGACATGCGTTATAACTTACGGGACTCGATTCCGACATGCGAATGCCGAGTTATCGCCCAGTTTGAAAAACTTGCTAACATTTAGGTAAAAAGACAAAAAAGAGCCCAAATCCGCCTCGGCCATCCAAAAGCCACGCAAACATACACACTTATCACCGCGTAAGTATTAGCCACGTATTACAACTTACGGGACTTGATTCCAATATATGGAGGATGAGTTATCGCCCAATTTGAAAAACTCGCCAACACTTGAGTAAAAAGTCAAAAAAGAGCCCAATATCCGCATCGGCTGTCCAAATGCCACGCAAACACATACATAGGACCGCGTAGATATTAGACACGTGTTACAACTTACAGGACTCGATTCCGACATACGGAGGCCAATTTATCGCCCAGTTTGCAAAACTCGCCAACACTTAGGTAAAAAGCCGAAAAAGAGTCCAAAACCAGCTTCGTTCGTCCAAACACCACGTAAACACACACATAGCACCGCGTAGGTATTAGACACGCTTTACAACTTACGGGACTCGATTCCGACATACGAAGCTCGAGTTATCGCTCAGTTTGCAAGACTCGCCAACACTTAGAAAAAAGCCGAGAAGAGCCCATAACCCGCCTCAGCCGTCCAAACGCCACGCAAACACACATAGCATCGCATAGGTATTAGACACGTGTTACAACTTACGGGACTCGATTTTGACATACGGAGGTCGAGTTATTGCCCAGTTTACAAAACACGCCAACATTTAGATAAAAAGCCAAAAAATATCCCAAAATCCGCCTCGGCCGTCCAAGCGCCACACAAATACACAATTAACACCAGTTAGGTATTAGACACGCGTCACAACTTACGGGACTCGATTTCGACATACGAAGGCCGATTTATCATCTAGTTTGTAAAAATCTTCAACACTTAGGCAAAAAACTAAAAAAGAACCAAAACACGCCTCAGTCGTCCAAACGCCACGCAAACACACCAATAGCATCACGTAGGTTTTAGACACGCGCCACAACTTACGGGTCTCGATTCCGATATACAGAGGCCAAGTTCTTGTTTAATTTGCAAAACTTGCCAACACTTAAGAAAAAAGCTGAAAAATAGCCCCAAACCTGCCTCGACTGTCTAAATGCCATGCAAACACACACATAGCACCGCGTAGGTATTAGACATGCGTTACAACTTACGGGACTCGATTCTGACATACGGAGGCCGAGTTATCGTACAATTTGCAAAACTGGCCAACACTTAGACAAAAACCAAAAAAGAGACCAAAACCCGCCTCGGCCGTCCAAACGCCATGCAAACACACATAGCACCGCGTAGTTATTAGACACGTGTTACAACTTACGGGACTCGATTCCGACATACGGAGTTCGAGTTATCAGCCAGTTTGCAAAACTCGAAAACACTTAGGCAAAAAACCGAAAAAGAGCCCATAACCCGCCTCGGCCGTCCAAAGTCCACGTAAACACACACATAGCACCGCGTAGGTATTAGACATGCGTTATAACTTACGGAACTCGATTTTGATATACGGAGGCCGAGTTATCTCCTAGTTTGCAAATCTCGACAACACTTAGGCAAAAAGCCGAAAAAAGCTCATAACCCGCCTCGGCTGTCTAGATGGCACGCAAACACACACATAGCACTGCATAGGTGTTAGGCTCGCGTTATAACTTACGAGAGTCGATTTTAACTTACGGAGGTCGAGTTATTGCCTAGTTTATAAAACTCACCAACACATAGGCAAAAAGCCAAAGAAGATCCCTAAACCCTACTCGGCCGTCCAAACGTCATGCAAACGTACACATAGCACCACATAGGTATTAGACACGTGTTACAACTTACGTGACTCGATTCTGACATACAGATGCTGAGTTATCGTCTAATTTGCTAAACTCGCCAACACATAGGCAAAAAACTGAAAAAGAGCCCATAAGCAGCTTCGACCGTCCAAATACAACGCAAACACAGACATAGCACCGGGTAGGTATTAGATACGCGTCACAACTTATGGGACTCGATTTCGATATACGGAGGCCGAGTTATTGTCCAGTTTATAAAACTCGCCAACACTTAGACAAAAGGCCAAAAAAGAGCCCAAAACCAGCCTCAACCGTCCAAACGCAACGCAAACACACACTTAACACCGCGTAGATATTAGACACGCGTTACAACTTATGGGACTCGATTCTGACATACGGAGGGCGAGTTATCGCCCAGTTTGCAAAACTCGCCAACACTTAGGCAAAAAGTCGAAAAAGAGCCCATAACCCTCATCGGCCGACCAGATGCCACGCAAATACACACATAGCACCGTGTAGGTATTAGACACGCGTTAAAACTTACGGGACTCGATTTTGACATACGGAAGTCGAGTTATTGCCCAGTTTGTAAAACTCGCCAACACTTAGGCAAAAAACTGAAAAAGAGCCCATAATTCGCCTCGGCCGTTCAAATGCCACACAAACACACATATAGCACCGCGTAGGTATTATATATGCGTTATAACTTACGGAACTCGATTTTGATATACGAAAGTCGAGTTATTGCCCAGTTTGCAAATCTCGTCAATACTTAGGTAAAAAGCCAAAAAAGTGTCCATAACCCGCCTCGGCCGTCCAGATGCCACACAAACATATACATAGCACCGCGTAGGTATTAGACACGCGTTACAACTTACGGGACTCAATTTTAACATACGGAGGTCGAGTTATTGCCCAGTTTTCAAAACTCACCAACACTTAAGCAAAAAGTAGAAAAAGAGCCCAAAACCCGTCTCAGCCGTTCAAGCGCCACGCAAACACACACAAAGCACCGCGTAAGTATTAGACACACGTCACTACTTACGGGACTCGATTCCGATATATGAAGGCCGAGTTATCGCCCAGTTTACAAATCTCGTCAACATTTAGATAAAAAGCAAAAAAAGAGTCCATAACCCGCCTCGGCCGTCCAAACTCCACGTAAACACACACATAGCACCGCGTAGGTATTAGACATGCGTTATAACTTACGGAACTCGATTCCGATATACGGAGGCCGAGTTATCGCCTAATTTACAAATCTCGCCAACACATAGGCAAAAAGCCGAAAAAAGCCCATAACCCACCTCGGCCGTCCAGATTCCACGCAAACACACATAGTACCGCATAGGTGTTAGGCTCGCTTTATAACTTACGGAAGTCAATTTTGACTTGCGGAGGTCGAGTTATTGCCTAGTTTGTAAATCTCACCAACACTTAGGCAAAAAGTCAAAAAGAACCCAAAACCCGCCTCAGCCGTCCAAACACCACACAAACACACACATAGCACCACATAGGTCTTAGACACGTGCCACAACTTACCGGACTCAATTTCGATATACGGTGGCTGAATTATTGTCCAGTTTGCAAAACTCGCCAACACTTAAGCAAAAAGCCAAAAAGAGCCCAAAACCCGCCTCGCCTGTCTAAACGCCATACAAACACACAGATAGCACCGCGTAGGTATTAGACACACGTTACAACTTACGGGACTCGATTCCGACATACGGAGGCCAAGTTATCGTCCTGTTTGCAAAACTCACCAACACTTAGGCAAAAAGTCGAAAAAGAACCCAAAATCCGCCTCGGCCGTCCAAACGCTACACAAACAAATACATAGCACAGCGTAGGTATTATACAGGCGCTATAACATACGGAACAAAATTCCGATATACGGATGCCGAGTAATCGCCCAGATTGCAAATCTCGCCAACACTTCGGCAAAAAGCTTAAAAAGAGCTCATAACCCGCCTCAGCCGTCCAGATACCACGCAAACAGACACATAGAACTGCGTAGGTATTAGACATGCGTTACAACTTACGGGACTCGATTTTGACATACGGAGATCGAGTTATTGCCTAGCTTACAAATCTCGACAATACTTAGGTAAAAAGCCGAAAAAGAATCCAAAACCCGCCTCGGCCGTCCAAACACCACGTAAACACACAATTGGCTCCGGTTAGGTATTAGATACGAGTCACAACTTACGGGACTCGATTCCGATATACGAAGGCCGAGTTATCGCCAAGTTTGTAAAACTTGTCAACACCTAGGCAAAAAGCCAAAAAATAATCCAAACACGCCTCATTCGACCAAACACCACGGAAACACACACATAGCACCATGTAGGTTTTAGACAGGCGCCACAACTTATGGAACTCGATTCCGATATACGGAGGCCGAGTTATTGTCCAGTTTGCAAAACTCGTTAACACTTAAGAAAAAACCCAAAAATGAGCCCCAAACCTGCCTCGACTGTCTAAACGCCATGCGAACACACACATAGCAACGCGTAGGTATTAGACAAGCGTTACAACTTACGAGACTCGATTCTGACATATGCAGACCGAGTTATCGTCCAGTTTCCAAAACTCGCCAACAATTAGGTAAAAAGCCAAAAAAGAGGCCAAAACCCGCATCGGCAGTCCAAATACCATGCAAACACACACATAGCACAGCGTAGGTATTAGACACGCGTTACAACTTACGGGACTCGATTCCGATATACGAAGGTCGAGTTATCGTCCAGTTTGTAAATCTCACCAACACTTAGGCAAAAAGCTGAAAAAGAGCCCATAACCCTCCTCAGCCGTCTAGATGCCACGCAAACACATACATAGCACCGCGTAGGTATTAGACACGCGTTACAACTTACGGGACTCGATTTTGACATACGGAGGTCGAGTTATTGCCCAGTTTGCAAAACTCGCCAACACTTAGGCAAAAAGCCGAAAAAGATTCCAAAACCCGCCTCGACCGTCCAAACGCCGCACAAACACACAATTAGCACCGATTAGGTATTACACATGCGTCACAACTTATGGAACACGATTTTGACATACGAAGGCCGAGTTATTGCCCAATTTGTAAAACACGTCAACACTTAGGCAAAAAGCCAAAAAAGAACCCAAACACGCCTCAGTCGTCCGAACGCCACGAAAACACACACATAGCATCATGTAGGTTTTAGACACAAGCCACAACTTACGGGACTCAATTCCGATATACGGATGCCGAGTTATTGCCTAGTTTGCAAAACTCGTCAACACTTAAGAAAAAAGCCAAAAAAGAGCCCCAAACCTGCCTCGACTGTTTAAACACCATGCAAACACACACATAGCATCGCGTAGGTATTAGATACGCGTTACAACTTACGAGACTCGATTTTGATATACGGAGGCCGAGTTATCATCCAGTTTGCAAAATTCGCCAACACTTAGACAAAAAGCCAAAAAAGAGCACCAAACCTGCCTCGACTGTCTAAACGCCATACAAACACACACATAGCACCGCGTAGGTATTAGACACGCGTTACAACTTACGAGACTCAATTCAGACATACGGAGGGCGAGTTATCATACAGTTTGTAAAACTCGCCAACACTTAGACAAAAAGTTAAAAAAAGGCCAAAACCCGTCTCGGCCGTCCAAACGCCATGCAAACACACACATAGTACCGCGTAGGTATTAGGCACGCGTTACAACTTACGAGACTCGATTCCGACATACGGATGCCGAGTTATCGGCCAGTTTGCAAAACTCGAAAATACTTCAGCAAAAAACTAAAAATGAGCCCATAACCCGCCTCGGCCGTCCAAACTCCACCTAAACACACACATAGCACCACATATGTATTAGACATGCGTTATAACTTATGGAAATCGATTCCGATATACGGAGGCCGAGTTATCGCCCAGTTTGTAAATCTCAACAACACTTAGGCAAAAAGCCTAAAAAGAGCCCATAACCCGCCTCGGCCGTCCAGATGGCACACAAACACACACATAACACCGCATAGATGTTAGGCTCGCGTTATAACTTACGGGAGTCAATTTTGACTTACGGAGGTCGAGTTATTGCCTAGTTTGTAAAACTCGCCAACACTTAGGCAAAAAGCCAAAAAAGAGCCCTAAACCCTACTCGACCGTCCAAACGCAACACAAACACACACATAGCACCACGTAGGTATTAGACACGTGTTATAACTTACGGGACTCGATTCTGACATACAGAGGCCGAGTTATGGTCCAGTTTGTAAAACTCGTCAACACATAGGCAAAAAACCGAAAAAGAGCCCATAACCCGCTTCGGCCGTCCAAATGCCACGCAAACACACACATAGCACCGGGTAGGTATTAAACACGCGTCACAACTTACGAGAGTCTATTCCGATATACGGAGGCCGAGTTATAGTCCAGTTTGCAAAACTCACCAACACTTAGACAAAAAGCCAAAAAAGAGCCCAAAACTTGCTTCAGCCGTCTAAACGCCACGCAAACACACACATAGCATCGCGAAGGTATTAGACAAGCGTTACAACTTACGAGACTCAATTCCGACATACGGAGGACGAGTTATCGCCCAGTTTACAAAAACTAGCCAACACCTAGGTAAAAAGATGAAAAAGAGACCAAAACCCGCCTCGGCCATCCAAACGCAACACAAATACACACATAACACCGCATAAGTATTAGACACGCGTTACAACTTACGGGACTTGATTCTGACATACGGAAGCCGAGTTATCGCCCAGTTTGCAAAACTCGCCAACACTTAGGCAAAAAGTCGAAAAGAGCCCATAACCCGCCTCAGCCGTCCAAACGCCACGCAAACACACATCGCACCGCATAGGTATTAGATAACGTGTTACAACTTACGGAACTCGATTCCGACATACGGAGGCCAAGTTATCGTCCAGTTTGCAAAACTCGCCAACACTTAGGCAAAAAGTCGAAAAAGAGCACAAAACCAACCTCGGACGTCCAAACGCCATGCAAACACACACATAGCACCGCGTAGGTATTAGACACGCGTTACAACTTACGGGTATCGATCCCGATATACGGAGGCCGAGTTATCGCCGAGTTTTGCAAAACTCGCTAACACTTAGGCAAAAAACCGAAAAAAGGGCCTATAATTCGCCTCGGCAATTCAAACGCCACATAAACACACATATGGCACCGCGTAGGTATTATACATGCGTTATAACTTACGGAACTTGATCTATACGGAATTCTTAAGTTCTTCTAACATCGTTCGCTGAAAATGTTTTTCATTTAAAGCAAGTGTGAGCATTCAATTGCCCAGCAAGTCATAACAGTTGAACATACAGTTGAGCATTCAATTACCCAACCGTTTACCCATCGGTTAGATCCGCGGTTTCTTTTCTTAGTTTGGGCCTTAACCCTAATTCTTATTGGGCCTTACTTGGGCTTAACTTCACAAAGTATTGGGCTTGACTTAATCCAAGTCCAATTAGATTCTTCAAAGTCCATGAACTCAAAGTCCATTAAGACTAATCGTATTCTACGCATTCTATTCTCGTATTCTCTTCGTATATCGTTCGTACGATATTCGTATTATACGTCGTACTAATCTTCGTACTATACTCGTATAATAACTCGTATCATACTCGTATTTCTCACGCATAATAACCCTAGTTATTATACGTACTCATTACATTCTAGGAACTCACTTTCCCTAACCCTTAGGTTTTGAGTCTGCATGCGAAAACTTCATTTTTGCCATAACTGAAATATTATTGAACATTCCATCACGTCTCAAGATTTTACGTAATCAATAACTTCTCGGAATTTCAAAGTAAATCTCCAAGCAGAAACGGATGAATAGTGCCTATTTCGTCTGTTTCCCCGAAAATATTTTGTTACCGGAAAACTTTTATTTTCGTCTTGAAAATTCTTACTCGTTCAATCTAGCTCGTAGCCAGAATCCTCCCGATCAGTAATCATTCTAGGTTATAAAACGATTAATAAACACATAACACATAATAATATTAATAAAAATTCATTTTATTAATAACAAATTCTTTAAATCTTAATTTCTGGACAATCCGGATTTCTAGGTTGTCACATCACACTCATAGCACCACGTAGGTTTAGACACGCGTCACAACTTACGTGACTAAATTCCGATATACGGAAGCCAAGTTATTGTCCAGTTTGCAAAACTCGCGAACACTTAAGCACAAAGCCGAAAAAGAGCCCCAAACCTGCCTCGAATGTCCAAATGCCACGCAAACATACACATAGAACCGCGTAGGTATTAGACACGCGTTACAACTTATGAGACTCGATTCGAAAATACGGAGGCCGAGTTATCATCCAACACTTTGGCAAAAAGCCAAAAAAAGCCAAATATGAGACACGCTTCGGCCGTCCAATCGTCACGCAAACACACACATAACACCGCGTAGGTATTAGACACGCGTTACAACTTACGAGACTCGATTCCGACATACAGAGACCGAGTTATAGTCCAGTTTACAAAACTCGCCAACACTTAGGCAAAAAGCCAAATATGAGGCCCAAACCCACCTCGGCCGTCCAAGCGCCACACAAACACACACATAGCACAGCGTAGGTATTAGACATGCGTCACAACTTACGGGACTCTATTCCGACATACGAAGGTCGAGTTATCATCCAGTTGGCAAAACTCGTCAACACTTAGGCAAAAAGCCGAAAAAGAGCCCATAACCCGCCTCGGCCGTTCAGATGCCACGCAAACACACACATAACACCGCGTAGGTATTAGACACGCGTTACAACTTACGGGACTCAATTTTGACATATGGCGGTCGAGTTATTTCCCAGTTTGCAAAACTCGTCAACACTTAGGGGACTCGATTCCGACATATGGAGGTCGAGTTATCGACCAGTTTGCAAAACTCGAAAATACTTACGCAAAAAACCGAAAAAGAGCCCATAACCTAACTCGGCCGTCCAAACTCCACGTAAACACACATAGCATCGCGTAAGTATTAGACATGCATTATAACTTACGGAACTCAATTCCGATATACGGAGATCGAGTTATCGCCTAGTTTGCAAATCTCGCCAACACGTAGGCAAAAGGCCGAAAAAAAGCCCATAACCCGCCTCGGCCGTCTAGATGGCACGCAAACACACACATAACACCACATAGGTGTTAGGCTCACGTTATAATTTACGGGATCGATTTTGACTTACAGATTCGAGTTATTGCCTAGTTTGTAAAACTCGCCAACACTTAGGCAAAAAGCCAAAAAAGAGCCCTAAACCCTACTCGGCCGTCCAAACGCCACGCAAACGTATACATAGCACCGAATAGGTATTAGACACGTGTTACAACTTACAGGACTCGATTCCAACATATGAAAGCCGAGTTATCGTCCAGTTTGCAAAACTAGCCAACACATAGGCAAAAAACCGAAAAAGAGCCCCAAACCTGGATCGACTGTCCAAACGCCACACAAACACACACTTAGCATCGCGTAAGTATTTGACACGCGTTACAACTTACGGGACTCGATTCCAACATACGGAGGCCGAGTTATCGTCCAGTTTGCAAAACTCGCCAACACTTAGGCAAAAAGCCGAGAAAGAGCCAAAAACCCGCCTCGGCCGTCCAAACGCCATGCAAACACGCACATAGCACCGCCTAGGTATTAGACAATTATTATAACTTACAGGACTCAATTCCAACATACGGACACCGAGTTATCGCCCAGTTTGCAAAACTCACCAACACTTAGGTAAAAAACCGAGAAAAGCCCATAACCCGCCTCGGCCATCCAAATGCCACGCAAACACACACATAGCACCGCGTAGGTATTATACATGCGTTATAACTTACGGAACTCGATTCCGATATACGGAGGCCGAGTTATCGCCCAGTTTGCAAATCTTGCCAACACTTAGGTAAAAAGCCAAAAAAGAGCCAATAACTCGCCTCTGCCGTCCAGATAACACGTAAACACACACATAGCACCGCGTATGTATTAGATACGGGATAAAACTTATGGGACTCGATTTTGACATACTGAGGTCGAGTTATTGCCCAATTTACAAAAACTCACCAACATTTAGGCAAAAAGCCAAAAAAGAACCCAAAACCCGCCTCAGCCGTCCAAACACCACGTAAACACACATATCACTACGTAGGTTTTAGACACGCACCATAACTTATGGGACTTGATTCCGATATACGGAGGCCGAGTTATTGTCCAGTTTGCAAAACACACCAACACTTGAGCAAAAATCTAAAAAAGAGCCCAAAACCTGCCTCGCCTGTCTAAACGCCATGCAAACACACACATAGTACCGCGTAGATATTAGACACGCGTTAGAACTTACGGGACTCGATTCCAACATACGGAGGCCGAGTTATCGTCCAGTTTGCAAAACTCGTCAACACTTAGGTAAAAAGTCAAAAAAGAGCCCAAAACCCGCCTCGGCCGTCCAAACGCCATGTAAACACACACATAGTACCGTGTAGGTATTAGACATGAGCTACAACTTATGAGACTAGATTCCAACATATGGAGGCCGCGTTATTGCCCGGTTTGCAAAACTCGCCAACACTTAGGAAAAAACCGAAAAAGATCTCATAACCCGCCTCGGCCGTTCAAACACCACGCAAATACACGTATAGCACAGCGTAGGTATTATATATACGTTATAACTTACAGAACTTGATTCCGATATACGAAGGCCGAGTTATCGCTTAGTTTGCAAATCTCGCAAACACTTAGGTAAAAAGCCGAAAGAGAGCCCATAACCCGCCTCGGCCGTCCAGATGCCACACAAACACATACATAGCACTGCGTAGGTTTTAGACACGCGTTACAACTTACGGGACTAGATTTTGACATACGGAGGTCGAGTTATTGCCCAGTTTGCAAAACTCGCCAACACTTAGGCAAAAAGCTAAAAAAGATCCCAAAACCCGTCTCGATCGTCCAAGCGCCACGCAAACACACTATTAGCACCGGTTTGGTATTAGACATGTGTCACAACTTACGGAGCTTGATTCTGACATACGAAAGCCGAGTTATTGCCCAGTTTGAAAAACTCGTTAACACTTAGGCAAAAAGCTAAAAAAATAACCCAAACACGCCTCAGTCGTCCAAACGCCACAAAAACACACACATAGGACCACGTAGGTTTTAGACACGCGCCAAAACTTACGGGACTCGATTCCGATATACGGAGACCGAGTTATTGTCCAATTTGCAAAACTCGCCAACACTTAGGCAAAAAGCCGAAAAAGATCCCAAAATCCGCCTCGGCCGTCCAAGCGCCACACAAATACACAATTATTAACAGTTAGGTATTAGACATACGTCACAACTTACGGGACTCGATTCTTACATACGAAGGCCGATTTATCTTCTAGTTTGCAAAACTCGTCAACACTTAGGCAAAAAGCCAAAAAAGAATCTAAACACGCCTCAGTCGTCCAAACTCCACACAAACACACCAATAGCACCACGTAGGTTTTAAACACGCGCCACAACTTACGGGACTCGATTCCGATATACAGAGACCAAGTTATTGTCCAAATTGCAAAACTTGCCAACACTTAGGAAAAAAACCAAAAAATAGCCCCAAACCTGCCTCTACTGTCTTAACGCCATGCAAATACACACATAGCACCGCGTAGGTATTAGACACGCGTAACAATTTACGGGACTCGATTCTGACATACGGAGTCCGAGTTATCGTCCAGTTTACAAAACTGGCCAACACTTAGACAAAAAGCTAAAAAAGAGGCCAAAACCCACCTCGGCCGTCCAAACGCCATGCAAACACACATAGCACCCCGTAGTTATTAGACACGCGTTACAACTTACGGGACTCGATTCCGACATACGGAGTTTGAGTTATCGGCCAGTTTGCAAAACTCGAAAATACTTAGGCAAAAAACCGAAAAAGAGCCCATAACCCGCCTCGGCCGTCCAAACTCCACGTAAACACACACATAGCACCGCGTAGGTATTAGACATGCGTTATAACTTACGGAACTCGATTCCGATATACGGAGGCCGAGTTATCGCCTAGTTTGTAAATCTCGTCAACACATAGGCAAAAAGCCGAAAAAAAAGCTCATAACCCGCCTCGGCCGTCCAGATGGCACGCAAACACACACATAGCACCGCATAGTTGTTAGACTCACGTTATAACTTACGGGAGTCGAATTTGACTTACAGAGGTCGAGTTATTGCCTAGTTTGTAAAACTCGCCAACATTTAGGCAAAAAGCCAAAAAAGATCCCTAAACCCTACTCGGTCGTCCAAACGCCACGCAAATGTACACATAGCACCGCATATGTATTAGACACGTGTTACAACTTACGTGACTCGATTCCGACATACGGAGGCAGAGTTATCGTCCTGTTTGCTAAACTCGCCAACACACAGGCAAAAAACCGAAAAAGAGCCCATAACTCGCTTCGGCCGTCCAAATGCAACGCAAACACACACATATCACCGGGTAGGTATTAGAAACGCGTCACAACTTACGGGACTCGATTCCGATATATGGAGGCCGAGTTATTGTCCAGTTTGCAAAACTCGCCAACACTTAGACAAAAAGCGAAAAAAGAGCCCAAAACCAGCCTCAACCGTCCAAACGCAACGCAAACACACACATAATATCGCGTAGATATTAGACACGCGTTACAACTTATGGGACTCGATTCCGACATACGGAGGCAGAGTTATCGCTCAGTTTGCCAAACTCGTCAACACTTAGGCAAAAAGTCAAAAAAGAGCCCATAACCCTCCTCGGCCGTCCAGATGCCACGCAAACACATACACAGCACCGCGTAGGTATTAGACACGTGTTACAACTTACGGGACTCGATTTTGATATACGGAGGTCGAGTTATTGTCCAGTTTGTAAAACTCGCCAACACTTACGCAAAAAACCGAAAAAGAGCCCATAATTCGTCTCGGCCGTTCAAATGCCACATAAACACACATATAGCACTGCGTAGGTATTATACATGCGTTAAAACTTACGGAACTCGATTTTGATATACGAAAGTCGAGTTATTGACAAGTTTGCAAATCTCGTCAATACTTAGGTAAAAAGCCGAAAAAGAGTCCATAACTCGCCTCGGTCGTCCAGATGACACGCAAAAACATACATAGCACCGTGTAGGTATTAGACACGCGTTACAACTTACGGGACTCGATTTTAACATAGGGAGATCGAGTTATTTCCCAGTTTTCAAAACTCACCAACCCTTAAGCAAAAAGTAGAAAAAGAGCCCAAAACCCATCTCAGCGGTCCAAGCGCCACGCAAACACACACATAGTACCGCGTGAGTATTAGACACGCATCACAACTTACGGGACTCGATTCCGATATACGAAGGCCGAGTTATCGCCCAGTTTGCAAATCTCGTCAACATTTAGACAAAAAGCAAAAAAAGAGTCCATAACCCGCTTCGGCCGTCCAAACTCTACGTTAACACACACATAGCACAGCGTAGGTATTAGACATGCGTTATAACTTACGGAACTCGATTTTGATATACGGAGGCCGAGTAATCGCCTAGTTTACAAATCTCGCCAACACTTAGGCAAAAGGCCGAAAAAAGCCCATAACCCGCCTCGGCCGTCCAGATGGCACGAAAACACACATAGCACCGCATAGGTGTTAGGCTCACTTTATAACTTACGGAAGTCGATTTTGACTTACGGAGGTCGAGTTATTGCCTAGTTTGTAAATCTCGTCAACACTTAGGCAAAAAGCCAAAAAAGAACTCAAAACCCGCCTCAATCGTCCAAACACCACACAAACACACACATAGCACCACATAGGTCTTAGACACGTGCCACAACTTACTGTACTCGATTCCGATATACGGAGGACCAGTTATTGTCCAGTTTACAAAACTCGCAAACACTTAGGCAAAAAGCCAAAAAAGAGCCCAAAACCTGTCTCAGTCGTCCAAACGCAACGCAAACACACAGATAACACCGCGTAGATATTAGACACGCGTTACAACTTATGGGACTCGATTCCGACATACAGAGGCTGAGTAATCGTCTAGTTTATAAAACTCACCAACATTTAGGCAAAAAGCCAAAAATGAGTCCAAAACCCGCCTCGGTGGTCCAAATACCATACAATCACACACATAGCACCGCGTAGGTATTAGACACGAGCTACAACTTACGGGATTCGATTCCGACATACGGAGGGCGAGTTATCGCCCAGTTTGCAAAACTCGTCAACACTTAGACAAAAAACCGAAAAAGAGCCCATAACCCGCCTCGGCCGTTCAAATGCCACACAAACACACACATAGCACAACGTAGGTATTATACATGTGTTATAACTTACGGAACTCGATTCCGATATACCGAGGCCGAGTTATCGCCCAGTTTGCAAATCTCGCCAACACTTAGGCAAAAAGCCGAAAAAGAGCCCATAACCCGCCTCGGCCGTCCAGATGCCATGCAAACACACACATAACACCGCGTAGGTATTAGACACGTGTTACAACTTACGGGACTCGATTTTGACATACGGAGGTCGATTTATTGCCCAGTTTGCAAAACTCGCTAACATTTAGGCAAAAAGCTGAAAAAGGTCCCAAAACCCGCCTCGGCCGTCCAAGCGCCACACAAATACACAATTAGCACCAGTTAGGTATTAGACACGCGTCACAACTTACGGGACTCGATTCT
Source organism: Panax japonicus (assembly GCA_020205505.1). Taxonomy (NCBI): domain Eukaryota; kingdom Viridiplantae; phylum Streptophyta; class Magnoliopsida; order Apiales; family Araliaceae; genus Panax; species Panax japonicus. The sequence goes on from CM035107.1 coordinate 48,396,692, forward strand.
GACATACGAAGGCCGATTTATCATCTAGTTTGTAAAACTCGTCAACACTTAGGTAAAAAGCCAAAAAAGAATCCAAACACGCCTCAGTCGTCCAAACGCCATGCAAACACACAAATAGCACCACGTAGGTTTTAGACACGCGCCACAACTTACGAGAATCGATTCCAATATACAGAGGCCGAGTTATTGTCTAATATACAAAACTTGCCAACACTTAAGAAAAAAAGCTGAAAATAGCCCCAAACCTGCCTCGACTGTCTCAACGCCATGCAAACACACACATAGCACCGCGTAGGTATTAGAAATGCTATACAACTTACGGGACTCAATTCCGACATACGGAGGCCGAGTTATCGTCCAGTTTGCAAAACTGGCCAACACTTAGACAAAAAGCCAAAAAAGAGACCAAAACCCACCTCGACCGTCCAAACAACATGCAAACACACATAGCACCGCGTAGTTATTAGACACGCGTTATAACTTACGGGACTCGATTCTGACATACGGAGTTCGAGTTATCGGCCAGTTTGTAAAACTCAAAAACACTTAGGCAAAAAACTGAAAAATAGCCCATAACCCGCCTCAGTCGTCCAAACTCCACGTAAACACACACATAGCACCGCGTAGGTATTAGACATGCATTATAACTTACGAAACTGGATTTCGATATACGGAGGCCGAGTTATCGCCTAGTTTGCAAATCTCGCCAACACTTAGGCAAAAAGCCGAAAAAAAGTTCATAACCCGCCTCGGCCGTCCAGATGGCACGCAAACACACAAATAGCACCGCATAGGTGTTAGGCTCGCGTTATAACTTACGGGAGTCGATTTTGACTTACGGAGGTCGAGTTATTGCCTAGTTTGTAAAACTCGCCAACACTTAGGCAAAAAGCCAAAAAAGATCCCTAAACCCTACTCGGTTGTCCAAACACCACGCAAACGTACACATAGCACCGCATAGGTATTAGACACGTGTTACAACTTACGTGACTCGATTCTGACATACGGAGGCTGAGTTATCGTCCAGTTTGCTAAACTCGCCAACACATAGGCAAAAACTTGAAAAAGAGCCCATAACCAGCTTTGGCCGTCCAAATGTAACGCAAACACAGACATAGCACCGGGTAAGTATTAGACACGCGTCACAACTTACGGAACTCGATTCCGATATACGGAGGCCGAGTTATTGTCCAGTTTGTAAAACTCGCCAACACTTAGACAAAAAGCCAAAAAAAGAGCCCAAAACCAGCCTCAGCCGTCCAAATGCAACGCAAACACACACATAACACCGCGTAGATATTAGAAACGCGTTACAACTTATGGGACTCGATCCCGACATACGGAGGGCGAGTTATCGTCCAGTTTGCAAAACTCGCCAACACTTAGGCAAAAAGTTGAAAAAACGCAATAACCCTCCTCAGCCGTCCAGATGCCATGCAAACACATACATAGCACCGCGTAGGTATTAGACACGCGTTACAACTTACGGAACTCGATTTTGACATACGGAGGTCGAGTTATTGCCCAGTTTGTAAAACTCGCCAACACTTAGGCAAAAAACCGAAAAAGAGCCCATAATTCGCCTCGGCCGTTCAAATGCTACACAAACACACATATAGCACCGCGTAGGTATTATACATGTGTTATAACTTACGCAACTCGATTTCGATATACGTAAGTCGAGTTATTGCCCAATTTGCAAATCTCTTCAATACTTAGGTAAAAAGCCGAAAAAGAGTCCATAACCCGCCTCGGCCGTCCAGATGTCACGCAAACACATACATAGCACCGCGTAGGTATTAGACACGCGTTACAACTTACGGGACTCGATTTTAACATACGGAGGTCGAGTTATTGCCCAGTTTTCAAAACTCACTAACACTTAAGCAAAAAGTAGAAAAAGAGCCCAAAACCCGTCTCAGCCGTCCAAGCGCCACACAAAACACACACATAGCACCGCGTAAGTATTAGACACGCGTCATAACTTACGGGACTCGATTCCGATATACGAAGGCCGAGTTATCGCCTAGTTTGCAAATCTTGTCAACATTTAGACAAAAAGTAAAAAAAGAGTCCATAACCCGCCTCGGCCGTCCAAACTCCACGTAAACACATACATAGCACCGCGTAGGTATTAGACATGCGTTATATAACTTACGGAACTCAATTCCGATATACGGAAGCCGAGTTATCGCCTAGTTTGCAAATCTCGCCAACACTTAGGCAAAAAGCCGAAAAAAAGCCCATAACCCGCCTCGGCCGTCCAGATGGCACGCAAACACGCATAGCACCGCATAGGTGTTAGGCTCGCTTTATAACTTACGGTAGTCAATTTTAACTTACGGAGGTCGAGTTATTGCCTAGTTTGTAAATCTCGCCAACACTTAGACAAAAAGCCAAAAAGACCCAAAACCCGCCTCAGCCGTCCAAACACCACACAAACACACAAATAGCACCACGTAGGTCTTAGACATGTGCCACAACTTATCGGACTCGATTCCGATATACGGTGGCCGAGTTATTATCCAGTTTACAAAACTCGCCAACACTTAAGCAAAAAGCCGAAAAGAGCCCAAAACCCGCCTCGCCTGTCTAAACGCCATACAAACACACACATAGCACCGCGTAGGTATTAGACACACGTTACAACTTACGTGACTCGATTCCAACATACAGAGGCCGAGTTATCGTCCTGTTTGCAAAACTCGCCAACACTTAGGCAAAAAGTCAAAAAAGAGCCCAAAATCTGCCTCGGCCGTCCAAACGCTACACAAATAAATACATAGCACAACGTAGGTATTATACAGGCGTTATAACAAACGGAACAAAATTCCGATATACGGAGGCCGAGTTATCACCCAGATTGCAAATCTCGCCAACACTTAGGCAAAAAGCTTAAAAAGAGCCCATAACCCGCCTCGGCCGTCCAGATGCCACGCAAACACACACATAGAACCGCGTAGGTATTAGACACGCGTTACGACTTACGGGACTCGATTTTGACATACAGAGTTCGAGTTATTGCCCAGCTTGCAAATCTCGACAACACTTATGCAAAAAGCCGAAAAAGAACCCAAAACCTGCCTCGGCCGTCCAAGCACCACGTAAACACCCAATTGACACCGGTTAGGTATTAGATACGCGTCACAACTTACGGGACTCGATTCTGACATACGAAGGCCGAGTTATCGCAAAGTTTGTAAAACTCGTCAACACCTAGGTAAAAAGCCAAAAAATAATCCAAACACGCGTCAGTCGACCAAACGCCACGGAAACACACATATAGCACCATGTAGGTTTTAGACAGGTGCCACAACTTACGGAACTCGATTCCGATATACGGAGGCTGAGTTATTGTCCAGTTTGCAAAACTCGCCAACACTTAAGAAAAACGCCAAAAATGAGCCCCAAACCTGTCTCGACTGTCTAAACGCCATGCAAACACACACATAGCAACACGTAGGTATTAGACATGTGTTACAACTTACGAGACTCGATTTTGACATATGGAGACCGAGTTATCGCCCAGTTTCTAAAACTCGCCAATAATTACACAAAAAGCCAAAAAAGAGGCCAAATCCCGCATCGGCAGTCCAAACGCCATGCAAACACACACATAGTACCGTGTAGGTATTATACACGCGTTACAATTTACGGGACTCGATTCCGATATACGGAGGTCGAGTTATCGCCCAGTTTGCAAATCTCGACAACACTTAGGCAAAAATCTGAAAAAGAGTCCAAAACCCGCCTCGACCGTGCAGATGCCACGCAAACACACACATAGCACCGTGTAGGTATTAGACACACGTTACAACTTACGGGACTCGATTTTTGACATACGAAGGTCTAGTTATTGCCCAGTTTGCAAAACTCGCCAATACTTAGGCAAAAAGCCGAAAAAGAACCCAAAACCCGCCTCGGTCGTCCAAGCGACATAAAAACACACACATATCACCACGTAAGTTTTAGACACACACCACAACTTACGGGACTCGATTCCGATATACGGAGGCCGGGTTATTGTCCAGTTTGCAAAACTCGCCAACACTTAAGCAAAAAGCTGAAAAAGAGCCCAAAACCTGCCTCGACTGTCTAAATGCCATGCAAACACACACATAGCACCGCGTAGATATTAGACAAGCGTTACAACTTACGGGACTTGATTTTTGACATACAGAGGTCGAGTTATTGCCCAGTTTGCAAAACTCGCCAACACTTAGACAAAAAGCCAAAAAATAACCCAAAACCCGCCTCGGCCGTCCAAGCGCCACACAAACACACACATATCACCACGTATGTTTTAGACACGCACCACAACTTACGGGACTCGATTCCGATATACGGAGGCCGGGTTATTGTCCAGTTTGCAAAACTCGCCAACATTTAAGCAAAAAGCTGAAAAATAGCCCAAAACCTGCCTCGACTGTCTAAATACCATGCAAACACACACATAGCACCGTGTAGATATTAGTCACGCGTTACAACTTACGGGACTCGATTTTTGACATACGGAGGTCGAGTTATTGCCCAGATTACAAAACTCGTCAACACTTACGCAAAAAGGCAAAAAAGAACCCAAAACCTGCCTCGGCCGTCCAAGCGCCACGCAAACACACACATATCACCATGTAGGTTTTAGACACGCGCCACAACTTACGGGACTTGATTCCGATATACGGAGGCTGGGTTATTGTCCAGTTTGCAAAACTCGTTAACACTTAAGCAAAAAGCTGAAAAAGAGCCCAAAACCTGGCTCGCCTGTCTAAATGCCATGCAAATACACACATAGTATCGCGTAGGTATTAGACACGCGTTACAACTTACGGGACTCGATTCCAACTTATGAAGGCCGAGTTATCGTCCAGTTTGTAAAATTCGTCAACACTTAGGCAAAAAGTCGAAAAAGAGCCCAAAACTCTATCTATGATGGTTTCATCATTCACTGGGTTATGTTCATAATGTTTAAGTGTTCAAAGAGTGAGAATCAACTCTACGATTTAGGAGTATCTAGTTAATTCATTGAGGTGATCAGTTTCTGCGAATCAGGAAGATCCTCTTGCAAAACTGATCATGCTCTGTGTGTTGTCAAACACTTAGGACATAGGCTTTTACATATATAATAACCCATCAGCAAAGATTACTTCACATAAAGTTCATTAGGCCTGTGATGCTCTTATTACCCATTTCACATTTCCTTTAAGATGTCATCTTCAACCTAAAACTTGGATGGAGAGAAAGTTTATAGTCATTTGAGTTTCCATCCTCATGTTACTTTCTTTCTTCACCTTTTTAGGCAGATTATGACTCCTTGACAGAATACTGTTATAGTTCATAAGAAGATGCAATTATGATGTATACATTTATAATAGTGAGGAACCGTACCTTTTTACTGTCAGTTACTAAACAATCATTTACCTTAGATATACTGAGTTTAGGTATTGATGAGCATAGCTTTACTTTTTCTCCTGACAGCTTATTGTTCTTGCTGGCCTTTAATCAATCAGTAATGGTCTTGAAGATATAGGCCAAGAGAATCATAACAATATTCAGTAAAACACCAATTCTGGTCCAAGACCATTAGTGTTTTATAATTTCTTTGAAAAGGACAACCCGACACGAAGTCTGTAAGTCAGACATATCTTACGAGCACTTCTAGGTGATCAGCCTATAGTACTCTATGTTGATCAACACTACATCCATTAAACGTGTGTACATTTAAGTTGTGGCAACCTCGCGTGCCCATCAAATACTCGATGAAAAATACATTTGTTTATTCATATACAGGCTTACCTTGAATCCGTACCAAACAGTTGGCGTAGGATAGCGTTAGCAATTCTATATTGAAAGACTTGTAAACAATTCAATCAATCTATCAAGATTAGTCTGGCCGAGTTAAAACTGGCATCGACTCTTTGTTTAAAACCATACATGCATCTCATAATTTGAATCATTTGAAAACCTGGTTAACACGAGGGTTAGATAAGCGTTTAAAAAAACTTGCCTTCAGCGTCTGCTACAGAATAATTATGTTTCCTTTTGATTCTTTACGGTCTCTACAACACATAATCACATAACATACCACATTAGGTCATGAATGAACATACTTAGTTCTTAAAAAATCTTACCCTTCTTCTCAACCTAATCATGTATTAGATTTGTTATTATTGGTTCCGGCTTGCCGTCGTTCTTTATATCATTCTTACTAACTTCATTCTCTTCTATAACTTAATGAAAATTATTTCATTAATACAACTTGGTTCGAGTTAATTATCCTTCCTCACAATTTACTAACGTCATTACGTTATTAATCGACACTCGATCGTCAATGGTTATGTACGCTTATTGCATACCGTTTTTGTTTACATTCAATTAACTTTCTTTAACTCTAAGTGATCACACTTGAGTTTTAATTATGACTTAACAATGTTTTATTAAGTCCCTTAGTTCGTTACTAAACAATTTCCCTTCATCTTCTACTTTAAACCATACTTTTCTGTCTAACTTTTAAGGCCGGCGTTGCGGCGCCAGTGTTGCTTTGTTATGCCGCGCTGCGGCGTCGCCCATTATGGCTTGAAAACCGGACTCGGCGCTGCGGCGTGAGTCTCTTTGTTACTTGTCGCGCTGCGGCGCGAGTTTGTAGGGGACACAAGCCACTTTGGCGCTACGGCGCCGGTCATTTAGGCTTGGAGTCGCGTCGTGGCGCGGACTCTGTGCCAGAGATAAATTTGACAGATTTTTGACTTTGTGAGATTCCCGGCCTCGTAACTTCTTCGTTATAAGTCCGAATTGGCTCGTTCAAGAGCCTACGGTTCATAAATCACATACTCTACGTGTTTATGCAAGAATTTTATCTATTCGACTTCGTTTGCTAAAATTTCACCTATTAGTCCATTTTTAATGAAAACGATAAACGTTCATAAACGTCAACGCTCGTTTCTTCGTTCTAAGTTGGAATCCGACCATTTTCGAGTCTGCGGCTCTATAATTCCAAATAAGACTTGTCTCCATTGAAAACCAATGTTTCCAAACTCAATATCAAAATTCAACTTCCATTCCGAGAATTTCACGAATTCCACGATTGTCGTCTAATCGTGTGAATTCCGGCAAAACTTCGTTTACTTAAGATTTGTTCTTCGTTTAAAAAGGATTCAATCCATCATACTAACATCTTGACATCCATACTACATTAACTTATAAACATGATAAGTTATTACTCGTTCTTTGTAAATTTATAACTTATGAAAATATAAATTTCTTATATTTCCATTTCTCATGACTTATGTCTTGTTCCTATATGACTTATTATGGTTAATGACTTCTAACCATTATTCTTGCTCCTTATTATCATACTAACTTTATTAATGTAAACATGTTACAAGTTCTTTCAAGTTATTATACGTTCATTATTGATCTTCACAAGTTCTTAACTTATATGATTACAAATAAATTATTCATGACTTATACGACTTATTAAGACTTAAGCCCTTTAATTTATCATTCCTTACAATGCTAGTTCTACCAATACCCCCTTCTCTAACAATGGAGGAGAAAGAGAAACATGGTTTAAGAATACTTACTCTTGAATAACACTTAGTAAATCTTTAATCTCCTTCTTGTTTCTTTAATTAACAAGGCTAATCTTCTAGCTTTTCTTGCTTTTTCTCTCAAACCAATAAGCTATAAGTTGTTGGTTGGAAATCTAACAAGGGAATTCTAACTTTATATCTGCTTATTCTCTCAAGCAAATAAGCTCTCAACTTATATTATTAGTTGGATGAAATGAAACAAGCAAACAAATGAACTCCTAAGCTCTCTATTTATAGGAAATCCTAGATGAGGGCACAATGGTCATAAATCCATCCACCTCCTTACTATTCCTATCTTAGCCATCAAGTAAACTTGCTCACCACAACACTTATCCATTTCTTGCTCCTTACTCCCTTTGCTTAATCATTAAGTTACTTCCTCCCCACAACACTTGGCCATTAAATATACTTCGTCATTACCACACTTAGCCCTTAAGTTTCTTTACTTGCTCACCACTTTGGGTCATCCACGGTTTGCTCCATGGGTTTAAACCAACCCTTAACCCATTGGTTCTTACTTTGGGCTTTAGCTTAATTAGCTTAACTTAATCATTTGGGCTTCTAGCATAATTTGCTTAACTTATATATGGGGCTTTTCATTTAATTAACTTAACTGACTTAGCTTTTACATTGGGCTTGTAATTAAACAAACATTGGGCTTGCTTATTAATTCACATTGGACTTAACCAATTGCTACACAATCCTACAAGACCATTACAATTGGCTTAAAGCCTTATAACGTATATTTTACGTATTAATCTCGTATTCTAACTCGTATACCTATTCATCATATACGACATACCATAATTCATACATACTCGTATAATACCTCATATCATACTCGTATTCATTACTTCGTACAATACCTACATATTATACGATCATTGCTTAATTCATTTTACGCGCTTTAAATTTCTTCTCGAAAGTCACTTTCCCTAAACGTTAGGTTTTAAGTCCGCAGGTGAAAATTTGTGTTTTCCATAACTGAAATATTATTGGATATTCCATCTCACATCGATATTCTATCGTTACGTATTTCTCGGAAGTTCAAAAATAATTCCCGAGCAGAAATGCGTGAATAGTGTTTTTCAAAAAATTTCTCAGAAAGCTTTTATTTTCGTTTTGGAAATTCAAACACATTAATTCTATCACGTAGCCAAAATCCTACGATGTTCTGATATGTTTAGGTCATAGAACGACCTTCAATTAGCTTGCTCCCATAAATAATCAATTAAATTCATTAATTCTTATAATTAAATAAAATTTTAATTCTTCTAAATATTCGATTTTCTCGGGCGTTACATTTTTCCCTCCTTATAAGGATTTTGTCCTCAGAATCTCGCTAATAACTATTTAAACAAATGAGGAAAAAAAATCTTCATTTTAATCTTGAGTTCCCACAATGCTTCTTCGACATTGTGGTTCTTACATTCACATTCACCGAAGGTATTATCTTATTTTACATAACTTGTCACTTCTACCAATAATCTAAGTTGGAAGTTAAACACTTACCAACATATTACGCTATCTTTCTTTTATTTGTTTTTCTTTTCTAATTATTTAGAACTCAAATTCTTCCTTCAAAACAAGACTAAACTTTGTCTTCTATTTATCCTGCGTCCTCTTCTTCATTTGCTTCTACTCCTCATTACATAGTTTGTACTTAATGAACTCGTTCCATTATCATGGATTGAGTCTATATTGTGAATAACATTTCTACCGTTTATTTCCAAAATTTAAATTTCAACTCTGCTCTTACCATCCCCGTTATTAACTCAATCTGAGTCGTTAACATCGATAGTTTTTCCGTCCTACTTAACGTGCCAGCTTCTATGTTTACCTTCCTTGTATGATATAAGATATCACAATCCTCAATCTACCGTATATTCCACTCCTTCCGTGTGAAGATATATTTCAGACTCCTATAGTTCGTGTATATCTCACACTTCTCCCCGTATAAATACTATCTTTAGATTTTTAATTCAAAAACAATAACTGCCAATTATAGATCATAAGTAGGATAGACCTTCTTATAATTGCTTAACTGGCATGATGCATAGACAATGACGTTGCCATGCTCCAAGAGCATGCAATATCGTCATCTATGCGAAACATCGAGATACACTACAAAATTCCTTGTATCTTCTGATAAAGACAATACAGGTGCTTCACTTAACCTTCCTTCTTAATTTCTGAAAACTATTTTTCTTACTTCTCATTCCCATCATACTTATTAATTACAATTATGTATATCTTTTAAGCTCAAATTCACGCATAGTGAATTATGTATCCCACTTCTCCCTCCATAGTGTTTCTCACACTATTTTCAAATGTTCAGCGTGATCTTCTGGCGTCTAAAATAGACTAGAATATCACCAATGATCATTACGACATCCTCGTACCAATATCATTCGAACACTCTGTGACGCTAATGGTACCTTCAACCATAGCACCTCACAAGAGCACCTATCAATTTGTCACCCTCTTACTTATTTTCTACCGAGGATACCCTGTACACAAATCTATCTTAAAAAAATTCTTTGCCCCTTTCAACTGATCCAATAGATCATTGATCCTGGGTATTTACTCTTAACTACTAACTTACTCCTATTATGATAGTCGATATGCTGTCCAAACGCCTCGCAAACACACATATAGCACCGCGTAGGTATTAGACACGTGTTACAACTTACGGGACTCGATTCCGACATACGGAGGCCGAGTTATCGCCCAGTTTGCAAAACTCGCCAACACTTAGGCAAAAAGCCGAAAAAGAGCCCAAAACCCGACTCGGCCGTCCAAATGCCACGCAAACACACACATAGCACCGCGTAGGTATTAGACATGCGTTATAACTTACAGGACTCGATTCCGACATACGAAGGCCGAGTTATCGCCCAGTTTGAAAAACTTGCTAACACTTAGGTAAAAAGCCAAAAAAGAGCCCAAATCCGCCTCGGTCGTCCAAAAGCCACGCAAACATACACACTTATCACCGCGTAAGTATTAGCCACGTATTACAACTTACGGGACTCGATTCCAATATATGGAGGATGAGTTATCGCCCAATTTGCAAAACTCGTCAACACTTAAGTAAAAAGTCGAAAAAGAGCCCAATATCCGCATCGGCTGTCCAAACGCCACGCAAACACACACATAGGACCGCGTAGATATTAGACACGTGTTACAACTTACAGGACTCGATTCCGACATACGGAGGCCAATTTATCGCCCAGTTTGCAAAACTCGCCAACACTTAGGTAAAAAGCCGAAAAAGAGTCCAAAACCCGCTTCGTTCGTCCAAACACCACGCAAACACACACATAGCACCGCGTAGGTATTAGACACGCTTTACAACTTACGGGACTCGATTCCGACATACGAAGCTCGAGTTATCGCTCAGTTTGCAAGACTCGCCAACACTTAGAAAAAAGCCGAGAAGAGCCCATAACCCGCCTCAGCCGTCCAAACGCCACGCAAACACACATAGTATCGCATAGGTATTAGACACGCGTTACAACTTATGGGACTCGATTCCAACATACGGAGGCCGAGTTTTAGCCAAGTTTGCAAAACTCGCCAACATTTAGGCAAAAAGTCAAAAAAGAGCCCAAAGCCACCTCGGTTGGCCAAACACCACGCAAACACACATACATAGCACCGCGTAGGTATTAGACACATGTTACAACTTACGGGACTCTATTCGAACATACAGAGACCGAGTTATTCCCCATATTGTAAAACTCGACAACCCTTAGGCAAAAAGCTGAAAAGTGCCCAAAACCCGCCTCGACCGTCCAAAGGCAACACAAACACACACATAACACCGCGTAGGTATTAGATACGCGTTACAACTTACTGGACTCGATTCTGGCAAACGGAGGCTGAGTTATCGCTCAGTTTGCAAAACTCGCCAACACTTAGGCATAAAGCCAAAAAAGAGCCCATAATCCGCCTCGGCAGTCCAAACCCCACGAAAACACACACATAACATCGCATAGGTATTATACACGTGTTACAACTGACGGAACTCGATTCCGACATACGGAGGCCGATTTCTCGCCCATTTTGTAAAACTCGTCAACACTTAGGTAAAAAGCCAAAAAATAGCCCAAAAACCGCCTTGGTCGTCCAAACGCCACGCAAACACACACATAAAACTGTGTAGATATTAGACACGTGTTACAACTTACGGGACTCGATTCCAATATAAGGAAACTGAGTTATCGCCAAGTTTGCAAAACTCACTAACACTTATGCAAAAAGCTGAAAAAGAGCCCAAAACCCGCCTCGGCCGTCCAAACGCCACGCAAAAATACACATAGCACTGCGTAGGTATTAGACATGTGTTAAAACTTACCGGACTCGATTCCTATATACAAAGACTGAGTTATCGCACAGTTTGCAAAACTCGTCAACACTTAGGTAAAAAGTCGAAAAAGAGCCCAAATTTGCCTCGGCAGTCCAAATGCCACCCAAACACACAAACATAGCACCACGTAGGTATTAGACATGTGTTACATCTTACGGGACTAGATTACGACATACGGAGACCGAGTTATTGCCCAGTTTACAAAACTCACCAACACTTAGACAAAAAGTGAAAAAAAGCCCAAAATCCGTCTCGGCCGTCCAAACGCCACGCAAACACACACATAGCACCGCGTAGGTATTAGATACTTGCTACAACTTACTGGACTCGATTCCGATATACGAAGATCGAGTTATCGCCCAGTTTGCAAAACTCACCAACATTTAGGTAAAAAGCCGACAAAGTGCCCAAAACCAGCCTAGGCCGTCCAAACGCCGTGTAAACACACACATAGCACCGAGTAGGTATTAGACACGCGTTACAACTTTCGAGACACTATTCTGACATAGGGAGGCCGAGTTATCACTCAGTTTGCAAAACTTGCCAATAATTAGGCAAAAAGCCAAAAAAGAGCCCAAAATTCGCATCGGCCGTCCAAATGCTCAGTTTGCAAAACTCAACAACATTTAGCAAAAATCCGAAAAAGAGCCCAAAACTCGCCTCGGCCGTTCAAACGCCACGCAAACACACACATAGCACCGCACAGGTATTAGACACACGGTACACCTTACAGGACTCGATTCCAACAAACAAAAATCAAAAGTATCGCCTAGTTTGCAAAACTCGACAACACTTAAATAAAAAGCCAAAAAAAGCCCTAAACCCGCCTCGGTCGTCCAAACGCAACGCAAACACACACATAATATCGCATAGATATTAGACACGCGATACAACTTACGAGAATCGATTCCAGGAAACGGAGGCTGAGTTATTACTCAGTTTACAAAACTCGCCAACACTTAATCAAAAAGCAGAAAAAGAGCCCAAAACCCGCCTCAACTGTCTAAATGCCACGCAAACACACATAGCACGGCGTAGGTATTAGACACACGTTACAACTTACAAGACTCGATTCCGGCAAACGAAGGCCGAGTTATCGCTCAGTTTGCCAAACTCGCCAATAATCATGCGAAAAGCCAAAAAAAGAATCCAAAATCCGTATCGGCCGTCCAAACACCACCCAAACACACATATAGCACCGCATAAGTATTATTCACGTGTTACAACTTACAGGACTTGATTTTGACATACGGAGGCCGAGTTATCGCCCAGTTAGCAAAACTCGCCAATACTTAAGCAAAAAGCCCAAAAATATCCAAAAACCCGCATCGACTGTCCAAACGAAATGCAAATACACACATAGCACCGCGTAGGTATTAAACACGTGTTACAACTTACGGGACTATATTCTGACATACAGAGGCTGAGTTATCGCCCCGTTTACAAAACTCACCAACACTTAGGCAAAAAGTCGAAAAAGAGCCCAACACCTGTCTCGACCGTCCAAACGTCACACAAATACACACATTGCACCGCGTAGGTATTAGACACGCGTCATAACTTATGGGACTCGATTCTGATATACGGAGACCGAGTTATCGCCCAGTTTGCAAAACTCGTCAACACTTAGGCAAAAAGCCGAAAAGAGCCCAAAATCCGTATCATCTGTCCAAACGCCACGCAAACACACACATAGCAATGCGTAGGTATTAGACACGTGTTACAACTTACGGGACACGATTCCGACATACGAAGGCTGAGTTATCGCCCAGTTTGCAAAACTTAACAACACTTAAGTAAAAAGCCGAAAAAGAACCCAAAATCCGGCTCGACCGTCCAAACGCCACGAAAATACACACATTACACTGCGTATGTATTAGACACATGTCACAACTTACGGAACTCGATTCCGATATACGGAGGCCGAGTTATCGCCCAGTTTGCAAAACACCCTAACACTTAGGAAAAAGCCAAAAAAGAGCCCAAAATCGGCCTTAGTTGTCCAAACGCCACCCAAATACACACATAGCACCACGTAGGTATTAGACACGCGTTACAACTTACGGGACTTGATTCCAACATACGGAGGCTTAGTTATCGCCCAGTTTGCAAAATTCGTTAACACTTAGGCAAAAAGCCGATAAAGATCCCATAACCCGTTTCGGCCGTCCAAACGCCATTCAAAGACACACATAGCATCACGTAGAAGACATGTGTTATAACTTACGGGACTCGATTCCGATATACGGAGGCCGAGTTATCGCCTAGTTTGCAAATCTCGTCAATATTTGGGCAAAAAGCTGAAAAAGAGCCCAAAACTAGTCTCAGACGTCCAAACGCCACGCAAACACACACATAGTACCGCGTAAGTATTAGACACGTGTTACAACTTACGGGACTAGATTTCGATATTCGGAGACCGAGTTATCGCCTAGTTTGCAAAACTCGCCAACACTTGGGTAAAAATTCAAAAAAGAGCCCAAAATCGGCCTCGGTCGTCGAAACGCCATTCAAACACACATATATCACCGCGTAGGTATTTGACATGCGTTATAACTTATGGGACTAGATTTCAACATACGTAGGTCGAGTTATCGCCTAGTTTGTAAAACTCGCTAACATTAAGGCAAACAGCTGAAAAACAACCCAAAACCAGCCTCGGCCGTCCAAACGCCATGCAAACACACATATAGTACCACATAAGTATTAGACACATGTCTCAATTTACGGATCTCGATTCCGATATACAGAGGCCGAGTTATCGCCCAGTTTGCAAAACTCGTCAACTCTTAGGCAAAAAGCAGAAAAAGAGCCCACAACCCGCCTCAGCCATCCAGATGCCACACAAACACATATAGCACCGCGTAGGTATTAGATACGCGTTAGAACTTATGGGACTCGATTCTGACATACGAAGGCCGAGTTATCGTCCAATTTGCAAAACTCGCCAACACTAAGGCAAAAAGCGGAAAAAGAGCCCAAAACCCGACTCGGCCATCCAGATGCAACGCAAACACACACATTGCACCGCGTAGGTATTAGACACGTGTTACAGCTTACGGGACTCAATTTTGACATACGGAGTTCGAGTTATTGCCTAGTTTGTAAAACTCGCCAACACTTAAGCAAAAAGCCGAAAAAGAGCCCAAAATCCGGCTCAGCGGTCCAAACGCCACGCAAATATACGCATAGCACCGCGTAGGTATTAGACACGCGTTACAACTTACAGGACTCGATTCTGACATACGGAGGCCTAGTTATCGCCCAGTTTGCAAATCTCGCCAACACATAGGCAAAAAGTCGAAAAAGAGCCCATAACCCGCTTCGGTCGTCCAAACGCCATGCAAACACACACATAGCACCGGGTAGGTATTAGACACGTGTTACAACTTACGGGACTCGATTTTGATATACAGAGGCCGAGTTATAGCCCAGTTTGCAAATCTCGTCAACACTTAGGCAAAAAACCGAAAAAGAGCCCAAAATCAGTCTCGGACGTCCAAACGCCACACAAACACACACATAGCACCGCTTAAGTATTAGACATATGTTATAACTTACGGGACTCGATTACGATATACGGAGACCGAGTTATCGCCCAGTTTACAAAACTCGCCAACACTTAAGGAAAAAGCCAAAAAAGAGCCAAAAACCGGCCTCGGTTGTGCAAACGCGACGCAAACACATACATAGCACCGCATAAGTATTAGACATGTGTAACAACTTACGGGACTCGATTCCGACATACGGAGTGTGATAACCTGGGATTTTGAATAATTAAAATTTTATGAATAAATTTTTTTTATTATTAATATTATTATTGATTATCAATTTTGTGACAAGTATCTAAGATACGAGTCTCGAGAAGGCCAATTTATGTATTGACTAATAAATTTAGAGTTGAGTTGTTCTTAACAGCTTTAGAAACCCTAACCCTAATTTGTGGATAGTGATTCGATAGAAAATATAATTAAAATAATTATATTAAAGAGTATGTGTTTGTACCGTATAGAGATATTGATCAATGATTGATCGGATAAGGTTTAAAATTAATAAACCCTAATAAGAGATTAAAAACCCTAATCTCAGGATTAGAAACCCTAACGTACGGTTAGAAACCCTAATCGAAAGCCGGGAAACCATAATTTTATATTCGGGAATTCTAAAACCCTAATTAGGAAACCCTTATCCTAATTAGTAAGCTTAATGTGTTTATCAAACTTTAATATGATTAGAAATTCCTAATTATATTTTAGTTATCTTAATTTCTATTTTACAAAACCTAATTGTAATTTATAAATTTTATTTTTCTAATTAAAACCCTATTTTCATATTCGGGATTTCTAAACCCTAATTAGGCAACCCTAATCCTAATTGGAATGCCTAATATATTTATTAAACGTTGATATGATTAGGAAAACCTAATTTAATTAGAAAACCCTAATTTTAGTCTTAAACTTTTAATTTTCTAATTTAAAACCCTAATTAGAAATTTTTAGCAACTAATTAGGTAAAACCTAAGGGTTAGAACCTTAGGATTAAACCCTAAGGGTTAAATTTCAAGGGTTAAACCCTAAGGGTTTTTGCAAATTCCAAGTATGCCATTAAATTTATTTTGCTAAAGACCAAAATGCCCTTTAAGTATATTTTTAATATATAGCTTACAAATCTAGCAAATATTGGACTTGGTAACCTAATACTTTGACTTTGGGGCTAAAAATCTGCAGCAAAAAATCGTCCAAGTGATCAGCCATGTGCTATATATCATAATATATATAGATTAAAAAGAGAGAAATGCTTGTATTTGGCTCATTTGATATCTAACTCTCCCACAACTCTCTCTCTCCCTTCATATTCGAAAATAGCAAGTAGATCAGTCCTAAAAAACTACCCTTAATCAACCAAGATCAGTTAGGAGTATTAAGATCAAAGATTTGAAGAAAGAAGGTATAAACCTAATTTTATTTTTGATCCAAGTTGCTAAGAAATATTTTTTGTTTATGTGTTTAGATCTTTGCTAGATGATGTTTAATGATGATCTATGTTGATATAACATAGATCCATAGCATCAAAATGCTTTAAAATCGAGTTTTTCTAAAACTGTCAATAACACGATTTTTGGTCTAACAAGCTAATGTTAGGAGCCACAGATCCGTGTCTGTTTATGATTCTTGTTGTTTTGTGTTTTGGATCTGTAATTTGGTATGAGGTCTTTAATCTGCAAGTGGTGTTATAGCCATCAGATGTCTAGATTTGTTGTTATTCATGGTCAAAGAGGGTTGACCGAGCATGACCAGTCACTTTCTGGGTAACTTAAAAAGTGTAAAACATGGTCTAACAAGATCTTTGAAGGTCCATATCTGTCAGGTTGTTTGTTGATGTTGTTGAATACATGTTATAGCCTGCTAGATGTAGTATAAATCTGTGCCTTAAATTCTTTTAAACAACAATTGTGTTGGATATAAGATATGGTCAAAGTAGTCATCCTAGACTGATTTTGAGTTTCTGGAAATTCCAGATAACCATATGAACAGGACGTCTGACATACTTTGACCGTATGATTCCTGTTGATGATAAATTGATCTATTAATTTAGTAATGTTCCTTGACATAAGGAGTACACATTTGAGCCAGTAGATCATATGAACCATGATCAGAACACTTAGATAATCGAGCTTCAATATAGGCACTCGAACTCCCTGGGTTTCTGGAAAACCCAGGTGACGTCTGACAATGAGTTTAACTGCCCTGATCGTTATGATGTGTTGTGTTATGACCTAGATGAAGGTCGGTTATTGAAGTATTACATTTCAGCTACACGATCAAGGTTCAAACTAGCCCAGAAACTAATTAAACTGAGAATGAATCGTGGTCAAACATGACCCCATAAGCACTGAGCAGCCAGTGTTCTTGAGGCTCAAGAACACCAACAACGACGCTTTGTGTCGCAAAATCCCTATAGCGACGGTTTAATTAATTTATTTTCTAATTTTTTTCGGTAATTAATTAAAAATAGAAATTAAATTATAAAAATTACAAAAAATAGTTTTAAAAATTATTTTAAATTCTAAAAAATAACTTTTAATTATTTGGGACATTTTTCATTAATATTTAAAATTATTTGAATATTAATAAAATTTAATTTATTTAATTAGTGTGTTAAATAAATTAGAGAAAAATGATTTAATATTATGAAAAATCATTTTAAATAAGAATAATGCATTTAAAAATATTTTGAATTATAAAATATAATTTTTAATATTTTTGGAGATTTTTCATTAATAATTTAATATTAATGATATTAGTTTTATTTAATTATTGTATTAAATAAATAAGTTAAAAATGATTTTATTAATTTAAAAATCATTTTAAAAGAGAATAAAGTGTTAAAAAAATATTTTGAATTATAAAATATAATTTTCAATATTTTGGAGAATTCTCATTAATAAATTAATATTAATGATATTAGATTTATTTAATCATTATATTAAATAAATGAATTAAAAATGATTTTTATTGATTTAAAAATCATTTAAAATGAGAAAAATGTTTTAAAAATATTTTATGTTATAATTAATGACTTTTAATATTTTGATAATAATTTCATTAATATTTAAATATTAATGGTGATGATTTAAAAATGATTTTAATTAATTTAAAATTTATTTAAGTAAAATATTAATGATTTAAAAATATTTTAAGTTATTAATAATAACTTTAATATTTTGACAAGTATGCTATTAATACTTTTATATTATTAAATATTAATAATGATAAGATTATTTGATAATTAAATCATTTAAAAATGATTGCGATGTTTGAAAAATTATTATAAATTATAATAATTGTTTATAAATTATTAAAAGCTTTCGAAAAATATTATAAACGATATTCAACTTATCTAAAATAATATTGAAGCTTAGAGACCAAGATTAATTGACAATAAATGTGTTAATTGTCGGATAGGGTGACAGAACACCGAGAATAGACCGAAGTCCAACCAGACTAAACTAGTTATACTTGTTAAGTGTTTATATAGGTTATAAACACTAATGTGGTTATGTGGTAATGTGCTTAGGAGACAGATTGACTGTGAATTACAGTATTACGTGTTATGAAATATTGTGCTAATCGTGAGACCGATATTATTGGTTATAGGTCTTACGAATGAAGATAAGTTTATTGTGTAGCTGTAATCAACGCGGAAGGTAAGTTTCCTAACTCAACCTTGAGTTATATTTATTCAATTATTATAGTGGTTAATTATTGTTGATTAGACCACGTCCAAGAATTTATTGTTGATTATTCGCAGTTAGTGCATGTTTAATAATTTAAATTGAATTACTGATTCAAAAAATATACATTCGTAGAATAACTGTTGTTGGATATTCATATTCGTAGAAGCTAGTATTGACAGTACAGATAATTCCTGTTTATTATTAAATTATGTTGAGAAATGTCTTAGCTAATTGTTTTGGCTAGACGAACATTTGTTAGAACTTGATAGGTTCAAGAAGAGAAGAGAAGAGAATTCAATTATTATTGATAGATAAATGCCAGTTGTTTCGGCTAGATCGAAAAAGAAAAACTTGATAGGTTTGAGAAGAGAAGTGATTAGATATTGAAATTATTGTGTTTCGTTGTTTAATCAAATTTTGATTCAAAGACTGAGAAGAACAACCTTTTATATAAAGGGAACATTTTAGGTCGTATATTCGTCCATTACGCACTGTTAATTATTATGCATAATATAGGATATAATAAAGCTGATCACTTGTTATGCTTGCAGAGGGGTATGATTTAATCTTTTTGGTTATCTGATACTCCTGCGCATGTATCAAAGTAAATCTTTGATAGATACCGAGAAGAGAAGTTCTAGATCCAATGGATCGCTCAGCATAAATCTGGCCCAGTTTACAAAAGTTATCAATACTTAGGCAAAAAGCTAAAAAAGAACCCAAAACCCGCCTCGGCCGTCCAAATGTCACGCAAACACACACATAGTACCACGTAAATTTTAGACACACGTCAAAACTTACGTGAATCGATTCCGATATACGGAGGCCGAGTTATTGTCTTGTTTGCAAAACTCTCCAACACTTAAGCAAAAAGCCGAAAAGGAGCCCCAAACCTGGCTCGACTGTCCAAACGCTACGCAAACACACACATAGCATCGCGTAGGTATTAGATACGCATTACAACTTACGGGACTCGATTCCAACATATGAAGGCCAAGTTATCGTCCAGTTTACAAAACTCGCCAACACTTGGGCAAAAAGCCAAAAAAGAGCCCAAAACCCGTCTCGGCCATCCAAACGCCATGCAAACACACACATAGCACCGCCTAGGTATTAGACACGCGTTACAACTTACGGGACTCGATTACGACTTACGGAGGACGAGTCATCGCCCAGTTTACAAAACTCGCCAGCACTTAGGCAAAAAACCAAAAAAGAGCCCACAACCCGCCTCGGCCGTCCAAACGCCACGCAAACACACACATAGCACCGCATAGGTATTATACATGCGTTATAACTTACGGAACTCGATTCAGATATACGGAGGCCGAGTTATCGCCCAGTTTGCAAATCTCGACAACACTTAGGCAAAAAGCCTAAAAAGAGCCCATAACCCGCCACGGCCGTCTACATGCCACACAAACACATACATAGTACCGCATATGTATTGGACACGCGTTACAATTTACGGGACTCGATTTTGACATACGAGGGTCGAGTTATCGCCAAGTTTGAAAAACACGCCAACACTTAGTCAAAAAGCTGAAAAAGAGCTCAAAACCCGTCTCGGCTGTCCAAACACCACGCAAATACACATATAGCACCGCGTAGGTATTAGACACACGTCACAACTTACGGGACTCAATTCCGATATACGGAGGCCGAGTTATTGTCCAGATTGCAAAACTCGCCATCACTTAAGCAAAAAGCCAAAAAAGAGCCCCAAACTTGCCTCGACTCTCCATACATCACGCAAACATACACATAGCACCGAGTAAGTATTAAAAATGCGTTACAACTTACGGGACTCGATTCCGATATACGGAGGCCGAGTTATCGTCCAGTTTGTAAAACACGTCAACACTTTTGCAAAAAACCAAAAAAGAGGCCAAAGCCAGCCTCGTTCGTCCAAACGCCATACAAACACACACATAGCACCGCGTAGGTATTAGAAACGCGTTACAACTTACGGGACTTAATTCTGACATACGAAGGCCGAGTTATCGCCCAGTTTGCAAAACTCGCCAATACTTAGGCAAAAAAAAAAGAAAAAGAGCCCATAACCCGACTTGGCCGTCCAAACGCCACGCAAACAGACAAATATTACCGCGTAGATATTAGATATATGTTATAACTTACGGAACTCGATTCCGATATACGGAGGGCGAGTTATCGCCTAGTTTGTAAAATTCGCCAACAATTAGGCAAAAAGCCGAAAAAGAGCCCAAAACTCGTCTCGGTCGTCCAGATGCCACGCAAAAATACACATAGCACCGCGTAGGTATTAGACTCGCGTTATAACTTACGGGACTCGATTCTGACGTACGAAGGCCGAGTTATCGTCCAGTTTGCAAAACTCATCAACATTTAGGCAAAAAGCCGAAAAAGATCCCAAAACCCGCCTCAGCCGTCTAGATGCCACGCAAACACACACATAGCACCGCGTAGGTATTAGACACGCGTTAAAACTTACGGGACTCGATTTTGACATACGGAGGTCGAGTTATCGCCCAATTTGTAAAACTCATCAATACTTAGGCAAAAAACCAAAAAAGAACCCAAAACTCGCCTTAGCCATCCAAACGCCACGCAAACACACTGTAACGCCCGAAATCCGATCTTTCTTCACACCCGAATTCCATACGTCACGAGTACATCATTCATCCAACATACATCATTATATACTGAAATATAATAACATATATTCTCAAATCCCAGGTTCTAAGACCTTATAACCATTCTCATTACAAATAATGATAATTACATTATTCCTTTCATCTTACAAGAGTGACTTTTATCCGCCACCAAGGATACATACAGTTCATTAAACTAGTCTATAGTTTAATTTTCTTCTTTCTATATTACAAGTCTTCACTTGATCTTGTTGCTCATTCACATTCTGAATGGCACTTCATCTGGATACCGTCATCTTGATCTATACGGGATCCTTAAGTTCTTCTAACATCGTTCGCTGAAAATATTTTACATTTAAAGCAAGTGTGAGCATTCAATTGCCCAGCAAGTCATAACAGTTGAACATACAGTTGAGCATTCAATTACCCATCCGTTTATCCATCGGTTCGATCCACGGTTTCTTTTCTTAGTTTGGGCCTTAACCCTAATTCTTATTGGTCCTTACTTGGGCTTAACTTCACAAAGCATTGGGCTTGACTTAATCCAAGTCCAATTAGATTCTACAAAGTCCATGAACTCAAAGTCCATTAAGACTAATCGTATTCTACGCATTCTATTCTCGTATTCTCTTCGTATATCATTCGTACGATATTCGTATTATACGTCGTACTAATCTTCGTACTATACTCGTATAATAACTCGTATCATACTCATATTTCTCACGCATAATAACCCTAGTTATTATACGTACTCATTACATTCTCGGAACTCACTTTCCCTAACCCTTAGGTTTTGAGTCTGCATGCGAAAACTTCATTTTTCCATAACTGAAATATTATTGAATATTCCATCACGTCTCAAAATTTTACGTAATCAATAACTTCTCGTAATTTCAAAATAAATCTCCGAGCAGAAACGGATGAATAGTGCCTATTTCATCTTTTTCCCCGAAAATATTTTGTTACCGGAAAACTTTTATTTTCGTCTTGAAAATTCTTACTCGTTCAATCTAGCTCGTAGCCAGATTCCTCCCGATTAATAATCATTCTAGGTGATAAAACGATTAATAAACACATATCACATAATAGTATTAATAAAAATTCATTTTATTAATAACTAATTCTTTAAATCTTAATTTCTAGACAATCCGGATTTCAGGGTTGTCACATCACACTCATAGCACCACGTAAGTTTAGACACGCGCCACAACTTACGGGACTCGATTCCGATATACGGACGCCGAGTTATTGTCCAGTTTGCAAAACTCGCGAACACTTAAACACAAAACCGAAAAAGAGCCCCAAACTTGCCTCGAATGTCCAAATGCCACGCAAACATACACATAGAACCGCGTAGGTATTAGACACGCGTTACAACTTACAAGACTCGATTCGAAAATACGGAGGCCGAGTTATCGTCCAACATTTTGACAAAAAGCCAAAAAAGAGGCCAAAACCCGCCTTGGTAGTCCAAGCGCCACAAAAATACAGACATAGCACCGCATAAGTATTAGACACGCGTCACTACATACGGGACTCGATTCCGACATACGAAGGCCGAGTTATAGCCCAATTTGAAAAACTCGTCAACATTTAGGCAAAAAGCCAAAAAAAATCCAAAACCCGCCTCGGCCGTCCAAATATCACGCAAACACACACATAGCACTGCGTAGGCTTTAAACACGCGTCACAACTTATGTGACTCGATTCCGATATACGGAGGCCGAGTTATTGTCCAGTTTGCAAAACTCGTCAACACTTAAGCAAAAAGCCGAAAAAGAGCCCCAAACCTGGCTCGACTGTCCAAACGCTACACAAACACACACATAGCATCGCGTAGGTATTTGACACGCGTTATAACTTACGGGACTCGATTCCAACATACGGAGACCGAGTTATCGTCCAATTTATAAAACTCGACAACACTTAGGCAAAAAGTCAAAAAAGAGCCCAAAACCCGCCTCGGCCATCCAAACGCCATGCAAACACGCACAGAGTACCGCCAAGGTATTAGACACTTATTATAACTTACGAGACTCGATTCCGACATACGAAGACCGAGTTATCGCCCAGTTTGTAAAACTCACCAACACTTAGGCAAAAAATCGAGAAAAATCCATAACCCGCCTCGGCCATCCAAATGCCACGCAAACACACACATAGCACCGCGTAGGTATTATACATGTGTTATAACTTACGGAACTCGATTCCGATATACGGAGGATGAGTTATCGCCCAATTTATAAATCTCGCCAACACTTAAACAAAAAGCCAAAAAAGAGCCAATAACCCGCCTCTGCCGTCCAGATGCCACGAAAACACACATAGCACCGCGTAGGTATTAGACATCGGATAAAACTTACGGGACTCGATTTTGACATACGAAGGTCGAGTTATTGCCCAGTTTGCAAAAACTCGCCAACACTTAGGCAAAAAGACAAAAAAGAACCCAAAACCCGCCTCAGCCGTCCAAATACCACGTAAACACACACATATGACCACGTAGATTTTAGACACGCGCCACAACTTAAGGGACTCGATTCCGATATACGGAGGCCGAGTTATTGTCCAGTTTGCAAAAACTCGCCAACACTTAAGCAAAAAGTCGAAAAAGAGCCCAAAACCTGCCTCGCCTGTCTAAAGGCCATGCAAACACACACATAGCACCGCGTAGATATTAGACACACGTTACAACTTACGGGACTTGATTCCAACATACGGAGGCCGAGTTATCGTCCAGTTTACAATACTCGCCAACACTTAGGCAAAAAGTCAAAAAAGAGCCCAAAACCCGCCTCTGCCATCCAAACGCAATGTAAACACACACATAGCACTGTGTAGGTATTAGAAACACGTTACAACTTATGGGACTCGATTCCAAAATATGGAGGCCGCGTTATTGCCCAGTTTGCAAAACTCGCCAACACTTAGGCAAAAAACCGAAAAAGATCCCATAACCCGCCTCGGCCGTTAAAACGCCACGCAAACACACATATAGCACAGCGTAGGTATTATACATGCTTTATAACTTACGGAACTCGATTCCGATATACGGAGGCCGAGTTATCGCTTAGTTTGCAAATCTCGCTAACACTTAGGCAAAAAGCTGAAAGAGAGCCCATAACCCGCCTCGGCCGTCCAGATGCCACGCAAACACATACATAGCACTGCGTAGGTTTTAGATACGCGTTACAACTTACGGGACTATATTTTGACATACGAAGGACGAGTTATTGCCCAGTTTGCAAAACTCGCCAACACTAAGGCCAAAAGCAAAAAAAGATCCCAAAACCCGCCTCGACCGTCCAAGCGCCACACAAACACACAATTAGCACCGGTTAGGTATTAAACACACGTCACAACTTATGGATCTCGATTCTGACATACGAAGGCCGAGTTATCGCCCAGTTTGCAAAACTCGTTAACACTTAGGCAAAAGCTAAAAAATAACCCAAACACGCCTCAATCGTCCAAACGCCACGGAAACACACACATAGCATCACGTAGGTTTTAGACACGCGCCACAACTTACGGGACTCGATTCCGATATACGGAGGCCGAGTTATTGTCTAATTTGCAAAATTCGCCAACACTTAAGCAAAAAGTCAAAAAAGAGCCTGAAACCTGCCTCGCCTGTCTAAACGCCATGCAAACACACACATAGCACCGCGTAGATATTAGACACGCGCCACAACTTACGGGACTTGATTCCGATATACGGAGGCCCAGTTATTGTCCAGTTTGCCAAACTCGCCAACACTTAGGCAAAAAAGTCAAAAAAGAGTGCCAAACCTGCCTCGACTATCTAAACGCCATACAAACACACACATAGCACCACGTAGATATTAAACACGCGTTATAACTTACGAAACTCGATTTTGACATACAGTGGCCGAGTTATCGTCCAGTTTGCAAAATTCGCCAACACATAGATAAAAAGCCAAAAAAGAGGCCAAAATCCGCCTCGGCCGTCCAAACACCACGTAAGCACACACATATCACCACGTATATTTTAGACATGCGCCACAACTTACAGGACTCGATTCCGATATACGGAGGCCGAGTTATTGTCCAGTTTGCAAAATTCGCCAATACTTAAGCAAAAAGCCGAAAAGAGCCCAAAACCTGTCTCGCCTGTCTAAACGCCATGCAAACACACACATAGCACCGCGTAGGTATTAGACACGCGTTAAAACTTACGAGACTCGATCCTGACATACGAAGGCTGAGTTATCGTCCAGTTTGCAAAACTCGCCAACACTTAGATAAAAAGCCAAAAAAGAGGACAAAACCCGCCTCGGCCGTCCAAATGCCACGTAAACACACACAAATAACCACGTAGGTTTTAGACACGCGCCACAAATTACGTGACACGATTCCAATATATGGAGGCCGAGTTATTGTCCAGTTTGCAAAACTCGCCAACACTTAAGCAAAAAGTCGACAAAGAGCCCAAAACCTGCCTCGCTTGTCTAAACGCCATGCAAACCCACACATAGCACCACGTAGGTATTAGACAAGTGTTACAACTTACGGGACTCGATTCTGACATACGGAGGCCGAGTTATCGTCCAGTTTGCAAAACTCGCCAACACTTAGGCAAAAAGTCGAAAAAGAGCCCAAAACCCGCCTCGGCGGTCCAAACGCCTTGTAAACACACACATAGCACTGTGTAGGTATTAGACACGCGCTACAACTTATGAGACTCAATTCTAACATATGGAGGCCGAGTTATCGCCCAGTTTGCAAAACTCGCCAACACATAGGCAAAAAATTGAAAAAGATCCCATAACACCCTCGGCCGTTCAAACGCCACGCAAACACACACATAGTACAGCGTAGGTATTATAAATGCGTTATAACTTACAGAACTCGATTCCGATATACGGAGGCCGAGTTATCGTCCAGTTTGTAAATCTCACCAACACTTAGGCAAAAAGCTGAAAAAGAGCCCATAACCCTCCTCGGCCGTCCAGATTCAACGCAAACACATACATAGCACCGCGTAGGTATTAGACACGCGTTATAACTTACGGGACTCAATTTTGACATACGGAGGTCGAGTTATTGCCCAGTTTGTAAAACTCGCCAACACTTAGGCAAAAAGCCGAAAAAGATCCCAAAAGCCGACTCAACCGTCCAAGCGCCGCACAAACACACAATTAGCACCGGTTAAGTATTAGACACGCGTCACAGCTTACGGGACTCGATTTTGACATACGAAGGCCGAGTTATCACCTAGTTTGCAAAACTCGTTAACACTTAGGCAAAATGCCAAAAAATAACCCAAACACGCCTCAGTCGTCCAAACGCCACAGAAACACACACATAGCACCACATAGGTTTTATACACGCGCCACAACGTATGGGACTCAATTCCGATATACGGAGGCCGAGTTATTGTCCAATTTGTAAAACTCGCCAACAGTTAAGAAAAAAGCCAAAAAAGAGCCCCAAACCTTTCTCGGCTGTTTAAACACCATGAAAACACACATATAGCACCGCGTAGGTATTAGACAAGCATTACAACTTACAAAACTCAATTTCGACATACGGAGGCCGAGTTATCGTCCAGTTTGCAAAACTCGTCAACACTTAGACAAAAAGCCAAAAAAGAGGCCAAAACCTGCCTCGGTCGTCCAAACGCCATGCAAACACACACAAATTATCACGTAGATTTTAGACACGCGCCACAACTTACGGGACTCGATTCCGATATACGGAGGCCGAGTTATTGTCCTGTTTGTAAATCTCACCAACACTTAGGCAAAAAGCTGAAAAAGAGCCCATAACCCTCCTCGGCCGTCCAGATGCAACGCAAACACATACATAGCACCGCGTAGGTATTAGACACGCGTTATAACTTACGGGACTCGATTTTGACATACGGAGGTCGAGTTATTGCCCAGTTTGTTAAACTCGCCAACACTTAGGCAAGAAGCCGAAAAAGATCCCAAAAGCCGTCTTGACCGTCCAAGCGCCGCACAAATACACAATTAGTACCGGTTAGGTATTAGGCACGCGTCACAGCTTACGGGACTCGATTCTGACATACGAAGGCCGAGTTATCGCCCAGTTTGCAAAACTCGTTAACACTTAGGCAAAATGCCAAAAAATAACCCAAACACGCCTCAGTCGTCCAAACGCCACAGAAACACACACATAGCACCACGTAGGTTTTATACACGCGCCACAACTTATGGGACTCGATTCCGATATACGGAGGCCGAGTTATTGTCCAATTGGCAAAACTAGCCAACAGTTAAGAAAAAAGCCAAAAAAGAGCCATAAACCTGTCTCGGCTGTTTAAACGCCATGAAAACACACATATAGCACCGCGTAGGTATTAGACAAGCGTTACAACTTACGAAACTCTATTCCGACATACGGAGGCCGAGTTATCGTCCAGTTTGCAAAACTCGCCAACACTTAGACAAAAAGCCAAAAAAGAGGCCAAAATCCGCCTCGGCGGTCCAAACGCCATGCAAACACACACAAATTACCACGTAGGTTTTAGACACGCGCCACAACTTACGATAACTCGATTCCGATATACGGACACCGAGTTATTGTCCAGTTTGCAAAACTCGCCAACACTTGAGCAAAAAGCCGAAAAGAGCCCAAAACCTGCCTCGCCTGTCTAAATGCCATGCAAACCCACACATAGCACCGCATAGGTATTATACACGCGTTATAACTTACGGTACTCGATTCTGACATACGGAGGCTGAGTTATCGTCCAGTTTGCAAAACTCACCAACACTTAGGTAAAAAATCGAAAAAGAGCCCAAAACTCGTCTCGGCCGTCCAAACGCTATGCAAACACACACATAGCACCGTGTAGGTATTAGACACGCGCTACAACTCACGGTACTCGATTTCAACATACGGAGGCCGAGTTATCGCCCAGTTTGCAAAACTCGCCAACACATAGGCAAAAAACCGAAAAAGAGCCCATAACCCGCCTCGGCCGTTCAAACGCTACGCAAACACACACATAGCACAGCGTAGGTATTATAAATGCGTTATAACTTACGGAACTCGATTCCGATATACGGAGGCCGAGTTATCGTCCAGTTTGCAAATCTCACCAACACTTAGGCAAAAAGCTGAAAAAGAGCCCATAACCCTCCTCGGTCGTCCAGATGCCACGCAAACACATACATAGCACCGCGTAGGTATTAGACACGCGTTATAACTTACGGGACTCGATTTTGACATACGGAAGTAGAGTTATTGTCTAGTTTGTAAAACTCGCCAACACTTAGGCAAAAAGCCGACAAAGATCCCAAAACCTGCCTCGACCGTCCAAGCGCCGCACAAACACACAATTAGCCCCGGTTAGGTATTAGACACGCGTCACAACTTACGGGACTCGATTCTGACATATGAATGCCGAGTTATCGCCCAGTTTGCAAAACTCGTCAACACTTAGGTAAAATGCCAAAAAGCAACCCAAACACGCCTCAGTCGTCCAAACGCCACAGAAACACACACATAGCACCACGTAGGTTTTAGACACGCGCCAAAACTTATGGGAGTCGATTCTGATATACGGAGGCCGAGTTATTGTCCAGTTTACAAAACTCGTCAACACTTAAGAAAAAAGCCAAAAAAGAGCCCCAAACTTGCCTCGACTGTCTAAACGTCATACAAACACACAAATAGCACCGCATAGATATTAGACACGCGTTACAATTTACGAGACTCGATTTTGACATACGGAGGCCGATTTATCGTCAGTTTGCAAAAACACGCCAACACTTAGACAAAAAGCCTAAAAAGAGTCCCAAACCTGCCTTGACAGTTTAAACGCCATGGAAACACACACATAGTACCGCATAGGTATTAGACACGCGTTACAACTTATGGGACTCGATTTTTGACATACGGAGGTCGAGTTATTTCCCAGTTTGCAAAACTCGCCAACACTTAGACAAAAAGCCGAAAGAGAACCCAAAACCCGCCTCGGCCGTCCAAGCGTCACGCAAACACATACATAGCACTGCGTAAGTATTAGACACGCGTCACAACTTACGGGACTCAATTCCGATATACGAAGGCCGAGTTATCGCTCATGTTGCAAAACTCGTCAACACTTAGGCAAAAAGCCAAAAAAGAACCCAAACACGCCTCAGTAGTCCAAACGCCATGGAAATACACACATAGCACCACGTACGTTTTAGACACGCGCCATAACTTACGGGACTCGATTCTGATATACGGAGGCTGAGTTATTTTCCAGTTTGCAAAACTGGCCAATAATTAAGCAAAAAGCCGAAAAAGAGCCCAAAATCTGCCTCACCTGTCTAAACGCCAAGCAAACACACATAGCACCGCGTAAATATTAGACACGCGTTACAACTTACGAGACTCGATTCCGACATACGGAGGCCGAGTTATCGTCCAGTTTGCAAAACTCGCCAACATTTAGGCAAAAAGTCGAAAAAGACCACAAAATCCGCCTCGACCGTCCAAACGCCATGCAAATACACACATAGCACCGTGTAGGTATTAGACACGTGCTACAACTCATGGGACTTGATTCCAACATACGGAGGCCGACTTATCGCCCAGTTTGCAAAACTCGCCAACACTTAGGCAAAAAACCGAAAAAGAGCCCATAACCCGCCTCGGCAGTTCAAACGCCACACAAACACACATATAGCACATCGTAGATATTATACATGCGTTATAACTTACGGGACTCGATTCCGATATACGGAGGCCGAGTTATCGTCCATTTTACAAATCTCACCAACACTTAGGCAAAAAGCTGAAAAAGAGCCCATATCCCTCCTCGGCCGTCCAGATGCCACGCAAACACATACATAGCACCACGTAGGTATTAGACACGCGTTATAACTTACGGGACTCGATTTTGACATACGGAGGTCGAGTTATTGCCCTGTTTGTAAAACTCGTCAACACTTAGGCAAAAAGCTGAAAAAGATCCCAAAAGCCACCTCGACCGTCCAGGCGCCGCACAAACACACAATTAGCACCGGTTAGGTATTAGACACGCGTCACAGCTTACGAGACTCGATTCTGACATACGAAGGCCGAGTTATCGCCCAGTTTGCAAAACTCATTAACACTTACACAAAATGCCAAAAAACAACCCAAACAAGCCTCAGTCGTCCAAACGCCACGGAAACACACACATAGCACCACGTAGGTTTTATACACGCGCCACAACTTATGGGACTCGATTCCGATATACGGAGGCCGAGTTATTGTCCAATTTGCAAAACTCGCCAACAGTTAAGAAAAAAGCCAAAAAAGAGCCCCAAACCTGTCTCGGCTGTCTAAACGCCATGCAAACACACACATAGCACCGCGTAGGTATTAGACAAGCATTACAACTTACGAGACTCGATTCCGACATACGGAGGCCGAGTTATCGTTAAGTTTGCAAAACTCGCCAACACTTAGACAAAAAGCCAAAAAAGAGGCCAAAACCCGCCTCAGCCGTCCAAACGCTATGCAAACACACACAAATTACCACGTAGGTTTTAGACACGCGACACAACTTACGGGACTCGATTCCGATATACGAAGGCCGAGTTATTGTCCAGTTTGCAAATCTCACCAACACTTAGGCAAAAAGCTGAAAAAGAGCCCATAACCCTCTTCGGCTGTCCAGATGCCACGCAAATACATACATAGCACCGCGTAGGTATTAGACACGCGTTATAACTTACGGGACTCGATTTTGACATACGGAGGTCGAGTTATTGCCCAGTTTGTAAAACTCGTCAACACTTAGGCAAAAAGTCGAAAAAGATCCCAAAAGCCGCCTCGACCGTCCAAGCGCCGCACAAACACACAATTAGCACCGGTTAGGTATTAGACACGCGTCACAGCTTACGGGACTCGATTCTGACATACGAAGGCCGAGTTATCGCCCAGTTTGCAAAACTCATTAACACTTACACAAAATGCCAAAAAACAACCCAAACACGCCTCAGTCGTCCAAACGCCACAGAAACACACACATAGCACCACGTAGGTTTTATACACGCGCCACAACTTATGGGACTCGATTCCGATATACGGATGGCGAGTTATTGTCCAATTTGTAAAACTCGCCAACAGTTAAGAAAAAAGCAAAAAAAGAGCCCCAAACCTGTCTCGGCTGTTTAAATGCCATGCAAACACACATATAGCACCGCGTAAGTATTAGACAAGCGTTACAACTTACGAGACTCAATTCCAACATACGGAGGCCGACTTATCGTTCAGTTTGCAAAACTCGCCAACACTTAGACAAAAAGACAAAAAAGAGGCCAAAACCCGCATCGGCCGTCCAAACGCCATGCAAACACACACAAATTACCACGTCAGTTTTAGACACGCGCCAAACTTACCGGACTCGATTCTGATATACGGACGCCGAGTTATTGTCCAGTTTGCAAAACTCGCAAACACTTGAGCAAAAAGTCGAAAAAGAGCCCAAAACCTGCCTCGCCTGTCTAAACGCCATGCAAACCCACACATAGCACCGCGTAGGTATTAAACACGCGTTATAACTTACGGGACTCGATTCTGACATACGGAGGCTGAGTTATCGTCCAGTTTGCAAAACTCGCTAACACTTTGGCAAAAAGTCAAAAAAGAGCCCAAAACCCGCCTCGGCCGTCCAAACGCCATGCAAACACACACATAGCACCGTGTAGGTATTAGACACGCGCTTCAACTCACGGTACTCGATTTCAACATACAGAGGCCGAGTTATCCCCCATTTTCGCAAAACTCGCCAACATATAGGCAAAAAACCAAAAAAGAGCCCATAACCCACCTCGGCCGTTCAAACGCCACGCAAACACACATAGCACAGCGTAGGTATTATAAATGCGTTATAACTTACGGAACTCAATTCCGATATATGGAGGCCGAGTTATCGTCCAGTTTGCAAATCTCACCAACACTTAGGCAAAAAACTGAAAAAGAGCCCATAACCCTCCTCGGCCGTTCAGATGCCACGCAAACACATACATAGCACCGCGTAGGTATTAGACATGCGTTATAACTTACGGGACTCAATTTTAACATACGAAGGTCGAGTTATTGCCCAGTTTGTAAAACTCACCAACACTTAGGCAAAAAGCCGACAAAGATCCCAAAACCAGCCTCGACCGTCCAAGCGCCGCACAAACACACAATTAGCACCAGTTAGGTATTAGACACGCGTCACAACTTACGGGACTAGATTCTGACATACGAATGCCAAGTTATCGCCCAGTTTGCAAAACTCGTCAACACTTAGGCAAAATGACAAAAAGCAACCCAAACACGCCTCAGTCATCCAAACGCCACAGAAACACACACATAGCACCACGTAGGTTTTAGACACGCGCCAAAACTTACGGTAGTCGATTCTGATATACGGAGGCCGAGTTATTGTCCAGTTTACAAAACTCGTCAACACTTAAGAAAAAAGCCAAAAAAGAGCCCCAAACCTGCCTCGACTGTCTAAACTTCATATAAACACACAACAGCACCACATAGATATTAGACACGCGTTACAATTTACGAGACTCGATTTTGACATACGGAGGCCGATTTATCGTTAATTTGCAAAACATGCCATCACATAGACAAAAAGCCAAAAAAGAGCCCCAAACCTGCCTCGACAGTTTAAACGCCATGCAAACACACACATAGCACCACGTAGGTATTAGACACGCGTTACAACTTACGGGACTCGATTTTTGACATACGGAGGTCGAGTTTTTGCCCAGTTTGCAAAACTCGCCAACACTTAGGCAAAAAGCCAAAAAAGATCCCTAAACCCGCCTCGACCGTCCAAGCGCCACACAAACAAACAATTAGCACCGGTTAGGTATTAGACACGCGTCACAACTTACGGGACTCGATTCTGACATACGTAGGCCGAGTTATCGCCCAGTTTGCAAAACTCATTAACACTTAGGCAAAAAGCTAAAAAATAACCCAAACACGCCTCAGTCGTCCAAGTGCCACGGAAAAACACACATAGCACCACGTAGGTTTTAGACTCGATTCCGATATACGGAGGCCGAGTTATTGTCCAATTTCTAAAACTCGCCAACAGTTAAGAAAAGAGCCAAAAAAGAAACCCAAACCTGCCTCGACTGTCTAAACGCCATGCAAACAAACACATAACACCGCGTAGGAATTAGACACTCGTTATAACTTACGACACTCGATTCCGACATACGGAGGCCGAGTTATCGTCCAGTTTGCAAAACTCGCCAACACATAGACGAAAAGCCAAAAAAGAGGCCAAAACCCGCCTCGGCCGTCCAAACACCATGCAAACACACACATAGTATCGCGTAAGTATTAGACACGTGTTACAACTTACGGGACTCGATTCCGATATACGGAGGTCGAGCTATCGCCAAGTTTGCAAATCTCACCAACACTTAGATAAAAAGCCGAAAAAGTGTCCATAACCCGCCTCGGCAGTCCAGATGCCACACAAACATACACATAGCACCGTGTAGGTATTAGACACGCATTACAACTTACAAGACTCTATTTTGACATACGGAGGTCGAGTTATTGCCAGGTTTGTAAAACATGCCAACACTTAGGCAAAAAGCCGAAAAAGAGCACAAAACCTGTCTCAGCCGTCCCAGCCCCACACAAACACACACATAGCACCGCGTAAGTATTAGACACGCGTCATAACTTACGAGTCTAGATTCCGATATACGAAGGCCGAGTTATTGCCCAGTTTAAAAACTCGTCAACACTTAGGCAAAAAGCCAAAAAATAACCCAAAACCCGCCTCCGCCGTCCCAACACCACGCAAACACACACATAGCACCACGTAGGTTTTAGACACGTGTCACAACTTACGGGACTCGATTCCGATATACGGAAGCCGAGTTATTGTCCAATTTGCAAAACTAGCCAATACTTAAGCAAAAAGCAGAAAAAGAGCCCAAAACCTGCCTCGTCTGTCTGAACGCCATGCAAACCCACACATAGCACCACGTAGGTATTAGACACGCGTTACAACTTACGGGACTCGATTCTGACATACGAATGCCGAGTTATCGTCCAGTTTGCAAAACTCGTCAACTCTTAGGCAAAAAGTCGAAAAAGAGCCCAAAACCCGCGTCGGCCGTCCAAACACCATGCAAATACACACATAGCACCGTGTAGATATTAGACACGCGCTACAACTTATGGGACTCGATTCCAACATACGGAGGCCGAGTTATCGCCCAGTTTGCAAAACTCGCCAACACTTAGGCAAAAAACCAAAAAAGAGCCCATAACCCGCCTCGGTCGTTCAAATGCCATGCAAACACACACAAAGCACATCGTAGGAATTATAAATGCGTTATAACTTACGGAACTCGATTCCGATATACGGAGGCCGAGTTATTGTCTAGTTTGCAAATCTCACCAACACTTAGGTAAAAAGCTGATAAAGAGCCCATAACCCTCCTCAGCCGTCCAGATGCCACGCAAACACACACATAGTACCGCATAGGTATTAGACACGCGTTACAACTTACGGAACTCAATTTTGACATACGGAGGTCGAGTTATTGTCCAGTTTGCAAAACTCGCCAACACTTAGGCAAAAGGCCGAAAAAGATTCCAAAACCCGCCTCGACCGTCCAAAAGCCGCATAAACACACAATTAGCACCGGTTAGGTATTAGACATGCGTCACAACTTACGGAACTCGATTCCGATATACGAAGGCCGAGTTATTGTCCAGTTTGCAAAATTCGTCAACACTTAGGCAAAAAGCCAAAAAAGAACCCAAACACGCCTCAGTCGTCCAAACGCCACAGAAATACACACATAGCATCACGTAGGTTTTAGACACGCGCCACAACTTATGGGACTCGGTTTCGATATACGGATGCCGAGTTATTGTCTAGTTTGCAAAACTCGTCAACACTTAAGAAAAAAGCCAAAAAAGAACCCCAAACCTGCCTCGACTGTCTAAACACCATGCAAACACACACATAAAACCGCGTAGGTATTAGACACGCGTTACAACTTACGAGACTCAATTTTGATATACGGAGGCCGAGTTATCGTCCAGTTTGCAAAACTCGCCAACACTTAGACAAAAAGCCAAAAAGAGCACCAAACCTGCCTCGACTGCCTAAACGCTATGCAAATACACACATAGCACTGCGTAGGTATTAGACACACGTTACAACTTACGAGATGCAATTCAGACATACGGAGGGCGAGTTATCATCCTGTTTGCAAAATTCGCCAACACTTAGACAAAAAATCAAAAAAGAGGCCAAAACCCGCCTCGGCCGTCCAAACGCCATAGAAACACACACATAGCACCGCGTAGGTATTAGGCACGTGTTACAACTTACGAGACTCGATTCCGACTTACGGAGGCCGAGTTATCGGCCAGTTTGCAAAACTCGAAAATACTTAGGTAAAAAACCGAAAAAGAGCCCATAACCCGCCTCGGCCGTCCAAACTCCATCCAAACACACGCATAGCACCGCGTATGTATTAGACATGCGTTATAACTTACGGAAATCGATTCTAATATACGGAGACCGAGTTATCGCCCAGTTTGCAAATCTCGCCAACACTTAGGCAAAAAGCCTAAAAAGAGCCCATAACCCGCCTCGGTCGTCCAGATGGCACGCAAACACACACATAGCACCGTATAGATGTTAGGCTCACGTTACAAGTTACGGGAGTCGATTTTGACTTACGGAGGTCGAGTTATTGCCTAGTTTGTAAAACTCGCCAACACTTAGGCAAAAAGCCAAAAAAAAGCCCTAAACCCTACTCGGTAGTCCAAACGCAACACAAGCATACACATAACACCGCGTAGGTATTAGACACGTGTTACAACTTACGGGA
The DNA here is from genome assembly GCA_020205505.1 of Panax japonicus. Lineage (NCBI taxonomy): Eukaryota > Viridiplantae > Streptophyta > Magnoliopsida > Apiales > Araliaceae > Panax > Panax japonicus. The sequence continues at coordinate 48,433,378 of CM035107.1, forward strand.
CTCGATTCTGACATACGGGGGCCGAGTTATCGTCCAGTTTGTAAAACTCGTCAACACATAGGCAAAAAATCGAAAAAGAGCCAATAACCCGCTTCGGCCGTCCAAATGCCACGCAAACACACACATAGCACCGGGTAGGTATTAAACACGCGTCACAACTTACGGGAGTCGATTTCGATATACAGAGACCGAGTTATTGTGCAGTTTGCAAAACTCACCAATATTTTGATAAAAAGCCAAAAAAGAGCCCAAAACTTGCTTCAGCCGTCTAAACGCCACACAAACACACACATAGCACCGCGAAGGTATTAGACACGCGTTACAACTTACGAGACTCAATTCCGACATACGGAGGACGAGTTATCGCCCAGTTTGCAAAACTCGCCAACACATAGGCAAAAAACCGAAAAAGAGCCCATAACCCGCCTCGGCCGTTCAAACGCTACGCAAACACACACATAGCACAGCGCAGGTATTATAAATGCGTTATAACTTACGGAACTCGATTCCGATATACGGAGGCCGAGTTATCGTCCAGTTTGCAAATCTCACCAACACTTAGGCAAAAAGCTGAAAAAGAGCCCATAACCCTCCTCGGTCGTCCAGATGCCACGCAAACACATACATAGCACCGCGTAGGTATTAGACACGCGTTATAACTTACGGGACTCGATTTTGACATATGGAGGTCGAGTTATTGTCTAGTTTGTAAAACTCGCCAACACTTAGGCAAAAAGCCGACAAAGATCCCAAAACCTGCCTCGACCGTCCAAGCGCCGCACAAACACACAATTAGCCCCGGTTAGGTATTAGACACGCGTCACAACTTACGGGACTCGATTCTGACATATGAATACCGAGTTATCGCCCAGTTTGCAAAACTCGTCAACACTTAGGTAAAATGCCAAAAAGCAACCCAAACACGCCTCAGTCGTCCAAACGCCACAGAAACACACACATAGCACCACGTAGGTTTTAGACACGCGCCAAAACTTATGGGAGTCGATTCTGATATACGGAGGCCGAGTTATTGTCCAGTTTACAAAACTCGTCAACACTTAAGAAAAAAGCCAAAAAAGAGCCCCAAACTTGCCTCGACTGTCTAAACGTCATACAAACACACAAATAGCACCGCATAGATATTAGACACGCGTTACAATTTACGAGACTCGATTTTGACATACGGAGGCCGATTTATCGTCAGTTTGCAAAAACACGCCAACACTTAGACAAAAAGCCAAAAAAGAGTCCCAAACCTGCCTTGACAGTTTAAACGCCATGGAAACACACACATAGTACCGCATAGGTATTAGACATGCGTTACAACTTATGGGACTCGATTTTTGACATACGGAGGTTGAGTTATTGCCCAGTTTGCAAAACTCGCCAACACTTAGACAAAAAGCCGAAAAAGAACCCAAAACTCGCCTCGGCCGTCCAAGCGTCACGCAAACACATACATAGCACTGCGTAAGTATTAGACACGCGTCACAACTTACGGGACTCAATTCCGATATACGAAGGCCGAGTTATCGCTCATATTGCAAAACTCGTCAACACTTAGGCAAAAAGCCAAAAAAGAACCCAAACACGCCTCAGTAGTCCAAACGCCATGGAAATACACACATAGTACCACGTACGTTTTAGACACGCGCCATAACTTACGGGACTCGATTCTGATATACGGAGGCTGAGTTATTTTCCAGTTTGCAAAACTGGCCAATAATTAAGCAAAAAGCCGAAAAAGAGCCCAAAATCTGCCTCACCTGTCTAAACGCCAAGCAAACACACATAGCACCGCGTAAATATTAGACACGCGTTACAACTTACGAGACTCGATTCCGACATACGGAGGCCGAGTTATCGTCCAGTTTGCAAAACTCGCCAACATTTAGGCAAAAAGTCGAAAAAGACCACAAAATCCGCCTCGACCGTCCAAACGCCATGCAAATACACACATAGCACCGTGTAGGTATTAGACACGTGCTACAACTCATGGGACTTGATTCCAACATACGGAGGCCGACTTATCGCCCAGTTTGCAAAACTCGCCAACACTTAGGCAAAAAACCGAAAAAGAGCCCATAACCCGCCTCGGCCGTTCAAACGCCACACAAACACACATATAGCACATCGTAGATATTATACATGCGTTATAACTTACGGGACTCGATTCCGATATACGGAGGCCGAGTTATCGTCCAGTTTACAAATCTCACCAACACTTAGGCAAAAAGCTGAAAAAGAGCCCATAACCCTCCTCGGCCGTCCAGATGCCACGCAAACACATACATAGCACCACGTAGGTATTAGACACGCGTTATAACTTACGGGACTCGATTTTGACATACGGAGGTCGAGTTATTGCCCTGTTTGTAAAACTCGTCAACACTTAGGCAAAAAGCTGAAAAAGATCCCAAAAGCCACCTCGACCGTCCAGGCGCCGCACAAACACACAATTAGCACCGGTTAGGTATTAGACACGCGTCACAGCTTACGAGACTCGATTCTGACATACGAAGGCCGAGTTATCGCCCAGTTTGCAAAACTCATTAACACTTACACAAAATGCCAAAAAATAACCCAAACAAGCCTCAGTCGTCCAAACGCCACGGAAACACACACATAGCACCACGTAGGTTTTATACACGCGCCACAACTTATGGGACTCGATTCCGATATACGGAGGCCGAGTTATTGTCCAATTTGCAAAACTCGCCAACATTTAAGAAAAAGCCAAAAAAGAGCCCCAAACCTGTCTCGGCTGTCTAAACGCCATGCAAACACACACATAGCACCGCGTAGGTATTAGACAAGCATTACAACTTACGAGACTCGATTCCGACATACGGAGGCCGAGTTATCGTTAAGTTTGCAAAACTCGCCAACACTTAGACAAAAAGCCAAAAAAGAGGCCAAAACCCGCCTCAGCCGTCCAAACGCTATGCAAACACACACAAATTACCACGTAGGTTTTAGACACGCGACACAACTTACGGGACTCGATTCCGATATACGAAGGCCGAGTTATTGTCCAGTTTGCAAATCTCACCAACACTTAGGCAAAAAGCTGAAAAAGAGCCCATAACCCTCCTCGGCCGTCTAGATGCCACGCAAACACATACATAGCACCGCGTAGGTATTAGACACGCGTTATAACTTACGGGACTCGATTTTGACATACGGAGGTCGAGTTATTGCCCAGTTTGTAAAACTCGTCAACACTTAGGCAAAAAGCCGAAAAAGATCCCAAAAGCCGCCTCGACCGTCCAAGTGCCGCACAAACACACAATTAGAACCGGTTAGGTATTAGACACGCGTCACAGCTTACGGGACTCGATTCTGACATACGAAGGCCGAGTTATCGCCCAGTTTGCAAAACTCATTAACACTTACACAAAATGCCAAAAAACAACCCAAACACGCCTCAGTCGTCCAAACGCCACAGAAACACACACATAGCACCACGTAGGTTTTATACACGCGCCACAACTTATGGGACTCGATTCCGATATACGGATAGCGAGTTATTGTCCAATTTGTAAAACTCACCAACAGTTAAGAAAAAAGCAAAAAAAGAGCCCCAAACCTGTCTCGGCTGTTTAAATGCCATGCAAACACACATATAGCACCGCGTAAGTATTAGACAAGCGTTACAACTTACGAGACTCAATTCCAACATACGGAGGCCGACTTATCGTTCAGTTTGCAAAACTCGCCAACACTTAGACGAAAAGACAAAAAAGAGGCCAAAACCCGCATCGGCCGTCCAAACGCCATGCAAACACACACAAATTACCACGTCGGTTTTAGACACGCGCCACAACTTACCGGACTCGATTCTGATATACGGACGCCGAGTTATTGTCCAGTTTGCAAAACTCGCCAACACTTGAGCAAAAAGTCGAAAAAGAGCCCAAAACCTGCCTCGCCTGTCTAAACGCCATGCAAACCCACACATAGCACCGCGTAGGTATTAAACACGCGTTATAACTTACGGGACTCGATTCTGACATACGGAGGCTGAGTTATCATCCAGTTTGCAAAACTCGCCAACACTTTGGCAAAAAGTCGAAAAAGAGCCCAAAACCCGCCTCGGCCGTCCAAACGCCATGCAAACACACACATAGCACCGTGTAGGTATTAGACACGCGCTTCAACTCACGGTACTCGATTTCAACATACAGAGGCCGAGTTATCCCCCATTTTCGCAAAACTCGCCAACATATAGGCAAAAAACCAAAAAAGAGCCCATAACCCACCTCGGCCGTTCAAACGCCACGCAAACACACATAGCACAGCGTAGGTATTATAAATGCGTTATAACTTACGGAACTCGATTCCGATATACGGAGGCCGAGTTATAGTCCAGTTTGCAAATCTCACCAACACTTAGGCAAAAAACTGAAAAAGAGCCCATAACCCTCCTCGGCCGTTCAGATGCCACGCAAACACATACATAGCACCGCGTAGGTATTAGACATGCGTTATAACTTACGGGACTCAATTTTAACATACGAAGGTCGAGTTATTGCCCAGTTTGTAAAACTCACTAACACTTAGGCAAAAAGCCGACAAAGATCCCAAAACCAGCCTCGACCGTCCAAGCACCGCACAAACACACAATTAGCACCAGTTAGGTATTAGACACGCGTCACAACTTACGGGACTCGATTCTGACATACGAATGCCAAGTTATCGCTCAGTTTACAAAACTCGTCAACACTTAGGCAAAATGACAAAAAGCAACCCAAACACGCCTCAGTCGTCCAAACGCCACAGAAACACACACATAGCACCACGTAGGTTTTAGACACGCGCCAAAACTTACGGGAGTCGATTCTGATATACGGAGGCCGAGTTATTGTCCAGTTTACAAAACTCGTCAACACTTAAGAAAAAAGCCAAAAAAGAGCCCCAAACCTGCCTCGACTGTCTAAACTTCATATAAACACACAATAGCACCACATAGATATTAGACACGCGTTACAATTTACGAGACTCGATTTTGACATACGGAGGCCGATTTATCGTCAATTTGCAAAACATGCCATCACATAGACAAAAAGCCAAAAAAGAGCCCCAAACCTGCCTCGACAGTTTAAACGCCATGCAAACACACACATAGCACCACGTAGGTATTAGACACGCGTTACAACTTACGGGACTCGATTTTTGACATACGGAGGTCGAGTTTTTGCCCAGTTTGCAAAACTCGCCAACACTTAGGCAAAAAGCCAAAAAAGATCCCTAAACCCGCCTCGACCGTCCAAGCGCCACACAAACAAACAATTAGCACCGGTTAGGTATTAGACACGCGTCACAACTTACGGGACTCAATTCTGACATACGAAGGCCGAGTTATCGCCCAGTTTGCAAAACTCATTAACACTTAGGCAAAAAGCTAAAAAATAACCCAAACACGCCTTAGTCGTCCAAGCGCCACGGAAAAACACACATAGCACCACGTAGGTTTTAGACTCGATTCCGATATACGGAGGCCGAGTTATTGTCCAATTTCTAAAACTCGCCAACAGTTAAGAAAAGAGCCAAAAAAGAAACCCAAACCTGCCTCGACTGTCTAAACGCCATGCAAACAAACACATAACACCGCGTAGGAATTAGACATGCGTTATAACTTACGACACTCGATTCCGACATACGGAGGCCGAGTTATCGTCCAGTTTGCAAAACTCGCCAACACATAGACGAAAAGCCAAAAAAGAGGCCAAAACCCGCCTCGGCCGTCCAAACACCATGCAAACACACACATAGTATCGCGTAAGTATTAGACACGTGTTACAACTTACGGGACTCGATTCCGATATACGGAGGTCGAGATATCGCCAAGTTTGCAAATCTCGCCAACACTTAGGCAAAAAGCCGAAAAAGTGTCCATAACCCGCCTCGGCAGTCCAGATGCCACACAAACATACACATAGCACCGTGTAGGTATTAGACACGCATTACAACTTACAAGACTCTATTTTGACATACGGAGGTCGAGTTATTGCCAGGTTTGTAAAACATGCCAACACTTAGGCAAAAAGCCGAAAAAGAGCACAAAACCTGTCTCAGCCGTCCCAGCCCCACACAAACACACACATAGCACCGCGTAAGTATTAGACACGCGTCATAACTTACGGGTCTAGATTCCGATATACGAAGGCCGAGTTATTGCCCAGTTTAAAAACTCGTCAACACTTAGGCAAAAAGCCAAAAAAGAACCCAAAACCCGCCTCAGCCGTCCCAACACCACGCAAACACACACATAGCACCACGTAGGTTTTAGACACGCGTCACAACTTACGGGACTCGATTCCGATATACGGAAGCCGAGTTATTGTCCAATTTGCAAAACTAGCCAATACTTAAGCAAAAAGTCGAAAAAGAGCCCAAAACCTGCCTCGTCTGTCTGAACGCCATGCAAACCCACACATAGCACCACGTAGGTATTAGACACGCGTTACAACTTACGGGACTCTATTCTGACATACGAATGCCGAGTTATCGTCCAGTTTGCAAAACTCGTCAACTCTTAGGCAAAAAGTCGAAAAAGAGCCCAAAACCCGCATCGGCCGTCTAAACACCATGCAAATACACACATAGCACCGTGTAGATATTAGACACGCGCTACAACTTATGGGACTCGATTCCAACATACGGAGGCCGAGTTATCGCCCAGTTTGCAAAACTCGCCAACACTTAGGCAAAAAACCAAAAAAGAGCCCATAACCTGCCTCGGTCGTTCAAATGCCATGCAAACACACACAAAGCACAGCGTAGGAATTATAAATGCGTTATAACTTACGGAACTCGATTCCGATATACGGAGGCCGAGTTATTGTCTAGTTTGCAAATCTCACCAACACTTAGGTAAAAAGCTGATAAAGAGCCCATAACCCTCCTCAGCCGTCCAGATGCCACGCAAACACACACATAGTACCGCATAGGTATTAGACACGCGTTACAACTTACGGAACTCAATTTTGACATACGGAGGTCGAGTTATTGTCCAGTTTGCAAAACTCGCCAACACTTAGGCAAAAGGCCGAAAAAGATTCCAAAACCCGCCTCGACCGTCCAAAAGCCGCATAAACACACAATTAGCACCGGTTAGGTATTAGACATGCGTCACAGCTTACGGAACTCGATTCCGATATACGAAGGCCGAGTTATTGTCCAGTTTGCAAAATTCGTCAACACTTAGGCAAAAAGCCAAAAAAGAACCCAAACACGCCTCAGTCGTCCAAACGCCACAGAAATACACACATAGCATCACGTAGGTTTTAGACACGCGCCACAACTTATGGGACTCGATTTCGATATACGGATGCCGAGTTATTGTCTAGTTTGCAAAACTCGTCAACACTTAAGAAAAAAGCCAAAAAAGAACCCCAAACCTGCCTCGACTGTCTAAACACCATGCAAACACACACATAAAACCGCGTAGGTATTAGACACGCGTTACAACTTACGAGACTCAATTTTGATATACGGAGGCCGAGTTATCGTCCAGTTTGCAAAACTCGCCAACACTTAGACAAAAAGCCAAAAAGAGCACCAAACCTGCCTCGACTGCCTAAACGCTATGCAAATACACACATAGCACTGCGTAGGTATTAGACACACGTTACAACTTACGAGACGCAATTCAGACATACGGAGGGCGAGTTATCATCCTATTTGCAAAATTCGCCAACACTTAGACAAAAAATCAAAAAAGAGGCCAAAACCCGCCTCGGCCGTCCAAACGCCATACAAACACACACATAGCACCGCGTAGGTATTAGGCACGTGTTACAACTTACGAGACTCGATTCCGACTTACGGAGGCCGAGTTATCGGCCAGTTTGCAAAACTCGAAAACACTTAGGTAAAAAATCGAAAAAGAGCCCATAACCCGCCTCGGCCGTCCAAACTCCATCCAAACACACGCATAGCACCGCGTATGTATTAGACATGCGTTATAACTTACGGAAATCGATTCTAATATACGGAGACCGAGTTATCGCCCAGTTTGCAAATCTCGCCAACACTTAGGCAAAAAGCCTAAAAAGAGCCCATAACCCGCCTCGGTCGTCCAGATGGCACGCAAACACACATAGCACCGTATAGATGTTAGGCTCGCGTTACAAGTTACGGGAGTCGATTTTGACTTACGGAGGTCGAGTTATTGCCTAGTTTGTAAAACTCGCCAACACTTAGGCAAAAAGCCAAAAAAGAGCCCTAAACCCTACTCGGTCGTCCAAACGCAACACAAGCTTACACATAGCACCGCGTAGGTATTAGACACGTGTTACAACTTACGGGACTCGATTCTGACATACGGGGGCCGAGTTATCGTCCAGTTTGTAAAACTCGTCAACACATAGGCAAAAAACCGAAAAAGAGCCAATAACCCGCTTCGGCCGTCCAAATGCCACGCAAACACACACATAGCACCGAGTAGGTATTAAACACGCGTCACAACTTACGGGAGTCGATTTCGATATACAGAGACCGAGTTATTGTGCAGTTTGCAAAACTCACCAACATTTTGATAAAAAGCCCAAAAAGAGCCCAAAACTTGCTTCAGCCGTCTAAACGCCACACAAACACACACATAGCACCGCGAAGGTATTAGACACGCGTTACAACTTACGAGACTCAATTCCGACATACGGAGGACGAGTTATCGCCCAGTTTGCAAAACTAGCCAATACCTAGGTAAAAAGACGAAAAAGAGACCAAAACCCGCCTCGGCCATCCAAACGCAACACAAATACACACATAACACCGCGTAGGTATTAGACACGCGTTACAACTTACGGGACTTGATTCCGACATACGGAAGCCGAGTTATCGCCCAGTTTGCAAAACTCGCCAACACTTAGGCAAAAAGTCGAAAAGAGCCCATAACACGCCTCAGCCGTCCAAACGCCACGCAAACACACATCGCACCGCATAGGTATTAGATAACGTGTTACAACATACGGAACTCGATTCCGATATACGGAGGCCAAGTTATCGTCCAGTTTGCAAAACTCGTCAACACTTAGGCAAAAAGTCGAAAAAGAGCCCAAAACCCGCCTCGGACGTCCAAACGCCATGCAAACACACACATAGCACCGCGTAGGTATTAGACACGCGTTACAACTTACAGGTATCGATCCCGACATACGGAGGCCGAGTTATCGCCGAGTTTTGCAAAACTCGCTAACACTTAGGTAAAAAATCGAAAAAAGGGCCTATAATTCGCCTCGGCAATTCAAACGCCACATAAACACATATAGCACCGCGTAAGTATTATATATGCGTTATAACTTACGGAACTTGATCTATACGGAAATCTTAAGTTCTTCTAACATCGTTCGCTGAAAATGTTTTTCATTTAAAGCAAGTGTGAGCATTCAATTGCCCAGCAAGTCATAACAGTTGAACATATAGTTGAGCATTCAATTACCTATCCGTTTACCCATCGGTTCGATCCGCGGTTTCTTTTCTTAGTTTGGGCCTTAACCCTAATTCTTATTAGGCCTTACTTGGGCTTAACTTCACAAAACATTGGGCTTGACTTAATCCAAGTCCAATTAGATTCTACAAAGTCCATGAACTCAAAGTCCATTAAGACTAATCGTATTCTACGCATTCTATTCTCGTATCCTCTTTGTATATCGTTCGTACAATATTCGTATTATACGTCGTACTAATCTTCGTACTATACTCGTATAATAACTCGTATCATACTCGTATTTCTCATGCATAATAACCCTAGTTATTATACGTACTCATTACATTCTTGGAACTCACTTTCCCTAACCCTTAGGTTTTGAGTCTGCATGCTTAAACTTCGTTTTTGCCATAACTGAAATATTATTGAAAATTCCATCACGTCTCAAGATTTTACGTAATCAATAACTTCTCGGAATTTCAAAATAAATCTCCGAGCAGAAACGGATGAATAGTGCCTATTTCGTCTTTTTCCCCGAAAATATTTTGTTACCGAAAAACTTTTATTTTCGTCTTGAAAATTCTTACTCGTTCAATCTAGCTCGTAGCCAGAATCCTCCCGATTAATAATCATTCTAGGTTATAAAACGATTAATAAACACATAGAACATAATAGTATTAATAAAAATTCATTTTATTAATAACTAATTCTTTAAATATTAATTTCTGGACAATTCAGATTTTCGGGTTGTCACATCACACTCATAGCACCATGTAGGTTTAGACACGCGTCACAACTTACGTGACTAAATTTCGATATACGGATGCCAAGTTATTGTCCAGTTTGCAAAACTCGCGAACATTTAAGCACAAAGCCGAAAAAGAGCCCCAAACCTGCCTCGAATGTCCAAATACCACGCAAACATACACATACAACCGCGTAGGTATTAGACACGCATTAAAACTTACGGTACTCGATTCGAAAATACGGAGGCCGAGTTATCATCCAACACTTTGGCAAAAGAGGCTAAAACCCGCCTCAGTAGTCCAAGCGCCACACAAACACACACGTATCATCGCATAAGTATTAGACACGCGTCACAACTTACGAGACTCGATTCCGACATACGAAGGCCGAGTTATCGCCCAGTTTGCAAAACTCGTCAACACTTTGGCAAAATACCAAAAAACAACCCAAACACGCCTCAGTCATCCAAACGCAACGGAAACACACACATAGCACCACGTAGGATTTAGACACGCGCCAAAGCTTACGGGACTCGATTCTGATATACGGAGGCCGAGTTATTTTTCAGTTTGTAAAACTCTTCAACACTTAAGAAAAAAGCCAAAAAAGAGCCCCAAACCTGCCTCGACTGTCTAAACGCCATACAAACACACACATAGCATCGCGTAGGTATTAGACACGCATTACAACTTACGAGACTCGATTTTGACATACGGAGGCCGAGTTATCGTCCAGTTTGTAAAACACGCCAACACTTAGACAAAAAGCCAAAAAAAAAAACCAAAACCTGCCTCGACTGTCAAAACGCCATGCAAACACACACATAGCAGCGCGTAGGTATTAGACACGCGTTACAACTTACGAGACTCGATTTTGTCATACGGAGGTCAAGTTATTGCCTAGTTTGCAAAACTCGTCAACACTTAGGCAAAAAGCGAAAATAAACCCAAAACCCGCCTCGGCCGTCCAAATGCCACGCAAACACTCACATAGCACCGCGTAGGTTTTAGACATGCGTCACAACTTACGAGACTCAATTATGATACACGGAGGTCGAGTTATTGTCCAGTTTTCAAAACTCGCCAATATTTAAGCAAAGAGCCGAAAAAGAGCCTCAAACCCGGATCGACTGTCCAATCGCCACGCAAACACACACGTAGCACCGCGTAGGTATTGGACACACGTTACAACTTACGAGACTCGATTCCGACATACAGAGGCCGAGTTATCGTTCAGTTTGCAAAACTCGCCAACACTTAGATAAAAAGCCAAAAAAGAGGCCAAAACCCGCCTCGGCCGTCCAAACGCCATGCAAACACACACAAATTACCACGTAGGTTATAGACACGCGCCACAACTTACGGGACTCGATTCCGATATACGGAGGCCGAGTTATTGTCCAGTTTGCAAATCTCACCAACACTTAGGCAAAAAGCTGAAAAAGAGCCCATAACCCTCCTCGGCCGTCTAGATGCAACGCAAACACATACATAGCACCGCGTAGGTATTAGACACGCGTTATAACTTATGGGACTCGATTTTAACATACGGAGGTCGAGTTATTGCCCAGTTTGTAAAACTCGCCAACACTTAGGAAAAAAGCCGAAAAAGATCCCAAAAGCCGCCTCGACCGTCCAAGCGCCGCACAAACACACAATTAGCACCGGTTAGGTATTAGACACGCGTCACAGCTTACGGGACTCGATTCTGACATACGAAGGCCGAGTTATCGCCCAGTTTGCAAAACTCGTTAACACTTAGGCAAAATGCCAAAAAAACAACCCAAACACGCCTCAGTCGTCCAAACGACACAAAAACACACACATAGCACCACGTAGGTTTTATACACGCGCCACAACTTATGGGACTCAATTTTGATATACGGATGCCGAGTTATTGTCCAATTTGCAAAACTCGCCAACAGTTAAGAAAAAAGCCAAAAAAGAGCCCCAAACCTGTCTCGACTGTTTAAACACCATGCAAACACACATATAGCACCGCGTAGGTATTAGACAAGCGTTACAACTTACGAGACTCAATTCCGACATACGGAGGCCGAGTTATCGTCCAGTTTGCAAAACTCGTCAACACTTGGACAAAAAGCCAAAAAAGAGGCCAAAACCCGCCTCGGCCGTCCAAACGCCATGCAAACACACACAAATTACCACGTAGGTTTTAGACACGCGCCACAACTTACGGGACTCGATTCCGATATACGGACGCCGAGTTATTGTCCAGTTTGCAAAACTCGCCAACACTTGAGTAAAAAGCCGAAAAAGAGCCCAAAACCTGCCTCGCCTGTCTAAACGTCATGCAAACCCACACATAGCACCGCGTAGGTATTAGACATGCGTTATAACTTACGGGACTCGATTCTGACATACGGAGGCCGAGTTATCGTCCAGTTTGCAAAACTCGCCAACACTTAGGCAAAAAGTCAAAAAAGAGCCCAAAACCCGCCTCGGCCGTCCAAACGCCATACAAACACACACATAGCACTGTGTAGGTATTAGACACGCGCTACAACTCACGGTACTCGATTTTAACATACGGAGGCCGAGTTATCGCCCAGTTTGCAAAACTCGCCAACACATAGGCAAAAAACCAAAAAAGAGCCCATAACCCACCTCGGCCGTTCAAACGCCACGCAAACACACTCATAGCACATCGTAGGTATTATAAATGCGTTATAACTTACGGAACTCGATTCCGATATACGGAGGCCGAGTTATCGTCCAGTTTGCAAATCTCACCAACACTTAGGCAAAAAGCTGAAAAAGAGCCCATAACCCTCCTCAGCCATGCAGATGCCACGCAAACACACACATAGTACCGCATAGGTATTTGACACGCGTTACAACTTACAGGACTCAATTTTGACATACGGAGGTCGAGTTATTGTCCAGTTTGCAAAACTCGCCAACACTTAGGCAAAAGGCCGAAAAAGATTCCAAAACCCGCTTCGACCGTCCAAAAGCCGCATAAACACACAATTAGCACTGGTTAGGTATTAGACACGCGTCACAACTTACGGAACTCGATTCTGATATACGAAGGCCGAGTTATTGCCCAGTTTGCAAAACTCGTCAACACTTAGGCAAAAAGTCAAAAAAGAACCCAAACACGCCTCAGTCGTCCAAACGCCACGGAAATACACACATAGCATCACGTAGGTTTTAGACACGCGCCACAACTTACGGGACTCGATTTCGATATATGGATGCCGAGTTATTGTCTAGTTTGCAAAACTCGTCAACACTTAAGAAAAAAGCCAAAAAAGAGCCCCAAACTTGCCTCGACTGTCTAAACTTCATATAAACACACAATAGCACCACATAGATATTAGACACGCGTTACAATTTACGAGACTCGATTTTGACATACGGAGGCCGATTTATCGTCAGTTTGCAAAAAACGCCAACACATAGACAAAAAGCCAAAAAAGAGCCTCAAACCTGCCTCGACAGTTTAAACGCCATGCAAACACACACATAGCACCGCGTAGGTATTAGGCACGCGTTACAACTTACGGGACTCGATTTTTGACATACGGAGGTCGAGTTATTGCCCAGTTTGTAAAACTCGCCAACACTTAGGCAAAAAGCCAAAAAAGATCCCTAAACCCGCCTCGTCCGTCCAAGTGCCACACAAACAAACAATTAGCACCGGTTAGGTATTAGACCCGCGTCACAACTTACGGGACTCGATTCTGACATACGAAGGCCGAGTTATCGCCAGTTTGCAAAACTCATTAACACTTAGGCAAAAAGCTAAAAAATAACCCAAACACGCCTCAGTCGTCCAAGCGCCACGGAAACACACACATAGCACCACATAGGTTTTAGACACATGCCACAACTTACGGGACTCGATTCCGATATACGGAGGCCGAGTTATTGTCCAATTTGTAAAACTCGCCAACAGTTAAGAAAAAAGCCAAAAAAGAACCCCAAACCTGCCTCGACTGTCTAAACGCCATGCATACAAACACATAGCACCGCGTAGGAATTAGACACGTGTTACAACTTACGAGACTCAATTTCGATATACGGAGGCCGAGTTATCGTCCAGTTTGCAAAACTCGCCAACACTTAGACAAAAAACCAAAAAAGAGCACCAAACCTGCCTCGACTGCCTAAACAACATGCAAACACACACATAGTATCGCGTAGGTATTAGAAACGCGTTACAACTTACGAGACTCAATTCAGACATACGGAGGGCGAGTTATCATCCTGTTTGCAAAACTCGCCAACATTTAGACAAAAAATCAAAAAAGAGGCCAAAACCCGCCTCGGTCGTCCAAACGCCATGCAAACACACACATAGCACCGCGTAGGTATTAGGCATGCGTTACAACTTACGAGACTCGATTCCGACTTACGGAGGCCGAGTTATCGGCCAGTTTGCAAAGCTCGAAAACACTTAGGCAAAAAACCGAAAAAAAGCCCATAACCCACCTCGGCCGTCCAAACTCCACCCAAACACACACATAGCACCGCGTATGTATTAGACATGCGTTATAACTTACGGAAATCGACTCCAATATACGGAGGCCGAGTTATCGCCCAGTTTGCAAATCTCGCTAATATTTAGGCAAAAAGCCTAAAAAGAGCCCATAACCCGCCTCGGTCGTCCAGATGGCACGCAAACACACACATAGCACCGTATAGATGTTAGGCTCGCATTACAACTTACGGGAGTCGATTTTGACTTACGGAGGTCGAGTTATTGCCTAGTTTGTAAAACTCGCCAACACTTAGGCAAAAAGCCAAAAAAGAGCCCTAAACCCTACTCGGCCGTCCAAACGCAACACAAGCATACACATAGCACCGCGTAGGTATTAGACACGTGTTACAACTTATGGGACTCGATTCTGACATACGGAGGCCGAGTTATCGTCCAGTTTGTAAAACTCGTCAACACATAGGCAAAAAACTGAAAAAGAGCCAATAACCCGCTTCGGCCGTCCAAATGCCACGCAAACACACACATAGCATCGGGTAGGTATTAAACACGCGTCACAACTTACGGGAGTCGATTTCGATATACGGAGGCCGAGTTATTGTCCATTTTGCAAAACTCACCAACACTTTGACAAAAAGCCAAAAAAGAGCCCAAAACTTGCTTCAGTCGTTTAAACGCCACACAAACACACACATAGCACCGCGATGGTATTAGACACGCGTTACAACTTACGAGACTCAATTCCGACATACAGAGGACGAGTTATCGCCCAGTTTGTAAAAACTAGCCAACACCTAGGTAAAAAGACGAAAAAGTGACCAAAACCCGCCTCGGCCATCCAAACGCAACACAAACATACACATAACACCGCGTAGGTATTAGACACGCGTTACAATTTACGGGACTTGATTCCGACATACGGAAGCCGAGTTATCGCCCAGTTTGTAAAACTCGTCAACACTTAGGCAAAAAGTCGAAAAGAACCCATAACCCGCCTCAGCCGTCCAAACGCCACACAAACACACATGGCACCGCATAGGTATTAGATAACGTGTTACAACTTACGGAACTCGATTCCGACATACGGAGGCCGAGTTATCGTCCAGTTTGTAAAACTCGACAACACTTAGGCAAAAAGTCAAAAAAGAGCCCAAAACCCGCCTCGGACGTCCAAACGCCAAGCAAACACACACAGAGCACCGCGTAGATATTAGACACGCGTTACAACTTACGGGTATCGATCCCGACATACAAAGGCCGAGTTATCGCCGAGTTTTGCAAAACTCGCTAACACTTAGGCAAAAAACCGAAAAAAGGGCCTATAATTCGCCTCGGCAATTCAAACGCCACACAAACACACATATAGCACCGCGTAGGTATTATACATGCGTTATAACTTACGGAACTTGATCTATACGGAATCCTTAAGTTCTTCTAACATCGTTCGCTGAAAATATTTTTCATTTAAAGCAAGTGTGAGCATTCAATTCCCCAGCAAGTCATAACAGTTGAACATACAGTTGAGCATTCAATTACCCATCCGTTTACCCATCGGTTCGATCCGCGGTTTCTTTTCTTAGTTTGGGCCTTAACCCTAATTCTTATTAGGCCTTACTTGGGCTTAACTTCACAAAACATTGGGCTTGACTTAATCCAAGTCCAATTAGATTCTACAAAGTCCATGAACTCAAAGTCCATTAAGACTAATCGTATTCTACGCATTCTATTCTCGTATTCTCTTTGTATATCGTTCGTACAATATTCGTATTATACGTCGTACTAATCTTCGTACTATACTCGTATAATAACTCGTATCATACTCGTATTTCTCATGCATAATAACCTAGTTATTATACGTACTCATTACATTCTCGGAACTCACTTTCCCTAACCCTTAGGTTTTGAGTCTGCATGCGAAAACTTCGTTTTTGCCATAACTGAAATATTATTGAATATTCCATCACGTCTCAAGATTTTAAGTAATCAATAACTTCTCGGAATTTCAAAATAAATCTCCAAGCAGAAACGGATGAATAGTGCTTATTTCGTCTTTTTCCCCGAAAATATTTTGTTACCGAAAAACATTTATTTTCGTCTTGAAAATTCTTACTCGTTCAATCTAGCTCGTAGCCAGAATCCTCCCGATTAATAATCATTCTAGGTTATAAAATGATTAATAAACACATAGCACATAATAGTATTAATAAAAATTCATTTTATTAATAACTAATTCTTTAAATATTAATTTCTGGACAATCCAGATTTTCGGGTTGTCACATCACACTCATAGCACCACGTAGGTTTAGACACGCGTCACAACTTACGTGACTAAATTCCGATATACGGATGCCAAGTTATTGTCCAGTTTGCAAAACTCGCGAACACTTAAGCACAAAGTCGAAAACGAGCCCCAAACCTGCCTCGAATGTCCAAATACCACGCAAACATACACATAGAACCGCGTAGGTATTAGACACGCATTACAACTTACGGTACTCGATTCGAAAATACGGAAGCCGAGTTATCATCCAACACTTTGGCAAAAAGCCAAAAAAGAGGCCAAAACCCGCCTCAGTAGTCCAAGCGCCACACAAATACACACATATCATCGCATAAGTATTAGACACGCGTCACAACTTACGAGACTCGATTCCGACATACGAAGGCCGAGTTATCGCCTAGTTTGCAAAACTCGTTAACACTTAGGCAAAATGCCAAAAAAAACCCAAACACGCCTCAGTCGTCCAAACGCCACGGAAACACACACATAGCACCACGTAGGTTTTAGACACACGCCAAAGCTTACGGGACTCGATTCTGATATACGGAGGCCGAGTTATTGTTCAGTTTGTAAAACACACCAACACTTAGACAAAAAACCAAAAAAAAAAACAAAACCTGCCTCGACTGTCTAAACGCCATGCAAACACACACATAGCAGCGCGTAGATATTAGACACGCGTTACAACTTACGGGACTCGATTTTAACATACGGAGGTCAAGTTATTGCCTAGTTTGCAAAACTCGTCAACACTTAGGCAAAAAGCCAAAAAAACCCAGAACCCGCCTTGACCATCCAAATGCCACGCAAACACTCACATAGCACCGCGTAGGTTTTAGACATGCGTCACAACTTACGAGACTCAATTCTGATACACGGAGGTCGAGTTATTGTCCAGTTTTCAAAACTCGCCAACATTTAAGCAAAGAGCCAAAAAAGATCCTCAAACCTGGATCGACTGTCCAATCGCCACGCAAACACACACATACCACCGCAGAGGTATTGGACACGCGTTACAACTTACGAGACTCGATTCCGACATATAGAGACCGAGTTATCGTCCAGTTTACAAAACTCGCCAACATTTAGGCAAAAAGCCAAATATGAGGCCCAAACCCACCTCGGCCGTCCAAGCGCCACTCAAACACACACATAGCACAGCGTAGGTATTAGACACGCGTCACAACTTACGGGACTCTATTCCGACATACGAAGACCGAGTTATCATCCAGTTTTCAAAACTCGTCAACACTTAGGCAAAAAGCCGAAAAAGAGCCCAAAACCCTACTCGGTCAAAAGTATTGCCTAGTTTGCAAAACTCGACAACATTTAAATAAAAAGCCGAAAAAAGCCCTAAACCCGACTCGGTCGTCCAAACGCCACGCAAACACACACATAGCACCGCATAGATATTAGACACGCGATACAACTTACGGGAATCGATTCCAGCAAACGGAGGCTGAGTTATTACTCAGTTTGCAAAAGTCGCCAACACTTAAGTAAAAAGCAGAAAAAGAGCCCAAAACCCGCCTCAACCGTCTAAACGCCACGCAAACACACATAGCACAACGTAGGTATTAGACACGCGTTACAACTTACGAGAATCGATTCCGGTAAACGGAGTCCGAGTTATCGCTCAGTTTGCAAAACTCGCCAATAATCAGGCAAAAAGCCAAAAAAGAGTCCAAAATCCGCATCGGCCGTCCAAACGCCACCCAAACACACACATAACACCACGTAAGTATTATTCATGTGTTATAATTTACGAGACTCGATTTCGACATACGGATGCCGAGTTATCGCCCAATTTGCAAAACTCGACAACACTTAAGCAAAAAGCCCAAAATTAGCCAAAAACCCGCATCGACTGTCCAAACGAAACACAAACACACACATAGCACCGCATAGGTATTAAACACGTGTTACTACTTACGGGACTCGATTCTGACATACGGAGGCTGAGTTATTGCTCAGTTTGCAAAACTTACCAACACTTAGGCAAAAAGCCGAAAAAGAGCCCAAAACCTGTCTCGACTGTCCAAACGCCACACAAATACACACATTGCACCGCGTAGGTATTAGACACGCGTCACAACTTATGGGACTCGATTCCGATATACGGAAGAAGAGTTATCGCCCAGTTTGCAAAACTCGTGAACACTTAGGCAAAAAGCTGAAAAGAGCCCAAAATTCGCATCGACTGTCCAAAAGTCATGCAAACACACACATAGCACCGTGTAGGTATTAGACACGTGTTACAACTTACGGGACACGATTCCGACATACAGAGGCTATGTTATCGCCCAGTTTGTAAAACGTGCCAACACTTAAGCAAAAAGTCAAAAAAGAGCCCAAAATCCGCCTCGACCGTCCAAACGCCACACAAACACACACATTACACCGCGTAGGTATTAGAAACACGTCACAACTTACGGGACTCGATTCCGATATACGGAGGCCGAGTTATCGCCCAGTTTGCAAAACTCCCTAACACTTAGGAAAAAGCCAAAAAAGGCCCAAAATCGGCCTTAGTTGTCCAAACGCCACCCAAATACACACATAGCACAACGTAGATATTAGATACGCGTTACAACTTACGGGACTCGATTCCAACATACGGAGGCCTAGTTATCGCCTAGTTTGCAAAATTCGCTAACACTTAGGCAAAAAGCCGAAAAAGATCCCATAACCCGTTTCGGCCTTCCAAACGCCATTCAAAGACATATATAGCATCACGTAGAAGACATGCGTTACAACTTACGGGACTCGATTTCGATATACGGAGGCCGAGTTATCGCCTAGTTTGCAAATCTCATCAACACTTGGGTAAAAAGCCGATAAAGAGCCCAAAACTAGTCACGGACGTCCAAATGCCATGCAAACACACACATAGCACCGCGTAAGTATTAGACACGTGGTACAACTTACGGGACTCGATTCCGATATTCGAAGACCGAGTTATCGCCTAGTTTGCAAAACTCGCCAAAACTTGGTTAAAAAGCCAAAAAAGCCCAAAATCGGCCTCGGCCGTCGAAGCGCCATGCAAACACACACATATCACCGCGTAGGTATTTGACACGCGTTACAACTTATGGGACTAGATTCCGACGTACGTAGGCCGAGTTATCGCCTAGTTTGCAAAACTCGCTAACACTTAGGCAAAAAGCTGAAAAACAACACAAAACCCGCCTCGGCCGTCCAAACGCCACGCAAACACACACATAGTACCGCATAAGTATTAGACACATGTCTCAATTTACGGATCTCGATTCCGATATACAGAGGCCGAGTTATCGCTCAGTTTGTAAAACTCTCCAACACTTAGGTAAAAAGCAGAAAAAGAGCCCATAACCCGCCTCGGCCATCCAGATGCCACACAAACACATATAGCACCGTGTAGGTATTAAACATGCGTTACAACTTATGGAACTCGATTCCGACATACGAAGGCCGAGTTATCGTCCAATTTACAAAACTCGCCAACACTTAGGCAAAAAGCGAAAAAAGAGCCCAAAACCTGCCTCGGCCATCCAGATGCAACGCAAACACACACATTGCACCGCGTAGGTATTAGACACGCGTTAAAACTTATGGAACTCGATTTTAACATACGGAGTTCGAGTTATCACCTAGTTTGTAAAACTCGCCAACACTTAAGTAAAAAGCCGAAAAAGAGCCCAAAATCCGACTCAGCCGTCCAAACGCCACGCAAACATACACATAGCACCGCGTAGGTATTAGACACGCGTTACAACTTACAGGACTCGATTCTGACATACGGAGGCCGAGTTATCGCTCAGTTTGTAAAACTCGCCAACACATAGGCAAAAAGCCGAAAAAGTGCCCATAACCCGCTTCGATCGTCCAAACGCCATGCAAACACACACATAGCACCGGGTAGGTATTAGACATGTGTTACAACTTACGGGACTCGATTTTGATATACAGAGGCTGAGTTATAGCCCAGTTTGTAAATCTCGCCAACACTTAGGCAAAAAGCCAAAAAATAGCCCAAAATCAGTCTCGGATGACGAAACGCCACACAAACACACACATAACACCGCGTAAGTATTAGACATATTTTATAACTTACGGGACTCGATTCCGATATACGGAGACCGAGTTATCGTCCAGTTTGTAAAACTCGCCAACACTTAAGGAAAAAGCCAAAAAAGAGTCTAAAACCGACCTCGGTTGTGCAAACACCACACAAACACACACATAGCACCGCATAAGTATTAGACATGTGTAACAACTTACGGGACTCGATTCCGACATACGGAGTGTGATAACCCAAGATTTTGAATAATTAAAATTTTATGAATAAATTTTTTTATTATTAATATTAATATTGATTATCAATTTTGCGACAAGTATCTGTGATACGAGCCTCAAGAAGGCCAATTTGTGTATTGACTAATAAATTTAGAGTTGAGTTGTGCATAACATCTTTAGAAATCATAACCCTAATTTTTGGATAGTGATTCGATAGAAAATATAATTAAAATAATTATACTAAAGATTATGTGTTTGTACTGTATAAAGATATTGATCAATGATTGATCGGATAAGGTTTAAAATTAATAAACCCTATTAAGATATTAAAAACCCTAATCTCAGGATTAAAAACCCTAACGTACGGTTAGAAACCCTAATCGAAAGGCGGGAAACCATAATTTTATATTCGGGAATCCTAAAACCCTAATTAGGAAACCCTAATCCTAATTAGTAAGCTTAATGTGTTTATCAAACTTTAATATGATTAGAAATCCCTAATTATATTTTAGTTATCTTAATTTCTATTTTACAAAACCTAATTATAATTTAGAAATTTTATTTTTCTAATTAAAATCCTAATTTCATATTCGGGATTTCTAAACCCTAATTAGGCAACCCTAATCCTAATTGGAAGGCCTAATATATTTATTAAACGTTGATATGATTAGGAAAACCTAATTTAATTAGGAAACCCTAATTTTAGTCTTAAACTTTTAATTTTCTAATTTAAAACCCTAATTAGAAATTTTTAGCAACTAATTAGGTAAAACCTAAGGGTTAGAACCTTAGGGTTAAACCCAAAGGGTTAAATTTCAAGGGTTAAACCCTAAGGGTTTGTGCAAATTCCAAGTATGTCATTAAATTTATTTTGTTAAAGACCAAAATGCCCTTTAAGTATATTTTTAATATATAGCTTGCAAATCTAGCAAATATTGGACTTGGTAACCTAATACTTTGACTTTGGGGCTAAAAATCTGCAGCAAAAAATCGTCCAAGTGATTAGCCATGTGCTATATATCATAATATATATAGATTAAAAAGAGAGAAATGCATGTATTTGGCTCATTTGATATCTAACTCTCCCACAACTCTCTCTCTCCCTTCATATCCGAAAATAGCAAGTAGATCAGTCCTAAAAAACTGCCCTTGATCAACCAAGATCAGTTAGGAGTATTAAGATCAAAGATTTGAAGAAAGAAGGTATAAACCTAATTTTATTTTTGATCCAAGTTGCTAAAATATATTTTATGTTTATGTGTTTAGATCTTTGCTAGATGATGTTTAATGATGATCTATGTTGATATAACATAGATCCATAGCATCAAAATGCTTTAAAATCGAGTTTTTCCAAAACTGTCAATAACACGATTTGTGGTCTGACAAGCTAATGTCAGGAGCCACAGATCCGTGTCTGTTTATGATTCTTACTGTTTTGTGTTTTGGATCTGTAAATTGGTATGAGGTCTTTAATCTGCAAGTAGTGTTATAGCCATCAGATGTCTAGATTTGTTGTTATTCATGGTCAAAGAGGGTTGACCGAGCATGACCAGTCATTTTCTGGATAACTTAGAAAGTGTAAAACATGGTCTGACACGATCTTTGAAGGTCCATATCTGTCAGGTTGTTTGTTGATGTTGTTGAATACATGTTATAGCCTGCTAGATGTAGTATAAATATGTGCCTTAAATTCTTTTAAACAACAATTGTGTTGGATATAAGAGATGGTCAAAGTAGCCATCCTAGACTGATTTTAAGTTTCTAGAAATTCCAGATAACCATATGAACAGGACGTCTGACATACTTTGACCGTATGATTCCTGTTGATCCTGTTGATGATAAATTGATCTATTGATTTAGTAATGTTCCTTAACATAAGGAGTACACATTTGAGCCAATAGATCATATGAACCATGATCAGAACACTTAGATAATCGAGCTTCAATATAGCCACTCGAACTCCCTGGGTTTCTGGAAAACCCAGGTGACGTTTGACAATGAGTTTAACTGCCCTGATCGTCATGATGTGTTGTATTATGACCTAGATGAAGGTCGGTTATTGAAGTATTACATTTCAGCTACAAGATCAAGGTTCAAACTAGCCCAGAAACTAATTAAACTGAGAATGAATCGTGGTCAAACATGACCCCATAAGCACTGAGCTGTCAGTGTTCTTGAGGCTCAAGAACACCAACAACGACGCTTTGTGTCGCAAAATCCCTATAGCGACAGTTTAATTAATTTATTTTCTGATTTTTTCGGTAATTAATTAAAAATAGAAATTAAATTATAAAAATCACCAAAAATGGTTTTAAAAATTATTTTAAATTCTGAAAAATAACTTTTAATTATTTGGGACATTTTTCATTAATATTTATAATTATTTTAATATTAATGATATTTAATTTATTTAATTAGTGTGTTAAATAAATTAGAGAAAAATAATTTAATATTATGAAAAATCATTTTAAATAAGAATAATGTATTTAAAAATATTTTGAATTATAAAATATAATTTTTAATATTTTTGGAGATTTTTCATTAATAATATAATATTAATGATATTAGTTTTATTTAATTATTGTATTAAATAAATAAGTTAAAAATGATTTTATTAATTTAAAAATAATTTTAAAAGAGAATAAAGTGTTAGAAAATATTTTGAATTATAAAATATAATTTTCAATATTTTGGAGAATTCTCATTAATAAATTAATATTAATGATATTAGATTTATTTAATCATTATATTAAATAAATGAATTAAAAATGATTTTTATTGGTTTAAAAATCATTTAAAAATGAGAAAAATGTTTTAAAAATATTTTATGTTATAATTAATGACTTTTAATATTTTGATAATAATTTTATTAATATTTAAATATTAATGATGATGATTTAAAAATGATATTAATTAATTTAAAAATTATTTAAGTAAAATATTAATGATTTAAAAATATTTTAAGTTATTAATAATAATTTAATATTTTGACAAGTATGCTATTAATACTTTTATATTATTAAATATTAATAATGATAAGATTATTTGATAATTAAATCATTTTAAAATGATTCCGTTGTTTAAAAAATTATTATAAATTATAATAATTGTTTATAAATTATTAAAAGCTTTCGAAAAATATTATAAACGATATTCGACTTATCTAAAATAATATTGAAGCTTAGAGACCAAGATTAATTGACAATAAATGTGTTAATTATCGGATAGGGTGACAGAACACCGAGAATAGACCGAAGTCCAACCAGACTAAACTAGTTAGACTTGTTAAGTGTTTATATAGGTTATAAACACTAATGTGGTTATGTGGTAATGTGCTTAGGAGACAGATTGACTGTGAATTACAGTATTACGTGTTATGAAATATTGTGCTAATTGTGAGACCGATATTATTGGTTATAGGTCTTACGAACGCAGATAAGTTTATTGTGTAGCTGTAATCAATGCGGAAGGTAAGTTTCCTAACTCAACCTTGAGTTATATTTATTCAATTATTATAGTGGTTAATTATTGTTGATTAGACCACGTCCAAGAATTTATTGTTGATTATTTGCAGTTAGTGCATGTTTAATAATTTAAATTGAATTATTGATTCAAAAAAATATACATTCGTAGAATAACTGTTGATGGATATTCATATTCGTTGAAGCTAGTATTGACAGTATAGATAATTCCTGTTTATTATCAAATTATGTTGAGAAATGTCTTAGCTAATTGTTTTGGCTATACGAACATTTGTTAGAACTTGATGGGTTCAAGAAGAGAAGAGAAGAGAATTCAATTATTATTGATAGATCAATGCCAGTTGTTTCGGCTAGATCGAAAAAGAAAAACTTGATAGGTTTGAGAAGAGAAGTGATTAGATATTGAAATTATTGTGTTTCGTTGTTTAATCAAATTTTGATTCAAAGACTGAGAAGAAAAACCTTTTATATAAAGGGAACATTTTAGGTCGTATATTCGGCCATTACGCACTGTTAATTATTATGCATAATATAGGGTATAATAAAGTTGATCACTTGTTATACTTGCAGAGGGGTATGATTTAATCTTTTTGGTTATCTGATACTCCTGTACATGTATCAAAGTAAATCTTTGAAAGATACCCGAGAAGAGAAGTTCTAGATCCAATGGATCGCTCAACATAAATCTGGCCCAGTTTACAAAACTTATCAATATTTAGGCAAAAAGCCAAAAAAGAACCCAACACCCGCCTCGACAGTCCAAATGCCATATAAACACACACATAACACCACGTAGGTTTTAGACACACATCACAACTTACGTGACTCGATTCCGATATACGGAGGCCGAGTTATTGTCTAGTTTGTAAAACTCGCCAACACTTAAGCAAAAAGCCGAAACCTGGTTCGACTGTCCAAACGCCACGCAAACACACACATAACATCGCGTAGGTATTAGACACGCGTTACAACTTATGGGACTCGATTCCAACATACGAAGGCCGAGTTATCGTCCAGTTTGCAAAACTCGCCAACATTTAGGCAAAAAGCCGAAAAGAAGCCAAAACCCGTCTTGGCTATCCAAACGGCATACAAATAAACACATAGCACCGCCTATGTATTAGAAACGCGTTACAACTTATGGGACTCGATTCTGACTTATGGAGGACGAGACATCGCCCAGTTTGCAAAATTCGCTAACACTTAGGCAAAAAATCGAAAAAGAGCCCACAACCCGCCTTGGCCGTCCAAAAGCCACGCAAACACACACATAGCACCGCGTAGGTATTATACACGCGTTATAACTTACAGAACTCGATTCCGATATACGGAGGCCGAGTTATCGTCCAGTTTGCAAATCTCAACAACACTTAGGCAAAAAGTCGAAAAAGAGCCCATAACCCGCCACGGCCGTCTAGATGCCACACAAACACATACATAGTACCGCAAAGGTGTTAGGCTCGCGTTATAACTTATGGGAGTCGATTTTGACTTACGGAGGTCGAGTTATTGCCTAGTTTGTAAAACTCGCCAACCTTAGGCAAAAAGCCAAAACAGATCCCTAAACCCTACTCGGCCGTCTAAATGCCACGAAAACGTACACATAGCACCGCATAGGTATTAGACACGTGTTACAACTTACGGGACTCGATTCCGACATACGAAGGTCGAGTTATCGTCCAGTTTCCAAAACTCGCCAACACATAGGCAAAAAACCGAAAAAGAGCCCATAACCAGCTTCGACCGTCCAAATACCACGCAAACACGCACATAACACCACGTAGATATTAGACACGCGTTACAACTTATGGGACTCGTTTCCGACATACGGAGACCGAGTTATCGTCCAGTATGTAAAACTCGCCAACACTTAGATAAAAAACCAAAAATGAGGCCAAAACCCGCCTCGATCATCCAAATGCCGTACCAAAACACACATAGCACCGCGTAGGTATTAGACACGTGTTACAATTTACGGGACTCAATTCCGACATACGGAGGTCGAGTTATCGTCCAGTTTGCAAAACTCGCCAACACTTAAGCAAAAAGTCGAAAAAGAGCCCATAACCCGCCTCGACAGTCCAAACGTCATGCAAACACACACATAGCACCGCGTAGGTATTAGACGCACGTTACAACTTACGGGACTCGATTCCGACATACGGAGGCCGAGTTATCATCTAGTTTGCAAAATTCGCCAACACTTAGACAAAAAACCAAAAAAGAGCCCATAAACAGCCTCAGCCGTTCAAACGCCACGCAAACACACACATAGCACCGCGTAGGTACTAGACACGCGTTACAACTTCCGGGACTCAATTCTGATATACGGAGGCCGAGTTATCGCCCAGTTTACAAATCTCGCTAACACTTAGGCAAAAAGCCGAAAAAGAGCCCATAACCCACCTCCGCCGTCCAAGCGCCACACAAATACACAATTAGCACCGGTTAGGTATTAGACACGCGTCACAACTTACGGGACTCGATTCCGACATACGAAGGCCGAGTTATCATCCAGTTTGCAAAACTCGTCAACACTTAAGTAAAAAGCCAAAAAAGAACCCAAACACGCCTCAATCGTCCAAACGCCACAAAAACACACACATAGTATCACGTAGGTTTTATACACGCGCCACAACTTACGAGACTCGATTCCGATATACGGAGGCCGAGTTATTGTCTAGTTTGTAAAACTCGCCAACACTTAAGAAAAAAGCCAAAAAATAGTCTCAAACCTGCCTTGACTATCTAAATGCCATGCAAACACACACATGGAACCGCGTAGGTTTTGGACACGTGTTATAATTTACGAGACTCGATTCCGACATACGGAGGCCGAGTTATCGTCCAGTTTGCAAAACTCGCCAACACTTAGACAAAAAGTGAAAAATGAGGCCAAAACCAGCCTCAGCCGTCCAAATGCCATGCAAACACACATAGCACCGCGTAGTTATCAGACACGCGTTACAACTTACGGGACTCGATTCTGACATACAAAGGTCGAGTTATCGGCTAGTTTGCAAAACTCGAAAATACTTAGGCAAAAAACTGAAAAAGAGCCCATAACCCGCCTCGGCCGTCCAAACTCCACGTAAACATACACATAGCACCGCGTAGGTATTAGATATGTGTTATAACTTACAGAACTCGATTCCGATATACGGAGGCCGAGTTATCGCCTAGTTTAAAAATTTCGCCAACACTTAGTCAAAAAGCCAAAAAAAACCCATAACCCGCCTCGGCCGTCCAGATGGCACGCAAACACACACATAGTACCGCATAGGTGTTAGGCTCGCGTTATAATATACGGGAGTCGATTTTGACTTACCGAGGTCGAGTTATTGCCTGGTTTGTAAAACTCACCAACACTTAGGTAAAAATTCAAAAAAGATCCCTAAACCCTACTCGGCCGTTCAAACGCTACGCAAACACGCACATAGCACATCGTAGGTATTATACAGGCGTTATAACATACGGAATAAAATTCCGATATACGGAGGCCGAGTTATCGCGTAGTTTGCAAATCTCGCTAACACTTAGGTAAAAAAGCCTAAAAAGAGCCCATAACCCGCCTCGGCCGTCCAGATGCCACATAAACATACACATAGCACCGCATAGGTATTAGACACGCATTACAACTTACGGGACTCGATTTTGACATACGGAGGTCAATTTATTGCCTAGTTTGCAAAACTCGCCAACACTTAGACAAAAAGCCGAAAAAGAACCCAAAACCCGCCTCGACCGTCCAAGCGCCACGCAAACACCTAATTAGCACCGATTGGGTATTAGACACGTGTCACAACTTACGGGACACGATTTTGATATACGTAGGTCGAGTTATCGCCAAGTTTGCAAAACTCGCCAACACTTAGGCAAAAAGCCGAAAAAGAACCCAAAACCCGTCTCGGCCGTCCAAGCACCACGTAAACACACACATAGCACCGCGTAAGTATTAGACACGCGTCATAACTTACGGGACTCGATTTTGATATACGAAGGCCGAGTTATCGTCCAGTTTGCAAAATTCGTCAACACTTAGACAAAAAACCAAAAAAGAGGCCAAAACCCGCATCGGTCGTCCAAACGCCATGCAAACACACACATAGCACCGCGTAGGTATTAGACATGCATTATAACTTACGGAACTCGATTCAGATATACGGAGGCCGAGTTATCGCCTAGTTTACAAATCTCACCAACACTTAGGCAAAAAGCTGAAAAAGAGCCTAAAACCCGCCTCGGCCGTTCAAACGCAATGCAAACACACACATAGCACCGCGCAGGTTTTAGATACTTGCTACAACTTACTGGACTCAATTCCGATATACAGAGACCGAGTTATGACCTAATTTGCAAAACTCACCAACATTTAGGCAAAAAGCCGAAAAAGTGCTCAAAACCCGCCTAGGCCGTCCAAAAGTCGCGTAAACACACACACAGCACCGAGTATGTATTAGACATGCGTTACAACTTTCGAAACTCGATTCCGACATAGGGAGGCCGAGTTATCACCCAGTTTGTAAAACTCGACAACACTTAGGAAAAAAGCCAAAAAAGAGTCCAAAACACGCCTCGTCCGTCCAAACGCCACGCAAACACACATAGCACCGCGTAGGTATTAGACATGTTGTACAACTTATAGGACTCGATTTCGACATATGAAGATCGAAGTATCGCCTAGTTTGCAAAACTCGACAACACTTAAGTAAAAAGCCGAAAAAAGCCCTAAATCCGCCTCGATCATCCAAACGCCACGCAAACACACACATAGCACCGCATAGGCATTAGACACGCGTTATAACTTACGTCAATCGATTCCAGTAAACGGAGGCTGAGTTATTGCTCAGTTTTCAAAACTCGCCAACACTTAAGCAAAAAAGCCGAAAAAGCCCAAAACCCGCCTCGACCGTCCAAACCCCACACAAACATACATAGAATCGCGTAGGTATTGGACACACATTAAAACTTAAGGGATTCGATTCCGATTTACGGAGGCCTAATTATCGTCCAATTTGCAAAACTCGCCAACACTTAGGCAAAAATTCCGAAAAAGAGCCCGAAACCCGCCTCGGCAGTCCAAACGCCACGGAAACACACACATAGCATCGCATATGTATTATACACGTGTAACAACTAACGGGATTTGATTCCGACATACGCAGGTCGATTTTATCACCCATTTTGTAAAACTCGTCAACACTTAGGCAAAACGTCGGAAAATAGCCCAAAAACCGCCTTGGTTGTCCAAATGCCACGCAAACACTCACATAGAAGTGCGTAGGTATTAGACATGTATTACAACTTATGAGACTCGATTCTGATATACGGAGACCGAGTTATCGACCAGTTTGCAAAACTCGCTAACACTTATGCAAAAAGATGAAAAAGAGTCCAAAACTCGCCTTGGCCGTCCAAACGCCACGCAAACATACACATAGCACCACGTAGGTATTAGACATGTGTTACAACTTACGGGACTCGATTCCGATATACGAAGACTGAGTTATCACCTAGTTTGCAAAACTCGCCAACACTTAGGCAAAAACCCAAAAAAGAGCCCAAATCTGCCTCGGTCGTCCAAACGCCACCCAAACACACACACATAGTATCGCGTAGGTATTAGACACGTGTTACAACTTACAGGACTAAATTCTGACATACAGAGACCGAGTTATTGCCCAATTTACAAAACTCGCCAACACTTAGACAAAAAGTGGAAAAAAAAGCCCAAAATCCGTCTCGGCCGTCCAAATGCCACACAAACACAAAGATAGCACCGCGTAGGTATTAGATACTTGCTACAACTTACTGGACTCGATTCCGATATACAGAGACTGAGTTATCACCCAGTTTGCAAAACTCACCAACATTTAGGCAAAAAGCCGACAAAGTGCCCAAAACCTGCATAGGCCGTCCAAACGCCGTGCAAACACATATATAGCACCGAGTAGGTATTAGACACGCGTTACAACTTTCGAGACACGATTCCGACATACAGAGGCCGAGTTATCGCTCAGTTTGCAAAACTCGCCAATAATTAGGCAAAAAGCCAAAAACGAGCCCAAAATCCGCATCGGCCGTCCAAATGCCCAGTTTGCAAAACTCGACAACACTTAGGCAAAAAACCAAAAAAGAGCCCAAAACCCGCCTCGGCCGTCCAAACGCCACGCAAACACTCACATAGCACCGCGCAGGTATTAGACACACGGTACACCTTACTGGACTCGATTCTAACAAACGAAAATCAAAAGTATCGCCTAGTTTGCTAAACTCGACAACATTTAAATAAAAAGCCGAAAAAAGCCCTAAACCCGACTCGGTCGTCCAAACGCCACGCAAACACACACATAGCACCGCATAGATATTAGACACGCGATACAACTTACGGGAATCAATTCCAGCAAACGGAGGCTGAGTTATTACTCAGTTTGCAAAACTCGCCAACACTTAAGCAAAAAGCAGAAAAAGAGCCCAAAACCCGCCTCAACCGTCTAAACGCCATGCAAACACACATAGCACAGCGTAGGTATTAGACACGCGTTACAACTTACGAGAATCGATTCCGGCAAACGGAGGCCGAGTTATCGCTCAGTTTGCAAAACTCACCAATAATCAGGCAAAAAGCCAAAAAAGAGTCCAAAATCCGCATCGGCCGTCCAAACGCCACCCAAACACACACATAACACCACGTAAGTATTATTCACGTGTTACAACTTACGGGACTCGATTTCAACATACGGATGCCGAGTTATCGCCCAATTTGCAAAACTCGACAACACTTAAGCAAAAAGTCCAAAATTAGCCAAAAACCCGCATCGACTGTCCAAACGAAACACAAACACACACATAGCACCGCATAGGTATTAAACATGTGTTACTACTTACGGGACTCGATTCTGACATACGGAGGCTGAGTTATCGCCCAGTTTGTAAAACTTACCAACACTTAGGGAAAAAGTCGAAAAAGAGCCCAAAACCTGTCTCGACCGTCCAAACGCCACGCAAATACACACATTGCACCGCGTAGGTATTAGACACGCGTCACAACTTATGGGACTCGATTCCAATATACGGAGGCTGAGTTATTGCCCAGTTTGCAAAATTCATCAACACATAGGCAAAAAGCCGAAAAGAGCCCAAAATCTGCATCGGCTGTCCAAACATCATGCAAACACACACATAGCACCGCGTAGGTATTAGACACATGTTACAACTCACGGGACACGATTCCGACATACGAAGGCTGTGTTATCGCCCAGTTTGTAAAACTTGCCAACACTTAAGCAAAAAGTCAAAAAAGAGCCCAAAATCCGCCTCGACCGTCCAAACGCCACACAAACACACACATTGCACCGCGTAGGTGTTAGAAACACGTCACAACTTACGGGACTCGATTCCGATATACGGAGGCCGAGTTATCGCCCAGTTTGTAAAACTCCCTAACAATTAGGAAAAAGCCAAAAAAGGCCCAAAATAGGCCTCAGTTGTCCAAACGCCACCCAAATACACACATAGCACAACGTAGGTATTAGATACGCGTTACAACTTACGGGACTCGATTCCAACATACGGAGGCCTAGTTATCGCCCAGTTTGCAAAATTCGCTAACATTTAGGCAAAAAGCCGAAAAAGATCCCATAACCCGTTTTGGCCGTCCCAACGCCATTCAAAGACACACATAGCATCACGTATAAGACATGTGTTACAACTTACGGGACTCGATTCCGATATACGGAGGCCGAGTTATCGCCTAGTTTGCAAATCTCGTCAACACTTGGGCAAAAAGTCGATAAAGAGCCCAAAACTAGTCACGGACGTCCAAACGCCACGCAAACACACATATAGCACCGCGTAAGTATTAGACACGTGGTACAACTTACGGGACTCGATTCTGATATTCGAAGACCGAGTTATCGCCTAGTTTGCAAAACACGCCAACACTTGGGTAAAAAGCCAAAAAAGAGCCCAAAACCGGCCTCAGCCGTCGAAACGTCATGCAAACACACACATATCATCGCGTAGGTATTTGACACGCGTTACAACCTATTGGACTAGATTCTGACGTACATAGGCCGAGTTATCGCCTAGTTTGCAAAACTCGCTAACACTTAGGCAAAAAGCTGAAAAAAAACCCAAAACCCGGCTCGGCCGTCCAAACGCCACGCAAACACACACATAGTACCGCATAAGTATTACACACATGTCTCAATTTACGGATCTCGATTCCGATATACAGAGGCCGAGTTATCGCCCAGTTTGCAAAACTCGCCAACACTTAGGTAAAAAGCTGAAAAAGAGCCCACAACCCGCCTCGGTCATCCAGATTTCACACAAACACATATAGCACCGCATAGGTATTAGACATGCGTTACAAATTATGGGACTCGATTCTGACATACGAAGGCCGAGTTATCGTCCAATTTACAAAACTCGCCAACATTTAGGCAAAAAATGAAAAAAAGAGCCCAAAACCCGCCTCGGCCATCCAGATGCAATGCAAACACACACATTGTACCGCGTAGGTATTAGACACGCGTTACAACTTACGGAACTCGATTTTAACATACGGAGTTCGAGTTATCGCCTAGTTTGTAAAACTCGCCAACACTTAAGCAAAAAGCCGAAAAAGAGCCCAAAATCCGGCTCAGCCGTCCAAACGCCACGCAAACATACACATAGCACCGCGTAGGTATTAGACACACGTTACAACTTACAGGACTCGATTCTGACATACGGAGGTCGAGTTATCGCCCAGTTTGCAAAACTCACCAACACATAGGCAAAAAGCTGAAAAAGTGCCCATAACCCGCTTCTATCGTCCAAACGCCATGCAAACACACACATAGCACCGGGTAGGTATTAGACACGTGTTATAACTTACGGGACTCGATTCTGATATACAGAGGCCGAGTTATAGCCCAGTTTGCAAATCTCGCCAACACTTAGGCAAAAAGCCAAAAAAGAGCCCAAAATCAGTCTCGGACGTCCAAACACCACAAAAACACACACATAACACCGCGTAAGTATTTGACATATATTATAACTTACGGGACTCGATTCCGATATACGGAGACCGAGTTATCGCCCAGTTTGTAAAACTCGCCAACACTTAAGGAAAAAGCCAAAAAAAGAGTCCAAAAATGGCCTCGGTTATGCAAACACCACGCAAATACACACATAGCACCGCATTAGTATTAGACATGTGTAACAACTTACGGGACTCGATTCCGACATACGGAGTGTGATAACCCAGGATTTTGAATAATTAAAATTTTATGAATAATTTTTTATTATTATTAATATTAATATTGATTATCAATTTTGCGACAAGTATCTGTGATACGAGTCTCGAGAAGGCCAATTTGTGTATTGACTAATAAATTTAGAGTTGAGTTGTGCTTAACAGCTTTAGAAACCCTAACCCTAATTTCTCTGTTAAAACGAATATTTCCCGACCAATTATATATTATATAACAACTTGCGTACTTTGCAAAATTTATAAATATTACCCACAACTATAACATTATATCAAATTCATACCATAATATTCAAAAAAAATATTTTGAGAAAATTAAATATTTATTCATAAAATCTGGGGTCTCACATATATAGTTTGTTGTGTCACCACAAGGCTATATACATTTGAAATGGGATCCTTATTCTCACTAGAAAATCTTTAATTAGATTTTGTCGAACTATATAAGTGAGGGTAATATAGTTTGAAGAAAATAGTGGGAGATACCAATTTAAAACAAGACCTAATTTATTTTGGTAATTAATAAAAGAATGTATGCTAAAATGTTGTTAATTACAAATTCATTCACAGAATTTTACAATGTCTAAAATTACTATCACTGCGTAGCATATTAGACGCTAAATTAATCGGACCTAATTAAACGGATTGGTTAAGGAAATTGAGAATAGTTCTCAAAGCTGAAAAGCTATCTTATGTCTTTAATACGCCTATCCCTGCAATGGTTGCAGATAATGCCTCTGAGGAAGAGATTGCTACTTTTATAAAGTGGCAAGATGATGCACAGTTGGCTCAATGCATCATGCTCGCATCCATGAGTAACGAGCTTCAGCGTCAGCATGAAACTATGGATGCTCTTACTATATTCTTGTACATCAAGTAGTTGATGGTGAGGAAAGTAAGATTGATAGATATCATATATCTAAGGAGCTCTTCTAATCTAGAATGGCCGATGACACTACAGTACAGATAAAATTCCTTAACATTATCAATTTGATTGATCAATTAGGACAACAGGTTTTGTCATAGATGGAGAGTTGAGCCAAGATTTGATCTTGTACTAACTCCCGGACTCCTTTCACAATTGTTGTGAATTTTTCATATGAACAAGCTAGACATCAGCCTCGCTGATTTGCTTAACATGTTGAAAAATGTTTAGAGTCACTTTCCAACCAAGAAAGACCATGTCTTACAGGTAGGGGCCAAAGGATCGTCTGAAAAGAAGAACGATTCAAAGAAGGTAAATAGAAAGGCAAAAACAAAGGATAATAAGAACAAAACTGATATGGATAGCAAAGGAGTTTGCTTCTACTACAATAAGCCACGACACTGGAAAGGAAACTACGAGAAGCATCTTGCAGAGCTAACCATAAGAAGCTTAGTCAAGTTTCGGTTACAAATACAAATTTGTTCATGCTTTAAACTAAATTTTTCTTTAAGTCAAGGTTCTACTTGGGTATTAGATACCGACTTTGGTTATCATAAATATAGATTTATGAAGAAACCAAGCAGAAGTAGAAAGCTAAACAAATATAAGTAATCCTATGTGTGGGAAATGAAGCAAAGATTTCTACATTAGCCATAGAAACTTAATTTATAGTTTAGTAATGCCTACGGAGAAATCTATTAAGTCAATAAGTTGTTATTGTATTCCAGTTCGGGTTAGAAACATTATTTTCATTTTATTGCTGGATAATAAAATCTTTGGTATTATAATTAATAACAATTATTGTTCTATTTATAATAATAATATTTTGTATAGAACTGAAATATTACTTAATAGATTTTGTGTACTTGACTTACGTGAAAATATATTTTGCAAATTGAACAAACTAGTATAAAAAAGGAGATAATCATTCAAAGAGTTGAATGTGTGTATTTGTTGAAATACAAGTGTAAATTATTTGAAAGGTTCAAAGAATTCAGAAGTGAAACAAATTGACAAAGTATTAAGATTCTTTGATTAGATCAAGGAATAAATGCTTGTGCAATAAGTTTCTAGATCATCTCAAATGATTTTCTCACAATGGACACTTCCTGATACACAATAATTGATTGATGTATCTGAAAGGAAAAATCGTACCTTATTGGACATGGTATGGTCCATAATGATTTTACCGACATTCCAGTATCCTTCTGGGATAATGCCCTAGAAATGGCTGCATATCTACGAAAAAGGTAACCTCAAAATCCGGCCCCAAGACTACATAAAAGTTATGGACATGAAGGATTCCTAATTTTAAGTAAGTTAAGATAAGGGGTTGTCCAGCCTATGTGAAAAGGTTTCAAAGGATAAGCTTGTGACAAGATTTGACAAATACAAATTTGTGGGACATCCTAAAGTAAGTTTAGGGTATATGTTCTATAATCTTACTTAGCAAAAAGGTGTTTGATACGAAACACGTTTCCTTCTAAGATAAAGATGATTATCATTGAAGGGCTAGTGGGAGGATAATAGATCTTGAAGAGTTCAAGAACCACAAAACACTATAAGTCAAATAAGAGGAACCTGCAGATAGACCTATTGTACCACAACCGAATCATAAATCTGGAATAGTACCGAAGATATCTAGGAGGTATAGATTCATCATGGATGATGATGATGATGAGGTACGCATCATAGAAGATGATGATCCAGTTACATACGATGAGGGAAGAGTTGTAGACACTTAGAGAAATGGATTGAAGCAAGCTTCTCAAATATGGAACATTCGTTTTGATGAGACAATTAAAAAAGTTTGATTTTATCAAAAACAAGAATGAACCTAGTGTGTACAAAAGGTTCAATGGTAGCATTGTGACATTCATAGTATTATATGTTGATATACTACGGATAAGAAATGACACACCAATGCTACAATCAGTAAAGATAAAATTGTCTAAATATTCTTCCATGAATGATTTGGGAAGAGTATCGTAATTGGGAATAAAAATCTATATCGATAGATTCAAAAGAATGCTCAGCTTAACCCAATGAACGTATATTCATTTGATGCTGAAGTCGTTTAGCAAGGCAAACTCCAAGAGATGTCTCATATTGATGAGCCCTGGAGTGTATCTCTCTTAATAGTCCCCATAGACTTCTAAAAGAGAGATCGCATGAGTGACAATCATGTATGCAATGAAATATACGAGACCTGATGATGATCAGTCAGATTCTGGAGAAGTTCACTATGAGTCAGTGAAAAAACATCTTAAAGTACTTAACCGACACTAAGGATGTGATCAAATTTATGGTGGGTCTAAATTAAACTAGAGGGCTTAACAGACTCAAGTTTTTTAGACAGACCAAGACGACAGAAAATCCACTTTAAGGTAAAGGGTTACCTTAAACGGTGATGTAGTGAATTGGAAAGGTTTCAAACAACAAAGAGTTGCTGGTTTAGTGATAAAGACAAAGTATATAGCTATAAATGAAGCTGCAAGTTGATTGTTTGGATGAAAAGTTCATTACATAACTAGGAATAGTTCCTAAGTCTCATCTTGGATCTAAACATGTGTTGTGACACTTTCATTTGATTATGTAATCATTGAAAGATGGGAAATCACTATAGAGATAGCGGACTCTCAAGAACAATATTACATATCCATTAACTAAAGTTTATCCAACAGCAGGATAATCGTCACTTAGAGAAGAAGGGTATAAGATACCATGGCGATTGGATTTAGTGCAAGTGAGAGATTGAAAGTAGTATGCACACAAGCCAATCATGTTTGATGATAAAGCATACACTTTGTAACAATCTTATTCAATTATTAATAAAAAAAAGTATTAATTTATTAAAGGCTTTTAATTATCTACATGATGTTGTTTTATAATATGTGATAAACCCATAGTTTTAAGCAATGCTTTTAGAATAATGATGATGATCATTCTAATGACATCTAAATTCTTAGAAAGCTTAAAACTAAAATAGTTCCCAATCGTTGGATTACTAAATTGGGGATTAGTGAATTCGGATAGATTGGTACATACGTTTGCTTGCTCATTGGATGTGGATGATTGATCTCATGATCATTTGTGTGGAGACACTAAAGCAAGTATGTAAGTGCTTATTAGAGAATAAGTTCACTGAACGTGGCTCGCTAAGGAATACCTAATGGAGTTTTACTTGCCTGTCAATAGGAATTCCTGTAGTGATAGTAGTACAAGTGATCCTTGGACTTGAGATCATCATAGTATCTTGTGTATGATGAATTATACTTTGACTTATTTCTTAAGACCCTTAGGGTATATCAAAGGGTATGCTTGGGTATAATAAGTTGTACATGGAGATAATGTATGATCAATAAAGAATCTACCACTTCTAGTAAAAGAAGAGAAATGTCCTATGTGATTCGATAAATGACAACCCAGTAGTCCTTGACCAAGGTAGAATGAAATTAGAAAGGAGTTTCTAATTTACATTATTTGGAGTTGTGCATTTAAGAGTCGAAATACATATAATTAAATAAAATAAGACTTAACAGTAATTCCATGTCTTATATTTAATTGGGACATTGTATGGTGGAAGGATTGAATATTGTACGGTAACTATTTACTCAAAGGTTCTTTTATGATTAATGTTAAAATTTCTATTATCTGAAAAGTCGTTGATCGCTAGGGAGACTTATCCCTATTGTAGAAGAAATATAATTTATTTAAATAAATTAATAGTTTAATTAATTTATTTAAATAAGATTAGAATTGTTCTAATTGATTTATTCACAACCGGTTTAATATGGAGAACCTAAATGGTCACACCATAAAAGGAAGAATAATTATTTCAGAAGTTAATGGCATAATCGTAATAATAAGTTAAGTATATTTAATTTAATCTATGGTGATAGAATAAATTAAATAGCTTAATATTTATTATTTAATATTTTGGAAATATTAAATATAAATTAATAAGAGGAGTCTTATTATTATTATTACTATTATTATTTTTAATTTCTAAAGGAGTTTAGGAATTAATTAATAAAAGTACTCTCAAATATCCTAATAAGATTAGGAGGCTAATTAATTAAAAGAGTTTAATTAATTATTCCTAATAAGATTGGGAGCCTAATTAATTAAAAGAATTTAATTAATTAAAATAAAACTCAATTCCTTAATTGTTAAGGAGGGTTGCCCACATCTATAAATAAGAGGAGTCTTATTATGGGTGGGAGTAGTGGTTGACTTTTTCACAACAGACGTGAATCCAATTGTTGGAGAGTACGCTACTTTTCTATAGAGATGGAAAAACTAGGGTTTAGTCAACCACCCTTCTTCTTGAATATTTATTCTTCCTTGATGGATCACCTCTAGAGGCCAAACACTTGGGTGGCTAACGTTGATCAAAGGAAGGAACCAAACCCGGTGGATTCAAGTTGAACGCGAAAAAAGATTGGAGGTAAACTTGTACATGAGGAAGCTCGAATCTTCAAGGGTATGATTCTTGTTCTTCATATTTTTGTTTAATTAATAATTTATGCAATTTGATTGCGTTCAAGAATATTACAAACCCAACAAATACTACTGATGGGCCGCGCTGCAGCGCCAAACTCCAGACTTCGGCGACCAGTCTCGGCAACAACATGAACAAAAAGCCAATTTGGCCTACAAGCTCCTTTCTAACAAACTAATTAACATGTAATACACATATAAACTTCATATAGACATAATTTAAATACTCTTAACATATTTTTACTCATATAATAATATAAACATCAACTTTATAACACCCAATTTCACAGTTTTTGATAAAAACTCCGTTTTTGACATTTTCAGTGAAACTTATCACTATAACTTTGTTTTTCAACCAAAACCATTAATTCAAACTATCATGTTTATGTTTATTCATCTACTTTCAAAATCAATAGTCAATATATATATATATATATATATATATATATATATATATATATATTAACAACTAATCAAACCATAATTTTATTTTAAACTAAGCCATATTCATATATTTTTGCATAAATACACTGTAATATAGTTTTCATCACAAATTACATACATACATGAATTAATTGATTATATCCATACATAACCTATGAAAAACAATTTTACAACAAACAATTATCATATAAACTATAAACCACACACAATTTATCACTCACAAAGCTTTTACATAGAATTTTGGAAGAAGAAGACAACTAAACTTTAAAGAATTTTAAAAAGGGTTTAGATGATACCTTGTATGCTAGAAGATGATAACTTTCTTCCTTTGTTCAACAAAACTTCTATTCCCCAAATTCTTTTTACAACACTCTCTAGGATTCTCTCAATTTTTTCTCTGTATTCTTCTTCTTCTTCTCCTCTTTCTTCTTCTGAGTCTTTCTCCTAACTCTTTTCTAACTTACGTACTAACCAAAAAGATATAACGTATAATAATAATAATATAGGTATTAAGTATAAAATTATAACTGACATCAGTTATAAATTATTTGAAAATCAAAAGTCATAAGGCTTGTTTGGCTAGCTAACTAAAAATAACCCATTAAGTCTTACACCTTGTTTGGTAAACCTAATTAAAATAAATCAATTAATCCATATACCTTGTATGGTAAAATACCATTAGATTAAAGACTTAATATGCATTAAGACTTGTTTGGCCAAAACTAAATTAAACTCATTTAATTTATTTTAATAACTCCTTTATATTAAGGTTATTTGTCACCCTTTTATTTACTTAAATTTTAATAATCAATTTAATTAATTTTAATACTAATTTATTAAATTACTTTAACACCTAAATCAATACCACATAATTATAATTTCCTTTATAATTATAATTTTATTTAACCAACTAACACCTTATTTTAATTACAAATTCTAATTAAAATATTATAATTCATTTAATCATTATAAGCTCTCTAATTTAATTATTAAATTAAATTAGAATATAATCTCATCACAATTTATTTTCTTAACTCCTTAATTATTTACTTAACAAATAATTAACTAAATCAAATCAAATTGAACAATTATTTAATCAATAATAAACATATCCATTAAATACTTATATAATTTAATAAATATTTAATATTATAATTTAAAATTCTGGAATGTTACATAACATATGTAGTAAATATTAATTGATTATGAATGCATGAACTGAATATGCAATTATATGCTATGTGCTGCATGAAAACTGTTAGAATTGTTGGGCTGTCAAGCTCACCCTTGCATGTGAAACCCCAGATTTTATGAATAAAGAATTAATTTTCTCGAAATAATTTTTTTATATTATGGTTTGAATTTGAGATAATGTTATAGTTGTGGGTAATATTTATAAATTTTGCAAAGTATGTAAGTTGTCATATTATATTCGATTGGTCGGGGAATATTTGTTTTAAACAGAAAATATTCGTACGACAGCACAATCATTGTTGGACCCCATAACAGAATTATTGTTGGATTGAGAAAACGACAAAAA
The DNA here is from genome assembly GCA_020205505.1 of Panax japonicus. NCBI lineage: Eukaryota > Viridiplantae > Streptophyta > Magnoliopsida > Apiales > Araliaceae > Panax > Panax japonicus. The sequence goes on from CM035107.1 coordinate 48,474,734, forward strand.
TATTTTATTGAAAATAACGGCGGAAATTTTACCGTTGATACTGTTGAACTACTCGGTAGTAAAAGTACAGTAATACGCGTTGTTGCATAGTAGCACACGGTATTGATTATTGATATTTATGTGAGAAGTCACTCAGTTTTGTTCAATTATTGCTACAATAGTTGCTGCATAGTATCTCACATTATTTGATTCAATTATTGTTGATTTAAAATTTTTGTTTTATTCACGTAATAGAATATATTATATTTTATTATGCATAGTGTTTGAATAGTGCCCGCATAGTGTTTGCATAGTAAAAATCTTTTTATATAAATAGAATATATAATATTTTATTTAAAAAAAATTCTTTAAATATGGACCGTCAAATTAAAGTAAATCAATCTGGACCGTTCATGGATTAGTTATTATGCATTCCGTTTTTCTATAAATAGAAGCTCATTCCTTCATTATTTTCTTACGAATTCACTGAACTCTAGAGAGAAAACTATAGAGAGAGACTATAGAGAGATAGAAGAAAAGTTTTCTGCTACTTCACTACTCTTATATCAAGTATTATTTTACGATAAGGGATATTATTCTTTTGTATTCAAGAAGAGAACTTCTGTTATTCCATTTCTTTATTGTTCTGTTGGAATAACCTGTATACGTGGGATACCCTATACTTGGTGACATTCTTTTATTATGTCTTTATTATTTTGTCGGAATATCCTGTCTATGCTATACGCCGGACCTGGTTCCATTTTTATTATTCCATCTTTATTATTCTGTCGGAATATCCTGTCTATGCTATACGCCGGACCTGGTTCCATCATTTATTATTCCGCATTTATTATTCTGTTGGAACATCCTGTCAGTGTGAATTTCACCTGACCTGGTTCCGTTATTATTATTCTGTTGGAATAATCATCTATGCGAAGTACCGCATGCATGGTGATATCTTTTGTTATTCCATTCGGTATTATACTCAATTTATTAAAATTTTGACTTCTATACTCTATGAAATTAGTGGAATATCCTTGATATTTGCGCTTCATCCAGTATTTTTCATGGAAATATTCTTCTAAGCATTCTTGAATTTTATTCTACAAAGAAGTATCATGTTGACAATTTGGACGTTTTTGGTTCCTGGACAAATTAATTCTTGAACTTTTTTAATTGAATTCTTATATCATTGTCATCATCCTCATGTTTATGTTATGTTGAAAGTCATCTGTGGTCTGTAGTGCATAGATAAACTTGGTATGATTATGACCAGTGATTATTTGGTATAATCATGACCGTAATGTTACAAATGATGTGAAAATTAAAAGTCCTCATTGGCCCGTAGTGCATTGATAGACAGTTTTTGGTATGATTATGGCTATGGATTCTCTTCGGCCAAGGGAGAAAAGATGAATTATTTTATGGCATGATCAGGACCGTTGATGAAAACACGATTATCTTTGGCCTGTAGTGCTTGGATAATCCGTGGTCGTGATACTAAAGAATATCATTGGCCTGTAGTGCATGGATGATTTAATGATGTGGATTATTTATTGAGCTGAGTCTCAGCGATAAAAGTGATGAAAAACTTTTTAAATCATAAAAGATAGTAGATTCTATTCTCTACTTGACTCTTTTAATGGATTGCTTATTCCACTGCAGTTAAATTTGATGTCTATTGTATTTTATCAGTTTAACATTGTTGGAGGCTAATGATAATTTATTCTGCATTATCTTAGTCATAATATTTCTTACTGGGCTAGTTGAGCTCACCCTTTCTTCACTGTTCTCTTCAGAAAATGAGAATATAGCTGGGACGAGTCGGGGAACGGAGTGATGGTCCAGAGGATAGCATTAGTAGTCCTCACTATTCTGTGAAATAGTGTGATAATAATTGTAATGAGGACTCCTTTTGAGTTTGTATAATCTCTAGTAGATAATATTTGTATTCAAACTCACAGTTTATGTTTTGTCGTATTGTACACAACAGTGGTATTAGTAATTTGTATTTGAATTCTGTACCATGTATCTGGCGACCCAAGATGGGTGATGTATACCTAATTTTGGAGGCGTCATAGTTGGTATCAAAGCTTAGGGATATGATCCCTGGCTGAGATGTGAGACAAGAACTAGGAGGGGAGAGACGGGGAATTCTTTCGCTAGTATGACCTAGCTAAGTTTATTTGGTATTTAATTGGTCGGTCAAAGTATAGGGATAATATGTGATATGTTAATTAACCCTTGTTTTGTGGCAGTGTTTGAAAATGGCATCCGAGAATATTGAGATTATCAATGGAGCACAGGAGACCGTTGAGTCTCCACAGATCAATAATCAGGATAATGTCCAACCAGAGGACAATACTCCTCATGAAAACAATTACACCGATAAAATGGTGAATGATGGGATGGTCAGAGGCTTTATGTAATTCATGCAACAACAGGCGAAGGCAACTCCTATCCAAAATGCAGGTAGAAATACTGATAACTCTCGGACGATCACCGCTAAGCAGTTTAAGGAGCAATTCATGCAACAACGAGCAAAGGTAGCTCCTGTCCATATTGCAGGTGGAAACAATGGTAACCCACGGTTGGTCACCGCTAAGCAGTTCAAGGAGCTGGGACCACCGGAGTTTTTGGGAAAGCCAGAACCACTTAAGGCGGAGACATGGATAAAGTAGATTACCAAGATATTTGATGTCTTGGAAAGCTCAGAGGAGCAAAAGGTTCCATTCGCCACCTTTATGTTGCGTGAAGAAGGAGATCATTGGTGAGAATCAATAAAACGTACCCAGCCTAACGCACTCAAGATGTCTTGGGAGAAGTTCCAAGAATTATTCAACGACAAGTACTTTCCTGAAAGTATTCGTCACATGAAGGAGGTAGAATTCATCAAGCTGGAGCAAAACAATATGACGGTGTCGCAGTACGAGGCTAAGTTTGCAGAGTTATCCCGGTTTGCATCCCATTTGGTCGATAATGAGGAGCGAATGATGTGAATATTTTTGCGAGGTTTGAAACCCGATATACTTCAATACCTCATTTCTCACAAACTTTGTTTATATTCAGATGTTGTGAATAGGGCTCAGTTATTGGAGCGCGATAATGAGTCAGCATAACCAAAAGGCAACGACCAACAACACGATAATAATCATACCAGTGGCAATGGTCATCGGAACAATGATAACCATCGTGGAGGATATTATTATGCCAAGAATGGTAACCATTTCGGTGGTAATCATGGCCAAGATAATAAGAATGGACATTTTAAGAAGAGAAGGTTCAACAATGACATGAAGACGTCGGCACCAGCACCCGTTTCAAAGGAAGAAGAACGCCCATCGGTCGTATGTTTCAAATGCGGACAAGAGGGACACATCCGTCCAAACTGTACGCAACAATCCAAAGCGTGTTTTAATTGTGGAAGAGAGGGTCACCTAGCTCGATTTTGTCGTATGGAGAAGTCAAGTCCGGCTGGGATAGTGATGCCAAAGGATGTCCCAGACAAGAAAAAATCGGTAGTTTAAGAGAGATCATTTTTTTTTCTCGTGACGAGGAACTTGAATAAAATTATCACGGGTAAGTTAATCATAATCTCTTACGAAGTCTATACCGTGTTAGATACCGGTTCTACTCATTCTTTTATTTCACCTAGTTGTGTTCAATGTTTGTACTTAACTCCGGAGAAATTAAACTTTTATTTATCTATTGAAACTCCATTGGGAGAAAACTTCGTTACCTCCACTGTTTATAAATCTTGTTTGATTCAAATCGACACTTTCACGTTACCTGTCGATCTTATCTCTTTGATAATACTTGCCTTTGATGTGGTTTTTTTTTTAAACGATTGGTTAACTACTCGTCATGTTTTTCGTAAGGTTGTTAGCTTTCATATTCCTAACTAACCTATTATGTGAATTCAAGCAACCAAACCATTAAATTCAATCATTGTCATATCAAGCCATAAGTAAAGAGCCCCGATCCTTTTGTTGATGACTTCCTGGTGTGGAATGCACCGAAGCCAGACTTTCTGTAGGCGACGTTGTGAATGACGATGACAAGTTGATAGGTATCATTGTGAGGTGCTGTCTAGGTTAAGGGATAGAAGTCACAGTTGGTATCAATGTGACGTACTATCCAAGTCTTGGATGAGAGTAACAGTTTTGAATGATATTTCTATCATTAATAAATCTCTTGACGTATTCCTGAAGACTTCTTAGCCTACCCCAAGGCGTGAAATCGAATTTTGTATTGACAGCATTACAAAACCCATTTCTTAAACCCTTAAATATTTCTTCAACCAAAACGAACGTATAATGCGCCAAAGACGTTGACTCGAGCTATTAACTTGCACATGATGAAGATAGAGTTAAAGACTCTAGGGACCCACATGAAGATAATGAATATACGAGTAAAATCGACTTTAATCGATAAAGTTAAAGACGCTCAAGCTACATACTCGAATGTGATGAATGTGAAGAAGAAGGTTCAAGAGGGCGTTATTCTAGAAGCAAGAGTTACTAAAGAGAGGAAATCTCAACCCTCGATTTAATTGGACCATTTGAAATCCTCGATTGAGTAGGAACTGTGGCTTATAGACTCGTTTTACCGCAAAGTATGTCGCGTGCTCATAACGTTTTTAACGTATCAATGTTGTAAGACCCAGAATTTTATGAAATAAAAGTATTCAATTTTTCTTATAATTATAATTCAGTAAATGGTTAAATTGATAAAAAGTTATAGTTAAGAGTGATATATGAATTTTTTTCAAAAATACGCAAGTGGTTATAAAATATTCATTGTTGTCGGGGAATATTCGTTTGGTCGTGGAATATTCTTTCTGTTGGGGAATATTCGTACGACGGCGCAGCCATTTGTGGGCCCCATAACAGAATAAATGTCAGATGAAGAAAAAAACAAATTAAAGTTTTTATAAATAACGGCGTAGTGGTTACCATTAACACTGTTGGAATACCGGTGGGTAAAGTAAAGTAATATGCATTGTTGCACAGTAGCACATGATATTGCACAGTATTTTTGAATTATTGACTCTTACGTAAGAAGGCATTACTCAATAATTGTTACAGTAATTACTGTTCAGTATTTTATTGATTCAATAATTGTCGCGTTGATATTTTATATTATTGTTGCTCAATAATTGTCACTGCACAATATTTCCCATTATCAGATCAATAATTCATATTATTTGAATAATATTATTAGATATCATTATTGGCAATATCTAGAAAGTTCTGTCAAGAAGAGATTTGGTCACCTAATTGCGCGCCAGTAAGGAGAAATTCTTATTGGAAAGCCTCCTCTTTCCTGGGAACTACCTGGTTGCTATTATTGTGATTCTGTAATATTATTTATGAATAATTAATTATTGATTTATATGATGAGAAAAATATTCATTTTATGTGGATATAGATTGAGAAAATTTTTTAAAGTGACAATTGTTGAAAATCAAAATTTTATCTTTTCTGATAAAGTAATATTTTATTATATTATTATAATATAATAATGATGATATTTTTACAATGAATGTGGGATATATGAGTATATAAGGAGGAGGGGTATTTTTGTTGCAAAAGTTGTTTAAAACATGTTAAACATGTCTGTGGGCTTATTTCTTGACTGAAATTTGATTATAGAATGTAAAATCGTCCGTATGTGGATTTCGGCCAATTTTTGTTTGAAATTTGGAAAAACTTTCTTCAGCAAAGATTTAGAGAATTGAATTTCCTATAAAAAGGCGCGAAATTCGAATTTTCTGATAAAATAGCTATTTATTATGAATTATTGATGTTCCGAAGTTCCAAAATAATTAATTTTTGAAGTTTTAATTATTTTTAATAAGAAAAACGTTTTTTACATTTTTGGGACTCATTTAACTTGTGTTAGGATGGATGATTTCAGATGCTAGGTGTGCGTAGGAAATTTATATAAATATATTATTAATTTATTAAATTTTATGCTTTGGTGTTCTAAGCATTTTCCTATAAATAGGGTGCTTAGGTTAGAATTGAAAATCACACCAAAAACTGAAGTTTTTTCTCTATTTCTCTCTCTATTATATCGAGTATATTTTGTGAGTATTTTAGTACTTCGAGTATTGCTATACGGTGCAAGTTCTTTCAGCACTATATCCAATATTCCAGTCAGAAGTACAATTCTTTCTGAGGTAAGGGAGGTTATTTTCTTCTAAAATGATATTATTTCTTCAATATCATTATGTCAGAATGTTGGTTAGAAATTTTTATTAAATTTGGAACTTTATCATTTCGGGGTTACTATTCATGAGTTACTATTCATGAGTTACTATTCACGAAACGTGATGATGTTTTTTGTGAAATTTCTATCTTTTGGTGTCAGAGTTACTATTCACGTATACGACACTATTCACGAATATGACACTATTCATCGAGAAATGAAATTTCTTCTTTTTGTCCAAAATATATATTATGGATACTAGCTTTGATTGTATCCATATTTTGATCATTCTTGAATTTTACCCCACTCTGGTTATTTATGAAGTATTTTTGAATGGGAATTGTTTAAAGTACGAATCTATAATATTTGTTCTTTTGCTTCACTGGATTCGTTCTCTTTAAAATATTTTTCATCATCCTCAGTCCTAAATGATGATATAATTGAATATCTTTGGCCTGTAGTGCAAAGATGAATGATTTCTGATAAATATCTTTGGCTCGTAGTTCAAAGATGAACAGGTGTTTAGATGAACATGACCAACTGATGAATATCTTTGGCTTGTAGTGCAAAGATGACTTGTTGATGAATATCTTTGGCCTGTAATGAAAAAATAACTTGTTGATGTATATCTTTGGCTGTAGTGCAAAGATGAATTTATTAGTAGGATTATGAACATGAACTGTGATTTGGTATAACCATAATCTTTGATGTTTCAGGTGATGAAAATTATTTTAGTCCTGGATGAGGAAAGGAATTTAGAACTACAACTATGATTATGAGTTATATACGTGATTGTGGACAGGAATTGTTGATTGATGTTACAGGGATAAAACATTGTTGGTGGACTTTTAACATGGAGAAGATAATAGATTTTATGGTCTATTTGACTCTTCTAATAGATTGCTCGTTCCGCTGCAACTATGGTTGAATTTTTTTTATCATCTACCATATGTTCTAAATCTCTGATTTATTATTGATGAAGGCTATTGATAATTTAATTATCTTTAGTCATAATATTCTTTACTGAGCTAGTTGTGCTCACCCTTTTGCTTCACAATTCCTTTCAGATAATAAAAGTGTAGCTGGGTCGAGTGGGGTATAACAAGGGAATAGAACGGTGGTCTATAGATGTTGAGGGTGAGGTGAATTTAACTTGGAACGGTGTTTTGCCACTATCATACAAGATGTCTAATGACATACAACTTCGTGTCATCATAAGACAGAGTTGTGCTCATCCACTTGTTGAGTATATCTACCAGCGCTACCTATATGATCTTGGAGTCTATTTGAAATATAACTCTCAATTAGAGACAGTGGAGATAATGATATGTCAAGAGAAAACTCACCATTGGGAAGAATATGATAGTAATCTTCTCGTTTTTCTTTGGGGTCTATTGGGTCAACCATGGATAATTCTGTGGCCAAATTATATCTATCATAACCTAGAAGTATGACCTCCCATGTACGAAGGTTTTCTTGAGCACTTCCCAAAGATTCTAATTTCTAAAACAGTTTTCAACTATACATTTATGTAAGGTGTCATTATGAGGTGTTGTCCACGGTTGGGACATGAGTCACAGTTGATATATATTTGTATCCAAACTCACAGCATATGTATTGTTGTATTTTGCACGACAATTATTGTAATAAAGTTGTAGTTGTTTTCTGTACCATGTATTTGGCGACTCAGAATGGGTTGGATGGAATGGACCTATTTTGGGGTCGTTATATTTGGTATCAGAGCTTAGAGATATGATCTCTGGCGGAGATCAGGATTAGAACTAGGAGGGGAAAGATGAGTAAATCCTTCACTAGTGTGTCCTACCTAAGCTTAATTGTTGTTCGGTCATAATATATGGATATTATGTGATATGTTAATTTGTTTAATTAACCCTTGTTTTATGGAAGTATTTGAGAATGGCAGCTGAGAATGCTAACAATGGAGTGAATGAAACTGTGGGGATACCTCTAATCACTAACCATGATAATGTGATGTCAGACGAAGAAGGAATTAGAGATATCCATGTGGTGAGTGAAGAATTGATAGTTGCACCCGAGATAGTCGCAAAGGTAACAGCTGAGAGTGAGGAAGAAGTGGAAGAAGAGGTACCTGAGGAGAATTTATTAGAGGTATTATATGATCAAAATGTAGAATTTTAAAATCGTATTCATGAGTTAGAAGAACGGGCTGAAGAACGGCAGGCGGTCATGGAACAAAAGGATGCAACAATTCAAGCTTGTGTTACCCGATATGTGATGCTTGAACAGAAGCATTCTTTGTCAGAGTATAAGATGATAAAGATGGAATCTGAGCTGAAAGAAGAAAAAACTGAACGAGTGAGAATAAGTAATGCATGGGTAAAAGCCACACGACACATGGATATTGTGGAAAGAGATGTCCGATCTAAGAAGGCTAAAATAGATGATATGAATTTCTCTTTTTGGAAAGCAATTGGGAGAACTCAACATCGAGTTTTGAATTACCCTGTACAGGGCGGTCAACCTGAATTTGATATGGATCGAAGATTGATGATTCACATCATGAATCAGGAGTACAAAGAGGCAGTTGAGGGAGGAATATGCCTTATAGAAAAGTATATTCCAACGGTAGTGATGACGCCAAATGCTGCCCCAGACAAGTCAAAATCAGGTAGTTCGAGGGATATCGGTTGTCATGACTTCCCAACAAGTGAGGAACCCAAATGAAGTTATCACGGGAGATGAGCAATGGATAAATCATGATGACCCGGGAGATAGAATATGAAATAAAAGCAAGTTATTCTCAACTTTTTGAAATGCCAGGTACGTAAATTTCGGTGACGAAATTTCATAAGGAGGGGAGATTGTAAGACCCCGAATTTTATGAAATAAAAGTATTCAATTTTTCTTATAATTACAATTCAGTAAATGGTTAAATTGATAAAAAGTTAAAGTTAAGGGTGATATATGAAATTTTTTCAAAAATACGCAAGTGGTTATAAAATATTCATTGTTGTCGGGGAATATTCGTTTGGTCGTGGAATATTCTTTCTGTTGGGGAATATTCGTACGACGGCGCAACTATTTGTGGGCCCCATAACAGAATAACTATCGGATGAAGAAAAAGACAAATTAAAGTTTTTATAAATAACGACGTAATGGTTACCGTTAACATTGTTGGAATACCAGTGGGTAAAGTAAAGTAATACGCATTGTTGCACAGTAGCACATGGTATTGCACAGTATTTTTGAATTATTGACTCTTACGTAAGAAGGCACTACTCAATAATTGTTACCGTAATTACTATTCAGTATTTTATTGATTCAATAATTTCCGTGTTGATATTTTATATTATTGTCGCTCAATAATTGTCACTGCACAATATTTCCCATTATCAGATCAATAATTCATATTATTTGAATAATATTATTATATATCATTATTGGCAATGTCTAGAAAGTTCTGTCAAGTATAGAAAATTATGTCAAGGAGAGGTTTGGTCACCTAATTGCGCGCCAGTAAAGAGAAATTCTTATTGGAAAGCCCCTCTTTCCTGGGAACTGCCTAGTTGCTATTATTGTGATTTTATAATATTATTTGTGAATAATTAATTATAGATTTATACGATGAGGAAAATATTCATTTTATGTGGATATAGATGGAGAAAATTTTTTAAAGTGACAATTGTTGAAAATCGACATTTTATCTTTTCTGATAAAGTAATATTTTATTATATTATTATAATATAATAATGATGATATTTTTACAATGAATGTGGGATATATGAGTATATACGGAGGAGGGGTATTTTTGTTGCAAAAGTTGTTTAAAACATGTTAAACATGTCTGTGGGCCCATTTCTGGACTGAAATTTGATTATAGCCTGTAAAATCGTCCGTATGTGGATTTCGGCCAATTTCTGTTTGGAATTTGGAAAAACTTTCTTCTGCAAAGTTGTAGAGAATTGAATTTTCTATAAAAATTCGCGAGATTCGAATTTTCTAATAAAAGGGCTATTTATTATGAATTATTGAAGTTCCGAAGTTCTGAAATAATTAATTTTTAAAGTTTTAATTATTTTTAATAAGAAAAACCTTTTTTACATTTTTGGGACTCATTTAACATGTGTTAAGATGGCTGATTTCAAATGCTAGGTGTGCGTAGGAAATTTATATAAATATATTATTAATTTATTAAATTTTCTGCTTTGGTGTTCTAAGCATTTTCCTATAAATAGGGTGCTTAGGTTAGAATTGAAAATCACACCATAAACTGAAGTTTTCTCTCTATTTCTCTCTCTATTATATCGAGTGTATTTTGTGAGTATTTTAGTACTTCGAGTATTGCTATACGGTGCAAGTTCTTTCAGCACTATATCTAGTATTCCAGTCAGAAGTACTATTCTTTCTGAGGTAAAGGAGGTTATTTTCTTATAAAATGATATTATTTCTTCAATATCATTATGCCAGAATGTTGGTTAGAAATTTTTATCAAATTTGGAACTTTATCATTTTGGGGTTACTATTCATGAGTTACTATTCATGACTTACTATTCACGAGTTACTATTCATGAGTTACTATTCACGAGTACTATTCACGAAACGTGATGATGTTTTTTGTGAAATTTCTATCTTTTGGTGTCAGAGTTACTATTCACGTATACGGCACTATTCACGAATACGACACTATTCACCGAGAAATGAAATTTCTCCTTTTTATCCAAAATATCTATTCTAGATACTAGCTTTGATTGTATCCATGTTTTGATCATTCTTGAATTTTACCCCACTCTGGTTATTTATGAAGTATTTTTGAATGGGAATTGTTTAAAGTACGAATCCTTAATATTTGTTCTTTTGCTTCACTGGATTCGTTCTCTTTAAAATATTTTTCATCATCCTCAGTCCTAAATGATGATATAATTGAATATCTTTGGCCTGTAGTGCAAAGATTAATGATTTCTGATGAATATCTTTGGTCTGTAGTGCAAAGATTAATGATTTCTGATGAATATCTTTGGCTCGTAGTTCAAAGATGAACAGGTGTTTAGATGAACATGACCAACTGATGAATATCTTTGGCCTGTAGTGCAAAGATAACTTGTTGATGAATATCTTTGGCATGTAGTGCAAACATAACTTGTTGATGTATATCTTTGGCTGTAGTGCAAAGATGAATTTATTAGTAGGATTATGAACATGAACTGTGATTTGGTATAACCATAATCTTTGATATTTCGGGTGATGAAAATTATTTTTGTCCTGGATGAGGAAAGGAATTTAGAACTACAACTATGATTATGAGTTATATACGTGATTGTGGACAGGAATTGTTGATTGATGTTACAAGGATAAAACATTGTTGGTGGACTTTTAACACGGAGAAGATAATAGATTTTATGGTCTATTTGACTCTTCTAATGGATTGCTCGTTCCACTGCAACTATGGTTGATTTTTTTTTATCATCTACCATATGTTCTAAATCTCTGATTTATTATTGATGAAGGCTATTGATAATTTAATTATCTTTAGTCATAATATTCTTTACTGAGCTAGTTGTGCTCACCCTTTTTGTAACGAACCCAAAATAGGTCCATTCCATCCAACCCATTCTGAGTCGCCAAATACATGGTACAGAAAACAACTAAAACTTTATTACAACAATTGTCGTGCAAAATACAACAATACATATGCTGTGAGTTTGGATACAAATATATATTAACTATGACTCATGTCCCAACCGTGGACAGCACCTCATAATGACACCTTACATAAAGGTATAGTCGAAAATTGTTTTAGAAATTAGAATCTTTGGGAAGTGCTCAAGGAAACCTTCGTACCTGGGAGGCCTTGCGTCTAGGTTATTATAGATATCATATGGCCACAAAATTATTCTTGGTTGACCCAATAGACCCCAAAGAAAAACAAGAAGATTACTATCATATTCTTCCCAATGGCAATTCTTCTCCTGACATATCATTATCTTCACTGTCTCTAATTGAGAGTTATATTTCAAATAGACTCCAAGATCATATAGATAGTGCTGGTAGATATACTCAGCAAGTGGATGAGCACATCCATGTCTTATGATGACACGAGGTGGTATGTCATTAGACATCTTGTATGACAGTGGCAAAACACCCTTCCAACGTTGGGTTCGCTTCACCCTAGTTGATTCGCCAAATATAACTACTAAATGATGACCACCGTTCTATTCCCCTGTTATCCCCCGCTCGACCCAGCTACACTCGTATTACCTGAAAGGAAGTGTGAAGCAAAAGGGTGAGCACAACTAGCTCAGTAAAGAATGTCATGACTAAAGATAAATAAATTATCAATAGCCTTTAACAGAAATAAATAAGAGATTTAGAACATATGGTATATGATAAAAAAATTCAACCATAGTTGCAGTGGAACGAGCAATCCATTAGAAGAGTCAAATAGACTATAAAGTCTATTATCTTCTCCATGTTAAAAGTCCACGAAAAATATTTTATCCCTATAACATCAATCAACAATTCCTGTCCACAATCACATGTATAACTCATAATCGTAACTGTTGTTCTAAATTCTTTTTCTCATCCAGGACAAAGATAATTTTTATCACCTGAAACATCAAAGATCATGGTTATACCAAATCACAGTTCATGTTCATAATCATACTAATAAATTCATCTTTACACTACGGCCAAAGATATACATCAACAAGTCATCTTTGCACTACAGACCAAAGATATTCATCAACAAGTCATCTTTGCACTACAGGCCAAAGATATACATCAATAAGTCATCTTTGCACTACAGGCCAAAGATATTCATCAATTAGTCATGTTCATCTAAACACCTATTCATCTTTGCACTACGGGCCAAAGATATTCATCAGAAATCATTCATCTTTGCACTACAAGCCAAATATATTCAGTTATATCATCATTTAGGACTGAGGATGATGAAAAATATTTCTAAAGAAACGAATCCAGTGAAACAAAATGACAAGGATTAAGGATTAAGGATTCGTACTTTGTTTTATCCATGTCCAAAAAAACCTCAAAAATAATCATAGTTGTGTAAAATTCAAGAATGATCAAAACATGGATACAATCAAAGCTAGTATCCACAATAGATATTTTAGACGAAAAGAAAAATTTTCATTTTTCGATGAATAGTGTCGTATTCGTGAATAGTGTCGTATACGTGAATAGTGCCGTATACGTGAATAGTAACTCCGACACCAAAAGATAGAAATTTCACAAAAAGCATTATCACGTTTCGTGAATAGTAACTCGTGAATAGTAACTCATGAATAGTAACTCATAAATAGTAACCCCGATATGAAAAAGTTCCAAATTTGATAAAAAATTCCAACCAATATTCTGGCATAATGATATTGAATAAATAATATCATTTTAGAAGAAAATAACCTCCCTTACAATCCCTTAAAATCACTTACTATCCCGTACCTCAAAAGACAGTACTTCTAGTTGAAACACCGGATATAAGCTATGACTTGAACTTGCACCGTATAGCAACAGTACTCAAAGTATACTCAAAATACTCACAAAAATACGCTCGATAATATAGAGAGAGAAAACTTCAATTTCTGGTGTGATTTTCAATTCTAACCTAATCACCTTATTTATAGGAAATTGCTTAGAACACCAAAGCAGAAAATTTAATAAATTAATAATTATTAACAAATTTTGTCTACGCCCACTTTGAATTCAGATTTTCAGCATGCTTAACAACACATGAACCCACCAACCCACCATAAAAACGTTTTTGTTATTTTAAACAATTAAAACTTCCAAAAATCAATTATTTCGGAACTCAGGAACTTCAATAATTCACAATAAATAGGCCTTTCATCAGAAAATTCGAATCTCGCATTTTTTTATAGGAAATTCAATTCTCTACAACTTTACAGAAGAAAGTTTTTCCAAATTCCAAACAGAAATTGACCAAAATCCACAAACGGGCGATTTTACAAGCTATAATCAAATTTCAGTCAAGAAATGGGGTCCACCGACACATAAAACATGCTTTAAATATTTTTGGTAACAAAAATACTTCTCCTCCACATATATTCATATATCCCACATTCATCGTAAAAATATCATCATTGTTATATTATTAAAATATAATAATATATTTAAATGAATTATTTTATCAGAAAAGGATAAAATATTAATTTTTAACAATTGTCACATTAAAAATTTTCTCCATCTATATCTACATAAAATCAATATTTTCCTCATCATATAAATCAATAATTAATTATTCTCAAATAATATTACAGAATCACAATATTGACAACCAGGCAGTTCCCAGGAAAGAGGGGGCTTTCCAATAAGAATTTCTCCTTACTGGCGCGCAATTAGGTGACCAAACCTCTCCTTAGACAGAATTTTCTAGACATTGCCAATAATGTTATCTAATAATATTATTCAGATAATATGAATTATTGATTCGATAATGAAAAATACTATGTAATGACAATTATTGAAACAACAGTAATATAAAAAAATCAACGCAGCAATTATTGAATCAATAAAATAAAATACTGAACAGTAATTACTGTAATAATTATTGAGTATTGCCTTCTTACGTAAGAATCAATAATTCAAAAATACTGTTCAATACCGTGTGATACTGTGCAACAACGCGTATTACTTTTCTTTACCCACCGGGTATTCCAACAGTGTTAACAGTAACGATTACACCGTTATTTCCAAAAACTTTAATTTGTCATTTTCTTCATCCGATAGTCATTCTGTTACGGGGCCCACAAAAGGCTGCGCCGTCATACGAATATTCCCCGACAGTAAGAATATTTCACGACCAAACGAATATTCCTCGACAACAATGAGTATTTTATATTCACTTGCTTATTTTGAAAAAAAAAATTCATATATCACCCTTAACTTTAACCTTTTATCAATTTAACTATTTACTGAATTATAATTATAAGAAAAATTGAATACTTTTATTTCATAAAATTCGGGGTCTTACATTTTTCCTTCACAATTCCTTTCAGGTAATAAAAGTGTAGCTGGGTCAAGCGGGGGATAACAAGGGAATAGGACGGTGGTCTATAGATGTTGAGGGTGAGGTGAATTTAACTTGGAACGGTGTTTTGCCACTATCATACAAGATGTCTAATGACATACAACCTCGTGTCATCATAAGACAGAGTTGTGCTCATCCACTTGCTGAGTATATCTACCAGCACTATCTATATGATCTTGGAGTTTATTTGAAATATAACTCTCAATTAGAGACAGTGGAGATAATGATATGTCAAGAGAAAACTCACCATTGGGAAGAATATGATAGTAATCTTCTCGTTTTTCTTTGGGGTCTATTGGGTCAACCAAGGATAATTTTGTGGTCATATGATATCTATCATAACCTAGAAGTATGGCCTCCCATGTATGAAGGTTTTCTTGAGTACTTCCCAAAGATTCTAATTTCTAAAATAGTTTTCAACTGTACCTTTATGTAAGGTGTCATTATGAGGTGCTGTCCACGGTTGGGACATGAGTCACAGTTGATATATATTTGTATCCAAACTCACAGCATATGTGTTGTTGTATTTTGCACGTAATTATTGTAATAAAGTTGTAGTTGTTTTCTGTACCATGTATTTGGCGACTCAGAATGTGTTGGATGGAATGAACCTATTTGGGGTCGTTACAAATGTTACGTAAATATGTGGATGACCTGAACCACATTATTAATTTAGAATCGGACGTGATAGCGGATGATTTAACGTATGAGATCTCGTGTTAAAATCTTGAATAAGAAGAATTGTATCCAACACTCAAGGGTTATACCTCAAGAGTTAGAATCTGAAATGAAGTCAAGGTATCCTCACCTGTTCATCATACCAGGTACGTACGTAAATTTCGAGGGCGAAATTCCATAAGGAGTGGAGATTGTGAAACCCCAGATTTTACGAATAAAGAATTAATTTTCTCGAAATAATTTTTTTTATATTATGGTGTGAATTTGAGATAATGTTATAGTTGTGGGTAATATTTATAAATTTTATAAAGTATGCAAGTTGTCATATTATATTCGATTGGTCGGGGAATATTCATTTTAAACAGGAAATATTCGTACGACGGCACAATCATTGTTGGACCCCACAACGGAATTATTGTCAGATTGAGAAAATGATAAAAATATTTTATTGAAAATAACGGCGAAAATTTTACCGTTGATACTGTTGAACTACTCGGTAGTAAAAGTACAGTAATACGTGTTGTTGCATAGTAGCACACGGTATGTATTATTGATATATATGTGAGAAGTCACTCAGTTTTGTTCAATTATTGCTACAATAGTTGATGCATAGTATCTCACATTATTTGATTCAATTATTGTTGATTTAGAATTTTTGTTTTATTCACGTAATAAAATAGAAACATCTTTTTATATAAAACAGAATACTTTATTAAAGTTATTCTATAAATAGAATATATTATATTTTATTATGCATAGTGTTTGCATAGTGCCCGCATTGTGTTTGCATAGTAAAAATCTTTTTATATAAATAGAATATATAATATTTTATTTAAAAAAAATTTCTTTAAATATGGACCGTCAGATTAAAGTAAATCAATTTGGACCGTTCATGGATTAGTTACTATGCATTCCATTTTCCTATAAATAGAAGCTCATTCCTTCATTATTTTCTTACGAATTCACTGAACTCTAGAGAGAGAAACTATAGAGAGTTAGAAGAAAAATTTTCTTCTACTTCACTACTCTTATATCAAGTATTATTTTACGGTAAGGGATATTATTCTTTTGTATTCAAGAAGAGAACTTCTGTTATTCCATTTCTTTATTGTTTTGTTGGAATAACCTGTATACGCGGGCTACCCTATACTTTGTGACATTCTTTTATTATATGTCTTTATTATTTTGCCGGAATATCCTGTCTGTGCTATACGCCGGACCTGGTTTCATTTTTATTATTCCATCTTTATTATTCTGTTAGAATATCCTGTCTGTGCTATACGCCGGACCTGGTTCCATCATTTATTATTTCGTATTTATTATTCTGTTGGAACATCCTGTCAGTGTGAATTTCACCTGACCTAGTTCCGTTATTATTATTCTGTTGGAATAACCGTCTATTCGAAGTACCGCATGCATAGTGATATCTTTTGTTATTCCATTCGGTATTATACTTAGTTTATTAAAATTTTGACTTCTATACTCCATGAAATTAGTGGAATATCCTTGATATTTGCACTTCATCCAGTATTTTTCATGGAAATATTCTTCTAAGCATTCTTGAATTTTATTCTACAAAGAAGTATCATGTTGACAATTTGGACGTTATTGGTTCCTGGACAAATTAATTCTTGAACTTGTTTAATTGAATTCTTATATCATTGTCATCATCCTCATGTTTATGTTATGTTGAAAGTCATATGTGGTCTGTAGTGCATAGATGGACTTGGTATGATTATGACCAGGGATTATTCGGTATAATCATGACCGTAATGTTACAAATGATGTGAAAATTAAAAGTCCTCATTGGCCCGTAGTGCATTGATGGACCGTTTTTGGTATGATTATGGCTATGGATTCTCTTCGGCCAAGGGAGTAAAGATGAATTGTTTTATGGCATGATCAAGACCGTTGATAAAAACACGATTATCTCTGTCCTGTAGTGCTTGGATAATCCATGGTCGTGATACTAAAGAATATCCTTGGCTTGTAGTGTAGGGATTATTTAATGATGTGGATTATTTATTGAGCTGAGTCTCAGCGATAAAAGTGATGAAAAACTTTTTAAATCATAAAAGATAGTAGATTCTATTCTCTACTTGATTCTTTTAATGGATTGCTTATTCCGCTGCAGTTAAACTTGATGTCTATTGTATTTTATCAGTTTAACATTGTTGGAGGCCAATGATAATTTATTTTGCATTATCTTAGTCATAATATTTCTTACTGGGCTAGTTGAGCTCACCATTTCTTCACTGTTCTCTTCAGGAAATGAGAATATAGCTGGGACGAGTCAGGGAACAGAGTGATGGTCCAGAGGATAGCATTAGTAGTCCTCACTATTCTGTGAAATAGTGTGATAATAATTGTAATGAGGACTCCTTTTGAGTTTGTATAATCTCTAGTAGCTAATATTTGTATTCAAACTCACAGTTTATGTTTTGTCGTATTGTACACGACAGTGGTATTAGTAAGTTGTATTTGAATTCTGTACCATGTATCTGGCGACCCGAGATAGGTGAAGTATACCTAATTTTGGGGGCGTCACATTGCAAATAATCACTTTTGCAGGTTAAGGACTCACGATAAAGTTACGTGCTACTTGATTGATAAAGTTCAATCACATCAAAGGAGATTGATTTGTTTAATTAAATATATACTCTTGAACCATGTTTAGGTTCTAGGAGATGTACAAGATAGTAGTTATGATGTGTAATACATGCTAAGTTATATTATGTTATACATAGAGGAAATTCGAATCGAGATGTAAAAGTTTATATAGTGATTCGAATAGAATGAATCATAACATAATTTGATTCAAGGATATGTAATTGATTCAAGTTAAGATATCAGTAAAAGATTTGTTTTCAATGAAGATTAAAAAAGTTTAAATTATTTCGCATATTTATATAATATCGAATGTGATGTAAAACAGGAATAGTAAATGACCACGTTGTGAAACTTATAAAAGTTTAGGGTCATTACATAGATCCTGGAAATGGAAATAATTTATATTCTAAATTGTAATAAGTAAAGTTATATTCATTAAGTTTCGAATAAGAGATATAAATAGTTAACGATGATAGTATCGTGGTGGACCGGATCCGAGGTTCGAAGGGACCAGGATTTGGGGGCGTCACAATATCTCCTGGGGTTGTCTCAGGGAGTGGAACTGAGTAACTTGGGGTTATCTCCGAGATGGAAAACTTAGTATCCCGGGGTTATCTCTGGGATTGAGCTGATTTGACCTCTAGGGTTATCTCTAGAAGACGATTTTGCCCTCCTGCAAGGTTATTAACAGAAATGCAAAATTTTGAGTATCTACAATTAAATGTGTATTTTAATATATTGGAGTAAATAAATATGTACTATTAAAATATTTATTTCAATAATGATGTGTAATTAAATAATAAAGTTTTGTGGAAATATTGGATTATTATAGTACCTAATTAAATTGTGTTCATACCTATTATAAATATTAACCGAACTAAACTAATGTACATGGAGTATATGAAAATGTATATATATCCCCAACCTCTCACAATGTAGTAATATTTCCTCATTAAAATTATGTTTGTATACCCAAACGAAGTTAAAAATTAAATAAGATATTAGGCATCTTTCAAATGATGGGTGTTAGGAGAGCTTTGTCCCAAAATCAGTGACCCGTTTCTTCTCTATTCATGTAATAGGCCATTGACCTAGCCTATTCTCTCCTTTTCCAAACTCAAACATTTTAGCTGTAATGATGATCAGAAGAAGTTTGTAATTTCTTTTCACCAAACCCTCTCAACCCATTGGATTTTTTATTCTTTCTCTTGGATTAATTCAAGGTGCAAGACCCAAAATTGGGCAAAAATTTCTCTATAAATTATAAATTTCTCTTCTCAATTCATGTTGATGAGTTCTCTAATAAGTTCATTTAGAGTGTGAGTCTAGTAATTGAGAGGGAACAATCTGAGATTGGTAGGATTTCCATTTTAAACTCCAACAGAGGTAGATTTCTTAAATTGTGCACTTAAATTCAAGTATTTCAAATTCTTAGGATTTTATGGACTCTCTTGTTAAATTGGATTGTAAGTTGATGTCTATGTGTTAGCTTAGTTTATATGCATATATGAAAGCAATGTTGTTGGCTTTAGTGTATTACATTAAGGAAATTCGCGTTTGGTTCTGTGTTATATAGAAGCACAGATCCTTCTGAATTCTCTAGGGACAGGCGTAACAGCGCACTCTCTGAAGTTCAACACGGCGCAGCTGCGCCGTGCATCAGTCTTGATTTTTGACTTTTGATGTAGTGTGGTAGTTCTAACATGCTAATATGACTTAGACATGTATGAAAATAGACCTGATTTATGAACACTAAGTTCTTTTCATATCATGAGTACTTTAACTTGCTTTAATATGCATTTTTCTAAAGAAGACTTAGAGTTTTAAAAGTGAACTTTGATGAAACTAGTAATGTTTCAATTCTGACTTTGTGAGCGTGTGTATATGGTCTAGCTATGCATGAAATGTAATTCAAAGTGATATATAAGTGTTGAAAATACTTTAGCTTGGGTTAAAATAACTTTTAAAAGAAAACTTGGATGTGTTGTAAACTAATATTATGAACATGATGTTGTGTACATTCAAAACTTAGAGCATGTATGATTAATACTCCCTATGTGACTACACATAACACATACGTACGTCCATCTAGGGTATATATAATGAAAGTTAGTCAAACATGAGTTAGACATGTTTTAAAGTAATAAATGATGCTAATTATGTGTATATGATGAAAATCTTTGTGAGCATGCATACTAACTGATTTCATGACTACCTCATATGTATTCATGGTAAATATAGTAGCCCTTGTGATTTCGTGCCTTTAATTGGCCTTAACTCATTAGAAATCCTAAACTAGAACACTAACATACTAAAATGAACGTAGGATAATTGTAAAAGCATGAAAGACCCCTTAACATATGTATATGTTATGTGTCAATATTTATATATGCTTAAGATTGAGACTAATCCAGGAAGAGCAAAGCTCAACTATGATCTGGCTAGGGGACAATGCAGCTGCTCCGTCCCTAAGACCAGGGCGCAGCTGCGCCCTCTTGCAGTTTGGTCTGATGGTTTGTTCGTAATCTGTAAACTTGTAACCTGTATGTTATAATGTTTTCAGCCATAATACATTATTTCCATAATGTGTAAAGAGTTCTAGCACATAATGGCTATATGAAACTAAGATTCTAAAGATTTCTACAAACTTTCACAATACTTTTCTACAAGCTTAGTAGATGATGATTATATAGCTACGAGGTATGATAACATACTAATGTGACATTCTATTTATGTTACTAAGATAGTAATGAATGTGTGTCATTGACTTATGTGATCGAACATGTATAAGATTATTGACTTATAGAGTTGAGTAACTAATAAATGTGTTGTACACATAACTACTTTATAATAGGATTTCAAAGTGTTGATAAGTTATAGAGTTGGTAAACTAATCTTAAGGCAAGTTCTCTAACTTCATTTGATTTTCATATTGAATGCAAGTTCCTTAAACTCTTTATACTTTCCATATCATATAATCTGAATTATTGCCATATCGACCATATCTACATCGAACAAATATCTATTACTATTCAAAAATTGATTTTATATCTTGATATATTATTGCAAGCATTGAACTTATCGTTCCTAAATGCATTATAAAAGATTGTCTAAGCCATTGATTCTGCTAGACTATTATCATGGGTTTGAAAGTTATCCAAACCAATTGACTTGGTGTAGACTCTTATAAATCTGCTGAGATGAACAACCTTCATTGAAGGGGAAATTATATAACTATCGGGGAACCGACATGCACACATACTAGCATGTTTAAATGTTATGCATAACGTAAGGTACTTAGGTTGATCACATGTTGTACTTGTTTTTATAAGATTTTCAGTATAATACTAGTGTTAATTCTAGCAAGAGTTCTTAGTCCCTAGTGACTGCTTAATGTTCACTATTCTTGAACCTTGATATGATTAACTCTTTGAGTCTTGTTGATATCTTTCAGTCCATAGCGACACTTATTGAGAATTATTGATAATTCCTGAACTATTATTCACTGTTATACCCTTGATATTTGAACTATTAATTATTCATCCCTATTTGCTATATTACTTGTTGGGCAAATTTGTTGCTCATCCTTGTTTCCTTCAAACTTTCAGTTAAGGCAGATCGTGTAAGACCCCAAATTATTAATAAATAAAATTTAATTTCCTATATTTATTATTTTGAAATAGTAAGGGTTGATTTGATTAATGTGGTTAGTTATGGATAAAATGCGCAAATATTTTAAATAAGCAGGTGGTTATAAAATACTCATATTTGTCGGAAAATATTCGTTTGGTCGTGGAATATTCTTGATGTCGAAGAATATTCGTACGACGGCGCAGCCTTGTGTGGGCCCCATAACGGAAAGCAATTGGATGAAGAAAACGACAAGCATAAGTTGTTATAAATAACGGCGCAGTTGTTACCGTTAATACTGTTGGAATACCCGGTGGTTAAAACACAGTAATACGCATTGTTGAACAGTAGCACACGATATTGCACCAATTATTGATTCTTACCTAAGAAGGCACTACTCAATAATTGTTACAGTAATTACTGTTCAGTATTTTATTTTATTGATTCAATAATTGCTGCGTTGATTTTTTTATATTACTGTTATTTCAATGATTGTCACTACACAGTATTTTTCATTATCGGAGCAATAATTCATATTATCTGAATAATATTATTAGAAAACATTATTGGCAATGTCTAGAAAGTTCTGTCTAAGGAGAGGTTTGGTCACCTAATTGTGCACCAGTAAGGAGAAATCTTTATTGGAAAGCCCCCTCTTTCCTAAGAACGGCCTGGTTGCCAGTACTGTGATTCTGTAATATTATTTGTGAATAATTAATTATTGATTTATATGATGAGAAAAATATTGATTTTATGTGGATATAGATGAAGAAAATTTTTAAAGTGACAATTGTTGAAAATCGATATTTTATCTTTTCTGATAAAATAATATTTTATTATATTATTATAATATAATAATGAGGATATTTTTACAATAAATGTGAGATATATGAGTATATGAGGAGGAAGAGTATTTTTGTTGCAAAGTTGTTTAACACATGTTTTGTGTGTCGGTGGACCCCATTTCTTGACTGAAATTTGATTATAGCCTGTAAAATTGTCTGTTTATGGATTTCGGTCAATTTTTGTTTGAATTTGAAAAAACTTCCTTCTGCAAAGTTGTAGATAATGGAATTTCCTATGGAAAGGCGCGAGTTTTGAATTTTTCTGACAAAAGGGCTATTTATTGTGAATTATTGAAGTTCCGGATTAATTAATTATTATTATTTTGGAGTTTTAAATTATTTAGCTGAGAAAAACATTTTTTATGTTGTGTGGGCAGCCCTAGCATGTGCTTAATGAGCTGAGATCAATTGTCAAAGTGGGTGTAGAAAAATTATTAAATATATTAATATTATATTAAATTTTCTACTTTAGTGTTCTAAGAATTTTCCTATAAATAGGGTGCTTAGGTTAGAATTGAAAATCACACCAGAAACTACAGATTTCTCTCTCTTTCTCTCTCTATAATATCGAGCGTATTTTGTGAGTATTTTTACACTTTGAGTGTTGCTATACGGTGTAATTTCTTTCAGCACTATATCCAGTATTCCAGTCAGAAGTACTATTCTTTCTAAGGTAAGGGATGTTATTTTCTTCGTAAATGATATTATTTCTTCAATATCATTATGCCGAAATATTGGTCTGAATTTTTATCAAATTTAGAACTTTTCATGTCGGGATTACTATTCATGAGTTACTATTCATGAGTTACTATTCATGAGTTACTATTCACGAGTTACTATTTATGAGTTACTATTCATGAGTACTATTCACAAAGCATGATGATGTTTTTTTGTGAAATTTCTATCTTTTGGTGGCAGAGTTATTATTCACATATACGGCACTATTCACGAATACGGCACTATTCACCGAAAAATAAAATTTCTTCTTTTCGTTAAAAATATCTATTCTGGATACTAGCTTTGATTGTATCCATGTTTTGATCATTCTTGAATTTTACCCCACTCTGGTTATTTATGAAGTATTTTTGAATGGGAATTGTTTAAAGTACGAATCCATAATATTTGTTCTTTTGCTTCACTGGATTCGTTTTCTTTAAAATATTTTTCATCATTATCAGTCCTAAACGATGATATAACTGAATATCTTTGGCCTGTAGTGTAAAGATGAATGATTTCTTGATGAATATCTTTGGCCCGTAGTGCAAAGATGAACAGGTGTTGAGATGAACATGACCGACTGATTAATATCTTTGGCCCGTAGTGCAAAGATGAACAGGTGTATAGACGAACATGACCAACTGATGAATATCTTTGGCCTGTAGTGCAAAGATGAATATTTGATTCCGGATATATATTGATTGATGTTACAGGAATAAAATATCGATGATGAACTTTTAAATTCATATATAGAAGATAGTAGTTTGCATTCTCTACTTAACTCTTCTAATGAATTGTTATTTTCGCTGCGAAGATTGATTTAAAACTGGTTGTCTATTGTATTCTATTAGATTTTTCCCTGTTGAGGACTAACGATAATTTGTTCTATATTATCTTAGTCATAATGTTCTTTACTGGGCTAGTTGAGCTCACCCTTTTCCTTGTTGTTCCATTTTTCTTCTCAGGAGACGGGAATGTAGCGAGTACTAGTCGGGGTGTGGAATGATGGTTCTAGAAGTGGTTCTAGTAGTCCTCACTATTCTATAAAATAGTGTATCAATAATTGTAATGAGGACTTATTTGAGTATGGATATTGTCTAGATGACAATATTTGTATTTAAACTCACAGTTTTTTATGTTGTATTAATAAAGTTGTAGTTGTTTCTGTACCATGTATTTTGACGACTCAGAATGGGTGTTGTATACCTATTTTGGGGGCGTTACAATTGGTATCAGAGCTTAGGGATATGGTCTTTGGCGGAGATCGGGGAATAGTACTAGGAGGGGAGAGACGATTAATCCTTCGCTAGTATGTCATACCTAAGCTTATTTGTTGGTCATTCGAACTATATGGTTAATATGTGATATGTTAATTTGTTTAATTAACCCTTGTTTTATGGCAGTATTTTAGAATGGCAGCTGAGAATATTAACGGTGGAGTTAATGAGACCGTGGAAACACCTTTAATCACCACCCAAGGGAACGTGCAACAGGAAGGCAATATTCCTCCTGTAAACAACACCGCTGAGCAGACGATGAACGACGGGATGTTTAGGAGCTTTTTGCAGTTCATGCAAAACCAGAAAAAGGAGACTCGTGTACAGAATACGGGTGGAAATGATAGCAACGCGCGGCTTGTCATGGCCAAGCAATTCAAAGAGTTGGGACCACCAGAATTTAAGGGAAAGCCGGATCCGATCATGGCGGAAACATGGGTCAAGCAAATTACCAAGATATTCGATGTCTTGGGATGCACGAAGGAACAGAAGGTTCCATTCGCCACCTTTATCATCCGTGGCGAGGCAGATTACTGGTGGGAGTCTGTGAAACTTACCCAGTCTGCCGCACTCCGCATGTCTTGGGAAACATTTCAGAAACTTTTCAACGAAAAATACTTTCCTGAAAGTATTCGCCATATGAAAGAGGTAGAGTTTATTAGACTAAAACAAAACAACATGACGGTGTCCCAATACGAGGCGAAGTTCGCAGAGTTATCCAGGTTTGCATCTCATTTGGTAGAGAATGAGGAACGAATGACGAGGATGTTTCTGAGAGGTTTAAAACCCGAGAATCGGCAATATCTTATCTCTCATAAATTTTCTTTATATTCAGATATTGTCAACAGGGCTCAATTATTAGAGCGAGATAGCGAGTACGTTCAACCAAGAGACCGCAACCAGGATCATACCGGTGACAGCAGTCATCAGAACAACGATACCCAGCGGAGTAAGAAAAATACGGACAAGAGCGACAACCACTCTGGTGGTAATCGTGGCCATGAAAATAGAAGAAGCGAGTCGGGGGGAGATTTTAAAAAGAAGAGATTCAACAATGACACTGCGAAGACGTCAGCACCAGCAGCAACTGGTTTTAAGGGAGGAGAACGACCACCGGTCGTATGCTATAAATGTGGAAAAGAGGGACACATCAGCCCAAACTGTCCACAACATTTCAAGGTATGCTATAATTATGGAAAGGAAGGACATATCGCTCGAGATTGTACAGTAGCGAAACCAAGCCCAGTGGGGATGGTGACTGAAAAGGCTGTCCCAGAAAAGTCAAAGTCAACGGTTCCTGGAAAAGCGTTTGTCGTGATTGTTCAACATGCGAGGAACCCAAACGAGGTGATCACGGGTAAGATAATCATAAATTCATGCGAAGTTTATACATTACTAGATACCGGTGCTACCTATTCATTTATCTCTCCTCCTTGTGCTCAACGTTTAAACTTGACTTCGGAGAAAATTAGACTTTGACCTATCTGTGGAAACTCCGTTAGGAGAAACTTTCATCACATCCACTGTTTATAAATCTTGTTTGATCCAAGTTGGCACCATCGCATTACCTGTTGACCTTATTTCTTTAAAGATAATTGCTTTTGATGTGATTTTGGGAATTGATTGATTAAATACTCATCATGCCAAAATTGATTGCTTTCGTAAGGTTGTTTTCATATTCCTAAGCAACCTGTTATTCGAATTCAAGCAACCAAACCATTGAAGTCAAACACTTTTATATCAAGTCATAAAGCTATTCGTTTATTGAAAAACGGATGTCAAGTTCTCTTAGCCCATGTTATGGACTTAAACAAAAATATGTCAGATTTGAATGATATTTATGTTGTTAGTAAATTTCCTGATGTATTTCCTGAAAAATTTATTGGCTTACTCCCAAAGTGTGATATTGAATTTTGTATCGACTTTGAACCCGGTACAAAACCCATTTCTAAAATCTCATGGCTCCTATTGAACTTCAGGAGTTAAAAATTCAACTATAGAATTTGGTACCCGAGCCTTTATCTAGTAACTTCCTTTGTGGAATGCACCGAAGCCAGACTCTCCGTAGGGGACTCCATATTCGTGCGGTAGTAAACTGATAGGTGTCATTGTGACATGTTATCCAAGATTGGGATATGAGTCACAGTTGAGAGCAACCTAAGTCAGTAATCGAAATACGTAGATTTATATGCTTAGCTAGTTATTATCGAAGATTTTGTGGAAAGATTTTCTCGAATCGCTACTCCATTAACGCAGCTGACTCGTAGAGATACAAAATTCGAATGGAGCAAGGAATGTGGGAAGAGCTTCGAAGAACTCAATAAGGAGACTCATTTCGGCACATGTTCTGACCATACCATCCTGGAAAAGCGAACGTGGTAGCTGACGTGTTGAGTAAAAGATCGTATACGAGTAAGAATGCGATATTGTCAAAGACCCATTTCATATAACTTACAAATGATAGATATAGAGTTAAAGACTCTAGGGACTCACGTGATGATATACAAGTAGAACCGACTTTAATCGATAAAGTTAAAAACGTTCAAGCTATACACCGGAGCTGATGAATATGAAGGAGGAGGTACAAGAAGTTGTTATTCCAAAAGCGAGAATTGGCGAGGTGAGGAAAGCTCAAACCTTCAATTTATTAGTCCATTTGAAATCCTAGATCGAATAGGAATTATGGCCTATAGACTCGCTTTACAACTAAGTATGACGCGTGTTCATAACGTTTTTCACGTATCGATGTTACGTAAATATGTGGACGACCCGAACCATGTTATTGAGTTAGAACCGAACGAGATAGCCGAAGACTTAACGTATGAAGAGGTACTTGTCAAGATTTTGGATAGGAAGGAGCATGTCCTACGCACGAAGGTCATACCACAAGTTAAAGTTTTGTGGAGAAACCATGCTATTGAGAAAATGACTGGGAGTTGAAAACGGAAATGAAAGCGAGGTATCCTCACCTTTTCGAAATACCAGGTACGTACGTCAATTTCGAGGATGAAATTTCATAAGGAGGGGAGGTTATAAGACCCCAAATTATTAATAAATGAAATTTAATTTCCTTTATTTATTATTTTGAAATAGTAAGGGTTGATTTGATTAATGTGGTTAGTTATGGGTAAAATGCGCAAATATTTTAAATAAGCAGGTGGTTATAAAATACTCATTGTTGTCGGAGAATATTCGTTTGGTCGTGAAATATTCTTGCAGTCAGAGAATATTCGTACGACGGCACAGCCTTCTGTGGGTCCCATAACGAAAAGCAATTGGATGAAGAAAACGACAAGTATAAGTTGTTATAAATAACGGCGCAGTTGTTACCATTAATACTATTGGAATACCCGGTGGTTAAAATACAGTAATACGCGTTGTTGAACAGTAGCACACGGTATTGCACCAATTATTGATTCTTACTTAAGAATGCACTACTCAATAATTATTACAGTAATTACTGTTCAGTATTTTATTTTATTGATTCAATAATTGCTGCGTTGATTTTTTTATATTACTGTTATTTCAATAATTGTCACTACACAGTATTTTTCATTATCGGAGCAATAATTCATATTATCTGAATAATATTATTAGAAAAATATATTGGCAATGTCTAGAAAGTTCTGTCTAAGGAGAGGTTTGGTCACCTAATTATGCGCCAATAAGGAGAAATCTTTATTGGAAAGCCCCCTCTTTCCTAAGAACGGTCTGGTTGCCAGTACTGTGATTCTGTAATATTATTTGTGAATAATTAATTATTAATTTATATAATGAGAAAAATATTGATTTTATGTTGATATAGATGAAGAAAATTTTGAAAGTGACAATTGTTGAAAATCGATATTTTATCTTTTCTGATAAAATAATATTTTATTATATTATTATAATATAATAATGGGGATATTTTTACAATAAATGTGGGATATATGAGTATATAATGAGGAAGAGTATTTTTGTTGCAAAAGTTGTTTAACACATGTTTTGTGTGTCGGTGGACCCCATTTCTTGACTGAAATTTGATTATAGCTTGTAAAATCGCCCGTTTATGGATTTCGGTCAATTTTTATTTGGAATTTGAAAAAACTTCCTTCTTCAAAGTTGTAGATAATGGAATTTCCTATGGAAAGTCGCGAGTTTTGAATTTTTCTGACAAAAGGGCAATTTATTGTGAATTATTGAAGTTCCGGATTAATTAATTTTTTTTTTTTGGAGTTTTAAATTAATTAATTGAGAACAACGTTTTTTTTGTTGTGTGGGCAGCCCTAGCATGTGCTTAATGAGCTGAGATCAGTTGTCAAAGTGGGCGTACAAAAATTATTAAATATATTAATATTATATTAAATTTTCTACTTTGGTGTTCTAAGCATTTTCCTATAAATAGAGTGCTTAGGTTAGAATTAAAAATCACACCAGAAATTACAAATTTCTCTCTTTCTCTCTCTATAATATCGAGTGTATTTTGTGAGTATTTTTACACTTTGAGTGTTTCTATACGGTGCAAGTTCTTTCAGCACTATATCCAGTATTCCAGTCAGAAGTACTATTCTTTCTATGGTAAGGGATGTTATTTTCTTCGTAAATGATATTATTTCTTCAATATCATTATACCGAAATATTGGTCTGAATTTTTATCAAATTTGGAACTTTTCATGTCGGGGTTACTATTCATGAGTTACTATTCACGAGTTACTATTCATGAGTTACTATTGACGAGTTACTATTCATGAGTACTATTCACGAAGCATAATGATATTTTTTTGTGAAATTTCTATCTTTTGGTGTCGGAGTTACTATTCACGTATACGGCACTATTCATGTATACGCCACTATTCACGAATACGACACTATTCACCAAAAAATAAAATTTCTTCTTTTCGTCCAAAATATCTATTCTGGATACTAGCTTTGATTGTATCCATGTTTTGATCATTCTTGAATTTTACCCCACTCTGGTTATTTATGAAGTATTTTTGAATGAGAATTGTTTAAAGTACGAATCCTTAATATTTGTTCTTTTGCTTCACTGGATTTGTTTTCTTTAAAATATTTTTCATCATCCTCAGTCCTAAATAAAGATATAACTGAATATCTTTGGCCTGTAGTGCAAAGATGAATGATTTTTAGATGAATATCTTTGGCCCGTAGTGCAAAGATGAACAGGTGTTGGGATGAACATGACCGACTGATTAATATCTTTGGCCCGTAGTGCAAAGATGAACAGGTGTTTAGATGAACATGACCAACAAATGAATATCTTTGGCCTGTAGTGCAAAGATGAATATTTGATTCCAGATATATATTGATTGATGTTACAGGGATAAAATATCGACGATGAACTTTTAAATTCATATATAGAAGATAGTAGTTTGCATTCTCTACTTAACTCTTCTAATGAATTGTTATTTTCACTGCGAAGATTGATTTAAAACTGGTTGTCTATTGTATTCTATTAGATTTTTCCCTGTTGAGGACTAATGATAATTTGTTCTATATTATATTAGTCATAATGTTCTTTACTGGGCTAGTTGAGCTCACCCTTTTCCTTGTTGTTCCATTTTCTTCTCAGGAGGCGAGAATGTAGCGAGTACTAGTCGGGGTGTGGAATGATGGTTCTAGAAGTGGTTCTAGTAGTCCTCACTATTTTATAAAATAGTGTATCAATAATTGTAATGAGGACTTATTTGAGTATGGATATTGTCTAGATGACAATATTTGTATTTAAACTCATAATTTTTATGTTGTATTAATAAAGTTGTAGTTGTTTCTATACCATGTATTTTGATGACTCAGAATGGGTGTTGTATACCTATTTTGGGGGCGTTACAGATCGTGGTGAATCCTTAGGCAAGGATATGGGTAAGGACAAGGCTACAAATAGCTTTGTTCTTTTGCGCTAGGTGTTTAATATTATCATGTTTTAATAATACTTATGTATTATGAAGTACTAAGTTATGTTTAAGTTTATTTATTGGAATGTTGCAGTAACGGTTACGAGACTTTGGGACAAGAATATTTATGTTATGATAATATAGATTATTCTATTTTCCAATGTGTGAGATTTTGATTTATTATTAGAGTTAGCATGTGATGTACCAAATTCGAGTATGAGAGTATGAATTTGGGGGCGTCACAAGAACAACCACTTAGGAAATTTCCTGACATCGTCGATAGGTGACGACTCTGCTGGCTTAAGCAGCATTTCAATATTTTCAATTCCCTTTTATCTGCGTGTGTGATGATTGCTTTCTTTACATTTGAATGCTTATAAATGAATGCTTCTTTACAAATGCTTTATATTAGTGCTTTGTACAATGTCATCATGCATGCAGTGAGGCACGATGAATGTGTAAAGCCCCTAAATTTGGGTACTTAAAACCCGAACTCGGTGCTCCACGATACCATTTCTATGAGCGGAATAATACTAATAATAATAACAATAATATAAAAATCAAACTTAATTTACATTTATCGGAGTCTAATCCCCAGATACGAGACCTTTAAACATTCATTACAATACATGATAGATAATATATATCCTACTTGTCTTAATAATATCGAACTAATACATAAACTACCACGAATCTTATTTGGTTAGCTTTCCTTTTCCTTTGTTTCTTCACGAGCTTTCTAGTTCTTCACACTTAGCTGAAAACATTTAAATTAAGCAAGGATGAGCATTTGAGTGCCCAACAAGTAATAGCAATTATAATTATATTTAACTGAAAGGATTAAATATTTTCTTTGTACAACACTTCTACAACGATTCAATAATTGTGAAGTAAACTGATCCGATAATAATAACATAACAATTTTATCTCAAATTTTTGAAACTACGTATTGACTATAAAGGGGATTTAAGTGACATACTATGAACATTGTTTTGAATTTTGATAAGGTTTAGCAGAACTTCATCTGCAAACCGTCATGACTTATGGGCGCGAGAGTGATCATCCCAATGAGCCCTGTATTGATCAATACTACATTGCAAGAACAGTATTATCGTTCACTCTGTCTGCCTTGGGAGCATAAAAGTTTTCCTGTGATCGGGATGTTCATACTTAGTCTGAAATCCGAACCAAAACAATTTGATTGGATACAAAAAGATTTTATCATATTCAACGACATTTCGAATTTCGTGTCTAGCTGATCAAATAACTTAGACGGCTATATATATATATATATATATATATATATATATATATATATTTATCAACATGTGATTAAATACAATGATTATCCAAGTGGGGACACTTGTATAACCATATATAGAAATTAACGAACAAAATATATATCTGAATTACAATATACTAACATGTTGATAAACAATGATCGGATATAGAATATATCACAATAGGGTTTATAATATAGCATAATAATAATATAATTCTAAAACTTCTTACTCATGTCCATTGCATAAAGGAAATGCAAAGGTAAGATACTTGCCTGATGCGCTGCTTATAATTCGCTACTAAGTTTTATCTTTTATATCACGACCTATCATTAATCAGATCATTCGTTCTATTAGAACAATATACTATAACACAGAGTACTGCATTTTGCAGTCAGAACATAACCTAATCACATTATCACATATGTTTAACAACAATTGAATCACAAATAAACACATAACTAATCAAATTATCTAAGTCTAGATCAATTTCTGAAACTTGTCGGTGTACCGACGGCTTTATCGATAAATATCAAGTCTACAACTCTATTCTGTAACTCAATGTCTTTAAGTATCAGTCATATTATTTTTAAATGACTTAATATACTTTTTAAACATTTATTATAATTTATCATGAATTTTTAAACACTGGAATCATTATTAAATGATTTAAATATTAAACAATTCTATTATCATTAATATTTAATTAATATTAAACTATTAATGAAACCATTGCCAAAATCTTAAAGTTATTTATAATAACTCAAAATATTTTTAAAGTATTCATATTATCCTTAAATGATTTTTTAAACAATTAAAATCATTTTTAACTAATTATCATTAATATTTAATTATTAATGTATTATTTATTAAAATATTATAAGTCATAAATTATAACTTAAAATATTCTTAAAGTATTAATATTACCCTTAAATGATTTTTAAAAGAATTAAAATCATTTTTAAATATTTATCATTAATATTAAAGTATTAATGTTTTATTTATCAAAATATTAAAAGTCATTAAGTATAACTTAAAAAATATTTTTAATTCATTTATATCCTTTTAAATGATTTTTAAAGAAAAAAAACCTTTTTTAAACTATTTATTTAATATAATTATTAAATAAATTTAATATCATTAATAATAAATTAATAATTATTAATATTAAATTATTAATAAAATTATCCTTTAAATATTAAAAGTTATATTTTATAACTTAAAATATCTTTAAACACTTTATTTTTATTTAAAATGATTTTTATATTAATAAAATCATTTTTAAATTAATTTATTTAATATAATTATTACATAACCTTAATATCATTAATATTTATTAATTAATAAAATTTACCTTTAAATATTGAAAGTTATATTTTGTAACTTAAAATATTTTTAAATACCTTATTATTATTTAAAATGATTTTTAATATAATAAAATTATTTTTAATTAATTTATTTAATTCATTTAGTAAATAACTTAATTATCATTAATATTAAGTTATTAATGAAATTTATCACAAATTATTAAAAGTCATTAAAAATAACTTAAAATATTTTCTTATATCATAATATAATTTTAAATGCTTTTTCAAATATTAAAATCATTTTTAAATAATTTATTTAATATTATTATTAAATAAATTAAATACTTTTAATATTCCAAAAATATTAAATATTTATGAAATATATTCAAAATAAATAAAAACTAATTTTTTAGAATTTAAAATAATTTTTAATAATTTATTTAATATTTTTAATAATTAAAAACTATTTTTTTCTATTTATTTAATTAAAATAATTAATTTTTGAAAATATCTGTCGCTAAAGGGCCATATAGCAACGAAACTGTCGCTATAGGTGTATTTGAGGTGTTCTTCATGAAATCTAGATCACCATGTCAATGTCGAGGGTGCTAGGTTTGACCATACTTAATTCTTAACACAAAATGTTTCTGGACATGTTGTTGACCAAATCGTGTAGTGATGATACACTACTACAAGATCCAATAACAAACATGATCATTCATCACATAACCAATAAGATATAATCGTCCAAAGTAGCTGTCAGAGCTGTTCTTCATTTCTGGGTTGCCCAAAAATGAAGAACAGTTCGAGTATGCACTTTTGAGCTTCCACAACTTGAACTATGTGTAATGTTTTAGTGATCTAAAAACTTCAGTGTATAGCCAAAATGTAGGACAATATTTCTATTACACAACATCAACAAAACAACAATAGAATAACAAGATCTTGTCCGGTCAAACCATGTCAGAGGCCACGCTGATAAACTTTTTGGGTTACCCAGAAAGCTCATCCGTGAACCTTCTGCTTGGTTTGACCATCCTCCATATCTCATATGTTTGTGATAAAAGCTATCTAAGAGCATTAACTTGTAGTATAACTACCATACTATAAATGTAATGCAATAACAGAAACAAAAAAACTAACAATAGAAAGATCTGGGCGTTACAAAATCATGTCAGACGCTGCCTACGGATTTCTGGGTTACTCAGAAATCGTTTGGTCAAGCTCGGTCAAGTAGGTTTGACCAATAATAAAATGAAATCTGGACATGGATTAGCCATGCTTCCACTTCCAGGTCACAGACCACATAACATACAAACCTTCAAACATACAAAAACATAAACAGAAAGAGATCTACACGATCTGACATTCGACTGTCAGAGACATTTTAAAAATTTTCCAGATTTTTTTAAAAACTCTTATTTCGTGAAACTAGATGTTATATATGGACCCACTAAATACCATCCCAGATCATTTATTTACTTCATAAACAACATATTCTAACACTCAAACATAACATCTAACAACAGATTTATGGACAGAAATCATGGCTAGAGTTTATACCTTCTTTGATTAATTGCTGAATCAAGGCTACTGATTTGGTTAGTGGATTTCGTGGGGCTGATCTTGGGGACTAATATACCTTAGAAATTCGTGGGTTTAGGTTGAGAGAAAATGATGGAGTGTTGGAACAAAAATAGGCTAACTAATGTCATTTCTCTCTCCTCCAATCTATTTATATAAATGTTAGATGCATGTATGGCTGAGTATAAGCTAATGTGCTGGAGTTATTGAGCATGTGGGGTGGTTGGAGTAGCTCACTAACTAAAGTTTTGACAAATCTAACAAGTTAGCTTCAATAATGTATACAAGGGCAATTTTGTCTTTTGGCTTGGAATTTTAAGGGCAATCTTGAAATCCTTACAAACCCTTAGGGTTTAACCCTAAGGTTTAGCACAAATCAATTGTAGGATTTCCAATTTAGGGTTTGCACAAAAAAAATTAAATAAATTTTAGTTTCTAAAATTTTGAAATTAGGGTTTCCTAATTATGATTAATTTTCTAATTACACTATACATGAACATTAGTGTTTTAGTGTCCACTAATTAGCATTTAGCTTAAAATTAACAAATTTAGGTTACCAAATTAGCAAATTAGGGTTACTAATTTAAGATTTAGGATTTCTAGTTAATTAGGGTTTTCAAAATTTATTAGGGTTTTCCTAATTAACAATTATAATTCTAACACTTGTAAATTATTCACCTTATCACGATTACAACCAATCTCGACCTCTAATTTGAGTTTTAAATTAGGGTTTTCTCATTTTCAAAATTAGGGTTTTATAAAGATTAATTGGGATTTCTAGATTTTTACCTAATTAATCACTTAATACACAACATAAATCTTATAACACAGTTATATAACAGTCTTAAACTCACAATTGATTTTCAAATTAGGGTTTCCCCCCAGTAAAACTAAGGCTTAACCAATTAATATTAGGGTTTGGAAATTATACACCATAATTGCCCAACTATTATCAATACGTACATACAGTACATATTTATAGCACTGAAAAATCAAAATATAATTAATATTATATTATTATTCTCGGTCCTTGATAAAAATCTAAAATTAGGGTTTGGATTCCATATCTGATTTATTCTTCATATTTAACCTTAATAATTAAGGTAAAATAATTAACTTAATAATCTATAAAAATTTATATAATAACATAATTGTTATAATTATTCATATTTAACATTATTAATTAAGTTAAAATAATTAACTTAATTAAACTAGCATAAATTCATATATTAAAATAGATTAATTATTATAATAATTCTAATAATCATTTTATATATTATTTAAATAATATATAATTATATTTTCATGAAAAATAATTAATAAAAATATTTCTACTATAAAATTAATTATTATAAGAATATAGTTTATAATGTGAAATAATTCTAAAATAAAATTATTTGTAAACATTCATGTAATAAATATATTTCTATTTATTACATAATTATATACACACGTTATCTTGTACAAATCCTCATCCTTAAAATATAAAAAAATTATACGCAAAATTTTTGATTTAATTATATAGAAAATATCTGGTTTTTACAGAATGTATGTGAATGTATGTTGTGTGATTCCTCCACCAGGAGGCAAACGTCACTACAAAAAAATGGGCCTTTAGCAATGATTTTTCTAGCAACGACTTTATAAGTCGTTGCTAAAAGTATATGTTTAGTAACTAAATTTGTCATTCGTTGCAGATTGTGTCAGACTTTCACTTTTTGCAACGAAATTCATAAGTCGTTGCAAAAATTCGTTGCTAATTTATTGGCGGGAAAAAATTTCCTTAGAAATTCGTTGCAAAATTTTCGGTCACTTGATTTCCCTTCATCGTGGGCAATGAAAGTTTTTTTGTTGCTAAAAATGGGGCTTTAGCAATGATTTTTCAAGTAATATCTTTATAAGTCGTTGCTAAAAGTGTATGTTTAGCAACGAAACTTGTCATTCGTTGCAGATTGTATCAGGCTTTCACTTTTTGCAACGAAATATTAAAAGTTATATTTTATAACTTAAAATATCTTTAAACACTTTATTTTTATTTAAAATGATTTTTATATTAATAAAATCATTTTTAAATTAATTTATTTAATATAATTATTACATAACCTTAATATCATTAATAATATTTAATTAATGAAATTTACCTTTAAATATTGAAAGTTATATTTTATAACTTAAAATATTTTTAAATACCTTATTATTATTTAAAGTGATTTTTAATATAATAAAATCATTTTTAATTAATTTATTTAATTCATTTAGTAAATAACTTAATTATCATTAATATTAAGTTATTAATGAAATTTATCACAAAATATTTAAAGTCATTAAAAATAACTTCAAATATTTTCTTATATCATAATATAATTTTAAATGATTTTTCAAATATTAAAATCATTTTTAAATAATTTATTTATTATTAATAATAAATAAATTAAATAATTTTAATATTCCAAAAATATTAAATATTTATGAAATATATTCAAAATAAATAAAAACTAATTTTTTGGAATTTAAAATAATTTTTAATAATTTATTTGGTATTTTTAATAATTAAAAACTGTTTTTTTTTCTATTTATTTAATTAAAATAATTAATTTTTAGAAATATCTGTCGCTAAAGGGCCATATAGCAAAGAAACTGTCGCTATAGGTGTTCTTGAGGTGTTCTCCATGAAATCTTGATCACTATGTCAGTGTCGAGGGTGCTAGGTTTGACCATACTTAATTCTTAACACAAAATGTTTCTGAACATGTTGTTGACCAAATCGTGTAGTGATGATGCACTACTACAAGATCCAATAACAAACATGATCATTCATCACATAACCAATAAGATATAATCGTCCAAAGTAGCTGTCAGAGCTGTTCTTCATTTCTGGGTTGCCCAGAAATGAAGAACAGTTCGAGTATGCACTTTTGGGCTTCCACAACTTGAACTATGTGTATTGTTTTAGTGATCTAAAAACTTCAGTGTATAGCCAAAATGTAGGACAATATTTATATTACACAACATCAACAAAACAACAATAGAATAGCAAGATCTTGTCAGGTCAAACCATGTCAAAGGCCACGCTGATGAACTTTTTGGGTTACCCAGAAAGCTCATTCGTGAACCTTTTGCTTGGTTTGACCATCCTCCATATCTCATATGTTTGTGATAAAAGCTATCTAAGAGCATTAACCTGTAGTATAACTACCATACTATAAATGTAATGCAACAAAAGAAACAAAAAAACTAACAATAGAAAGATCTGGGCGTTACAAAATCATGTCAGACGCTGCCTACGGATTTCTTGGTTACTCATAAATCGTTTGGTTAAGCTCGGTCAACTAGGTTTGACCAATAATAAAATGAAATTTGGACTTGGAATAGCAATGCTTCCACTTCCAGATCATAGACCACATAACATACAAACCTTCAAACATACAAAAACGTAAACAGAACGAGATCTACACGATCTGACATTCGACTGTCAGAGACATTTTAAAAATTTTCCGAATTTTTTTGAAAACTCTTATTTCGTGAATCTAGATGTTATGGATCCACTAAATACCAACCTAGATCATTTATTTACTTTATAAACAACATATTCTAACACTCAAACATAACATCTAACAACAGATTTATGGACAGAAATCATGGCTAGATTTTATACATTCTTTGATTAATTGCTGATTCAAGGCTACTGATTTGGTTAGGGGATTTCGTGGGGCTGATCTTGGGGACTAATATACCTTAGAAATTCGTGGGTTTAGGTTGAGAGAAAATGATGGAGTGTTGGAACAAAAATAGAATAACTAATGTCATTTCTCTCTCCTCAAATCTATTTATATAAATGTTAGATGCATGTATGGCTGGGTATAAGCTAATGTGCTGGAGTTATTGAGCATGTGGGGTGGTTGGAGTAGCTCACTAACTAAAGTTTTGACAAATCTAACAAGTTAGCTTCAATAATGTATACAAGGGCAATTTTGTCTTTTGGCTTGGAATTTTAAGGGCAATCTTGTAATCCTTGCAAACCCTTAGGGTTTAACCCTAAGGTTTAGCACAAATCAATTGTAGGATTTCCAATTTAGGGTTTGCAGAAAAAAATATAATAAATTTTAGTTTCTAAAATTTTGAAATTAGGGTTTCCTAATTATGATTAATTTTCTAATTACATTATACATGAACATTAGTGTTTAAGTGTCCACTAATTAGCATTTAGCTTAAAATTAACAAATTTAGGTTACCAAATTAGCAAATTAGGGTTATTAATTTAAGATTTAGGGTTTCTAGTTAATTATGGTTTTCAAAATTTATTAGGGTTTTCCTAATTAACAATTATAGTTCTAACACTTGTAAATTAATCACCTTATCACGATTACAACCAATCTCGACCTCTAATTTGAGTTTTAAATTAGGGTTTTCTCATTTTCAAAATTAGGGTTTTATAATTAGGGTTTTCTAAAGATTAATTAGGGTTTCTAGATTTTTACCAAATTAATCACTTAATACACAACATAAATCGTATAACACAGTTATATAACAGTCTTAAACTCACAATTGATTTTCAAATTAGGGTTTCCCCCAGTAAAACTAGGGCTTAACCAATTAATATTAGGGTTTGGAAATTATACACCATAATTGTCCAACTATTATCAATACTTACATACAGTACATATTTATATCACTAAAAAATCAAAATATAATTAATATTATATTATTATTCTCATTCCTTGATAAAAATCTAAAATTAGGGTTTGGATTTCATATCTGATTTATTCTTCATATTTAACCTTAATAATTAAGGTAAAATAATTAACTTAATAATCTATAAAAATTTATATAATAACTTAATTGTTATAATTATTCATAATTAACATTATTAATTAAGTTAAAATAATTAACTTAATTAAACTAGCATAAATTCATATATTAAAATAGATTAATTATTATAATAATTCTAATAATCATTTCATATATTATTTAAATAATATATAATTATATTTTCATGGAAAATAATTAATAAAAACATTTTTACTATAAAATTAATTATTATAAGAATATAGTTTATAATGTGCAATAATTCTAAAATAAAATTATTTGTAAACATTCATGTAATAAATATATTTCTATTTATTACATAATTATATACACACATTATCTTGTACAAATCCTTATCCTTAAAATATAAAAAAATTATACGCAA
The DNA here is from genome assembly GCA_020205505.1 of Panax japonicus. Classification (NCBI taxonomy): domain Eukaryota; kingdom Viridiplantae; phylum Streptophyta; class Magnoliopsida; order Apiales; family Araliaceae; genus Panax; species Panax japonicus. Next base: position 48,514,982 of record CM035107.1, read on the forward strand.
AATTTCTGATTTAATTATATAGAAAATATCGGGTTTTTAAAGAATGTATGTGAATGTATGTTGTGTGATTCCTCCATCAGGAGGCAAACGTCACTACAAAAAAATGGGCCTTTAGCAATGATTTTTTTGGCAATGACTTTATAAGTCGTTGCTAAAAGTATATGTTTAGCAACGAAATTTGTCATTCGTTGCAGATTATGTCAGACTTTCACTTTTTGCAACGAAATTCATAAGTCGTCGCAAAAATTCGTTGCTAATTTATTGGCGGGAAAAAATTTCGTTAGAAATTTGTTGCAAAATTTTCGATCACTTGATTTCCCTTCATCGTGGGCAATGAAAGTTTTTTTGTTGCTAAAAATGGGGTTTTAGCAACGATTTTTCAAGCAACAGCTTTATAAGTCGTTGCTAAAAGTGTATGTTTAGCAACGAAACTTGTCATTCGTTGCAGATTGTATCAGGCTTTCACTTTTTGCAACGAAATATTAAAAGTTATATTTTATAACTTAAAATATCTTTAAACACTTTATTTTTATTTAAAATGATTTTTATATTAATAAAATCATTTTTAAATTAATTTATTTAATATAATTATTACATAACCTTAATATCATTAATAATAATTAATTAATGAAATTTACCTTTAAATATTAAAAGTTATATTTTATAACTTAAAATATTTTTAAATACCTTATTATTATTTAAAGTGATTTTTAATATAATAAAATCATTTTTAATTAATTTATTTAATTCATTTAGTAAATAACTTAATTATCATTAATATTAAGTTATTAATGAAATTTATCACAAAATATTTAAAGTCATTAAAAATAACTTAAAATATTTTCTTATATCTTAATATAATTTTAAATGATTTTTCAAATATTAAAATCATTTTTAAATAATTTATTTAATATTATTATTAAATAAATTAAATACTTTTAATATTCCAAAAATATTAAATATTTATGAAATATATTCAAAATAAATAAAAACTAATTTTCGAAATTTAAAATAATTTTTAATAATATATTTGGTATTTTTAATAATTAAAAACTATTTTTTTCTATTTATTTAATTAAAATAATTAATTTTCAGAAATATCTGTCGCTAAAGGGCCATATAGCAACGAAACTGTCGCTATAGGTGTTCTTGAGGTGTTCTTCATGAAATCTAGATCACCATGTCAGTGTCGAGGGTGCTAGGTTTGACCATACTTAATTCTTAACACAAAATGTTTCTGAACATGTTGTTGACCAAATCGTGTAGTGATGATGCACTACTACAAGATCCAATAACAAACATGATCATTCATCACATAACCAATAAGATATAATCGTCCAAAGTAGCTGTCAGAGCTGTTCTTCATTTCTGGGTTGCCAGAAATGAAGAACAGTTCGAGTATGCACTTTTGGGCTTCCACAACTTGAACTATGTGTAATGTTTTAGTGATCTAAAAACTTCAGTGTATAGCCAAAATGTAGGACAATATTTCTATTACACAACATCAACAAAACAACAATAGAATAGCAAGATCTTGTCCGGTCAAACCATGTCAGAGGCCACGCTGATGATCTTTTTGGGTTACCCAGAAAGCTCATCCGTGAACCTTCTGCTTGGTTTGACCATCCTCCATATCTCATATGTTTGTGATAAAAGCTATCTAAGAGCATTAACTTGTAGTATAACTACCATACTATAAATGTAATGCAACAACAGAAACAAAAAAACTAACAATAGAAAGATCTGGGCGTTACAAAATCATGTCAGACGCTGCCTACGGATTTCTGGGTTACTCAGAAATCGTTTGGTCAAGCTCGGTCAAGTAGGTTTGACCAATAATAAAATGAAATCTGGACATGGATTAGCCATACTTCCACTTCCAGGTCACAGACCACATAACATACAAACCTTCAAACATACAAAAACATAAACAGAAAGAGATCTACACGATCTGACATTCGACTGTTATAGACATTTTAAAAATTTTACAGATTTTTTTAAAAACTCTTATTTCGTGAAACTAGATGTTATGGATCCACTAAATACCATCCCAGATCATTTATTTACTTCATAAACAACATATTCTAACACTCAAACATAACATCTAACAACAGATTTATGGACAGAAATCATGGCTAGAGTTTATACCTTCTTTGATTAATTGCTGATTCAAGGCTACTGATTTGGTTAGGGGATTTCGTGGGGCTGATCTTGGGGACTAATATACCTTAGAAATTCGTGGGTTTAGGTTGAGAGAAAATGATGGAGTGTTGGAACAAAAATAGGCTAACTAATGCCATTTCTCTCTCCTCCAATCTATTTATATAAATGTTAGATGCATGTATGGCTGAGTATAAGCTAATGTGCTGGAGTTATTGAGCATATGGGGTGGTTGGAGTAGCTCACTAACTAAAGTTTTGACAAATCTAACAAGTTAGCTTCAATAATGTATACAAGGGCAATTTTGTCTTTTGGCTTGGAATTTTAAGGGCAATCTTGTAATCCTTGCAAACCCTTTGGGTTTAACCCTAAGGTTTAGCACAAATCAATTGTAGGATTTCCAATTTAGGGTTTGAACAAAAAAATAAAATTAAATAAATTTTAGTTTCTAAAATTTTAAAATTAGGGTTTCCTAATTATGATTAATTTTCTAATTACACTATACATGAACATTAGTGTTTTAGTGTCCACTAATTAGCATTTAGCTTACAACTAACAAATTTAGGTTACCAAATTAGCAAATTAGGGTTACTAATTTAAGATTTAGGGTTTCTAGTTAATTAGGGTTTTCAAAATTTATTAGGTTTTCCTAATTAATAATTATAATTCTAACACTTGTAAATTAATCACCTTATCACGATTACAACCAATCTCGACCTCTAATTTGAGTTTTAAATTAGGGTTTTCTCATTTCCGAAATTAGGGTTTTATAATTAGGGTTTTCTAAAGATTAATTAGGGTTTCTAGATTTTTACCTAATTAATCACTTAATACACAACATAAATCATATAACACAGTTATATAACAGTCTTAAACTCACAATTCATTTTCAAATTAGGGTTTCCCCCAGTAAAACTAGGGCTTAACCAATTAATATTAGGGTTTGGAAATTATACACCATAATTGTCCAACTATTATCAATACGTACATACAGTACATATTTATAGCACTAAAAAATCAAAATATAATTAATATTATATTATATTATTATTCTCATTCCTTGATAAAAATCTAAAATTAGGGTTTGGATTCCATATCTGATTTATTTTTCATATTTTACCTTAATAATTAAGGTAAAATAATTAACTTAATAATATATAAAAATTTATATAATAACTTAATTGTTATAATTATTCATATTTAACATTATTAATTAAGTTAAAATAATTAACTAAATTAAACTAGCATAAATTAATATATTAAAATAGATTAATTATTATAATAATTCTAATAATCATTTCATATATTATTTAAATAATATATAATTATATTTTCATAGAAAATAATTAATAAAAACATTTCTACTATAAAATTAATTATTATAAGAATATAGTTTATAATGTGCAATAATTCTAAAATAAAATTATTTGTAAACATTCATGTAATAAATATATTTCTATTTATTACATAATTATATACACACATTATCTTGTACAAATCCTCATCCTTAAAATATAAAAAAAATTATACGCAAAATTTCTGATTTAATTATATAGAAAATATCGGGTTTTTACAGAATGTATGTGAATGTATGTTGTGTGATTCCTCCACCAGGAGGCAAACGTCACTACAAAAAAATGGGCCTTTAGCAATGATTTTTCTGGCAACGAATTTATAAGTCGTTGCTAAAAGTATATGTTTAGTAACGAAATTTGTCATTCGTTGCAGATTGTGTCAGACTTTCACTTTTTGCAACGAAATTCATAAGTCGTTGCAAAAATTCGTTGCTAATTTATTGGCGGGAAAATATTTCGTTAGAAATTCGTTGCAAAATTTTCGGTCACTTGATTTTCCTTCATCGTGGGCAATGAAAGTTTTTTGTTGCTAAAAATGAGGCTTTAGCAACGATTTTTCAAGCAACAGCTTTATAAGTCGTTGCTAAAAGTGTATGTTTAGCAACGAAACTTGTCATTCGTTGCAGATTGTATCAGGCTTTCACTTTTTGCAACGAAATTCATAAGTCGTTGCAAAATTTAGAAACAAAATTCGTTAAAAATTCATTGCAAAATTTCTAACCACTTGATTTCTCCTCATCGTGGCCAAGAAAGTTTTTTTTTTTTTGCTATATTTCGTTGCCTAATATGGACCACATTCATTGGCAACAATTTTTATTTTCGTTACATATCTTATACAACTTTTTGCAATGACTATTAAAATGTTGCCTTAAATTAAGATAATCACAATAAACATATTTTTGTAAAACTATATTCGGTATTCGGAGAATTGTCAAAAAATATTCGTATTTAGTATTTAAAAATTGTGTCCAAATGCGAATCATATTCGAACCTGTGACCTATCATTTGGAACTTTGGTCATTTGACCACTGGAGCAACACAAATTATCTGTTAATATCTTGCAATGATTAATATTTATATCAAAATATGAGATTTTTCCCATATATTCCTTTCTTCTCCTTCACTACATAACATTAATATAATCTCAAGAAGTTATATACTCCAATAATAATAATAATAATAATAATAATAATAATAACAATAACAATAACAATAATAATAATAATAATAATAATAATAACAATAACAATAATAATAATAATAGTACTAATAACAATAATAATAAAAATAATAATAATAACAATAACAATAACAATAAAGTTGCACCAATGGTGTGTAAGTTTTTTTAACTCCCATTTTTAAAATTCTCCTTTTTCTTGACTTGTAATTTTTTTTATAATCAAATATTAATTTCTCTTTATATGTTGAATTAGAGGGCGTTTGACAATGACTTATAAGTTGGTTAAACTAAGTTATAAGTTATAAGTTATTTGTTATTATTTAGTGTTTGACAATAACTTAAATTTTAACTTTTTTTTTACTTATATGTCATTATTAAATTTTTTTCATGCTTCATGTGCTATATTTTTTTATTACTATTACTATTACTATTGTTATAATTATTATTATATTTAATATTATTATTATTATTACTATTATTATTACTATTATTATTGTTATTATTGTTGTTATTATTATTACTATTATAATAATAATTATTATTATAATAATAATTATTATAATAATAATAATTATTATAATAATAATAATAATAATAATAATTATTTATTATTAATTATAATTATTATTACTATTACTATTACTGTTATTATAACTAATATTATTATTCCTATTACTATTATAATTATAATTATAATTATAATTATAATTATTACAATAATTATAATAGTACTAATAATAAAAAAGTATGGCCCTGCCCACGGGCTTTTAAAAAATAAAATAAAATAATGCTCTCTTTGAGAATTGAACTCTAGACCTCACACTCTTCTTAAACAAATGCTCAAACCAACTAAGCAATAAGGATTTTTTTATTATAAAGTCAGTTACCCGACACTAAAAATACTAATTACATATTTACATCAAATACTAAAAATACTAATTAAAAATACTAAAATACTAAAAAAAATCAAATTCAAAAAATACTAAAATTCAAAAAAAATACTAAAATACTAAAATTCAAATTATTTTGTTAATTAATCAAAAGAACAAAAATTCAAATTACATCATTAAAATACTAAAATCATAACATATTTACATCATAACATAACATATTATCATATTTACATCATTTATATCATATTTACATCATAACATATTTACATCATTTAATCAAAATACTAAAATTCAAATACTAAAATACTAAAATTTTACTCAAATAATAAAATTTTACCATAGTTGTATAACATATCAAAATACTAAAATTTTACCATATATAGTTGTACAACATATCAAAATACTAAAAACCACTTACCCGATACTAAAATACTAATTACATATTTACATCAAATACTAAAAATACTGATTAAAAAATACTAAAAATATCAAATTCAAAAAATACTAAATTCAAAAAAAATACTAAAATTTAAATTATTTTGTTAATTAATCAAAATAACAAAAATTCAAATTACATCATTAAAATACTAAAATCATAACATATTTATATCATTTACATCATAACATAACATATTATCATATTTACATATTTACATCATTTACATCGTATTTACATCATAACATATTTACATCATTTAATCAAAATACTAAAATTTATCATCTCCATCGTTTTCCATCATTGATCAATATAATTAATGGCTGAAATTGAAAAAAAATAAAAGTCTTACCGCTAATATATAAAAGACTTTTATTTTTTTCAATCTCAGTCATTAATTATATTGATCAATGATAACAAACGATGGAAATAATGGTTGTTAGAATAATATTCCTAACAATCGGTTGTCATTGATTGAAACCAATATATATATATATATATATATATATATATATATATATATATATATATATATATATGTATGTATTAGCTTGTTACAAATTTTTTACTTTTCAAAATTTACTTAGGATAACATGAGGCAAGAATAATGGATAATATAATTTTATTATTAAAATGTGTTAGGTTTGAATTAATTCAGACTTTAAATTCATTATTTTTTTTCCATATTCTGTTTATATTTGTAATTAGAACATTCATTTTAAAATTAAAATTTAAAATTTCAAAAACGATGAAAAGTTATTTGAATTGTAATTTAAATTATTGATTATTGTATTTATTAAAAATAAATAAATTAATATTCATTCACTAACAGTATACTTTAAAACTCATTTTTTTTCTTATTCTATCTATAGTTGTAATTAAAGTATTTATTTTAAAATTTAATATTTCAAAAATAATAAAAACTTACTTAAATTATAATTTAAAATATTAATCTTTATATTTATTAAAAATAAATAAATTAACATTCATTTATTAATAAATTTTATTATTTTTTATTTTATAGTTGCAATTATACAACTTTTATGTTTTGCTATAAACCCGAAAAGATATGCAGATGTAGATCTAGATCTAGATCTTTTTCTTAATGTTTGCTAGACAGACGTAGGAGGCGGATCGTGGATTGGAGATGGAAAATGGGATTGGAGATCTCGGACCGGTGGAGGGATGATTGGAGTGTGGAGAAAAAGAAATGGAGGTGGGAGAGGGAGGATTCGGCGCAGTGGAGGGAAGAGAGTTGGGAGAGGATGTCAGTGTGGCGGAGCCGGAGGCGAGGGTGGCGGAGGAGAAGCGGGTGGAATCAAAGTCCGGGGAGAGGAATACTGAGAAAATTTGGTCGGAGGTGAATGAGTCGAGGGGTGATGAGCGAGAGGAGGAGAAGCATAAGGATGCGGTGGCGTTGGGAGTGTGAGCTGCCGCAGCTGTTGCGGTGGTGGGGGTGTTTTTTGTCTTTGAAAGTGGGTCGTACTCTCCTTCTCCTTCAGCCTCTTCCATTATTACCCAATTGAAGGTAAAAATTTCATTCCTTTTGAATTTTTCCTAAAAATTAGGTTTTTGGTAGAAATTGACTAGTTAGGATCAAGTGTACTTTCCCACTATACCTAAAGTGCTCAAATTTACCAATTTCTTCAAAAACTCTTTTTGATTCCTTTGTTAGTTCTTTGCTCCTTCCTATGTATCCTCTGCCTCAGAGCCACTTGGTTTTTAGGTATTAAAAGGAATATCATATAAGACATTTGAAGTATTTCAATCTTGAGATTTATTGATTCTTACTTTTCATTCGTTTCAAGAATTTAAGTAGGTGGAAATTGTGATACTTGCAAGTGACAAGAGGAATAGATATCTTTGTATCGATTCTTATTCTCCTAGAAATTTTGAGCAGTTTAGTATATATATATAAAAGGTTGTTCAAAGCAGTTCATTTATTAAATTTGTTTGCCCATTTGTGGTTTTGATTAGCTCTTTCAAAGTAATATTGATCATTTAACGACAAGTAAAGTTGGACGGAGGGTGTATATCTTATTTTTTTATATGAAATAATAATAATTACTTGCGCACACAACATCTACCAATCTATACATGGATCGGTCTCATTGCTTTCAGGTTTCCATGTCCATAAACTTTGTCCCTCTTCTTGTTCATGTCTGAATTAGCTACTTCTTTTCAAATCTGTACATTGATGGATCTCCATTGCCTTCAAGTGTTTATCTCCACTAACTTTCTCCCACTTCTCATACATGTCTCCATGACTTACTTTCTTCTTTTTTAAAATTGAAAGAAATATTGTTAAGTTGGTGATCAATGCTGAAATTCTTTAAGGAATTGCATAACTGTTCTTGTCTGAGTTCATATGTTGTCTTATTTTTAAAATTTTGTTTGGAAACCTTAGGTCTTTTAGTATAATGGAGTAGTTGCTACCAAAATTGAAATCTAACTATTTTAGTCTAATACTTTTTGTGCAACTATTTAATGTTTTCAGCGTAAACCATTTTTGTGTCATTTATAGGTAAAGAGGTTGAAGCTGAGTGAGAAGGAAATGGGGAATGTAAGTAGTAAGCCCAAACTAGATATCTGCCTCACTGACTTAAAGCTTGTTCTTGGACCAGAATTGAGAATAGTTTATCCTCTAATCCTCAACTTTACTGTTAGTGGCGAGCTTGAGTTAAATGGCTTAGCTCATCCCAAATTGATAAAACCTAAAGGCATTCTAGCATTTGAGAATGGTGATGTAAATCTCGTTGTAACGCAGGTAACCTTTACATTCTCATGTTACTTCTACAATTTGTGGTTTTTTCTTTCTGTTATCTTTCATGGGCTTGCATTAATCTTCATGAAAATAATTCTGGTAGAGAACTTTTCTAATCCAGGTGAGGCTTAAGCGTGGGCATCTGAATATAGCAAAGTTTGAACCTGATAATGGACTAAATCCAATGCTCGAATTAGCTCTGGTTGGATCAGAGTGGCAATTTAGGATTCAGAGTCGAGCTAGCAATTGGCAGGACAATTTGGTTGTCACCTCAACACGTTCTGTGGAACAGGATGTCCTCTCCCCTACTGAGGTAATATTCTATGCCATTTAGGTTTGTATTATGGGTTCGTTTTTAATTTGTATGACTAGTGGCAATGGTGTGTGTCAGCTTATGCTTGGGTGTATTTGTCGTGATAGGAGAATCTGGTTTTCCACAAGGCCAGAAAATATCTGTGAGTACTGCAATTGTTAGGATTAGTTGTGGATTTTACAGGAAATAAATGTTAACACAAATAATATATACACACACACACACACACACATTGCATTCAATTGAATCACAAATTAATACTGTGAGCAGATCTATCAAATAATCAAAAAGCTTGAATTTTAATACAAGTAGATCTTAAGAAGCAAGGAGAATAGGAGAGTGTGGAACTATATACTTCTAGGACTACAGTCTGAGTTTTACTTAATATATGGAAGAGGTTCGTACCGTGCACATTTATTTCTGCTGCTATATGCACTTCATCTAGATGTTAGAAATAATGTCCAACAGGAAAACCAAACATATGCTACTTCGTAGAGGACAAAAATACCAATAAGCTTGATATTGGTACAGTTGGGACTTTGCTACGAAGTTGCAGTTCACAGGTTATAAGTTAATTGTCAGTACCAGGATGGTTGGTTATATATTTTGATCATATTTGTTGCTCTTGGAATCAGGACCCCAAGGCATGAATTGCATTATATCAGTAATATTAATTGTATGTCTTTTTTCCTTACTACTGTTTTTACTATGATGCAGAAAGAATCTCAACTGTAAGCTTTATACTAATTCATTAATTGGAGTAGGAGTTGCATCAAGCTTATACCATGTTTCAAGAGGCAGATTGAGAAAATATCTTAGATGGGCTGACTATACTATGATAGCTACAGCTTCGGTGGTAAGTTATAATCCTGTTGCAACTTAGAATTTGGAAGTTAAATTATGTATGAATGAATATCTGAGATGGGCTGACTAAAATTTTGCAGACAATATAAGTTTTCTAAAGCTAGAATTTGGAGCTCGTAATATGTAATTGTATACAACTGCAGCAACACTTGGAGCTACTTTAGCTAGGCATCGGTCAAAACCTCGTGTGTACATTGGATGCATGAAATCTGGTCCTGTCCTTGCTCAAAAGTAAGCTAAAGTTCCCCAGTATCTTTATTTCAATTGATTAAATCTGCTTTTCCTTTTCCTAGTTTCTAACCTTTTACTATCAGGGGAGTGAGGTATCATGAAAAGGTATGTTTGATAAGTAAATTATTAAGAGTAAATATGGGCAATGGAAGAATTACTAAAATAAATATGGATAGATTAGTAATATGCTTGATCAAACCTGATTATTAGATTTGACAAATAATCAAAATCTTCAATTTGGAGCTTCTGATTATTTTCATAAAAAATGATTATAAGTTTTAAAATTAGATTACCAAACACTTTTTGCTTTAGCATTCCAGGTGTTTGAGATGTTGAATTACTTTGTAGTTATAGTCTGTTTGACAATCATCACCTGCAAGATATTTAGCATCAGTTAACTGCTACAAGATCTTTACAGAGAACCAAAATTGTGTATGCAGGAGGAAGAGCAAGTTCAGAACAGGGTGATGTATGATTTGCTATATGTCAATCCTTCTCCCACTATTTTATCATACTACAACTTCTTTAGTTCTTTTACCAGATGCCTCCCGGCCAAGGATATCCTTGGCCAATTGATACAAATGCAAGGTTGGTTTTGTGGTTTAGTTTATTTTTCTATTCTGATTTTTTCTATATGTTGAACTGGATTTACAACTTTTATCTAATGCAATATTGTAGTGGCGGAATGAATGGATATATTTGGTTATGTGAGAGGAATGAAAGGAGAATTGTAATTCCTTCCCCCATTAGTAGATGAATTTGAAAGTTTGGTTAATTTTTTTGGGTACAGAAAACTGTGGTATCACCAGGGCGTGGAATTTTGGCCATGGATGAGTCTAATGCTACTTGTGGAAAGCGTTTACCATCAATTGGACTGGAGAACATCGAGGCTAATCGCCAAGCGTACCGTACCCTCCTAGTCTCAGCTCCGGGACTTGGGGAATACATATCTGGTTCTATCCTTTTTGAGGAAACTCTCTACCAATCAACAGTTGATGGCAAGAAGATTATTGATGTTCTTGTGGAGCAGAACATTGTCCCTGGTATCAAAAGTTGACAAGGTACATAAATCGGACTCTCAAACATAATACTATTCACAGATTAATATGCAAGTATATAGTTAGTTGAATATTATTGGATATGAACGTATGGGGGAAAAGTTTTAATATTGTCACAACAGGGTTTGGTGCCCCTAACTGGTTCAAATGATGAATCCTGGTGCCAAGGTCTTGATGGTCTTGCTTCGCGCACTGCAGCTTACTACCAACAGGGAGCTCGTTTCGCCAAATGGTATAATTCTATTCTCCAATTTATTTCATCAGAATTAATACAAATCCAACTAGAAAGAAAGGAAAAAGAAAAACTTTATATTACTATGTTCATGTAACACATCCAAATTCTTGAACGCCCTCTAAGCCTAAATTATGCTCTATTTATTGATGTTTAGTTTAATAATCTTTCGTGTATACTCACCTGATAGTGTGATTTACTTAATATGCCTGTTGTGGCACAATTGGAGAAGGATGCTAAATATGAGTTGGCATATCAACTTTTGAAGATCTTTCTGACTCAGAAGCTGGACGCTTACTTGGAATTTCATTCAGCAAATTCTTCTTGGTTGAAGAGCTATGGTAACTATTCGTTATTGTGCCAATAAATTTTTTTAGGTTATTTAATTCTGTAAGTTCTCATTTTGTTATTGTTTATTTGATTTGTTGCTTACTTGCCTTCAAATTACTTGCTGACTTGTTATTATTTTTAAATGTGCATGAAGACTTCTTCTACGACCTGCCTTATAATATTGGGTATCAAATTTCCGTGCTACGTTTACAGAAGACAAGGGACACAATTATGAAGTGTACTCTCTCTATATATGTAGATATACACTTTGATTGAAGAACTGTGGTAGCTTTAGATGATTAATTGTAAAGATAATGAATGATTATGTAGTAGATGATTTTATTAAGTTAATAATATTTTAGTTTTTTGTATTTTTGCCATTATTTGTTATGGGGACATTTAGCTAGCTAGGTACACAAAAAGAATGTCAAATTTTGATTTGGCAACAATATAATTCGTTACCAAAGCATTGAATAAGTTTTAATACAGCAATAATTTTTTATACATTTAGCAATAAATTTTCGTTGTTAAAGGCATTAAAAATATAATATTTGGCAACGAAAAATTAACTTAATAACAACGAAGAAGATATTGTTGCTAATACTAATATAAAAAGCAAAATTTTTTTATCGTTGCAAATCATATCAACTTTCGTTGCACAAATAAAGAAATAACATATAATGTCGTTGCTAATTGACGACTTTTGTTGCTATTGAAAAATAACCAGCAACAAATATTTTTGTTGATGATTCAGCATAATGTCGTTGCCAAATAATATAATCAGCAACGAAAATTGTTGCTAAAAAGTTTACATTCCGCAACGAAAGCAAGCTTAGGCAACAATTTTCATAATTTACTACAACGAAAAACGTCGTTGCAAAATGATGTCAATTGCAACGAAAATGCAAAGTCGTTGCAAAAAAAAAAAAGAGTTCATTTCGTTGCCAATTAGCAGGCTTTTGCAACGAAATGGGGTTTTTAGCAACGAAATTTTAATTATTCTGTAACAATATATTTTGTTGCTAAAGGATCGATGTCTCTGTACGAAAGCCAAATTTCGTTGCAAAATGTATTACTTTTGGCAACAAAAAAAATATGTTCGTTGCGGAACAATTAGCAACGCTCATTGAGCAATGAAAGACGTAACGACAGTAAATTCGTTGCCAAAACCCTTTAGCAACGAAATTTGGCACCTTTAGCAACGAAAATCGGTTGTTGCTGAAGCCCCATTTTTTTGTAGTGCATGTCGATGGCTGATTACTGGACTTAAGAGGAGTATAATCTCGCGAGGCTTAGGAAAGGCGCCACTCAGATCCGCTCCAATTGAAAGATCGGATTAATTTTCCATCTAGTAGATTGCGATGATTTGGGAACCTTCTTGCCAAAAAGCCCGTGAGAGTAAACCTAAGATAGTTCAGCCTCTGATAAACCAAACACGAAGGGAACTCTTCATGCCTTTACTCTTTCAATAAATGTCAAATGTCAATTCCTGTCAAATATTAAATGTAAATTTCATGTCAAATATTAAATATTGTCATCAAAACAACTGACATTTATTTTGCAGGAAAACATTAAAACACCTTAAAACTGCCTCATTGCATGACATGCATACTGTTAGTGTTTATCAAGACTAAACTACATACCCCTTTTTTTGTAGGCAAAATTTGTCCAATTACTAGATCAAAGTCTAAACATGCACAAAGCCCATCTTAAGACATGGCTGAAAGTGCCCAATCTACCTCTGTATCTCGAGAGGAGTTCGAAGGACTTAAAAATTAGATAGCTAAATTGGCAATCCTATTGAAAGAACAAAGTAAAAGCACTCAAGGCCAACAGATACCCACTCAACCAGAGTCCTCTGCTCAAGGAGGCAGCCAGGGTTCTAACAAAAAGGTGGAAATACAGATACCTGAACCTCACTCCAGTGAAGGAAACAGCAAAATCCTGAAATCACAAATCTATGGGAAGATCGGGAAATTGGTGACATTAGAAAGAAAGTTCAGCAAATGGAAGAAACTATTCGGTCGATCAAAGGAACTTGAACTTATGGAAGTGTGAATTATTCAAATCTTTGCATATTCCCAGGGGATCGTTATCCGAATAAATTCCAAGTACAACGGGTTAGGAGACCCTTATACCCATCCGAAGGTATATATTGGAGAACTCGGATCCTATGTAGAGGATGAAAAGCTGAGAATGCCGTTATTTCAGAAAAGTATGACTAGAGAAGCCAGAGCCTGGTATGCCCGACTTGACAATTCCAAGGTCAACAGTTGGGAATAGTTAGCACATGCCTTCCTGAATCAATATAGCTTCCAGTCACAAATAGCACCGGATAGATATCAAGTGACCAAATTTAAGAAGCACAATAATGAGTCTTTCTGGGAGTATGCCCAAAGATGGAGGCGTATGGAAGCGCAAGTCAGCCCACCCATGACATAGACTGAAATGGTGATGACAGTCATTGATATACAAGAATCTCCATACTGTGAGATAGTCCTAGCTAGAATAGAAAAACCATTCTCTGAAATGATTAAGCATGGAGAAATGGCTGAAATGGGGTTGAAGTCTGGAAAGATTAAAGACCTCACAGCTCTGGAGGCAGTGGCTGAACACATCCAAACTAGAAATTACGAGAATAATCCTTGGAGGCCCTATAAGAAGAAGGAAGAAGATGTATCCTTGATACTCCAGGGTCAAACTCAGCGAGGCAGTCAGAACCCGCCTATTCAAAAGTAAAAAAATTATTCCCCTTTTTAAACATTTGTAAAGTCTCCAAATCCTCCATTTCAAAAAGCAGGAGAGGTTAAGCACATAATAACTTTTACACCCTTGGGGGATTCACTTGAAAATATATTGAAGCTTTTGACAACACAGAAGAAGATCACTCAACTTCTTCCCCCTGCAAATCCAAATGGGAAAAGATTTGACCCAAGTAAAAAATGTGTGTTTCATTCTGGTTCCCCTGGCCATGATACACAAAAGTGTTGGTCTTTGAAGAACAAAATTCAGGACATGATAGATGTAACACCCCCTTTCCAAAAAGGAAAAGAGATGTCACACACAAACATAATAAATACAAACCTCTAATAAATCTCAAAATATCTCAAATGAAATTGAACACCAATTGTCTCATACTCTAATTTAACAAGAAGGAACTCCACATTTACATAGTCTCTACTATAAAAAAAATAAATGCCAAAATAGGCACGAAACATCCATCTACAAAATATTAGAAAACCAAAGTTCGATAATAGTCTCAAAACTAATTTACTAATTTGGATCAAAAGTAGCTCTCAAACCACAAATCCTGATCACCCTTGATTACCTGCGTGAGCCAATTACTCAATACGGATATAAAGATGTACATATATAAAACAATATATATGTACCAAAAGAACTGAATGAACGAATAATTACAACTAATAATGAAATGGTTATAAGGTAATAATTTCATACTGAGCTCAAATACAAATAGCCAAAGGCTAACAAAATACATCGGTACCATGATGTATGTGACGCCCCCAAATTCAGACCACACTTGTCCCAAATTTGGTTGTCACGTACTAACTCCAATAACATACTAAAATCATCACAGCAGAATAATAGAATAAATTACATCATTATAATATAATTATTCTTGTCCTAAGGATTCGTAACTTAAACATCTCTTACAATACCTTAATCATAATTAAACACCGTTTAGACATAACTAATACATAATCCAATACAACTTAAACCAAGCATAGCTTTTCATAAATAAGTTCTTCTACAACCAGATAATAATACATTCTAGCATTATGGAATAACTACTCCAAAGCCTTCTTTACCCTTGTCCTTGCCAGAGGGTTCACCACGTTCTACCTTAACTGAAATGTTTTTAGGGAAAGCAAGGATGAGCAACAAATTTGCCCAACAAGTAATATATATAGCAAAAGGGTATTCAATATAGTTTTGAATTTCTCAAGGATATAGCAATAAGGATAGTTCAAGATAATAAGAAGTATCAATGATTATCAGCAATAGTTGCTATGGACAAAAATATCAATAATATTCAAAGATTTATCAATTCAAGATTTCAAAGTAATGAATACTGAGTAGTCACTAAGGACTACGAACTTCTCCTAGAATTAACAGTAATGAACTGAAATTCTACAAAACGAGTACAACAGGTGATCAGCCTAAAGTACCCTATGTCAATGAATTACATTTAATCTTTCTCAAGTGTGCACGTTGGTTTCCCGACAATATATAATTCCCCTACCAAGAGGGTTGTTCATCTCAACTATATGAGTCCGCACCAAGTAAATTTGGTTTGGATAGCTTTCGATCAATATCAATAGTCTACCCGAAGTAATGACTTAGACAATTTTCTTTCACAATATATAAGAACAATTATCGTTCGAAATCAAGGTTTGTCAATAATTTCATTTATAGATTACGAAGTATTATACTTTCAAAGCTCTACTTGTACGATACATAATAGTACAAGTGCAAATAATGCTTAATAAAGAGTAAGGTTCGAGTATTTGCATTCAATATATAAATCAAATGAAATTCGAGAACTTGAACAAAATCCAAAGTTGTGTAAGTTAGGAAACTTGCACAATATAAAATAGAGTTTGAATACTTACCTCAAGTGTAGTTTACCAAAGTAAAGCTTTATATCCTCTTTCGAATCCTAACATAATATATTTACACGTATAGGATATTCATTAGTTTCATAAACTCATATATGTAAGTCCAAGCGTACACATAGACATCTAACTTAGTTGTAAGCTTTATACATACTATATCACATATCCTACATCCTCGACGCACAAAATCAGATTGTATGACACCATAAAGTCAAACAACTCATTTTCAAATTATTTCCTTATAGTTTGCAAATACCTTTTCGAACTTCTTTCTTGAAATTTATAATTATTCGTTGAGTAATTAACTCTAGCATCTTACATGTTTCTTAAAATATTGGATAGCACACTGATCACATATTGTAAGTTAACGTATCCTTACAAGCATGCTTTGAACATCAGATTAGAAACAGAATCTAAACTTAACTACATGATGGCGCAGTTGCGCCCTGTCTAGGCTTAGGGACATCCCAGATGTGTTGTCCCCTGGCCAGACCAGGGTTGAGCTACTGCTTTCCTGATTTTAGTACAACTCTAACACACCTATACACTCATACCTTAACATATATACATGCCAGAGGTTCTTACATAGCATATGACCATTCTTGAGTTCATCCTTGCAAGTTTTAGCTTATAATTTACATGGTGTTAAGGCATAACAAGATCATATAGTTACAATGTTTCATAACTTGGCAATATGTCTACATCATGATCACATATCTGTTAATACACACGCTCATGGTGTTTGTATCATGTATTCAAAGCTAGCATTGGTATTGCTTTAAAAACATACCTATACTCATGCTTAGTTTACTACTGTTATATCAAACATATAAGAATCATGCTTAGACACATAATGAATATAAACATATTATTTTAGATTCTCAAAACTTAACTACTCATACTTAATTCACTTGGTTTGAAAACATATCCAAGTTTTCTTTCGAAACCATTTTAAATTTGACTAACGCAATTTAACACATATAAGGCAATTTTAAAGCTCTTATCCTATGTAGTCAAGTCATGTTAACATGTTCGCAAGATCAGAATGTATATCATGTAGTATTCTTGTATATTAGCTTTAACATATCAAATTTTTCTTGAAAACTTCTCTAACACAAGGTTTAACAAGTTTGGTCATGGACAAAGACACTATAACCACTATATCATGCTCCTTTATATTTGAAATCAATCACGTGTATAACATACTGAGTTTAGAACTTGTAGGAAAAATATTACATCAAAGTTTGTTTTCAAAACTGTAAGTTTTTATTACAAATCTCACACTAAAACATGTTGATCACTTCATACTACATAAGAAAGCTCTATAACTCATTATATACCCCTTTTTAGGTACATATCTAAGTCATGATACCAAATTCTCAACACATAGCATAAACAAAACCAACAACTGATTCCGAGGTACGGCACAACTGCGCTGCACCCTAGTATAAATAGGGCGTAACTGAGCCATGCCGGGACCAGAAGCAGTAACAGACTCTATTTTGCAGAGTATCAACCAACTTTGATTCGTATCGATTTAAACTTGTTCCAAACCATCATTAAAGAGTTCATATATGTAAGCATACTTCCTAAACACATTATAGCATGTTAATTCATCTTGATTGACATAGAAATTCAAGTAATTTCAAGAACTAAACAAGATCCAATTCAAGAACACAAATAGAGTTTATACCTCCTTAAGTTTGAATTGGACTCCTCACACACTAAGTTTGCTTCTACAATTGCTTAGCAACTTAGAACTCTCAAACTCATACAATTACAAGCAACAAAAACTAAAAATGTAGCTTCTATTTATAAAGGAAACTTGGATTAGACATTTGCATTACACTAGGGTTGGAGTCCATGGTGCATTAGAAGGAAACAAAGGTTACTAGAGAGTGGTTTAACAACCCACTACCAGCCATTGGCTTTGCAATCATCACTTATGCTTAGCCACTTGGAAGTTACGTAAATTAGCCTTAGGTCACTGTTCATGTACTATTGTGTCACTCAATTTTGGACAAGAGCAAAATCTCAACAATAAGTTATCTAAGGCTTGGTTTGGTTTCTTTAATTCCCAAAATGTAATCTTAATGTACAATTGTTACCATAATAGGAAATTAGGGATTAATTATATACTCCCATCATATAATCCATGTACATTAAATACACACAATAAAATATCACAGTTTGGTATTGTTGTCCGGGTATCTCCCATAATTATTTTTACTACTCTCTTAACCACATAATAACATTATTTAATATTAATGTTTATTTAAACATTTAATTCCTTTCCTAGTTTCTAGAATACACAGATATTTAATTATTTATGTATTACAATTACATATGATTTCATTGTACTACTTGGTACCTCATATCAACATAATGTACTTTTATCCTATGATTAATGTCACACATATAACAAAAGTGTTCCATTTTATTTCTACAGTAGAAAACTAATTATCTCAAACTGACCACTAGCGCAGCTGCGCCAGTTTGTACTGCTGCGAGGGCGTAGCTGCGTTGGTCCCTGGCAGTGCCAAACTGGTATAGTTTCAAGCCAGTTTCTACTTCTATCACCACACTATTTTTACATGTCATGAATTAACTTCCATATTGGTGACTGTAAACACTCGAAATTTTCTGCACACATGTTACTGACATTGTAGGAGGGCAGATTCGTCTTTCAGAGATAACTCTGGAAGAAAACTCACATCCAGTCCGAATACTACCGAAAGTTCAACCTTAACCCCGGAACACACACCGGGAATATTAGGTCCAACCTCGGAGATAACCACGAGGCATGCAGTTTCAATACCAAAAATTCCACTAGAGAAGACCGATCCATCTCGGAGATAACCCCGAGATATTCAGTCTCAGTCCCAACACTGGGAGTAGCAAGTACCAACCTTGGGGATAACCCCAAGGAATGCAGTTCCGGAGATATCCCCAGAAATATTTGTTTCAAATGCATGCAATCAGCTTCAACCTCGGCACTCACATCGAGGCACTCAATACAAGACCCAAAAATAACACCGGGAAGAAAGGCACACCTTAGAGATGATACTGAGGACCTTCAAACCTTTGTAGTAGTCCAATCTCAGAGATAACCCTGAGCAATGTCTGCTTTATCAGACCAAACCAGCGATAACCCTGGTGATGGGCAAAGTCGTCATCTTGCCACCTTGACGCCACATCACGTCGTCTCAACATTTCAATACATACATTTCTACATAGCAAAGTCCCACAAGAACCAAGGATGTCCAATCCCGAGTGATTATTACGCAGGATAACGGATAGAATTTGAAGCTTGAAGACCAGAGGGCATGGTCCCATCTTCCTGACTTCGTACAACCTCTAATCACATGTCATTGCGTAACTCTCGACAACGGAGGTCCGAAATAAGTCTTACATACCTCAGTCGGATGCCCGAATTGCAATTCTGAAAGTTCGAGCGAACATTACAGTGCATATGTAATAACCCATTTTTTAATAATTAAATATTAATTAATTTTATCCGATACAATTGTGTTTAATTTGAAAAGGTAAATGATTTTGCTTTCTTCTCTTCTTCCTTGTCTTGTTTGAAAAAAAAAAATTAAATTCGTTTAGTAGATAATTAAATAACTGATTAATATAAAAAAAATGAGGAGGAAGACTATTCCGGTTGTTAAGGTTTTGTGGAGAAATCATTCGGAGCGGGAGGCTACACGGGAGATGGAGGAGTTTATTCGAGCGGAGTATTCGCATCTCTTTGAAAATTAGGCGCGTTCCATTCTTTTGATTCCGGGGACGGAATCTTTTTTAAGGGGGAGGTAATGTAATATCTCCAAAAAAAATAATATTAATATTAAATTTAAATTCTTAAAACATATTGTTTGAACTTTGTTTTTATTTGGGTCAAATTGTATTTAATTATTAAATTATATTTAATTATTGTGGACCATAATAAGTATGTGATTACATTAATTTGGGCTTTTATACAAATTGAGTCTATTTTATATTTGGATAATATTAAAATCCAATTAAAATTAGGATACACAATAAGATATATAATAAATAAGCAAAACCTAACTGCGTCTTTCTATCTTTTACGAGCTAATTGAAGTGGAAGAAGGGAGGCAGCAACTTGAGCACCTAAAGAAGAAATTGTGTGCTATATTTTTTAAGGTACTTGAGTATGACTAATATGTTAGAGTCTTTTTTTTTCTCTCTCTTGATGTGATCATCAAAGGTTAGGAAGTAATTAATGATAATATAATAGATTCTTGTATGGATGAATTAATCACTATTTGGGCGGAAGTACTGATATTTTTGGTACTAATATTTATATGAATTGATGAGTGCCTTTTTCCAAAAAAAAAAAAAAAACTGCCGGATGTGTAGATATATGGTTATCGAATTATTATGTAGCAATAGACTATATATATATATATATATATATATATATATATATATATATATATATATATATATATACACGTGCGAAGTTTGATTGAAAACAAAAATTAACATTATGGGAAGATAAGCTGCTGCAGGTGTAGAAATTATTTTATATATATTATTTTATATTTTAATAATCTTTTGGCATATTATATTTTAATACGTATTTGGCCATGAAACTTATAAATCAGAATTGGTAAATCAAATTGAGGTTATGTATATGAATTTGAATTATTTAATTTTGTCGACATAATTATAAAAAGTTTTAATAATAAATTTAATAGTATTATGTTATTAATGATTGGATTGTAATAAAATCTTATTAAATTGTTTAAATCGAACGAAAGGAATTTAAAGAGTTATTTTTGAAATGTAAATTTTGGAGTATTAATAATTGATAAAAGGCGATGATTAAAGGCATATTAAATAGATTATGAATTACCTTGGAATTATTAGTTGGATTGTTTTTAATTTAAGGTGAATATGTTTAGGTTGCGAATAACGTTTCGTATTGGATATCGTTGGCATGTGAGGGTAAGATTTTGTGGAGTGTGCTATAAATGGGTTGGAAGTATCAGGTACGGATTTCGTACTCTTTCAGCGATACTCTTGTTAAATTTGATTTATTCGTTTGTTCATTTATTTCGAATTATGTTATGATTTCACATAATTGTTTCATGTGAAATAAATATATTAGTTTCATTTTGGAGTTGATACACATAACTCCTATTTGTACTCTTTGAATTAGGATATCATGTTTAGTATTTATTTTTGATAATTGTAGAGCAGTACATGTTGCTACTTTCTTTTGAAACCTTGTGACTATAATTTGATTTGGTTCAACATGTACATATAGAACCCTTTTTGTTGGTATTATGTCGCATGTGTTGTGACATGATATTTTTGTTAGAATATACCGTAGGGTATACTTGAGCTATAACCACCTGTGGGGGTACCACAGGCATGTCGTCTTGGCACGAGAGGCATGACACTTTCCGTGGCGGTGTGATTAGTCCATGGCGTCTCCGTTTTGGGCTCCGGAGGAAGTGGGCCATTTGGTGTTTTGTTGTGGGAGGCGTATGGGTTAACTCTAGTTTTCTGTTCTGCGGATTGGTGATGTTGTGCCAAACACACTATCCGATTTGCATACATTTGGATTCGCGGTCCAATGTGTGATTTGCCTGTGTGGCATGGTTTTGACATGTCTGTGTGGCATCATTTGACTTGCTTGTGTGGCATGGTTTTGACTTGCCTGTGTAGCATTATTTTGACTTGCCTGTGTGGCATTGTTTTGACTTGCCTATGTGGCAAGGTATATTTCTGAGCTCAATCGGTATGAAATAACCCCAACCATTTGTTTCAGCCTATTATTTTATTGTGTTAGTTTTATTCGTTTCGTTTCAGTTCGTTTCGTCTCCTTTCAATTAATTGGGTTAGTTATTTCAGTTTATTATTTTCTTTACTCCTCTGTTTGTTACGTTATTCCTGTTGGTTCAGATATATTCTATTCAGATCTTTGGAGTTTTATTTTTGTCAAAGGCAATATTTTGTCTATGTTGATTTCGTATTTCAGTTATATATCTTTTGTATCTTTATATCCGTACTGGGCAATTGGCTCATGCTGTGTTTTTTTTTCCGGCAGGTTTGCAGGGGTGATTCAGGGCTAGTGTAATGAGGGAGTTGTCTTTGACCATCAATCTAGGTTGTTTCGATTTTAAGTTTTGATTATTTTGACTCTAGTTGGAGAATTATAATTAGTACTTCATTGGTGGATATCATTATTATATATTTTGAAGTTATTAGCGCTCTGTTTACTATTTTGAGGTTTGTTGTGCTTTTCACGTGACCTCCCTTTCCTTTTCGGGAAGGGGGTGTTACAGAGATGGTATCAAAGCTTAGGTTCTTTCTTGTAGAAAACCTATTTAGGTTTGACTTGTGAGTTGTGGGTAAACCATTGGGTAGACGTATGAGTTTGATTTGATTTTGGTTCTTTATTTGGTTGGTCTCTATTTTTGACTAACTGTCGATTTCTTTTCGATTTGTAGTTGATTTGAGGAAAGTGGAATAATTTGTTAAGGTGATTGAGTAATATTATTAGTTAAGAATTGTGATTCAATCATTGAGGAGAATAAAGTTATACCTTGTGCAATTAATAAATGATCATATATGAGATGCGATTATGATGTGATTATTTGTACCAATGAGAATTTTATTTTTGGAGATTTTTTTTATAGTGATGGGTGATAATCTATTATGATCTTAGAATTAAGGATTTGATTTGGGTGATAATTTAGTTTTGTTAAGTTGTGGATAATTTGAGGTATGTGTATTGATGAGGTAATATGATAAATGAAAAATTATTAAGTATAAAGGATCTTTTGTAAATTTGAGTACTTGTAGATAGTTGAGGTAATTAGATTAATCATTTGAGGCTAATGATAAAAAAAATAAAATTTGGCTATTTTCTAGTAAGATGTTGGAGTTATATGATATGAAATTTCTTTGTAATCATGAGGAGATTTTGGAATTTGTTGGGTTAAGGTTTGCACTAAGAGAAGGATTGATTTATTAAATGATTAGATAATAAGTAATGATTTAAGAGATTTTGAATAGTTGTAGCTTGCTTATGCAGATGATAGAATATGTGACTTGGAGTTTGATGTGGTGATAAAGAGATCTTAGTAGTATATTTTTGGTATAATAATATTTGAGAACTAGTTTAATTTGAGGTTATGATATTTTGAAACTATTGTGTTCTTAGGGTGAATTGGTAATATAATTTGTACAATTGTTGTGTTTATCTGCTGTCCTTAGAGTTATGACTGAATTTGTTTAAAGTAATAAATAAAATAAAAATAATTTGTTAGATCTTTGTCATGTGTGGAATATAAACGTTTTACGAATTAAAAATAATTTTAAATATTTTGGGTATTCGAATCGTATTTAGATGAAGAGAAATTTTTGTGATTTTAAATTATTTTTCGAAGAGTACTTTTACAAGAATTAAACTCAAAGATATTAGCGACGGCCCACACCAACGGTGGATCATGCGATCTAATTTGATGAAACCCGAAGAACCTTATACCAAGGCTTGACACGGTAGCTGACGAATCTTTTACAAGTACATTGATAATTGTGTGGACTGATGACTTATCCGCATTGATCGTTACAAATAGCGGCGACGCGACGCTACGTCGTAACTAATAATTTTTTTTGTAGATTATTTAAATTCCGAGGACGGAATTATTTTTAAGGGGTGAAAAATGTAATAACCTATTTTTTAATAATTAAATATTAATTAATTTTATCCGATACAATTGTGTTTAAATTGAAAAGGTAAATGATTTTGCTTTCTTCTCTTCTTCCTTGTCTTGTTTGAAAAAAAAAAATTAAATTCGTTTAGTAGATAATTAAATAACTGATTAATATAAAAAAAAATGAGGAGGAAGACTATTCCGGTTGTTAAGGTTTTGTGGAGAAATCATTCGGAGCGGGAGGCTACACGGGAGATGGAGGAGTCTATTCGAGCGGAGTATTCGCATCTCTTTGAAAATTAGGTGCGTTCCATTCTTTTGATTCCGGGGACGGAATCTTTTTTAAGGGGGAGGTAATGTAATATCTCAAAAAAAAATATTAATATTAAATTTAAATTCTTAAAACATATTGTTTGAACTTTGTTTTTATTTGGGTCAAATTGTATTTAATTATCAAATTGTATTTAATTATTGCGGACCATAATAAGTATGTGATTACATTAATTTGGGCTTTTATACTAATTGGGTCTATTTTATATTTGGATAATATTAAAATCCAATTAAAATTAGGATACACAATAAGATATATAATAAATAAGCAAAACCTAACTGCGTCATTCTATCTTTTACGAGCTAATTGAAGTGGAAGAAGGGAGGCGGCAGCTTGAGCACCTAAAGAAGAAATTGTGTGCTATATTTTTTAAGGTACTTGAGTATGACTAATATGTTAGAGTCTTTTTTCTCTCTCTCTTGATGTGATCATCAAAGGTTAGGAAGAAATTAATGATAATATAATAGATTCTTGTATGGATGAATTAATCACTATTTGGGCGGAAGTACTGATATTTTTGGTACTAATATTTATATGAATTGATGAGTGCCTTTTTCCAAAAAAAAAAAAACTGCCGGATGTGTAGATATATGGTTATCGAATTATTATGTAGTAATAGACTATATATATACACACACACACACACACACACACACACACACACACACGTGCGAAGTTTGATTGAAAAAAAAATTAACATTATGGGAAGATAAGCTGCTGCAGGTGTAGAAATTATTTTATATATATTATTTTATATTTTAATAATCTTTTGGCATATTATATTTTAATATGTGTTTGGCCATAAAACTTATAAATCGGAATTGGTAAATCAAATTGAGGTTATGTATATGAATTTGAATTATTTAATTTTGTCGACATAATTTTAAAAAGTTTTAATAATAAATTTAATAGTATTATGTTATTAATGATTGGATTGTAATAAAATCTTATTAAATTGTTTAAATCGACCGGAAGGAATTTAAAGAGTTATTTTTGAAATATAAGTTTTGGAGTATTAATAATTGATAAAAGGCGATGATTAAAGGCATATTAAATAGATTATGAATTACCTTGGAATTATTAGTTGGATTGTTTTTAATTTAAGGTGAATATGTTTAGGTTGCGAATAACGTTTCGTATTGGATATCGTTGGCATGTGAGGGTAAGATTTTGTGGAGTGTGCTATAAATGGGTTGGAAGTATCAGGTACGGATTTCGTACTCTTTCAGCGATACTCTTGTTAAATTTGATTTATTCGTTTGTTCCTTTATTTCGAATTATGTTATGATTTCACATAATTGTTTCATGTGAAATAAATATATTAGTTTCATTTTGGAGTTGATACACATAACTCCTATTTGTACTCTTTGAATTAGGATATCATGTTTAGTATTTATTTTTGATAATTGTAGAGCAGTACATGTTGCTACTTTCTTTTGAAACCTTGTGACTATAATTTGATTTGGTTCAACATGTACATATAGAACCCTTTTTGTTGGTATTATGTCGCATGTGTTGTGACATGATATTTTTGTTAGAATATACCGTAGGGTATACTTGAGCTATAACCACCTGTGGGGGTACCACGGGCATGTCGTCTTGGCACGAGAGGCATGACACTTTCCGTGGCGGTGTGATTAGTCCACGGCGTCTCCGTTTTGGGCTCCGGAGGAAGTGGGCCATTTGGTATTTTGTTGTGGGAGGCGTATGGGTTAACCCTAGTTTTCTGTTCTGCGGATTGGTGATGTTGTGCCAAACACACTATCCGATTTGCATACATTTGGATTCGCGGTCCAATGTGTGATTTGCCTGTGTGGCATTATTTTGACTTGCCTGTGTGACATGGTTTTGACATGCTTGTGTGGCATCATTTGACTTGCTTGTGTGGCATGGTTTTGACTTTCCTGTGTGGCATTATTTTGACTTGCATGTGTGGCATTGTTTTGACTTGCCTATGTGGTAAGGTATATTTCTGAGCTCAATCGGTATGAAATAACCCCAACCATTTGTTTCAGCCTATTATTTTATTGTGTTAGTTTTATTCGTTTCGTTTCAGTTCGTTTCGTCTCCTTTCAATTAATTGGGTTAGTTATTTCAGTTCATTATTTTCTTTACTCCTCTGTTTGTTACGTTATTCCTGTTGGTTCAGATATATTCTATTCAGATCTTTGGAGTTTTATTTTTGTCAAAGGCAATATTTTGTCTATGTTGATTTCGTATTTCAGTTATATATCTTTTGTATCTTTATATCCGTACTGGGCAATTGGCTCATGCTGTGTTTTTCTTCCGGCAGGTTTGCAGGGGTGATTCAGGGCTAGTGTAATGAGGGAGTTGTCTTTGACCATCAATCTAGGTTGTTTCGATTTTAAGTTTTGATTATTTTGACTCTAGTTGGAGAATTATAATTAGTACTTCATTGGTGGATATCATTATTATATATTTTGAAATTATTAGCGCTCTGTTTACTATTTTGAGGTTTGTTGTGCTTTTCACGTGACCTCCCTTTCCTTTTCGGGAAGGGGGTGTTACAGAGATGGTATCAAAGCTTAGGTTCTTTCTTGTAGAAAACCTATTTAGGTTTGACCTGTAAGTTGTGGGTAAACCATTGGGTAGACGTATGAGTTTGATTTGATTTTGGTTCTTTATTTGGTTGGTCTCTATTTTTGACTAACTGTCGATTTCTTTTCGATTTGTAGTTGATTTGAGGAAAGTGGAATAATTTGTTAAGGTGATTGAGTAATGATATTAGTTAAGAATTGTGATTCAATCATTGAGGAGAATAAAGTTATACCTTGTGCAATTAATAAATGATCATATATGAGATGCGATTATGATGTGATTATTTGTACCAATGAGAATTTTATTTTTGGAGATTTTTTTTATAGTGATGGGTGATAATCTATTATGATCTTAGAATTAAGGATTTGATTTGGGTGATAATTTAGTTTTGTTAAGTTGTGGATAATTTGAGGTATGTGTATTGATGAGGTAATATGATAAATGAAAAATTATTAAGTATAAAGGATCTTTTGTAAATTTGAGTACTTGTAGATAGTTGAGGTAATTAGATTAATCATTTGAGGCTAATGATAAAAAAAATAAAATTTGGCTATTTTCTAGTAAGATGTTGGAGTTATATGATATGAAATTTCTTTGTAATCATGAGGAGATTTTGGAATTTGTTGGGTTAAGGTTTGCACTAAGAGAAGGATTGATTTATTAAATGATTAGATAATAAGTAATGATTTAAGAGATTTTGAATAGTTGTAGCTTGCTTATGCAGATGATAGAATATGTGACTTGGAGTTTGATGTGGTGATAAAGAGATCTTAGTAGTATATTTTTGGTATAATAATATTTGAGAACTAGTTTAATTTGAGGTTATGATATTTTGAAACTATTGTGTTCTTAGGGTGAATTGGTAATATAATTTGTACAATTGTTGTGTTTATCTGCTGTCCTTAGAGTTATGACTGAATTTGTTTAAAGTAATAAATAAAATAAAAATAATTTGTTAGATCTTTGTCATGTGTGGAATATAAACGTTTTACGAATTAAAAATAATTTTAAATATTTTGGGTATTCGAATCGTATTTAGATGAAGAGAAATTTTTGTGATTTTAAATTATTTTTCGAAGAGTACTTTTACAAGAATTAAACTCAAAGATATTAGCGACGGCCCGCACCAACGGTGGATCATGCGATCTTATTTGATGAAACCCAAAGAACCTTATACCAAGGCTTGACACGGTAGCTGACGAATCTTTTACGAGTACATTGATAATTGTGTGGACTGATGACTTATCCGCATTGATCGTTACAAATAGCGGCGACGCGGCGCTACGTCGTAACTAATAATTTTTTTTGTAGATTATTTAAATTCCGAGGACGAAATTATTTTTAAGGGGTGAAAAATGTAATAAGCAATTTTTTTTAATAATTAAATATTAATTAATTTTATCCGATACAATTGTGTTTAAATTGAAAAGGTAAATGATTTTGCTTTCTTCTCTTCTCCCTTGTGTTGTTTGAAAAAAAAAAATTAAATTCGTTTAGTAGATAATTAAATAACTGATTAATATAAAAAAAATGAGGAGGAAGACTATTCCGGTTGTTAAGGTTTTGTGGAGAAATCATTCGGAGCGGGAGGCTACACAGGAGATGGAGGAGTCTATTCGAGCGGAGTATTCGCATCTCTTTGAAAATTAGGTGCGTTCCATTCTTTTGATTCCGGGGACGGAATCTTTTTTAAGGGGGAGGTAATGTAATATCTCCAAAAAACAAATATTAATATTAAATTTAAATTCTTAAAACATATTGTTTGAACTTTGTTTTTATTTGGGTCAAATTGTATTTAATTATCAAATTGTATTTAATTATTGCGGACCATAATAAGTATGTGATTACATTAATTTGGGCTTTTATACTAATTGGGTCTATTTTATATTTGGATAATATTAAAATCCAATTAAAATTAGGATACACAATAAGATATATAATAAATAAGCAAAACCTAACTGCGTCATTCTATCTTTTACGAGCTAATTGAAGTGGAAGAAGGGAGGCGGCAGCTTGAGCACCTAAAGAAGAAATTGTGTGCTATATTTTTTAAGGTACTTGAGTATGACTAATATGTTAGAGTCTTTTTTCTCTCTCTCTTGATGTGATCATCAAAGGTTAGGAAGAAATTAATGATAATATAATAGATTCTTGTATGGATGAATTAATCACTATTTGGGCGGAAGTACTGATATTTTTGGTACTAATATTTATATGAATTGATGAGTGCCTTTTTCCAAAAAAAAAAAAACTGCCGGATGTGTAGATATATGGTTATCGAATTATTATGTAGTAATAGACTATATATATACACACACACACACACACACACACACACACACACACACGTGGGAAGTTTGATTGAAAAAAAAATTAACATTATGGGAAGATAAGCTGCTGCAGGTGTAGAAATTATTTTATATATATTATTTTATATTTTAATAATCTTTTGGCATATTATATTTTAATATGTGTTTGGCCATAAAACTTATAAATCGGAATTGGTAAATCAAATTGAGGTTATGTATATGAATTTGAATTATTTAATTTTGTCGACATAATTTTAAAAAGTTTTAATAATAAATTTAATAGTATTATGTTATTAATGATTGGATTGTAATAAAATCTTATTAAATTGTTTAAATCGACCGGAAGGAATTTAAAGAGTTATTTTTGAAATATAAGTTTTGGAGTATTAATAATTGATAAAAGGCGATGATTAAAGGCATATTAAATAGATTATGAATTACCTTGGAATTATTAGTTGGATTGTTTTTAATTTAAGGTGAATATGTTTAGGTTGCGAATAACGTTTCGTATTGGATATCGTTGGCATGTGAGGGTAAGATTTTGTGGAGTGTGCTATAAATGGGTTGGAAGTATCAGGTACGGATTTCGTACTCTTTCAGCGATACTCTTGTTAAATTTGATTTATTCGTTTGTTCCTTTATTTCGAATTATGTTATGATTTCACATAATTGTTTCATGTGAAATAAATATATTAGTTTCATTTTGGAGTTGATACACATAACTCCTATTTGTACTCTTTGAATTAGGATATCATGTTTAGTATTTATTTTTGATAATTGTAGAGCAGTACATGTTGCTACTTTCTTTTGAAACCTTGTGACTATAATTTGATTTGGTTCAACATGTACATATAGAACCCTTTTTGTTGGTATTATGTCGCATGTGTTGTGACATGATATTTTTGTTAGAATATACCGTAGGGTATACTTGAGCTATAACCACCTGTGGGGGTACCACGGGCATGTCGTCTTGGCACGAGAGGCATGACACTTTCCGTGGCGGTGTGATTAGTCCACGGCGTCTCCGTTTTGGGCTCCGGAGGAAGTGGGCCATTTGGTATTTTGTTGTGGGAGGCGTATGGGTTAACCCTAGTTTTCTGTTCTGCGGATTGGTGATGTTGTGCCAAACACACTATCCGATTTGCATACATTTGGATTCGCGGTCCAATGTGTGATTTGCCTGTGTGGCATTATTTTGACTTGCCTGTGTGACATGGTTTTGACATGCTTGTGTGGCATCATTTGACTTGCTTGTGTGGCATGGTTTTGACTTTCCTGTGTGGCATTATTTTGACTTGCATGTGTGGCATTGTTTTGACTTGCCTATGTGGTAAGGTATATTTCTGAGCTCAATCGGTATGAAATAACCCCAACCATTTGTTTCAGCCTATTATTTTATTGTGTTAGTTTTATTCGTTTCGTTTCAGTTCGTTTCGTCTCCTTTCAATTAATTGGGTTAGTTATTTCAGTTCATTATTTTCTTTACTCCTCTGTTTGTTACGTTATTCCTGTTGGTTCAGATATATTCTATTCAGATCTTTGGAGTTTTATTTTTGTCAAAGGCAATATTTTGTCTATGTTGATTTCGTATTTCAGTTATATATCTTTTGTATCTTTATATCCGTACTGGGCAATTGGCTCATGCTGTGTTTTTCTTCCGGCAGGTTTGCAGGGGTGATTCAGGGCTAGTGTAATGAGGGAGTTGTCTTTGACCATCAATCTAGGTTGTTTCGATTTTAAGTTTTGATTATTTTGACTCTAGTTGGAGAATTATAATTAGTACTTCATTGGTGGATATCATTATTATATATTTTGAAATTATTAGCGCTCTGTTTACTATTTTGAGGTTTGTTGTGCTTTTCACGTGACCTCCCTTTCCTTTTCGGGAAGGGGGTGTTACAGAGATGGTATCAAAGCTTAGGTTCTTTCTTGTAGAAAACCTATTTAGGTTTGACCTGTGAGTTGTGGGTAAACCATTGGGTAGACGTATGAGTTTGATTTGATTTTGGTTCTTTATTTGGTTGGTCTCTATTTTTGACTAACTGTCGATTTCTTTTCGATTTGTAGTTGATTTGAGGAAAGTGGAATAATTTGTTAAGGTGATTGAGTAATGATATTAGTTAAGAATTGTGATTCAATCATTGAGGAGAATAAAGTTATACCTTGTGCAATTAATAAATGATCATATATGAGATGCGATTATGATGTGATTATTTGTACCAATGAGAATTTTATTTTTGGAGATTTTTTTTATAGTGATGGGTGATAATCTATTATGATCTTAGAATTAAGGATTTGATTTGGGTGATAATTTAGTTTTGTTAAGTTGTGGATAATTTGAGGTATGTGTATTGATGAGGTAATATGATAAATGAAAAATTATTAAGTATAAAGGATCTTTTGTAAATTTGAGTACTTGTAGATAGTTGAGGTAATTAGATTAATCATTTGAGGCTAATGATAAAAAAAATAAAATTTGGCTATTTTCTAGTAAGATGTTGGAGTTATATGATATGAAATTTCTTTGTAATCATGAGGAGATTTTGGAATTTGTTGGGTTAAGGTTTGCACTAAGAGAAGGATTGATTTATTAAATGATTAGATAATAAGTAATGATTTAAGAGATTTTGAATAGTTGTAGCTTGCTTATGCAGATGATAGAATATGTGACTTGGAGTTTGATGTGGTGATAAAGAGATCTTAGTAGTATATTTTTGGTATAATAATATTTGAGAACTAGTTTAATTTGAGGTTATGATATTTTGAAACTATTGTGTTCTTAGGGTGAATTGGTAATATAATTTGTACAATTGTTGTGTTTATCTGCTGTCCTTAGAGTTATGACTGAATTTGTTTAAAGTAATAAATAAAATAAAAATAATTTGTTAGATCTTTGTCATGTGTGGAATATAAACGTTTTACGAATTAAAAATAATTTTAAATATTTTGGGTATTCGAATCGTATTTAGATGAAGAGAAATTTTTGTGATTTTAAATTATTTTTCGAAGAGTACTTTTACAAGAATTAAACTCAAAGATATTAGCGACGGCCCGCACCAACGGTGGATCATGCGATCTTATTTGATGAAACCCAAAGAACCTTATACCAAGGCTTGACACGGTAGCTGACGAATCTTTTACGAGTACATTGATAATTGTGTGGACTGATGACTTATCCGCATTGATCGTTACAAATAGCGGCGACGCGGCGCTACGTCGTAACTAATAATTTTTTTTGTAGATTATTTAAATTCCGAGGACGAAATTATTTTTAAGGGGTGAAAAATGTAATAAGCAATTTTTTTTAATAATTAAATATTAATTAATTTTATCCGATACAATTGTGTTTAAATTGAAAAGGTAAATGATTTTGCTTTCTTCTCTTCTCCCTTGTGTTGTTTGAAAAAAAAAAATTAAATTCGTTTAGTAGATAATTAAATAACTGATTAATATAAAAAAAATGAGGAGGAAGACTATTCCGGTTGTTAAGGTTTTGTGGAGAAATCATTCGGAGCGGGAGGCTACACAGGAGATGGAGGAGTCTATTCGAGCGGAGTATTCGCATCTCTTTGAAAATTAGGTGCGTTCCATTCTTTTGATTCCGGGGACGGAATCTTTTTTAAGGGGGAGGTAATGTAATATCTCCAAAAAACAAATATTAATATTAAATTTAAATTCTTAAAACATATTGTTTGAACTTTGTTTTTATTTGGGTCAAATTGTATTTAATTATCAAATTGTATTTAATTATTGCGGACCATAATAAGTATGTGATTACATTAATTTGGGCTTTTATACTAATTGGGTCTATTTTATATTTGGATAATATTAAAATCCAATTAAAATTAGGATACACAATAAGATATATAATAAATAAGCAAAACCTAACTGCGTCATTCTATCTTTTACGAGCTAATTGAAGTGGAAGAAGGGAGGCGGCAGCTTGAGCACCTAAAGAAGAAATTGTGTGCTATATTTTTTAAGGTACTTGAGTATGACTAATATGTTAGAGTCTTTTTTCTCTCTCTCTTGATGTGATCATCAAAGGTTAGGAAGAAATTAATGATAATATAATAGATTCTTGTATGGATGAATTAATCACTATTTGGGCGGAAGTACTGATATTTTTGGTACTAATATTTATATGAATTGATGAGTGCCTTTTTCCAAAAAAAAAAAAACTGCCGGATGTGTAGATATATGGTTATCGAATTATTATGTAGTAATAGACTATATATACACACACACACACACACACACACACACACACACGTGCGAAGTTTGATTGAAAAAAAAATTAACATTATGGGAAGATAAGCTGCTGCAGGTGTAGAAATTATTTTATATATATTATTTTATATTTTAATAATCTTTTGGCATATTATATTTTAATATGTGTTTGGCCATAAAACTTATAAATCGGAATTGGTAAATCAAATTGAGGTTATGTATATGAATTTGAATTATTTAATTTTGTCGACATAATTTTAAAAAGTTTTAATAATAAATTTAATAGTATTATGTTATTAATGATTGGATTGTAATAAAATCTTATTAAATTGTTTAAATCGACCGGAAGGAATTTAAAGAGTTATTTTTGAAATATAAGTTTTGGAGTATTAATAATTGATAAAAGGCGATGATTAAAGGCATATTAAATAGATTATGAATTACCTTGGAATTATTAGTTGGATTGTTTTTAATTTAAGGTGAATATGTTTAGGTTGCGAATAACGTTTCGTATTGGATATCGTTGGCATGTGAGGGTAAGATTTTGTGGAGTGTGCTATAAATGGGTTGGAAGTATCAGGTACGGATTTCGTACTCTTTCAGCGATACTCTTGTTAAATTTGATTTATTCGTTTGTTCCTTTATTTCGAATTATGTTATGATTTCACATAATTGTTTCATGTGAATTAAATATATTAGTTTCATTTTGGAGTTGATACACATAACTCCTATTTGTACTCTTTGAATTAGGATATCATGTTTAGTATTTATTTTTGATAATTGTAGAGCAGTACATGTTGCTACTTTCTTTTGAAACCTTGTGACTATAATTTGATTTGGTTCAACATGTACATATAGAACCCTTTTTGTTGGTATTATGTCGCATGTGTTGTGACATGATATTTTTGTTAGAATATACCGTAGGGTATACTTGAGCTATAACCACCTGTGGGGGTACCACGGGCATGTCGTCTTGGCACGAGAGGCATGACACTTTCCGTGGCGGTGTGATTAGTCCACGGCGTCTCCGTTTTGGGCTCCGGAGGAAGTGGGCCATTTGGTATTTTGTTGTGGGAGGCGTATGGGTTAACCCTAGTTTTCTGTTCTGCGGATTGGTGATGTTGTGCCAAACACACTATCCGATTTGCATACATTTGGATTCGCGGTCCAATGTGTGATTTGCCTGTGTGGCATTATTTTGACTTGCCTGTGTGACATGGTTTTGACATGCTTGTGTGGCATCATTTGACTTGCTTGTGTGGCATGGTTTTGACTTTCCTGTGTGGCATTATTTTGACTTGCATGTGTGGCATTGTTTTGACTTGCCTATGTGGTAAGGTATATTTCTGAGCTCAATCGGTATGAAATAACCCCAACCATTTGTTTCAGCCTATTATTTTATTGTGTTAGTTTTATTCGTTTCGTTTCAGTTCGTTTCGTCTCCTTTCAATTAATTGGGTTAGTTATTTCAGTTCATTATTTTCTTTACTCCTCTGTTTGTTACGTTATTCCTGTTGGTTCAGATATATTCTATTCAGATCTTTGGAGTTTTATTTTTGTCAAAGGCAATATTTTGTCTATGTTGATTTCGTATTTCAGTTATATATCTTTTGTATCTTTATATCCGTACTGGGCAATTGGCTCATGCTGTGTTTTTCTTCCGGCAGGTTTGCAGGGGTGATTCAGGGCTAGTGTAATGAGGGAGTTGTCTTTGACCATCAATCTAGGTTGTTTCGATTTTAAGTTTTGATTATTTTGACTCTAGTTGGAGAATTATAATTAGTACTTCATTGGTGGATATCATTATTATATATTTTGAAATTATTAGCGCTCTGTTTACTATTTTGAGGTTTGTTGTGCTTTTCACGTGACCTCCCTTTCCTTTTCGGGAAGGGGGTGTTACAGAGATGGTATCAAAGCTTAGGTTCTTTCTTGTAGAAAACCTATTTAGGTTTGACCTGTGAGTTGTGGGTAAACCATTGGGTAGACGTATGAGTTTGATTTGATTTTGGTTCTTTATTTGGTTGGTCTCTATTTTTGACTAACTGTCGATTTCTTTTCGATTTGTAGTTGATTTGAGGAAAGTGGAATAATTTGTTAAGGTGATTGAGTAATGATATTAGTTAAGAATTGTGATTCAATCATTGAGGAGAATAAAGTTATACCTTGTGCAATTAATAAATGATCATATATGAGATGCGATTATGATGTGATTATTTGTACCAATGAGAATTTTATTTTTGGAGATTTTTTTTATAGTGATGGGTGATAATCTATTATGATCTTAGAATTAAGGATTTGATTTGGGTGATAATTTAGTTTTGTTAAGTTGTGGATAATTTGAGGTATGTGTATTGATGAGGTAATATGATAAATGAAAAATTATTAAGTATAAAGGATCTTTTGTAAATTTGAGTACTTGTAGATAGTTGAGGTAATTAGATTAATCATTTGAGGCTAATGATAAAAAAAATAAAATTTGGCTATTTTCTAGTAAGATGTTGGAGTTATATGATATGAAATTTCTTTGTAATCATGAGGAGATTTTGGAATTTGTTGGGTTAAGGTTTGCACTAAGAGAAGGATTGATTTATTAAATGATTAGATAATAAGTAATGATTTAAGAGATTTTGAATAGTTGTAGCTTGCTTATGCAGATGATAGAATATGTGACTTGGAGTTTGATGTGGTGATAAAGAGATCTTAGTAGTATATTTTTGGTATAATAATATTTGAGAACTAGTTTAATTTGAGGTTATGATATTTTGAAACTATTGTGTTCTTAGGGTGAATTGGTAATATAATTTGTACAATTGTTGTGTTTATCTGCTGTCCTTAGAGTTATGACTGAATTTGTTTAAAGTAATAAATAAAATAAAAATAATTTGTTAGATCTTTGTCATGTGTGGAATATAAACGTTTTACGAATTAAAAATAATTTTAAATATTTTGGGTATTCGAATCGTATTTAGATGAAGAGAAATTTTTGTGATTTTAAATTATTTTTCGAAGAGTACTTTTACAAGAATTAAACTCAAAGATATTAGCGACGGCCCGCACCAACGGTGGATCATGCGATCTTATTTGATGAAACCCAAAGAACCTTATACCAAGGCTTGACACGGTAGCTGACGAATCTTTTACGAGTACATTGATAATTGTGTGGACTGATGACTTATCCGCATTGATCGTTACAAATAGCGGCGACGCGGCGCTACGTCGTAACTAATAATTTTTTTTGTAGATTATTTAAATTCCGAGGACGAAATTATTTTTAAGGGGTGAAAAATGTAATAAGCAATTTTTTTTAATAATTAAATATTAATTAATTTTATCCGATACAATTGTGTTTAAATTGAAAAGGTAAATGATTTTGCTTTCTTCTCTTCTCCCTTGTGTTGTTTGAAAAAAAAAAATTAAATTCGTTTAGTAGATAATTAAATAACTGATTAATATAAAAAAAATGAGGAGGAAGACTATTCCGGTTGTTAAGGTTTTGTGGAGAAATCATTCGGAGCGGGAGGCTACACAGGAGATGGAGGAGTCTATTCGAGCGGAGTATTCGCATCTCTTTGAAAATTAGGTGCGTTCCATTCTTTTGATTCCGGGGACGGAATCTTTTTTAAGGGGGAGGTAATGTAATATCTCCAAAAAACAAATATTAATATTAAATTTAAATTCTTAAAACATATTGTTTGAACTTTGTTTTTATTTGGGTCAAATTGTATTTAATTATCAAATTGTATTTAATTATTGTGGACCATAATAAGTATGTGATTACATTAATTTG
The DNA here is from genome assembly GCA_020205505.1 of Panax japonicus. Lineage (NCBI taxonomy): Eukaryota > Viridiplantae > Streptophyta > Magnoliopsida > Apiales > Araliaceae > Panax > Panax japonicus. The sequence continues at coordinate 48,552,351 of CM035107.1, forward strand.
GACTTTTATACTAATTGGATCTATTTTATATTTGGATAATATTAAAATCCAATTAAAATTAGGATACACAATAAGATATATAATAAATAAGCAAAACCTAACTGCGTCATTCTATCTTTTACGAGCTAATTGAAGTGGAAGAAGGGAGGCGGCAGCTTGAGCACCTAAAGAAGAAATTGTGTGCTATATTTTTTAAGGTACTTGAGTATGACTAATATGTTAGAGTCTTTTTTTTTCTCTCTCTTGATGTGATCATCAAAGGTTAGGAAGAAATTAATGATAATATAATAGATTCTTGTATGGATGAATTAATCACTATTTGGGCAGAAGTACTGATATTTTTTGTACTAATATTTATATGAATTGATGAGTGCCTTTTTCCAAAAAAAAAAAAACTGTCGGATGTGTATATATATGGTTATCGAATTATTATGTAGCAATAGACTATATAAATATTATATATATATATACACGTGCGAAGTTTGATTGAAAAAAAATTAACATTATGGGAAGATAAGCTGCTGCAGGTGTAGAAATTATTATATATATATATATATATATATATATATATTATTTTATATTTTAATAATCTTTTGGCATATTATATTTTAATACGTATTTGGCCATGAAACTTATAAATCGGAATTGGTAAATCAAATTGAGGTTATGTATATGAATTTGAATTATTTAATTTTGTCGACATAATTATAAAAAGTTTTAATAATAAATTTAATAGTATTATGTTATTAATGATTGGATTGTAATAAAATCTTATTAAATTATTTAAATCGAACGGAAGGAATTTAAAGAGTTATTTTTAAAATGTAAATTTTGGAGTATTAATAATTGATAAAAGGCGATGATTAAAGGCATATTAAATAGATTATGAATTACCTTGGAATTATTAGTTGGATTGTTTTTAATTTAAGGTGAATATGTTTAGGTTGCGAATAACGTTTCGTATTGGATATCGTTGGCATGTGAGGGTAAGATTTTGTGGAGTGTGCTATAAATGGGTTGGAAGTATCAGGTACGGATTTCGTACTCTTTCAGCGATACTCTTGTTAAATTTGATTTATTCGTTTGTTCCTTTTTTTCGAATTATGTTATGATTTCACATAATTGTTTCATGTGAAATAAATATATTAGTTTCATTTTGGAGTTGATACACATAACTCCTATTTGTACTCTTTGAATTAGGATATCATGTTTAGTATTTATTTTTGATAATTGTAGAGCAGTACATGTTGCTATTTTCTTTTGAAACCTTGTGACTATAATTTGATTTGGTTCAACATGTACATATAGAACCCTTTTTGTTGGTATTATGTCGCATGTGTTGTGACATGATATTTTTGTTAGAATATATCGTAGGGTATACTTGAGCTATAACCACCTGTGGGGGTACCACAGGCATGTCGTCTTGGCACGAGAGGCATGACACTTTCCGTGGCGGTGTGATTAGTCCACGGCGTCTCCGTTTTGGGCTCCGGAGGAAGTGGGCCATTTGGTGTTTTGTTGTGGGAGGCGTATGGGTTAACCCTAGTTTTCTGTTCTGCGGATTGGTGATGTTGTGCCAAACACACTATCCGATTTGCATACATTTGGATTCGCGGTCCAATGTGTGATTTGCCTGTGTGGCATTATTTTTACTTGCCTGTGTGGCATGGTTTTGTCTTGCCTGTGTGGCATCATTTGACTTGCTTGTGTGGCATGGTTTTGACTTGCCTGTGTGGCATTATTTTGACTTGCCTGTGTAGCATTGTTTTGACTTGCCTATGTGGCAAGGTATATTTCTGAGCTCAATCGGTATGAAATAACCCCAACCATTTGTTTCAGCCTATTATTTTATTGTGTTAGTTTTATTCGTTTCGTTTCAGTTCGTTTCGTCTCCTTTCAATTAATTGGGTTAGTTATTTCAGTTCATTATTTTCTTTACTCCTCTGTTTGTTACGTTATTCCTGTTGGTTCAGATATATTCTATTCAGATCTTTAGAGTTTTATTTTTGTCAAAGGCAATATTTTGTCTATGTTGATTTCGTATTTCAGTTATATATCTTTTGTATCTTTATATCCGTACTGGGCAATTGGCTCATGCTGTGTTTTTCTTCCGGCAGGTTTGCAGGGGTGATTCAGGGCTAGTGTAATGAGGGAGTTGTCTTTGACCATCAATCTAGGTTGTTTCGATTTTAAGTTTTGATTATTTTGACTCTAGTTGGAGAATTATAATTAGTACTTCATTGGTGGATATCATTATTATATATTTTGAAGTTATTAACGCTCTGTTTACTATTTTGAGGTTTGTTGTGCTTTGCACGTGACCTCCCTTTCCTTTTCGGGAAGGGGGTGTTATAGCATATATGCACGTACTTCGAGACGTCGCGACCAGCGAAGCCAGGGGCAACCCGGCCAGTCGCAGGTACCTGCGGCTCCCCCCCCCTCTATAAATAGAGAGCTTGGGGTGGCCATTTTGTTAGAGAAAAAGGCGAGTAAGCCATGTCAAATTTGCTCTGTACTCACCCTACACTAAGTGCTTTCTCATTTTAAACACTTGTGAGCTCATATATAGCTACTGTAAGCCTTCTCACACACTTTAAAGCCTTTCTCTTCATCTTTGCACACATTGTTCTTCACATTGAGAGTCGTGTTGCGTGTATTTTCCCGGACTTCGGCCCGTAGTTTTATTTCAATCTATATATATATATTTATATTTTTATTATATATGGACTAACATTATCGAGTTATGCCTCGATTGAGCCTAGACTTTGGTCTGGAGCGTTTATTTGCTTTCGTATATATATATATATATATATATATATATATATATATATATATATATATATATATATATATATATATATATATATATATATTTATAGAATAAAGATCAGGTCCGGACTCCCGGACGGGAGAAAATCCGGACCTGATTTTTTTTTTTTGGTAGAACAACTAAAAAAAAAAAAAAATTTATGGAACTGAAATTTTTCAATAATACAGTGTTTTGGGTGTGTTTTTAATACCTACACCAACCAATGTATGTACAGTCTGCCCAGACTGTACAGACATGTTTTGTTATAGGCATCCAAATCACACCCAAAACACTATATAATGTAAAAATTCCAATTCCATAATATTTTTTTTTAGTTGTTTCAAAAAAAAAAAGCAAAAAAAAAAAAAAAAAAAAGGTCCGGATTTTAAACCTGTCCGGGAGTCCGGACAGGATCCGGACCTTATATATATATATATATATATATATATATATATATATATATATATATTTATATATATGAACTGTATGTCGAACCTTGTTCGATGAGCCTAGATTTTACATCGGGAGCGTTTACTATTTTAATATATATATATGAACTGTGTGTCGAACTTTGTTCGATGAGCCTGGATTTTACATCCGGTGCATTTACCGCTTATATATATATATTTACATTCAGTCCCGCCTGGAGTTTACTTCGTGACGGTTGATCGTCTTTACAGCTTTATTTATTTTTCGTCTTGCCTGGAGTTTACTCATTGGCGGTTGATTGCTTTTACAACTTTATTTACATTTCTAATCCCCCATGGAGGTGCTTCGTGGTGGTTGATTATGTCTGTATATATATATATTTATAGATTTTATATATATACATGCTTACTGGTTTATTATCAATTGTGGCATCATGTGAGCCTAGGAATCATGTGATCACACATTCAGTTTACTGGATCTAGATTCGGTTCCCGTGATGGACATTTTCAGCTGTAAGCAGCTTGTAAATTTATTCACGGTGTTCGGATTTCCTCAGATGGTTATCATACCCACGAGGAGTTCGGCACTATTTTGTACATTATTTTCATGAAGATGCTTCACATCTCGAAAATTAAAAACAATCAAGCCGAACACTTAATAAAATGGGAGTGTAAAAGGTCTCAATTACTATTGAGCACGAGGGTTTGAAAAACCTCTTTTATAAAACATCACTGCCATATCTTGTTAAAATTGATTTTTTTATACAAATTCAAACCCTGTGTATATAGGTGCGAACGAGGCCTCTCATTACTTCCAAATAATTGCACATTGATCCACACACACACACACACACATTCATATAACAGTTTCTTGAAAAGAGGCGGTCACCATGATAACAAGGATATCGGGGGGTGCCTAACACCTTCCATCCGCATAATCAAGTCCCCGGACCCTAATGAATCTCGGTTTCACCGACCCGTTTAGCAGTGCCACATCACTAGGTCAATGTGCAAACATTTTCTCGGTTATGTTGGTACAACCATATAAAAGACCAACTGGCGACTCTTAACAGTCCATCGTCGACATGACACATGTCGAACCTTTTTCACTTATTTTTTCAAATAAATCTCTACTAACAAGAGAACACCAAAGAGCAAGTAATGAAAAGGGACAAATAAAAATCCCGACGTCGACAGGTAGCGACTCTGCTGGGGACAATAATAAGAGGACTTAAGCCGCTATTACAATCTTTTCAAAACTGGTATATGCTTGTGTGTGAATGTTGCATTTATATTTATAATTAATGTGTACGAATGCATATATTTTTCGGCGCATAATGCTTTACACGATATCTGCTTGTGATATTAGTGCTTCGCACATGTCATCATTTTCATAAACAGTGAGACACGTTGTATATGAATGTATGTTGTGTGGTTCCTTCACCAGGAGGCTATCCTGTCGGTGTTTGATTACTGGACTCGTAGGAAGACTAATTCCAACGAGGCTCAGGAAAGGCACCACCCAAATTTTCTCCAGTTGAAAGACCAGATTAACTTTTCGTCAAGTAAATTGCGATGATTTAGGAACCTTCATGCCAAAAAGCCGCGAGAGTAACCTAAGATAGGTCAGCCTCTGATAAACCAAACACGGAGGAAAGTCTCTTCAGGCATTTTCATTACTCATAAAAATAATTACTTGTAATTTCATGCCATATTCATCTCCATGTAATGAGAAATATGAAGACACATGTGTACATACATATTTTAAATCATGTTATTCTAGATTACAAACAACTAACATCCGTCTTGCAGGATAATATTCCTAAAATGGATACATAGCATGTAAACATTTACATATTTCCCTAAAGACTAAACTACGCAAGTCTTTTGTAGGGAAGCAATCAGACCGATTACCAGATCAAAGTCCAAAAAGGCCACGAGCCTACAGTCAATTATGTCGTCATCAGACCAGACTGACCTTAATCCAGTTTTGCACAAAGAATTTGACGGATTAAGTAAACAAATCACAGATTTGGCTGTTCTGCATAAAGAAATACACCAATCCACTCATGGTACGAGGATACCCATACGTGCTGAATCCTCTACACAAGGAGGAACCCAAGGTCCTGATAAAGCCATTACAGAACTTGAAATGCAATTGGATACGACCAACAAAAAATCATGATATCACCTATCTCAAAGGAGATCCAGACACCGGTGACATCAGGAAGAAAGTCCTTCAAATGGAAGAAACCTTTCATGCAATCAAAGGAATTAGAGCGAACGAGAGTGTCTCATATGCTAACCTTTGTATATTCCCTGGTGTTCACTATCCAAAAAAATTTAAAACTCCTGACTTCGAAAAATATGATGGGTTAGGAGATCCTTACTCACATTTGAAGGTGTTCATTGGAGAACTTGGATCTTATGCAGAGGACGAGAAGCTTAGGATGCAGCTGTTCCAGAAGAGTTTGATTGGAGAAGCCCGTTCGTGGTATACCAGATTAGACAACTCAAAGATCCATAGTTGGGAAGAGCTAGCTCACACCTTCCTCACTCAGTATAGTTTCCAGTCTCAGATGGCTCCCGACCGGTACCAAATTACCAAAGTCAAGAAACAATCGAATGAGTCTTTCAGAGAGTATGCTCAAAGGTGGAGGCGCCTTGTTGCTCAAGTTATTCCTTCCATGACGGAATCAGAAATGGTCATGACCTTCATAGACATACAAGAAGCTCCTTTTTATGAAAGAGTTTTAGCTAGGATTGGTAAACCATTTTCTGAAATGATTAAACATGAGGAGATGGCTGAGATGGGATTGAAGTCTGGAAAGATTCAAGACCTAGCCGCCCTTAAAGCTGTTACTGAGCACATCTAATCCGAAAATTATGGAAACAACCCCCGGAGGGTCATCAAAAAGAAAGAGGAAGGTGTTTCCTTGATACTACAAGGTCAAAAAGGCAGTCAGAATATGCCTATACAGAGGAGAAACTACTCCCCTTTTCAAGCACAGTCTTCAAACCCTCCAATGCTAAAAGGTTGAGAAGTCAAATGCCCTTGAGTGTTCACACCCTTAGGGGAATCGCTCGAGAACATTCTCACTCTTCTGACAAATCAGAAGAAAATTATGCATCTTCTTCCACCAGCCAACCCTAATGGGAGGGGTTTCAATGCTGCTCAGAAATGTGCTTATCATGTCGGGGCACCTAGACATGATACTCAAGATTGTTGGGCCTTGAAACACAAGATCCAAGATTTGATAAACAACGGTGAGATTGTGGTCACCAAACCAGATCAACCTCACGTGCAAGACAACCCTCTTCCCCAACACAAGGAGGAAGAGGTCAACATGATTAATTGTAGTAGTGGACAGAGCTCCAATTTTAACGATGAATCCTCCCAGACCCTCAAAGATGGTGTTGACAAATGGGATTATGCAAAGTTCCAGTTCGCAATGGAACGGAAGATGAAAGCTCTATGTAAATAGATTGAGCAATTGGCAGAACTGGTGACTTATCAGCATCGAGTCACACGCCAATTAGTCAGCCATGAGCATGCTATCTTGCACCCTTTTGTTGTGAATACTCCTCCCTCACCTTTAGATAAAGAAACACTAGAAGACATAGTGACAAAGAGAGCAAGTGCCAAAGTCCGTAGGGATTTTGCCAACAGAAGGGAATTTACAAACCTGGGCCAACCTATGGAGGAAATACTTCAGATGATGATCAATGAAGGAAGGATTACTTCCCTTCTACCTCCAATCAATCCCTGTTTAGGACGGTTTAATTCTGATGGAGTTTGCCAATATCACTCCCATTCTCGCGGTCACAACACTGAAGAATGTTGGGCACTCCACCACCTCATTCAAAATTTAATTTACAGCGGTGTCCTGCAGCTAGCAGACGATGATACTGTGCTATTTGAGAGTGAGAATACTTGTCCTACTAAATGGAAGGGATTGGTAGCAGTTATATTCACTGAGGCTGATGGGATTGTCAAACCTCTCACAATGCAAACAATTCAACTCAAAGGAATTGCCAAACCTTTGAAAGTGGTTGTTCCCGAGCCAATCATCTTGCCATTCAGACCATAATATCCTGTTATCAGCTTACAAAAAGTCCCATGGAATTATGGAGAAGCTGAAAGATCCACCTCTTATACAACTGCTGCAGTGTCGAAGGAGAATCCACTTTATCTTCCCCAACATGTGATGAAGTCCACCATCAAGTCAAAGGGGAAAATACCTATGGAGAATATTAAAAAATTCCTCCGCACTATGGGACATAATGAAGCCAAGGTTGTTTTAAGCTTAAGAGAAGCTCCGCACCAAATTTCAATCCCGGACTTGGTTTTAACTTTCGAGGATCACAGGAAAATCTTACTGAAGGTTTTGGAAGAAGCCTACTTACCGACATCAATGGATATAGAAAAATTTCAACATCTGGTTGATCACATTTTTAACAACAATGTGATATCTTTCACTGATGAAGATATACCGCCCGAAGGGACCGGTCATTGCAAGTCGTTGCACATTGCGTTTTTGTCCTTCGGATATATGCTAGCCGAAGTTCTGATAGATGAAGGTTCGTCTCTGAATATCTGTCCTTACGCTATGTTGCTAAAGATTAATATCAATCTCAAACGGATTCGAAGTAGCCACACGGTTATTAAAGCTTTTGACAGAGCCCGCCAAATCAGTCATAGAGATTGAGCTACCAATCGAGATTGGTCCCCATACCTTCTGCGTATCTTTTACGTGCTCAAAATAGATTCAGGATACAACCTGATATTGGGAAGACCGTGGATTCATATGGCTGGGGCAGTCCCCTCCACTCTTCATCAATAACTGAAATATATCATGAATGATAGCTTAGTCACGGTTAACGCTGAGCCGGAATGTCCTAAAGAGAGTGACATACCCCTTATCAGCTTCAATTCAGAAGTTGAGTTGGTCAATTTTCATGCTCTAGAAGTGAGCAACACTCACTACCACCCTATTGGGGCGCCACCTCTCACACCCAAGATTTCTGCTGAAGTAATGTCGACTACTCAGGAAATGATATCTTTGGGTCATTAGCTAGGAGTAGGGCTGGGTAAAAGTCACCAGGGTATTAAGCACCCAATTCAAGTTGTCAGTCAAACTGGGATAGCTGGACTGGGTTATTCTGTCAGATCCAGTAACGGGAATCCACATAAACATCGTCAAATTCCTTCATCTTCAGTTACACAACGATTATCTTTGCCTTCAACTCCTGAGTCTGCACAACCTCTTGTAAAGGTGTTAGCCAGTGTATTGGCTATGTTATTTCCCAAGCCGATGTCGGTAAAGGAGAAAGAAGTCTTTGTTACAGACCCTAGAGTAGAGGAAGATAAACAAAGAATCAAGCAAGACATCATCAGAATGATGTCTGGCATACGCATCATTGTCCATGATGAACATACTAACAGATACACCCCAGACGATGATTGCCCAGACGTTATGGTCATCATTCGGAAGAAGGAGGACAATGATAACCCCTCCATCACTGCAGTCCACCAGGACTTTGCCCTAGATAATTGGAGCAACACTCCTTGTATTGGTCGACGAGGGTAAAATGGGTATAAACTCTTTCTGCCCTGTAGATATCATAATTGCTTACTTTTCTGTAAATTTTTAGTAGTTATTATGTCAGTACATGCTAACACTTTGTATGATTATACCATTTCATATATACTAAGTGAAAGCATATTTTATTTCAGGACTCTGAATTTAGATGTGCCTGTACTTGCTGATAAGGTGCCTTTTCTCCACAAGGATTGTAGCTTTGATGTAAAGCTAGATTCAGCCTTGATGGAAATACATTAGGACATTGAGGTGCATCCGAAAATTCAAGAATGGGTCAAAGACAAACCTAAACCAAACCCTGATCAAACCACTCCCTTCAATCTCAGAACCTTAAAAAGCCCTAAGTTAATCCAAATTGGTTCAGACCTTACCCCAAACCAAAGGAATGACATGGTTACGTTATTAACCCAATTCCAGGATGTGTTTGCATGGTCTCACAAAGACATGGTGGGTTTGTCCACTGACATTGTTCTTCATCGCCTTCCCATTAAAGAGGGATTCAAAACAGTCAAGCAGAAGCTCAAGCGATTGAAACCTGAGTGGAGTTTAAAGGTGAAAGAAGAAATTGTGAAACAATTTCAAGCTGAGATTATCATGGTGTCTACATATCCTGAGTGGATATCCAACATCGTTCCCGTACCTAAGCCTGGAGGAAAGGTGCGAGTTTGCATGGATTACCAGGATCTGAACAAAGCTTGCCTTAAAGATAGATTTCCCGTGCCATTTATCCACATTTTCATTGACAATAATGCTTAGTACGACATGTACTCTTTTACGGATTATTTTGCTGGATACCACCAGATTATGGTTGTTGAGGAAGATCATGAGAAAACTTCTTTCATCACGCCTTGGGGAACTTTATGCTATAGACGATTGTCATCCGGCCTCATCAATGCTGGAGCCACCTATCAACGAGCTATGATGGCTCTTTTTCACGACTTAATGCATAAGGAGATAGAGGTCTATGTGGATGACATCATTGTCAAGTCTCGAATAGAAGATGACTACTTAGACCATATCGTGAAGCTATTCAACAGGTTGCGTAAGTACAACTTGAAGTTGAATCCAGCCAAGTGCGCCTTTAGCGTTAAATCAGGCAAGTTGCTAGGATTCCTAGTCAGCCACAAAAGGATTGAGCTGGACCCCGCTAAAATTTAGGCCATCATGGAAATGCCCATTCCTCAGACAGAGAAGGAAATACGGGGATTTTTGGGAAGAATCAACTTCATTAGCAGGTTCATTTCTCAACTCACAACAACCTGTGAGCCTATCTTTAAGTTGTTAAGGAAGAACTCCTCCATGAAATGGAATGACGAGTGCCAGAAAGCCTTCCTCACAATCAAAGAACATCTAGTTAAAGCTCCCATTTTGGTACCACCCAGGGATGATGTTCCCCTGTTCATGTACCTGTCCATAAGTGACAACGCCATGGGCTGCATGCTGGGACAGAAAGACGATAGAGGCCAAGAACGAGCTATCTATTACCTCAACAAAAGATTCAGCAACAGTGAACACAAGTACACTCTGATTGAGAAGACTTGTTGTGCTTTAGCATGGGCTTCCATGAGGTTACATCATTACCTCCATGGTCATACAACCCATCTCATATCCCACGTGGATACTCTTAAGTATGTGCTCAACAAACCCATGTTAAATTGCCAGTTGTCCAGATGGCAGTTGATCCTACAACAATTTAATATCGTCTATGTGACACAAAAATCAATCAAAGGTCAAGAAATTGTGGATCAACTGGCTGTCGCACCTTCAGGGGACTTCAAACCCTTGGAAACCTACTTCCTAGATGAAGGAGTAATGGCAGTTCAGTAACTTCATCAGTATGATACATGCCATATATGGAATATGTATTTTGATGGAGCTGTTAATATGGAAGGTTTTAGAGATGGAGCAGTTCTAGTATTCGGTACGGGGGAACAGTATCTCGTCGCCATCAAATTACAGTTTGTCAGCACCAACAACACAGCTAAGTATGAAGGCTGTCTCATGGGGCTAAAACTTGCTCGTTCAATGGGCATCAGGCGGTTAACTGTCTTTGGGGATTCAGAGTTGGTAATCAAACAATACACGAGAATCTATCAAACCAAAGAGGTACTTTTGCTGCCTTACCATCATCAAGTTTTACAGATGGCTTTGGAGTTCGAAGAAATCTCCTTTCTATACATTCCTCGTAATAGGAATGACTTTGCAGACGCATTAGCAACTTTGGCCTCCTTGATTCACATACCTTACAAGGAACACATGCCTAGCGTCACATTTTCCCTACACAAGGCACAAGTCTATGGGAATTATGTTGGAGAAGTATCGGATGAGCTACCGCCCATCCAACATCCTTGCTATTATCATATCAAGGAGTATCTACGAGATGGATCTACACCCGCTGAGGTGAGCCTTACTGAGAAAAGGCGGATCCATCGACTTGCTATAAAATTCTACCTGAGCGGGGATGCAGTCTACAAAAGAGATGCAGGACTAGGTCTCCTCAGATGTCTGGACCAGGACCAAGCTCAGAGGCTCATGGATGAGGTCCATGGTGGAGTATGTGGCCCACACATGAGCGCCCCCTGCTTGTTAAAAAGATCCTCAGAACAGGACATTACTGGCTTACCCTCAAAGCTGACTGTGAGGATCATGTCAAGAGGTGTTATCAATGCCAAATTCATGGAAATGCCATCCACGCCCCTCCGAGGGAGCTCCACAATATGAGTTCACCTTGGCCCTTCTCAATGTGAGGAATGGATGTGATCAGGCCTATCGATCCCAAAGCCAGTAATGGGCATTATTTTATATTCACCATGATCGACTACTTCACCAAGTGGGTAGAAGTAGCCTCCTTTCCCAGGGTTACCAAAGAAGTCATCATTGCTTTCATCAGAAAACAATGTCATTTGTCGATATGGACAACCAGAGGTCATTGTGTTAGACAATGCTAAGAACCTCAACAACAAAATGATGGAGGAGTTATGCAGTAAATTCCACATCAAACATCTTAACTCCGTTATCTACCGTCCAAAGATGAATGGTGTTGTTGAAGCGGCTAACAAAAACATCAAGAAGATCATGCAAAAGATGCCCGCCAACCACAAAGAATGACCTGACTTATTGCCTCTTACTATGTTAGCCTATAGAACATCAATGCACACTTCCACTGGGGTAACCCCGTATACATTAACCTATGGGATGGAAGCAGTGCTCCCCATAGAAGTTGAAATGGAATCGCTCAGAGTGTTGATAGACGCTCAGCTGGATGAAGACCAATGGGTACAAGACAGGTATCACTAATTGTCTCTAATAGACGAAAGGTGAACCGCGACTATCTTCCATGGTCAGTTATATCAACAAAGGATCACCAGATCCTACGACAGAAAAGTCCGGCTACGGAAGTTTAAACAACATGACTTGGTTTTAAAGAAGATACTTGACAACCAAAATTAGTCCAAGGGAAAATTCACCCCTAACTAAGAAGGCTTGTTTGTTGTCAAGGATGTATTGGCAGGAGGCGCTCTCAGATTACAGGAAATGGACGGCGATGAATTTCCACAACTCATCAACTCAGACAACGTGAAACGGTACTATATCTGAAGTTACCATCAAGAAAACATCCTGGTGTTGGATCATCAGATCACCAGTCATTCCGGTTCTTTAACCCTTCATCACATACAACTCTTTGCCACATTTTTCCCCTCAAGAAAACATACTCTTCAAGCCAGCAGCCTGGTTTCACTACGTTCATACAACTTCAGTTATCCCCTCAGGGATTGAACCTTTTTACACCTGCAGTTTATCCTGAAGACGGGATTAAACTTTTCTATGCTTGCAGTTTGTCCTGAAGACGAGATCAAACTTTTTCACACATGCAGTTTGTCCCAATTATGGGATCAAACTTTCTTCTCCCAGCAGTATAGCCTGCACATGGGATTCATACTTCTCTTTGGCTATGACTCGTCCTGAGGGGCGAACTATGTCGACCTGATCTCCTCTTCACTAGGAGTATGTAGGTAACCATTTTATATGGCCCAGTCGGAATAAAACAAAAACAACAAAAACATCTCTACACCCTTTTATTTATAAAAACAAAAATAACAAAAACATTCCTACACCATTCCTGCCACATGCAGCGTTGAACCTCTTACACCATGTTCGAACTACGCATACCTGATCTCCTCTTCAATAGGAGTACGTAGACATCCATTTATGGTTCGATCTCATGCCCTACCAAAACACCAACACTTGTCAGCGGTACTGGGATCAAACTTCAATCCACCACATTGCATCGGCTTCAGACCAAAGGGATGGAATTACCTGAACTCCTCCTAAATAGGAGATTCAACGACCATCTAAGCTGTGGTTGTGCCTCAAAGAGCAACACCAATCCATAAGAGATGGAATTAACTAGGCTTCTCACAAATAAAAGTACTGGCGACCATCTGTGGTACGGTCAATCTCAGAGAGAAAAGCCACACTCCTCTCCACATTTCCATACAGAAACCAGTCTCAAGACACCAAAGATGGTAGGGATCCATATAGTTCAACGATCCATTGTGAACTATCCGGGGATAACTCAATGTCCATCCATCAAGGAGGAATTTAGAATACATCCAGATCACAAGCCCTGAAGAAACGGACAAACATCAAGCAAGCAAAAGACATATCTAAAAGGGAAGTGATCAAAAATATATTTCCTTGCTATATATACAATGTTGTTTGATATACACAATGTAAACTGTACATAACAAAATGGCTAAGCTAGTCTGTGCAGGAAAATACAAGCTCATCTACAAGTTAGTGTATATGCGAGCTATCAAGCCCAACATGGCATCCCTCTCAACAGAAGGAGGTAAAGTTATGGTCTCCTGTACAAGGGTATCCACACGGGCTAACATATCTACAACCATATGCATGGTGACTCTATGCTCATCAATGTACATGTTTATCTCTGCAATCATGCTAGTGGTAAGAGACCTTACTATAGTACCATCTGTAACGGCTACGTCCCGGGCATATATGGCACTATCCCTCTCAACTATCACGGTATCTCTGGCTGATCTGGCCTCATCCCGCTCAACAACAGCGGAGTCCCTACGAGCTAATGCCTCATCTCTCTCTAACAGAGTTGCGTCTCTCCCATCAAGGGATGTCAACATCAAGGCTCTAGCCTAATCTCTCTCGAAGGTCATCAGATGAAGACTCTGCTCGAAGTACTGTGTCGAATGCTGGATCACAACAGTGCTAGTACTGGGAGAATCTAAAGGAGATAATGGCATCCCAGTAAAATGATTCTCCTCGATGTGAGAATCAACGTCCTCCATGGGCTCTCCATCGTCTGAATAACTATCCGGTACTGTGGATACTGCCTCAGTCGATGAAATCTCTGTCTCTATTCACGCATTCTCTATCAAACAGGGGGGCATCATGTGTTTGCATATGTTGAAGAACATATCCCCAGCGGGGGTATCACGCACTACGTTCCGTTAACACATATATCAATGAAGGTCAAGTAGCCTTGACATCATTATACTGTTGCTAAGTAAATCCTACGAAGGCATCGGAAGCCATCAGATGATTTCAGCCGTTGATACACACATCAGCGATGATTAAACAGATCCTCGGTGGGGGTCACAACGTCAACTCAAGAAGAGAGACCCCGGCGGGTTTTACAACGTGTTCCCTATCGGGGGCATAACGCAATCTCAAAACGAGATCCCCGGCGGGGGTTACAACGCATGTTCCGTTGATACACACATCAACGAAGGTCAAAAAAATCCTCGGTGGGGGTTAAAATGCATGATCCGTTGATTCACACATCAGCGAAGGTCAAACAGCCTTGATAATTTTCCCAACAGGGGTATTTTATCTGGTGATGCACACATCAACGAAGGTCAGGCAGCCCTGATAACACATACTGTTGGCAGTAAATCCAGCAGAACATTGATATGACCTGGCAATACAAGCCAGGAGGAGTCAACATCTTTAAGGAGGATTGATGATGGAATATGTTATACACATCCTCAAACAGATAGAGCGTTATCCCCACAGATCTCTTGTACACAAGAAGCACCTCTTCAGAATCAAGTCTGTACCAAGGATTAAGGACTTTGGTAACAACCCCAACGTCAACATCCTTAGAGATTCGGATCACACATCTAATCTGGTCATCATTTCCAATCCTCGGTAAAATTAACAGGAAGCCGGTAATCATCCCCAATATGTTGGGCAACAACCCCGTACACATGCATCATACATTTGCATCATGTTGCTACACTTTGCTTCATGTTTATCTTGTTGCATTTCAAGTATCTAGGTTTCTTTATCCTATATATGCCTTACATTGCATGAATATGATAAAGAGGGGCATCTGTAGACACTTGAAATTTTTTGCACACATGTTACTGACATTGCAGGAGGGCAGATTCATCTTTTAGAGAAAACCCTGGAAGACAACTCATATCCAGTTCGGATACTATCAAAAGTTTAACCTCAACCCTGGAACACACATCGGGAATATCAGGTCTAACCTCGGAGATAACCCCGAGGCATGCAGTTCTAATACCAGAAATTCCACCAGAGAAGACCGATCCATCTCGTAGATAACCCCGAGATATTCAGTCTCAGTCCCAACACTAGGAGTAATAGCTACCAACCTTGGAGATAACCCCAAGGAATGCAGTTCAGGAGATAACCCCAGAAATGTTTGGTTCAAATGCATGCAATCAGCTTCAACCTCAGCATTCACACCGAGGCACTCAGTACAAGACCCGGAGAAAACACCGGGAAGACAGGCACACCTCAGAGATGACACTAAGGACCTTCAAACCTTTGCAGCAGTCCAATCTCAGAGATAACCCTGAGCAACGTCTGCTTTATCAGCCCAAATCGGCGATAACCTCGATGAGGGGAAAAGTCATCATTTTACCACCTTGACGCCACATCACGTCGTCTCAACATTTCAATACATACATTTCTACATAGCAATGTCCCACAAGAACCAAAGATATCCAATCCCGAGTGAGTATTACGCAGGATAACAGATAAAATTTGAAGCTTGAAGACCGGAGGGCATGGTCCCATCTTCCTGACTTCGTACAACCTCTAATCCCATGTCATTGCATAACTCTCAACAACGGCGGTCCAAATAGGTCTTATATACCTCAGTTGGATGCTCAAATTGCAATTCTAAAAGTTTGAGCGGACATTATAGTGTATGCATGCACGTACTTCGAGACGATGCGACCCGTGAAGCCTTGGGCAACTCGGCCAGCCGCAGGTACAACAGTGGCTCCCCCCTCTATAAATAGAGGGCTTGGGTGGCCATTTTATAAGAGAAAAAGGCAAGGAAGTCCTGTCAAATTTACTTTGTACTCACCCTACACTGAGTGCTTTCTCACATATAGCTACTTTTTTACCAGCAGGAGCCGAGTATTCATCCCTTTAAAGATATAGAAGTCTTCTTTGGCAGCCCATCGTAAGCCTTCTCACACACTTTAAAGCCTTTCTCTTCATCTTTACAGACACTGTTCTTTACATTGAGAGTCGTGTTGCGTGTGTTTGCCCGGACTTCGGTCCGTGGTTTTATTTCAGTCTGTATATATATACGAAAGCAAATAAACGTTCCAAACTGAATTCTAGGCTCAATCGAGGCATAATTTGATAATGTTAGTCCATATATATATATATATATATATTTACATTCAGTCTCGCCTGGAGTTTACTCCGTGGTGGTTGATTGTTTTTACAGCTTTATTTACATTTCTGATCCCCCATGGAGGTGCTTCGTGGTGGCTGATCATGTCTGTAGATATATATCTACAACTTTTATATATAAACCTACTTACTGCTTTATTATCAATTGCGGCATCATGTGAGCCTAGAAATCATGTGATCACAGATTCAGTTTACTGGATCTAGATTCGATTCCCGTGATGGACATTTTCAGCTGTAAGCAGCTTGTAAATTTATTCACAGTGTTTGGATTTCCTCAGATGGTTACCATACCCACGAGGAGTTCGGCACTATTTTGTACATTATTGTGACGCCCCCAAATTAGGTATACATCATCCATTCTGAGTCACCAAATACATGGTACAGAAACAAATATAACTTCAGTAATACAATTATCGTGTAAAATATGACAACACATATACTGTGAGTTCGAATACAAATATTGTCTAATAGACAGTATACTAACTCAAAAGGAGTCCTCATTACAATTATTGATACACTATTTTACAAAATAGTGAGGACTACTAAAACAACTATCTTAAATCATCACTCCATACCCTGGCTAGTTCCTGTTAAATTCTCTCCTCCTGAGAAGAACAATGGAACAAAAAGGAAAAGGGTGAGCTCAACTAGCCCAGTAAAGAATATTATGACTAAGATAATATACAACAAATTATCATTAGTCTTTAACAGGGAAAAAATCTGATAAAATATAATGGACAACAAGTTTTAGATTAACAACTGCAGCGGAAACAACAATCCATTAGAAGAGTCAAGTAGAGAAATAATTCTATTATCTTCTGAGATTTAAAAGTCCATCATCAATATTTTATCCCTGTAACATCAATCAATAAAAATCTTGAATCAAATATTCATCTTTGCAATACATGCCAAAGATATTCATTTGTATCACCAGTTGGTCATGTTCATCTCAACACCTGTTCATCCTTGCACTACGGGCCAAAGATATTCATTAGGTAATCATTCATCTTTGCACTACAGGCCAAAGATATTCAGTTATATCATCACTTAGGACTGAGGATGATGAAAAATATCTTAAAGAAAACGAATTCAGTGAGATAAAAGAACAAATATTAGGGATTCGTATTACAGTTTATCCAAGTTCAATAATACTCCATAATAACTAATTTTGAAGCAGAATTCAAAAATAAAGATCAAAACATGGATACAATCAAAGATAGTAACCATAATAGACATCTTGGACAAAAAAAAGAAAATTTCATTTTTCGGTGAATAGTGTTGTATTCGTGAATAGTAACCCCAACACAAAAAGTTAGAAATTCCACAATAAAATCCATACCAATATTTCGATATATTGATATTGAAAGAATAACATCATTTAGGAAGAAAATAATATCCCTTACCTCAAAATATCAGTACTTCTGATCGGAATATCGATATAAGGCTGAAGGAAACCTGCACTGATGAATAACAACTCACAAAGTATCTAAATACTCACAAAATACGCTCGATAATATAGAGAGAGAAAGAGAGAAAACTTGTTTCTGATGTGATTTTCAATTCTAACTAAGCACCCTATTTATAGGAAAATGCTTAGAACGCCATAGCAGACTAACCTGCTACCTGATGTCTTTACCTGCTACTATTCAAGCCCACCACTTTTGAAAATAAATTCCAGCACATTTCATTACTCACCAACCAAAAGTGGGGCCCACCATATTTTTAATAAAAATATTTTATTTTCCGAAACTTCAATAATTCATAATAAATAGCCCTTTTATCAGAAAATTTCAAATCTCATGTGCTTTCCATAGGAAATTTAATTCTCTACAACTGTGTAGAAGAAAGTTTTTCTAAATTCCAATCAAAAAATACCCGAAATCCATATACAGACGATTTTCAACACCTCTATTCCGAAAAAATATTGATAAAATACCTCAGCATTTATTCCTTCATTTATATCCACATAAAATAAATATATCCATCATTTATATCCACATGAAATAAATATTTCCTTATCATATAAATCAATAATTAATTATTCATAAATAATATTACAAAATCACAACTATGACAACCAGGTCGTTCCCAGGAAAGATGGTGATTTCCGATAAGGATTTCTCCTTATTAGCGCACAATTAGGTGACCAAACCCTTTTCCTAGACAGAACTTCCTTAGACATTGCCAATAATGCTATCTAATAATATTATTCAAATAATATGAATTATTGATATGATAATGGAGATACTGTGCAGTGACAATTATTGAACAACAATAATATAAAATATTAATGCAGCAATTATTGAATCAATAAAATAAAATATTAAACAGTAATTACTGTAACAATTATTGAGTATTGCCTTCTTAAGTAAGAATCAATAATTTCAAAAATAATGTGAAATACTGTGTGCTACTGTGCAACCACGCGTATTACTATATTTTAACCGCCGGGTATTCCAACAGTGTTAACGGTAACAACTACGCCGTTATTTATAAAAACTCAAACTTGTCATTTTCTTCATCCGACAGTTATTCGTTATGGGGCCCGTAAATGGCTGTGTCATCGTACGAATATTCCCCGACAGAAAGAATATTCCACGACCAAATGAACATTCCCCGACACAATGAATATTTTATAACCACTTACTTATTTTGCAAAATTTTCACATTTCACCCATAACCAAAGTATTATATCAAATTAACACTTTATTATTCACAATAATAAATAAAGGAAATTCGATTTTATTTATAATAAGTTGGGGTCTTAGAACCTCCCCTCCTTATGAAATTTCATCCTCAAAATTGACGTACGTACCTGGTGTTTTGAAAAGGTGAGGATACCTCGCTTTCATTTCTGATTCCAACTCCTAGGTCATTTCTTCAATAGCATGGTTTCTCCACAAAACCTTAACTTGTGGTATAACCTTCGTGCGTAGGACATGCTCTTTCCTATCCAAGATCTTAACAGGTACTTCCTCGTACGTTAAATCTTCGGCCATCTCATCCGATTCTAACTCAATAATGTGGTTCGGGTCTTTAACATATTTACAAAGCATAGATATGTAAAAAACATTATGAACATGAGACATGCTTGGAGGTAATGCGAGTCTATAGGCCACGTTTCCTATTCGGTTAAGAATCTCAAGTGGACCAACAAATCTTGGATTGAGCTTTCTCTCTTCCTAAATCTTGTAACTCCCTTCCATTGTGCAACACGTAACAATACATGATCCCCAATATTAAATTCCAAGTCTTTTCGATGAAGATCCGCATAACTCTTTTGTCGATCCTGTGTCGTTTGTATACGTTGTTGAATCATTTGGATCTTTTCTATAGTCACGCGTACCAATTCTGGTCCCAACAATGTTGCTTCTCCTACCTCATCCCAACATACTGGAGAGCGATACTTTCGTTCATACAATGCTTCAAATGGAGCCACACCTATACTTGCCTGATAACTGTTGTTGTAGGAGAATTCCACCAATGGTAGGTACTTATCCCAACTCCCTTTGAAATCTAGGACACATAGTCTTAATAGATCTTCAAGAGTTTGAATAGTCCTCTCTGATTGCCCGTCCATTTGAGGATGGTATGCCAAACTGAATCGTAAATCCGTGCCCATAGCTTTCTGCAAGCTAACCCAAAATCGTGAAGTGAATCTTGGGTTACGATCTGAAACTATGGATACTGGCATGCCATGCAATCTTATAATCTCATTTACGTACATACTAACAAGACGTTCAAGGGAATAAGTCTCCCGTATAGGCAAGAAATGGGAAGACTTGGTTAATCTATTAATAATAACCCAAATCGTATATATGCCTTAAAAAACCTTAGGAAGACCCGTAACGAAATCCATAGTAATGTGTTCCCACTTCATTTCGAAATCTCAAGTGGTTGGAATGGAACCTTTGGAACTTGATGCTCTGCTGCCTTTACGCGTTGACAAGTTAAACACCTCGAGATAAACTCCGGTATCTCTCTCTTCATATTGTTCCACCAAAATGTATGTCGAAGATCATGATACATTTTGGTACTCCCGGGATGGATGGTAAACGGTGTGTTGTGTGCCTCCATCATGATTCTATGCTTCAAGTCAGAATCGTTAGGAACACAAAGTCTGGAGTTGACTCGAAGTATTCATTCTTCGTCAATTCTTGCTTCTAGAATAGCACCTTCTTGCACTTTCTTCTTCATAGGAATGAGCTCCATGTCCGTAGCTTGAGCAGCTCTAACTTTATCGATTAAAGTCGGTTCTACTCGTATGTTTGATATCATCACGTGGGTACTTGGAGCCTTTACCTCTATCTCCATCCTTTGTAAGTCATACAAAATGGACCTTTGTGTTAACAACATTTCACTCGTACCCGCATATGATCTTCTACTCAATGCGTCAGCCACTACGTTTTCTTTTTCAGGATGATATTGGATGGTATGGTCGTAATCTTTCAACAACTGGAGCCAACGTCGTTGCCGCATGTTGAGTTCCTTTTGGGTGAAGAAATATTTGAGGCTTTTATGATCTGTATAGATCTCCACTTTTTCCCCCATACAGGTATTGTGTCCAGATCTTCAACGCGAAAACAACTGTTGCCAACTCCAAATCATGAGTAGGATAATTCCTCTCATATTCTTTGAGTTATCGCGAGGCATAGGCTATGACTTTCTCGTGATGCATGAGAACACATCTTAACCCTTTGCATGAAGCATCGCTGTAGATAACAAATCCATCCGAACCAGATGGTATTGTCAGAACAGGTGCCGAAATGAGTCTTCTCTTGAGTTCTTGAAAACTCTTCTCACAATCCTCACTCCAACAGAATTTTATATCTTTACGAGTCAGCTGAGTTAACGTAGTAGCAATTCGAGAAAATCCTTCCACGAATTTCCGATAATAACTAACTAAGCCAAGAAAACTACGTACTCCGGTCACCGAATTCGGTTACTCCCAACTTTGTATTGCTTCAATCTTCGTCGGGTCGACAGATACTCCATGTTTTGACACCACGTGCCCAAGGAATGCTACTTCCTCAAGCCAAAACTCGCATTTCTTCAGCTCGGTATATAGCTTGTTATCACGAAGCCTTTCCAGTACCAGCTTCAAATGGCGCTCATGATCTTCATGACTTTTGGAATAGATGAGGATGTCATCAATAAAGACAACAACGAACTGATCCAAATATTCTTTGAACACACGGTTCATCATATCCATTAAAGTAACAGGAGCATTAGTCAATCCAAAAGACATGACTAAGAATTCATAATGCCCATACCGAGTTCTGAAGGCTGTCTTTGGAATATCCTCAGTTTTAATCTTCAGCTGATGATATCTAGAACGAAGATCGATCTTTGAAAAGAATTATACTCCTTGCAACTGGTCGAACAAGTCATCTATGCGAGGTAGCGGATACCTATTCTTAATGGTGACATGGTTCAATTCTCGGTAGTCAATACAAAGTCGCATACTCCCATCTTTCTTCTTTACGAATAACACAGGAGCACCCCAAGGAGATGTACTAGGACGAATGAAACCGATGTCAAACAACTCCTGTAGTTGGACCTTTAACTCCTGAAGTTCAATAGGAGCCATTCGATATGGGATTTTAGAAATGGGCTTTGTACCAGGTTCAAGGTCAATAAAGAATTCAACTTCACGTTCTGGGGGTAGACCGGGAAGTTCTTCAGGAAATACGTCAGGAAATTCACTAACATCAATATTATTCAAATCTGGCGTGTTTTTGTTCAAGTTCTTGACATGGGCTAAGAAAGCTTGACATCCGTTTTTCAATAAATGAATAACTTTATGGCTTGATATGACAGTGATTGATTTTAGTGGTTTGGTTGTTTGAATTCGCATAACAGGTTGGTTAGGAATATGAAAACTAACAACCTTACGAAAACCATCAATTTTAGCATGATGAGTGGTTAACCAATCAATCCTTAAAATCACATCAAATGCAAGAATTTTCAACGAAATAAGATTGACAGGTAATGTGATGGTACCAACTTGAATCAAGAAAGATTTATAAATAGTAGATGTAATAAAAGTTTCTCATAACGGAGTCTCAATAGATAAGTCAAGGTTTAACTTCTCTGGAATCAAGTTTAAACGTTGAGCACAAGCAGGAGAGAAAAAAAAATGGGTAGAACCGGTATCTAATAAGGTATAAACTTTGCAAGAGTTTATGATTAGCTTACCCGTGATCACCTCGTTCGGGTTTCTCGCGTTTTGGCCAGTCACGACAAACGCCCTTCCAGGAACCACCGATTTGACTTATCTGGGATAGCCTTTAGAGCCATCATCCCCGTTGAACTTGGTTTTGCAACTACACAATCTCTATGACATCATCCCTGATGTGTCCCTCTTTCCCCTATTTATAACAAATGACATGTGCTCGTTCTCCTCCCCTAGAAACAGTTGATGTTTGTGCTGACATCTTTACGTTGTCATTGTTGTACCTTATCTTCTTGAAATCTCCTCCCGACTCGCTTCTTCTAATTTCACGGCCACGATTACCACCAGAGTAGTTACTGTTTTTTTTTGAATTTTTACCTCCCTGCTGGTTTTCATTGCTTCGATAACTGCCGCCACCGGTATGACCCTGGTTGTGGTCCCTTGGTTGAACATACTCATTATCTCGCTCTCATAATTGAGCCCTGTTTACAACATCTGAATATAAAGAAAATTTATGAGAGATAAGATATTGCTGAATCTCGGGTTTTAGACCTCTCAGGAACATCCTCGTCATTCGTTCCTCATTCTCGACCAAATGAGGTGTAAACTTGGATAACTCTGTAAACTTCGCCTCGTACTGGGACATCGTCATATTGTTTTGTTCGAGTCTAATAAACTCCACCTCCTTCATATGACGAATACTTTTAGGAAAGTACTTGTCATTAAATAGTTTCTTAAATGTTTCCCAAGACATGTTGAGTGTGGCAGGCTGGGTTCGCTTTATAGATTCCCACCAGTAATCTGCCTCACCGTGGAACATAAAGGTGGCGAATGGAACCTTCTGTTCCTCTGTGCATCCCAAGACATCGAATATCTTGGTAATTTGTTTGACCCATGTTTCCTCCTTAATTGGATTCGGCTTTCTCGCAAATTCTGGTGGTCCCAACTCCATGAACTGCTTGGCTGTGACAAGCCGCGCATTGTTTCCACCGTATTTTGTGCACGAGTCTCCCTCGTCTGATTTTGCATGAACTGCAAAAATCTTCTAAACATCCCATCATTCATCATTTGTTCGATAGTGTTGTTTACAGGAGGAATATTGCCTTCCTATTGCACGTTCCCCTAGGTGGTGATTAAAGGTGTCTCAACGGTCTGATTCACTTCATTGTTAATATTTGCAGCTACCATTCTCAAATACTGCCACAAAACAAGGGTTAATTAACATGTCACATATTATCCCTATACTCTGACCGACCAAATAAATACCAAATAAACTTAGTCAGGTCATACTAACGAAGGAATTCCCCATCTCACCCCTCCTAGTTCTTGTCTCACATTTTAGCCAGGGATCATATCCCTAAGCTTTGATACCAACTGTGATGCCCCAAAAATAGATATACATCACCCATTCTGAGTCGCCAAATATATGGTACAGAAATAAATACAACTTTAGTAATACAATTATCGTACAAAATACGACAACACATATATTGTGAGTTTGAATACAAATATTGTCTGATAGACAGTATACAAACTCAAAAGGAGTCCTCATTATAATTATTGATACACTATTTTAAAAAATAGTGAGGACTACTAAAACAACTATCTTGAATCATCACTCCATACCCCGACTAGTTCCTGCTAAATTATCTCCTCCCGAGAAGAACAATGGAACAAAAAGGAAAAGGGTGAGCTCAACTAGACCAGCAAAGAATTTTATGACTAAGATAATATACAAAAAATTATCATTAGTCTTCAATAGGGAAAAATCTAATAAAATATAATAGACAATAAGTTTTAGATCAACAACTGCAGCGGAAATAACAATCCATTAGAAGAGTCAAGTAGAGAAAGAATTCTACTATCTTCTAAGATTTAAAAGTCCATCATCAATATTTTATCCCTGTAACATCAATCAATATACATCTTGAATCAAATATTCATCTTTGTACTACAGGCCAAAGATATTCATTTGTATCACCAGTTGGTCATGTTCATCTCAACACATGTCCATCTTTACACTACGAACCAAATATATTCATTAGGTAATCATTCATATTTGCACTAAAGGCCAAAGATATTCAGTTATATCATTATTTAGTACTGAGGATGATGAAAAATATCTTAAAAAAATGAATCCGGTGACATAAAAGAACAAATATTAGGGATTCGTATTACAGTTTATCCAAGTTCAATAATACTCCATAATAACCAATTTTAAAGCAGAATTCAAAAATAAAGATCAAAACATGGATACAATCAAAGATAGTAACCATTATAGACATCTTGGACAAAAAGAAGAAAATTTCATTTTTCGATGAATAGTGTCGTATACGTGAATAGTAACCCCTACACAAAAAGGTAGAAATTCCACAATAAAATCCATACCAATATTTTGGTATAATGATATTGAAAGAATAACATCATTTAGGAAGAAAATAACATCCCTTACCTCAAAATATCAGTACTTCTGATCGGAATATCGATATAAGGCTGAAGAAAACTTGCACTGATGAATAGAAACTCACAAAGTATCTAAATACTCACAAAATACGCCGATAATATAGAGAGAGAAAGAGAGAAAAATT
This sequence comes from Panax japonicus, assembly GCA_020205505.1. NCBI lineage: Eukaryota > Viridiplantae > Streptophyta > Magnoliopsida > Apiales > Araliaceae > Panax > Panax japonicus. The sequence continues at coordinate 48,577,670 of CM035107.1, forward strand.
GTTTCTAGTGTGATTTTCAATTCTAACTAAACACCCTATTTATAGGAAAATGCTTAGAACGCCATAGCAGACTAACCTGCTACCTGATGGCTTTACCTACTACTATTCAAGCCCACCACTTTTGAAAATAAATTTCAGCACATTTCATTACTCACCAACCAAAAGTGGGGCCCACCATATTTTTAATAAAAATAATTTATTTTCCAAAACTTCAATAATTCATAATAAATAGCCCTTTTATCAGAAAAATTCGAATCTCATGTGCTTTCCATAGGAAATTTAATTCTCTACAACTTTGTAGAAGAAAGTTTTTCCAAATTCCAATCAACAAATACCCGAAATCCACATACGAACGATTTTCAACACCTCTATTCCGACAAAATACTGATAAAATACCTCAACATTTATTCCTTCATTTATATCCACATAAAATAAATATATCCATCATTTATATTCACATGAAATATATGACACCCCCAAATCCGGGTACTTCAATTCCACGGAATTTGGTGTTCACTGTAAAAATATCATCTATCCATCTATCCATAATAAATGCAAGCCATGCAATAGATAGAATAAAAATCTTCCCCTTAAGGGTTACAACATCCGAATAATTAATAATACAATCCCAGGTTAAACTAACCTTAAATATCTATGCGGAATCATAAATAAATAAGTCTTAAACAACATCATTAAATCAAGTCTTAAACAAAATACATCATCATATAAACAACAAGTCTTCATCCCTTGCTGACTTTGCCTTTGCCCTTACTAGTTGAAGGTTCATCAGTTCTTTCGTTCTTAACTGCAATGTTATTATTAAGCAAGAGTGAGCACTATTTCCCACAAGTATAATAATGAAATAACAGTATAATAACATGCGAGTAAATCACAGACATCTGAATAAAAGCTCAACTTTTGAATCAAGAATGAATAACAAGAATCAAAAGAATTCTGAGGGTCATAAGACCTTGAACTATGTCCTAGGTTATCAAGGGTTATACTTGAAACCTTTAACAGTCATAAGACTATGGACCTTTCTACTCGTACTTAGGGGGATTAGCCCTCAGTACCATACTGTGCACAATATCTTAACGCTAACGCATAAGTTAATCCCTTTTTAGGGTTGTTCATCTCAGTTTGACATTCGAGTCCGCACCAAAGGAAGTTTGGTTTGGATAATTCATCAAGGGTTCTGAAATTTAGAATGTTCATCAACTATGGACTAGTTGAATCAATAAGGTTCACTAGTCTAACAAGGTTCAACAATAATGATATTCAATCTGAATAATAATCTCAAGAAGTATACAATAGAACGATTATTGTATAACAAAATCATACTTTGAAAAGATAATCAATCTTTAATATAATAATTCGAACTTGAATAATAGCAATGATAATTTTCTCGAGGTAAATAATAAACTTGAACAATAATGACAAGTAGGGTTAGGAAACTTGCCCCGTGCGTAGATTACACTTTAAATAAGCACGTTATTTGAATTTATTCCTACATACCATTCACATTCACAATACCAGTTAATTATAACTTAACTAATCATCATAAACTCATTCTTTTGTCTAATTCGAATATTGACTATACTTAGTCAAATTACCACTTTGTCACATAATTTACACATCATGAATAACAAGCTAATTATGTAATCCATAATTCAATCCACATGTAATTATGTTATTTACATGCTAAGTATCTATTTTAACATCTCATTATACTTATAACATAATTTTATGTTCATTACATTAAGTTAACATCACATTCATGGACGTTAACACTTTAAAATTTTTGTTTCTGAACTTTTTGGAGAGTTGCGCTGCGGCACCACTTTTGTACTAAGGCTTCGCGTTACAGCGCCATGGCGTTGCGGCTGGAGAACTGGAGCTACGGCACGGGACATAAAGCTTGAGACTAGCGCTGCGACGCGGCGAACCAGAAACTGTTCTGCAATTCGCGAAAATTGCAGAACACAACAAAAAAAAACTCCAATTAAATTTTACTACACGAATTTAATCATACCCACATGTTAGAATTCGTATATAAACATTACTCAGCGTCTATAGAATGATTTTAACTAATTTAAACACTTAATTACAGAATTAAAGCATGCGATTTTCACTGTCTTGATGTTCTTGAAGGTTTTGAAAACAAAACATGAAAATTTAATACTACGGATTCGTTATAAGGCCAAATTCAACCATTCAAGTTTCATTTACTTCGTCTTAACATGCCTAATCATATACAAGTATAAATTTTACAAAACCATTTATGGTTGACATATTAAAGTTGCGTATAAGGGCCATATGGCCAAAACCCAAACTCTGTAAATTTTTGAAATAGCAAGTCATCGTATACTGAAACTTATGATATGTAATCATATAATATATATATATATATATATATATATATATATATATATATATATATATAACATGTTATGCTACTCGAATTATTACATATATTCCTAATCCAATTTCCCAATTTACAGAAATTCCACAGAACTTGAATGAAAGCCATTTTCATAAAACTAACTGACGTAAAATATGAGAATTGGGTTGGAGAGAATTACCCAAAGCGTAGATGAACAAGGATGACAATTTCTATCTACCTCAATAACAGTACTCACAATCTCTCTCAAAATTTCTCAATTTTATCTGACAATTCTCAAACTCTCTCCCTCTCTGCACTTCCAAACTTAGAATAATAATAATAAAAAGAAGACGTCTGATAATTAAAGGAGAAGAACTGACGCAGAAGTGGTCAGTTGACCAAATCATGGGTTAACTGCTGATAACTTCCCCTAGGGCCTTGTTTGGCTTAGCAAGAATAGATTACAAAACCATTTAATTTAATAAAAGCTTTATCACATAGTTTAATAAATGTCACACTCCTTTATAAAATAAATCAATATCTTATTTAATTTACTTTAAATAAAATCTAATAATTTTTCATAGATTCACATAGTCATATATTTAATTTTCTCATTAATAAATAATGTCAAATTATTAACTCTCTAATTAATAATTAAATTAATTAAATAACATTATGTTTAATTAAATATTTCATTTAATTTAATAAGCTCACATAATTACGTATTTGAATAATAATTATTTTCTACATTAATTTAATAAATGTAACACATATAATTAAATTAATCTACCACAATTACATCAATTAATTATTAAATCTAATAATTAAATCATCGAAAAATATTTATTTAATTCAATAAATATTAAAATTAATTTACAAAAATCTCGTTCGTCACAAAATATATATTTCCTTATCATATAAATCAATAACTAATTATTCACAAGTAATATTACAGAATCACAATTATGACAACCAGGTCGTTCCTATGAAAGAGGGGGCTTTTCGATAAGGATTTCTCCTTATTGGCGCACAATTAGGTGACCAAGCCCATTTCTTAGACAAAACTTCCTTAGACATTGTCAATAATGCTATCTAATAATATTATTCAAAAATATGAATTATTGATCTGATAATGGAGATACTGTGCAGTGACAATTATTGAACAACAGTAATATAAAATATCAACGCAGCAATTATTGAATCAATAAAATAAAATATTGAACAGTAATTACTGTAACAATTATTGAGTAGTGCCTTCTTACGTAAGAATCAATAATTTCAAAAATACTATGTAATACCGTGTGCTACTGTGCAACCACGCGTATTACTGTATTTCAATCACCAGGTATTCCAACAGTGTTAACGGTAACAACTACGCCGTTATTTATAAAAAATTAAAATTATCATTTTCTTCATCAAACAGTTATCCGTTATGGGGCCCACAAATGGATGCGCCGTCGTACGAATATTCCCCGACACAATGAATATTTTATAACCACTTACTTATTTTGCAAAATTTGCACATTTTACCCATAACCAAAGTATTATATCAAATTAACACTTTATTATTCACAATAATAAATAGAGGAAATTCGATTTTATTTATAATATGTTGGGGTCTTACAATTATTTTCATGAAGATGTTTCGCATCTCGAAAATTAAAAACAATCATGCCGAACACTTAATAAAATGGGAGTGTAAAGGGTCTCAATTACTATTGAGCATAAGGGTTTGAAAAACCTCTTTTATAAAATATAACTACCATATCTTATTAAAATTGATTTTTTATACAAATTCAAACCCTCCGTATATAGGTGCGAACGAGACCTCGCACTACTTCTAAATAATTACACATTGATCCACACACACACACATATTCATATAATAGTTTCTTGAAAAGAGGCGGTCATCGTGGTAACACAAATGTCGGGGGTGCCTAACACCTTTCCTTTGCATAATCAAGTCCCCGGACCCTAATGAATCTCGGTTTCACGGACCCGTTTAGCAGTGCCACATCACTAGGTCAATGTGAAAACCTTTTCTCGGTTGTGTTGGTACAACCATATAAAATACCAACTGGCTACTCTTAACAGTCCATCATTGACATGACATATGTCGGACCTTTTTCACTTATTTTTTCAAACAAATCTCACCTAACATGAGAACACCAAAGAACAAGTAAAGAAAAGGGACAAATAAAAATTCTGACGTCGACAGTGACATTACTAGTTTAAAACTTATTCATTTCATATACTGAATCACATAATTAATCTTCATCTTAGTTTAATCACTTAAATTTCATTCTCATGCTGTGACACCCCCAAATCCAGGTACTTCGATTCCACGGGATTTGGTGTTCACTGTACAAATATCATCTATCTATCTACCCATAATAAATGCAAACCATGCAATAGATAGAAATAAATCTTCCCCTTATGGGGTTACAACATCTGAATAATAAACATAATCCCAGGTCATACTAACCTTAAACATATGTGCGGAAACATAAATAAATAAGTCTTAAACAACGTCATTAACTTAAGTCTTAAACAGAAATACATCATCATATAAAACAACAAATCTTCATCACTTGTTAATCTTGCCCTTGCCTTTGCTAGTAGAAGGCTCGGCGGACCTTTCGTTCTTAACTGCAATGTTATTATTACGCAAGAGTGAGCAATATTGCCCACAAGTAAAATAATGAAATAACAATGTATAATAACATGCGAGTGAATCAAAGACTTCTGAAATAAAAGCTCAACTTTTGAATCAAGAATGAGTAACAAGAATCAAAAGATTTCTGAGGGTCATAAGACCTTGAACTGTGTCCTAGGTTAACAAGGGTTATACTTAAAACCTTTAACAGTTATAAGACTATGGACCTTTCTACTCGTACTTGGGGGGATCAACCCTTAGTACCATACTGTACACAATATCTTAACGCTAACGCATAAGTAAATCCCTTTGCAGGGTTGTTCATCTCAGTTTGACATTAGATTCCGCACCAAAGGAAGTTTGGTTTGGATAAATCAATAAGGGTTCTGAATTTAAAACGTTCATCAACTATGGACTAGTTGAATCAATAAGGATTCGCTAGTCTAACAAGGTTCACAATAAATGATATTTAAAATGAATAACAATCTCAGTAGGTATACAATAGAATAATTATTGTATAACAGAATCATACTTTGAAAAGATAATTAATCTTTAACATAACAAATGAACTTGATTTAAAAACTTGAATAATGATAACAAGTAGGGTTAGGAAACTTGCCTCATGCGTAGATTACACTTTAAATAAACATGTTCCTTGAAATTAATCATACATATAATTTCCATTCACAACTCTAGTTAATTATAATGTAATTAGTCATCATAAGTTCATTCTCTTTGTCTAACTTTGATTATGACTATACTTAGTCAATTTATCACATTCATTGTCACATAATTTACAATTTACACTTCACGAATAATAAGCTAATTATGTATTCAATAATTCAATCTACATGCAATTATGTTATTTACATTTTAAGTAACTATTTTAACATCTCATTAAACTTCTAACATATTTCTATGTTTATTAAATTAAGTTGTTATTACATTGCTAGACTTGAACATTTAAAAATAAGTCATTTCTGAAAATTCTGGAGAGTGGCGCTGCGGCGCCACTGTTATATTTGATTTTCGCGCTGCGGCACCGTGGCGCTGCAGCTGGACATTTGGTGCTGCGACGCGGTGGTGCTGCGGCGCGGGTCTTAAGGCGTTGGACTGGCGCCGCGGCGCGGCGAACCAGTTACAAAAATTACAGTTCGCGAAAAATCGCGAAACATGCCAAATAATATCCAGATGTTTCTTCAATTACCCACTCTTAATCTCTTTCTCAATAGCTTAAATCTCTCTGACAAACACTCTCTGATTATTCTCTAGACTTAGCAAAATAATAAGAAAGGAAAGAGAATATGTATAAAAATAATCAACTGGCGCGCATTATGGCTAGTTAACCCAATAATGTGTAACTGCTTCCAACCACTACTAGGGCCTTGTTTTGTAAGCCTTAATTGATTCAAAATCATTTAATTTAATAAATTTCTTATACTATAATTTAAATCGTGTCACACCCAATTATACAATAACTCAAATATATTATTTAATTTAATACAAATAAAATATAATAATTTCTCATAAATTCACATAGTCATATAATTACTTTTCTCATTAATTACTTATAACAAATTATTAAATCTCTAATTAATTATTAAATTAATTAAAATAACATTAGGCTTATTAAATATTTCTTTTAATTCAATAAGCTCACATAATTACATACTTGAATAATAATTATTCTCCACATTAATTTAATTAATCTAACACATATAATTAAATTAATCTATCACAATTGCATCAATTAATTATTTAATCTAATAATTAAATCATCGAAAATATTTATTTAATTCAATAAATATTAAGAATTAAATTACAAAAATCTCGTTCGTCACATCTTTTCCCCCTTAAAAGGATTCTGTCCCTAGAATCACGACTCAATAATTTCGACCCGTTACATTCTCCCCCCTTACAAAGATTCTGTCCCCAGAATCGATTACACATAATTTAAGTAAATAAATGAGGGTAATTCTTCATCATATTATGTTCGAGTTCCCACGTAGCTTCTTTGGCGTTGTGGTTCCTCCAAATTACCTTAACAGAAGGTATTACTTTATTTCTGAGAACTTGTTCTTTTCTGTCGATAATTTGAACAAGAATTTCTTCGTAAGATAAGTCTTTTTCAAAATGTAGGGGTTCGTATTCAATTACATGCTTGTAATCGGCTTTGTAGGATCGTAACACAGAAACATGGAAGACGTTGTGGACATTCTCGAGTGTTGTAGGTAAGGCTACCTTGTACGCAACTTGTTCGATTCTTCGAAGTACTTCAAATGGTCCATTGAATCTTGGGCTTAATTTCCCTTTCTTTCCGAACCTGATCTTCCCTTTCCAGGGAGAGACCTTCAAGAAAACATAACTACCTTATTCAAATTCGATATTTTTACGATGTGGATCAGCGTATTTCTTCTGTCTATCTTGAGCTACTACCAGTCGTGCTCGGATCACTTTGACTATTTTTGCTGTCTGATGTACCAATTCTGGCCCTAGCAATTATCTTTCGCCAACTTCATCCCAATAAAGTGGAGTTCGACATTTTCTGTCGTATAACGCTTCATAAGGCGGCATGCCTATACTAGCTTGGTAACTGTTGTTGTAGCCGAACTCTACTAACGGTAGGTGATCATCCCAATTTCCTTTAAAGTCCATCACACAGGCTCTTAGCATATCTTCTAATGTCTGAATCGTTCTTTCACTCTGTCCATCTGTTTGAGGGTGCTATGTTGTACTTATTCGCAATTGCGTACCCATGCATTCCTGAAGACGTTTCCAGAAATTCGATGTGAAGCGTTGATCCCTATCAGAAACAATTGACACCGGCACTCTATGCCTCGAAATAATCTCTTTTACGTATAATCTTGCCAACTGATCTAAGTTGAATCTGATTTTGATCGGAAAAAAGTGTGCAGATTTCTTCAGTCGGTCAACGATGACCCATACTGCATCGTAGCCTTTCTGAGTCGTCGAAAGGCCAACCACAAAGTCCATTGTAATATGTTCCCATTTCTATTCTGGGATCTCCGACGGTTGTAGCAATCCACTCGGTCTCTTATGTTCTGCTTTCCCTTTCTGACAGGTCAGACACTTGGCAACACATTCTGCAACATCACGTTTCAAATTCGGCCACCAAAAATGTTGTTGAAGATCTTGATACATCTTGGTACTACCATGGTGAATCGAATATCGTGAACTATGAGCCTCCCTCAAAATGTCTTCTTAATCTCTGTGACTGGTGGTACCCAAATTCTACTCTCGAATCTCAGTATTCCTTCCTTATCCAGTTTGAATCTTGGTTCAGTTCCTTCATATATCTTCTTTGTCACCTTTTTGCATTCATCGTCTTGAAGTTGAGCCTCTTTAACTTTATCTAGTAGGGTTGTACCAGATTGCATCTGAAATAGTTTCTCATTAATTTCCATAGGATACTTCACTTCCAACTCCATTTTCTCCATTTTTGAAATTAGCTCCTCCTGAGCAGTCAACATCATTAATTTCTCCCGACCCTTTCTACTTAAGGTGTCGGCAACCACATTTGCTTTACCCGGATGGTATAAAATTTCACAGTCATAATCCTTAATTAATTCCAACCATCTTCTTTGACGCATATTCAAATCCTTCTGTGTGAAAATATATTTCAGACTCTTGTAGTCCGTATATATTTCACACTTCTCCCCGTAGAGATAGTACCTCCAAATTTTCAAAGCAAAAACAACTGCAGCTAACTCCAAGTCGTGGGTCAGATATCCCTTCTCGTAATCCTTTAATTGTCGTGATGCATACGCAATGACTTTGCCGTTTTGCATCAGCACACAGCCAAGTCCTTTATGCGACGCATCACTATAAATAACAAAATTTCTTGTATCATCCGGAAGAGACAACACAGGTGTTGTACTCAACCTCTTCTTCAATTCTTGAAAGCTTTCTTCACACTTCTCCATCCAAACAAATTTCACAGATTTTCTAGTTAAATTCGTTAACGGAGTTGCGATCTTAGAAAAGTCTTGTATGAACCTTCTATAATATCCTGCCAATCCAAGAAAACTTCGTACTTCTGTCGGCGTCCTCGGCTGATCCCAGTTAATCACGGCTTCCACTTTGGATGGATCTACCAAAATTTCGTTTTTATCGATCACGTGCCCAAGAAATTGCACTCGTTCAATCCAAAATTCGAGTTTCAAAAACTTGGCATACAACTTTTCCCTTCTCAATACTTCCAATGTTAATCTCAAATGCTCTTCATGTTCTTCCTTGGTTTTCGAATAAACCAAAATGTCATCTATAAATACCACTACGAACTTGTCCAAAAATGGCTTGAACACACCATTCATTAGTCCCATAAATGTTACAGGAGCATTCGTAAGACCAAACGACATTACTAAAAATCTGTAGTGACCATATCGCGTTCTGAATGCTGTCTTCAGTACATCCTCTGGTCTCACCTTCAGTTGATGATAACCGCTTCTCAAGTCTATCTTGGAAAAGTATCTCGCTCCCTTAAATTGATCAAATAGGTCGTCGATCCTCGATAATGGATATATGTTCTTAATCGTGACCTTATTTAGTTCACTGTAGTCAATGTAGAGTTGCGTCGATCCATCCTTCTTTTTCATAAACAACACCGGCGCTCCCCACGGTGATACGCTCGATTGAATGTACTTCTTGTCCAACAATTCTTGTAGTTGTACCATTAGTTCTTTCATCTCTACTGGTGCCATTCGGTATGGTGCCTTCGATATTGGAGCGGTTCCGGGCGCCAAATCGATCACGAAATCTACCTCTCTATCTGGTTGAAGTACTGGAAAATCGTCTGGAAATACGTCGACGAAGTCCCTCACAATCGGTATTTCTTCTACCTTCGAATTCTTTTTTCGACTGTCGACTATTTAAGCTAAGTATCCTACACAGCCTTGTCTTAATAACTTCCTGGCCTGCATCATCGTCAGACAACTCGTTTGTCTAGGCGACTTGCTACCATAAAACACAACCTTTGACGGAGTCATAAGGTTAATACGCTTCTTTTGGCAATCAATTACAGCCCCGTAATTGAATAACCAGTCCATTCTCAATATAACGTCAAATTCCCCAAGTCGAATAGGGATAAGATCTATGTTCATGATATTACCCTTAATATCCACTCTACAGTTCTTATACACGTACTTAACAGGGATTGTAAGACCCCAACTTATTAATAATGAAATTAAATTTCCTCTATTTATTATTTTTAAATAGTAAGGGTTGATTTGATTAATATGCTTAGTTATGGGTAAAATGCGCAAATATTTCAAATAAGCAAGTGGTTATAAAATATTCATTTTTATTGGAGAATATTCATTTGATCGTGGAATATTCTTACTGTCGGGGAATATTCGTAAGACGGCGCAGCCTTGTGTGGGCCCCATAACAGAAAGCGATTGGATGAAGAAAACTACAAGTATAAGTTATTTATAAATAACGACGTAGTTGTTACCGTTAATACTGTTGGAATACCCGGTGGTTAAAACACAGTAATACGAGTTGTTGCACAGTAGCACACGGTATTGCACCAATTATTGATTCTTACATAAGAAGGCACTACTCAATAATTGTTACAGTAATTACTATTTAGTATTTTATTTTATTTATTCAATAATTATTGCGTTGATATTTTATATTACTATTGTTTCAATAATTGCCACTTCACAGTATTTTCCATTATCGAAGCAATAATTCATATTATCTGAATAATATTATTAGATAACATTATTGAAAATGTCTAGAAAGTTCTGTCTAAGGAGAGGTTTGGTCACCTAATTGTGCACCAGTAAGGAGAAATCCTTATTGGAAAGCCCCCTCTTTCCTGAGAACTGCCTGGTTGTCAGTATTGTGATTCGGTAATATTATTTGTGAATAATTAATTATTGATTTATATGATGAGGAAAATATTCATTTTATGTGGATATAGATGGAGAAAATTTTTAAAGTGACAATTGTTGAAAATCGATATTTTATCTTTTCTGATAAAATAATATTTTATTATATTATTATAATATAATAATGGTGATATTTTTACAATGAATGTGGGATATATGACTATATGAGGAGGAAGCATATTTTTATTGTATTAAATGATAAACACATGTTTTGTGTGTCGGTGGACCCCATTTCTTGACAGAAATTTGATTATAGCCTGTAAAATCGTCCGTTTGTGGATTTCGATCAATTTTTATTTGGAATTTGGAAACATTTTCTTCTGCAAAGTTGTACATAATGAAATTTCCTATGGAAAGGTTATGTGGTTTTTAATTTTTCTAATAAAAGGGCTATTTATTATGAATTATTAAAGTTCTGAAGTTCTAGAATAATTGATTTTTGAAGTTTTAATTATTTTTTTAAAGAAAAACATTTTTGGTGAGTGTTCCACATGTGATATAAATGTGTTCAACGGTTGAAATCAGATTCAAAGGTGTACGTAAGAATTTTGATTAAAAATAATATTATTATATTAAATTTTCTGCTTTGGTGTTCTAAGCATTTAAATAGGGTGCTTAGGTTAGAATTGAAAATTACACCAGAAATAAGTTTTCTCTCTCTTTCTCTCTCTATATTATCGAGCGTATTCTTGTGAGTATTTTAAGACTTTGAGTGTTGCTATACGGTGCTACTTCCCTTCAGCTCTATATTTAGTATTTCAGTCAGAAGTACTGTCTTTTCGAGGTAAGGGATGTTATTTTCTTCTTAAATGATATTATTTTCTTCAATATCATTATGCCGAAATATTGGTTTGAACTTTTTATCAAATTTGGAACTTTTTGTGTCTGGATTACTATTCACATATACGGTACTATTCACGTATACAGCGCTATTCACGAATACTGCACTATTCACCGAAAAATGAATTTTTTTTTCTTTTTGTCCAAAATATCTATTATGGATACTAACTTTAATTGTATCCATATTTTGATCATTCTTGAATTTTATTCCACTATAATTATTTATGAGGTATTTTTGGACATGGAATAGCTGAAATACGAATCCTTAACATTTATTCTTTTGTTTCACTGAATTCATTTTCTTTAAAATATTTTTCATCATCCTCAGTCCTAAATGATGATATAATTGAATATCTTTGGCCTATAGTGCAAAGATTAATGATTTCTGATGAATATCTTTGACCCGTAGTGTAAAGATGAACAGGTGTTTAGATGAACATGACCAACAGGTGAATATCTTTGGCCTGTAGTGCAAAGATGAATATTTAATTCCAGATATATATTGATTTATGTTACAGGGATAAAATATTGATGATGGACTTTTAAATTTGTAGATAATAGTAGATTTCATTCTCTACGTAACTCTTCTATGAATTATTGTTTCCGTTGCGAATATTGATCTGAAACTTGTTGTCTATTGTTTTTTATCAGATTTTCCTTGTTGAAGACTAACGATAATTTGTTCTATATTATCTTAGTCATAATATCCTTTACTGGGCTAGTTGAGCTCACCCTTTTCCTTTTTGATCCATTTTTCTTCTCAGAAGGCGAGAATGTAGCAAGTACTAGTCGGGGTCAAGAATGATGGTTCTAGAAAGTTATTTTAGTAGTCATCACCATTTTTGTAAAATAATGTATCAATAATTGTAATGAGGACTTATTTGAGTGTGGATATTGTCTAGATGACAATATTTGTATTTAAACTCATAGTTTTTATGTTGTTTTAATAAAGTTGTAGTTGTTTCTGTACCATGTATTTTGACGACTCAGAATGGGTGTTGTATACTTATTCTGGGGGCATCACAGGGATTATCTCTCTATTCGCAATTTCTATGTTCATGGGATATTCCAACTCATCTTTAAGCAAATCTAAACTATTAGCAAAGTCATCGGATATAAAGGAACAAGTAGCACCAGAAACAAATAAAACATAAGCATTAATTTTATTGATCGGAATAATACCTGACACCACATCACAAGACTGAACTGCATCCTGCACCATCATGTTGAAAGTCCTGGCGGTCGGTCGGTTTATTGCGGTTGGTCCGGTGATAGTCAAGGCGTTTCCACTGTTGTTTCCCCAGTTTCCTCCTGGTCTTGCCCCTCCCGATCCCTTCTTAGGACAGTCTCTTGCCAGATGGTCCTTTGAACCACAAGTGAAGCAAGCACCCTACTTTGGGTTAGGACAGTTAGGTGCTATGTGGCCTTCCTGACCACAATTGTAGCACACTCTTTTTTCCTTCATACAAACTCCCAGATGAGCTTTCCCGCAGGTCGGGCATGCTTCAATTCTTTTCTTCTGACTTCCTTGATGATTCCCCGATGATGAGTTGTCATTCCACCTTTTCTTCTAATTAAAATTATCACCTCTTGTGCCACTTCCACTAGTCTTGTTATTTCCTTCACTTTCAGTCTTCTTCTTCTGATCTTGATTGTACTTGGTCACCGCATCGCTTCCACCTTCAGCGAGGATGGCCTTTTCCAATACTCCAGCAAACGTGTTTATCTGAAACATCGATACTTTACTATATACCCAGGGCTTTAGTCCTTGTTCGAATCTTCTGGCTTTTCTCTCGTCCGTGTGTACTTGATACGGGGAGAACCTCGCCAACTCGTTGAATCTAGCCGCATAATCAGGTACGCTCATATTTCCCTACTTCAATTCCATAAATTGAACCTCCATCTGGTTCTGTGAGCTGGTCGGGAAATACATTTCGAAAAACATCTCTTTAAATCTCTCCCAAGTAATTACACCTTCACCTCCACGAACTTTGTTTGCTTGCAACCAATAGCTAGCTTCAGACTTCAGTATAAATGTTGTAAAAGAGGTCTTCTGGTCTTCTCTAACCCTAGCAACGTCGAAAACCTTCTCCATCTCCATAACCCACGTTTGAGCCTCGATCGGGTTCATGGAACCTTTAAACTCTGGCGGTCCCACCACCTTGAAATCTTTAAACGTAGTATTTAGTGGAGCTTGAGGTTGATTATTCATTGCTCCAGTTATTAAGTTAAACAACTGCTGAACGGGATTAGCATTGGCATTATTGTTGTTATTTGTTGACTCTTCCTGAGTTGGTTGACGTTGTTGTCTTCTTCTTGGCGGCATAATTCAATTAAAAAATATGCTTATTAAATCTCTATTAAATTCTCTAAATAGTTACGACTTAACTCAACAATTTAATATAATTATGAACACATTATCTCAAACAACTTGATATATATTCATTCAAATCAAAAGTTTTAACATCAGACGATAGCATCACTGCTATTTACATCAACTATCCTGAGATAAAGAATCTGCAGGATTTAAATATTAAAATATTCCTTTGTTCATAACAACATCGGAATTTACATCTAAATAATAGACAAGTTTATCGCATAAGTAAACAAATTCTATCACTGTCTATCAAAACGCTGAATAGCCTTGCTACGCTCCTCTTCCATGATGCAAGACATCGTCCTGCGATCCAGCATGTACGATGGAAGTCATTCGAACTGGATGGGGTACCTTAAAACTCGATCATGGGCCTCATCCATTGCATGATTAAGTGTAGAGTATGTCTCCCCAAGCTTCGCCTTCTTTGTACGACCGTCCTCTTCTGCAAAATCAGCACGACGTGACTCTCTTACCCAGCCTTCCTCTGCTATGATCAGCCTTTCAAAGCTTTCCTTCAGTTCCTTCTTCAACTTTTCTATCTCTGCGGTCTTATCTTCGGTTTGACCCTTTTCGTGGACCAAATCCTATTCTACATTTCCCAGTCGTGAGTAAAGAGTCGAAATCTCCCTCTCCTTCTGCTCGAGAGTAATCTGCTGAATAATCACCCGCTCAGTCAGATCATGCACCTCATCTCGTAACTCTACGTTACGGTCGTATAATGTGTCATACATCTCAGCATCAATGGAGTGCTGTGGAAACTCCTCTTCTTCCTCTTCCTCTTCAAATTCCTCCTCATGATCCTCCTCAGGATCAGTCTCAGGTTCATGCTCTTGACCAACAACGGTGATCAATGGAGATGACTCCCTCTGTACCAACTGTTCCCTAACGACATGAATGTCTCTGGGCTCCTCCTCTATAGGTACTGTAGGTACTCGGGGTTCCTCCTCCCCTACCCGACTAGTTCCTCCAACATCCGACATTCTGACAATAAAATTTCATGTTTTAGTTACTAAGTCGTACTAGTGAGCACATAATTTAACACATAAGCACATAAAGTCTTTTATTATCTTCAATGAATTACAAAAATTCATTTCCTAGAACTCGATAAGAGTTTTCCATCACTATGTTCTTTCTATAAGGCTACTACCTAAGGTTGTTTCCCCACCTAAGGTTCATAACCTACAGCTCTGATACCAACTTGTGACACCCCCAAATCTAGGTACTTCGATTCCACGGGATTTGGTGTTCACTGTACAAATATCATCTATCTATCTACCTATAATAAATACAAACCATGCAATAGTTAAAAATAAATCTTCCCCTTATGGGGTTACAACATCTTAATAATAAACATAATCCCAGGTCATACTAACCTTCAACATCTATGTGGAAACATAAACAAATAAGTCTTAAACAACATCATTAACTTAAGTCTTAAACAGAAATACATCATCATATAAAACAACAAATCTTCATCACTTGTTAATCTTGCCCTTGCCTTTGCTAGTAGAAGGCTCGTCGGACCTTTCGTTCTAAACTGTAATGTTATTATTATGAAAGAGTGAGCACTATTGCCCATAAGTAAAATAATGAAATAACAATGTATAATAACGTGCGAGTGAATCAAAGACTTCTGAAATAAAAGCTCAACTTTTGAATCAAGAATGAGTAACAAGAATCAAAAGATTTCTGAGGGTCATAAGACCTTGAACTATGTCCTAGGTTAACAAGGGTTATACTTGAAACCTTTAACAGTCATAAGACTATGGACCTTTCTACTCGTACTTAGGGGGATCAGCCCTTAGTACCATACTGTGCACAATATCTTAACGCTAATGCATAAGTAAATCCCTTTGCAGGGTTGTTCATCTCAGTTTGACATTAGAGTCCGCACCAAAGGAAGTTTGGTTTGGATAAATCAATAAGGGTTATGAATTTAGAACGTTCATCAACTATGGACTAGTTGAATCAATAAGGATTCGATAGTCTAACAAGGCTCACAATAAATGATATTTAAAATGTATAACAATCTCAGTAGGTATACAATAGAACAATTATTGTATAATAGAATCATACTTTGAAAAGATAATTAATCTTTAACATAACAAATGAACTTGATTTATAAACTTGAATAATGATAACAAGTAGGGTTAGAAAACTTACCTCGTGCGTAGATTACACTTTAAATAAACACGTTCCTTAAAATTAATCCTACATATCATTTCCATTCATAACTCTAGTTAATTGTAATGTAATTAGTCATCATAAGTTCAATCTCTTTGTCTAACTTTGATTATGACTATACTTAGTCAATTTATCACATTCATTGTCACATAGTTTACACTTCACGAATAACAAGCTAATTATGTATTCAATAATTCAATCTATATGCAATTATGTTATTTACATGTTAAGTAACTATTTTAACATCTCATTATACTTCTAACATATTTCTATGTTTATTAAATTAAGTTGTTATTACATTGCTAGACTTGAACATTTAAAAATAAGTCATTTCTGAACATTCTGGAGAGTGGCACTGCGGCGCCACTGTTATACTTGATCTTCGCGCTGCGGCGCCGTGGCGCTGCAGCTGGACATTTGGCGCTGCGGCGCATGTCTTATGGCATTGGACTGGCGCCGCAGCGCGGGGAACCAGTAACAAAAATTGCAATTCGAGAAAAATTGCAGAACATGCCAATTTCTACCAATTTGTTATTTTTACATATAATTTGACATAGCCATATACTAGAATTCGTATATACTCATTACCCAACATTTATAGAGTGACTTTATCCATTTAAAACACATAATTACAGAATTAAAATATGAAATTTTTCACTGTTCTTTGTATTCTTGAAGGTTTTGAACAAAAACATAAAATTTAACACTACAGATTCAATATAACACCGAATCCGTTCATTTAAAGTTTGGTCTCTTCGTATCAACATGCATAATCAAATAAGAGTGGAAATTTTACAAAAAACATTTATGCTTGACATATTAAAATCACGTATAAGGCCATATGGCCATAACCCATACTCTGTAAGTTTTGAGCAACATATACGATATGTTTTATGATACTAAAGATATGGTTTACATAATATATATATATATATATATATATATAGGGACCGGATCAGGTCCGGGAGTCCGGATTTTAACAAAATCCGGACCTTTTTTTTTTTTTTTTTTTTTTTGCTTTTTTTTTTTTGAAACAGCTAAAAAAAAAAAAAAAAATTTATGGAATTGGAATTTTTACATTATACAGTGTTTTGGGTGTGATTTGGATGCCTATAACGAAACATGTCTGTACAGTCTGGGCAGACTGTACATACATTGGTTGGTGTGGGTGTTAAAAACACACCCAAAACACTGTATTATTGAAAAATTTCAGTTCCATAAATTTTTTTTTTTTTTTTTTAGTTGTTCTACAAAAAAAAAAAAAAAAAAAACAAAAAATTTTTGGTCCGGATTTTGGGTCCTGTCCGGACTCCCGGACAGGATCGGTTCTGTATATATATATATATATATATATATATATATATATATATATATATATATATATAATCAAATACGATATGGTAACATTTAACACATACATAAACTCATAATCATACACTTTCCCAATTATAGAGACTTTACAAAAGCTTTGAAAGCCATTTTCATGAAAACTAAACCACGTAAATTTAGAATTTGGGAAGGAGAAGATTACCCTGAGTGTAAAGCGTAGATTAGAAAACTCAGATGTTTCTTCAATTACCCACTCTTAATCTCCTTCTCAATATCTTAAATCTCTCTGACAAACTCTCTCTGATTATTCTCTAGACTTAGCAAAATAATAAGAAAGAAAAGAGAATACGTATAAAAATAATCAACTGACGCGCATTATGGTCAATTAACCCAATAATGGGTAACTGCTTCCAACCACTACTAGGGCCTTATTTGACAAGCCTTAATTGATCCAAAATCATTTAATTTAATAAATCTCTTATACTATAGTTTAAATCGTGTCACAACCAATTATACAATAACTCAAATATATTATTTAATTTAATATAAATAAAATATAATAATTTCTCATAAATTCACATAGTCATATAATTACTTTTCTCATTAATTACTTATATCAAATTATTAAATCTCTAATTAATTATTAAATTAATTAAAATAACAGTAGGCTTATTAAATATTTTTTAATTCAATAAGCTCACATAATTACATACTTGAATAATAATTATTCTCCACATTAATTTAATTAATATAATACATATAATTAAATTAATCTATCAATATTGCATCAATTAATTATTTAATCTAATAATTAAATCATCGAAATTATTTATTTAATTCAATAAATATTAAGAATTAAATTACAAAAATCTCGTTCGTCACACCTTTCCCCCCTTAAAAGGATTCTGTTCCCAGAATCATGACTCAATAATTTTGACCCGTAACACATGCCATGTGACAACCCGATATTTTCTATATAAATAAATAAGAAATTTTGCGTATAATTTTATTTTTATTTTAAAGATGAGGATTTGTACAAGATAATGTGTATATGTATTTATGTGGTAAATAAAAATATATTTATTACATAAATATTTATAAATAAATTTATTTTAGAATTATTGATTATTATAAAGTATATTCTTATATTAATTAATTTAAAGATTGAAATATTTTTATTAATTATTTTCTATAAAAATATAATCATATATTATTTAAATAACATATGGAGTGATTTTTAGAATAATTATAATAATTATTTTATTATATGAATTTTAGTACAAAATATTAAGTTAATAAATTTTACCTTAATTATTAAGGTTAAATATGAAGAATAAATCAGATATGGAATCCAAACCCTAATTTTGGATTATTGTCAAGGTATGAGAATAATAATATAATATTAATAATATTTTAATTTTTCAGTGCTATGAATATGTACTGTATGTACGTATTGATAATGGTTGGTCAATTACGGTGTATTTTGACCAAATCCTAGTAATAATGTTAATATCCTAATTTGAGATCCAATTTCGAGTACAAGATTGTTATATAACGGTGTTATATGTTTTATGTTGTGTATTAAGTGATTAATTAGGTAAACCCTAATTAACATTTTGAAATATTAATTTTTAGAAATCCTAATTTCTATAATTAGTAACCCTAATTAGAAATTATAAAACCTAATTATCAAAAGTATAAACACTAATTGCTAAATTAGAAAAGTCAATGATAATTATATGATTTAAACCCTAATGTTACTCTAAAGGGTAATTAGAAAATTAAACATAATTATGAAACCCTAATTTAAAAATTTTAGAAACTAAAATTTATTTAATCTTTTTATTTATTTAATTTTATTATTTTTGTACAAACCCTAATTGCTAAATCCTATTAATATTTTATATTTTTGCTAAACCCTAAGGGTTAAACCCTAAGGGTTTGTATGATTACAAAATTGCCCTTAAAAATCCATGCGAAAAGACTAAAATACCCCTCTTTGGATATTTTATTAAGATAACTTGTAAATCTAGATAAAATTGGTAGTGGTTTACCAAACCAACAACTCCCTTGACCTTCAAATGATAACAAATCAGCCACTTTTCCAGTCATTCATGCATCAAACATCATATATAAATAGATTGAAGAGAGAGAAATGAACATTAGTTGGTCATTTTTATACAACACTCAAACAAATACTCTCAAGCCTCACACCTCCAAAATTATCAAGCATATCAGTCCCATTTTCAAGCCCCGCGATCACTCATAACCAAATCAGTAGTCCAGAATCAAAAATCGTTCGAAGAAGGTTTTAAACCCTAATTCAAAATCTGTCCAAATTTCGGTTGTTAGATGTTATGTTTGAGTGTTAGAATATGTTGTTAGTAGTGTCTATTGATGATCTGGGTTGGTATTTCATAGATCCATAACATCTAAGTCCTTAAATTTGATTTTTATAAAAATCTGGAAAAAAAATTCTGGAGGTCTGACAGTGAATGTCAGGCCTTATAAATCTTTGATCGTTTATGATTTATGTTTTTTAAATGTTGTTATGTGTAGTCTGATATGTTCTCTTTAATCTGTAGCAAGAATAAAGCTTAGATCTGTTTTAGAATTCAAGTTATTCAGGGTCAAACAGGGTTGACCGACCATGACTTTTTAGAAATCTGGGTAAACCCAGAAAGCATGAACATCGTCTGACAGCATATTTAAGCTCTTTGATCTGTCAATTGTTTTACTTTTTTGATGAAGTGTTGTATCTAACTTGTAACTTGCTAGTTGAACTATAGAATCGGGCCTTTAGATATGTTAAATCATCATATGATCGAATGTAATGGACGGTCAAACGTGACCATCTGACCATGACTTACTGTTCTGGGAATTTCCAGAAATTAAAGGAGCCGGATTTCTGACAACCTTTGACCGAACTACAACTTGGGATTTTGTTGTTGTTTAACAGATCTGTTGTTTTAGTGATGTACTTTGTCATATATTCTATAAATTGGAACCTTTAAATGACATAAACCATGAACTGAACATAAAGTAAATTGTGCATGAAGGTGTTCACTCGGATACCTGGGTTTCGGGGAAAACCCAGAAACCGTCTGACAGGTAGTTTGTTGGCCTAGATCTTCTTGATATGTTGTGGTATGATCAATATAACGGTTGAAGCTTGTAGAGTTACATCAACACTACAATACTTAGGTTTTATATTGGACAGAAACAATCTAGACATGAAATTATAGCTGGTCAAACTTGGTATGTTGGTAACCGAAGCTGTCAGTGTTCTTGAACTCAAGAACACCAACAGCGACGGTTACTGTCGCTAAAAGCCTTCAGCGACGGTTTTTAATTTATTTAATTTCTGAATTTCTGAAAATTGATTAAAAATAGAAAATAAATTATAAAAATTACCAAAAATAGTTTTAAAAATTATTTTAAATTATGAAAAATACTTTTTGATTATTTAGAATATTTTTTATTAATATTTATAATTATTTGAATATTAATGATATTTAATTTATTTAATTAGTGTAGTAAATAAATTAGAGAAAAATGATTTTAATTATATAAAAATCATTTTAAAAATGAATAAAGTGTTTAAAAATATTTTTGAGTTATATTTGGTAACTTTTAATATTTTGTGATGAATTTCATTAATTAATTAATATTAATGATATTTAAGTTATTTAATAAATGTATTAAATAATTTATGAAAAATAGATTTAATGATTTAAAAATCATATAAAAATGATTTAAAAGATTATAAAAATATTTTAAGTTATAATATATAACTTTTGATATTTTGTCATTAAAATATTAATAATTTTATATTAATTATATTAGATTTATTTAATTGTTAAATTAAATAAATAAGTTAAAAATGATTTTATTGATTTAAAAATCATTTTAAATGGGAATAAAGTGTTAGAAAGTATTTTGACTTTAAAATATATATATATTTTTCTATTTTTTTGGAGAATTCTCATTAATAATTTATTAATAATGATATTATTTTTATTTAATGATTATATTAAATATATTAGTTATAAATGATTTTATTATTATAAAAATCATTTTTAAATAAAAATAAAGTGTTTAAAGATATTTTAAGTTATAAAATATAACTTTTAATATTTACAGAATAATTTCATTAATAATTTAATATTAATGATATTTATTTAATGATTAATGATATTAAGTTTATTTAATAATTATATTAAATAAATAGTTTAAAAATGGTTTTATTTATTCAAAAATCATTTAAAAAGGATATAAATGAAATAAAAATATTTTAAGTTATAATCAATGACTTTTAATATTTAGATAATAGTTTATTAATATTTAAATATTAATGGTAATTATTTAATGATGATTTTAAATGTTTTAAAAATCATTTAAGGGTAATATTAATACGTTAAGAATATTTTGAGTTATTATACATAACTTTAATATTTTGGCAATGGTTTCATTAATAGTTTAATATTGATTAAATGTTAATGATAATAGAATTGTTTGATATTTAAATTATTTAATAATGATTTTGATATTTCAAAAATTATGGTAAATGGTAATAATTATTTAATAATTATTATAAGGCTATGAAAAATAGTGCGATTGATGTTTAAGTTTACTATTTGGATATTGAACTTGGGGATAGAGTCTTAGACTCAATATTTACCCGATAAAGCTGTCGGTAGACTGACATGTTTCAGAAATTGATCTGGACTTAGATAATTTAGTTAGTTAACTGTTTATTTGTGATTCAATGGTTGTTAAGGTTATGTGACTATATGATTAGGAATGTGCTGACTGCAATAGGCAGTGTTATGTGTTACGTTATGTTATACTAATCAGTAAAATGATCTGATTAATGATAGGTGATCTCATAAAAGATAAAACTAAGTTGAGATTAGTAAGTAGCGCATCAGGCAAGTATCCTAACTTTGCATTTTCTTTATGCATTGGACAGAAGTGAGAAGTTCAGAATTATTATTATTAATGTACAGATTGTTAAACCTATATTATATACACCCTTTGATTATCAACATGTTAGTATATGATAATTCGAATATATATTCTGTTCGTTAATTTCTAGAAATGATTATACAAGTGTCCCCACTTGGATAATCATTGTATTTAATCACATGTTGATACACCTCTGATATACATATATGTTGAATTATATATTATTGTTATTATCATTAGTATTATTCCGCTCATAGAAATGGTATCGTGAAGTACCGAGTTCGGGTTTCAAGTATCCGGATTCGGGGACCTCACATGCCACACTAGGCATTTCTCAATTCTCAATCCTCATATAAATTCAATTTACACTAATTGAATTACTCATCTTACCACACATCAATATTTTTATTCAAATAAATATTCATTCTCTTATATTAAAATAAATTTTAAATCATGAATTTCTCGGTTCTTATAGGATCATCTCTTCGTACCATGTATTGTGCACAAACATCTAAACGCTAACGCGTACATAATCCCCTATATTAGGGTTGTTCGTCTCAGTTTGACTTTAGGATTTCCGCATTAAAGAAAGTTTAGTTTGGATTCGCTTAACAATGATTCTAGAATTTTAGAACACTCGTCAATTATAGATTAGTCCAATCAATAAAGTTTTATTTGTTATTCGAAGGTTCAACATGATAATATAAGATTGAACAATGATTGAATATCAACAATATACAGACGAATAGATATACAGATGAATAGATATTGTATATACAAAGATTGAATATCAACAATATACAGATGAATAGATATTGTATATACAAAGTATTACATCCAAAAGAGCTAGAAAATCTCATTTGAAACAATGAATTTGGGAAATTTATGCTTTGGATAACAAGAAACAAAAGTTAGGAACTTGCTCAATAAAAGTTTAAAGATAAGAAACTTGCATAACGATATCAATTTAGAAATATGAAACTTGTTCATTGTAAAAGAATTAGAATACAAGAGCTTACATAATTGTAAACAAGATAGAACCAGGAAACTTGTTCATCACAAAAATAAGGTTTAAGAACTTGCATAATGAAAAGTTAGGGTTAGAGAACTTGCCTCGTGCATTAGCTACACAATTATAATAAACGTTCGCCAAACACCCTACATATACCATTAGAGTTTCATTATCGATTAGCTATACTATCATTAACCTTATAGGTTAAATTCACCATCTTAGTTAAGTTATAACCTTTCACTTAAGGTCTAACCATATTGGTCAACCACACAGCATGAATCTGAAAACTCACTTATATATAATGTAAAGCTTTAGTGTAAGACCCCAACTTTTTATAAATAAAATTGAATTTTCTCTAATTATTATTGTGAATAATAAGGTGTTAATTAGATATAATACTTTGGTTATGAGTGAAATGTGCAAATTTTGTAAAATAAACAAGTTGTTATAAAATATTCATTTTGTCGGGAAATATTCATTTGGTCGTGGAATATTCTTGATGTCGGGGAATATTCGTACGACGGCGCAGCTATTTGTGGGGCTATTTGTGGGCCCATAACGGAAAACGGTCGTATGAAGAAAATGATAAGTTTGAGTTTTTATAAATAATGGCGTAATGGTTACCATTAACACTATTGAAATACCCGGTGGTTAAAATACAGTAATACGCGTGGTTGCACAGTAGCACACGGTATTGCACAATATTTTTGAATTATTGATTCTTACGTAAGAAGGCACTACTCAATAATTATTATAGTAATTATTGTTCAATGTTTTATTTTATTGATTCAATAATTGCTACGTTGATATTTTATATTATTGTTGTTTCAATAATTGTCACTGCACAATATCTCTATTATCATATCAATAATTCATATTATTTGAATAATATTGTTAGATAGCATTATTGGCAATGTCTAAGGAAGTTCTGTCTAGAAAAGGGGTTTGGTCACCTAATTGCGCGCCAATAAGGAGAAATCCTTATCGGAAAGCCCCCTCTTTCCTGGGAACGAACTGGTTGTCATAATTGTGATTCTGTAATATTATTTGTGAATAATTAATTATTGATTTATATGATAAGGAAATATTTATTTTATGTGGATATAAATGATGGATTTATTTATTTTATATGGTTATAAATGAAGTAATTAATGATGGGTGTTTTATCAGTATTTTTCGGAATGGAGGTATTAAAAATCATCCGTATGTGGATTTCGGGCATTTTTCGTTTGGAAATTGGAAAAACTTAAAGCTACAAAGTTGTAGAGAATTTAATTTCCTATGGAATGGACATAAAATTCATATTTTTCAGATAAAAAGGCTATTTATTATGAATTATTGAAGTTTCAAAAATTAAATATTTTTATTAAAATTATAGGTGGGACCACTTTTGTTTTTTGAAAACATGTGGGTTGCTGAAAATTTTTCAATGATTGCATGCTCCAGCTTGTTCAGCAAGTGTGGGCGTAGAATGAAGAAAAAATAATAATAATATTTTATTATTTAGTCTGCTTTGGTATTCTAGCATTTTCCTATAAATAGGGTGCTTAGTTAGAATTGAAAATCACACCAAAACAAGTTTTCTCTCTCTATATATTATCGAGCATATTTTGTGAGTATTTAGATACTTTGAGAGTTTCTATTCAGTGCAAGTTTCCTTCGGCTTTACATCCGATATTCTAGTCAGAAATACTGTTCTTTTGAGGTAAAAGATGTTATTTTCTTCGTAAATGATATTATTTTCTTCAATATTATTATACAGAATTATTAGTATGGATTTTATTGTGGAATTTCTACCTTTTGTGTCAGGGTTACTATTTACGTATACGGCACTATTCAACGAAAAATAAATTTTTCTCCTTTTTGTCCAAGATGTCTACTATGGTTACTATCTTTGATTGTATCCATGTTTTGATCTTTATTTTTGATTTCTACTTCACAATTGGTTATTATGGAGTATTATTGAACTTGGATAAACTGTAATACGAATCTCTAATATTTGTCCTTTTGTCTCACTGAATTCATTTTCTTTAAGATATTTTTCATCATCCTCAGTCCTAAATGACGATATTATTGAATATCTTTGACTGTAGTGCAAAGATGAATTATTAACTGATGAATATCTTTGGCCTGTAGTGCAAAGATGAACAGGTGTTAAGATGAACATGATCAACTGGTGATACAAATGAATATCTTTGGCCTGTAGTGCAAAGATGAATATTTGATTCAAGATGTATATTGATTGATGTTACAGGGATAAAATATTGATGATGGACTTTTAAATCTTAGAAGATAGTAGAATTCATTATCTACTTGACTCTTCTAATGGATTGTTGTTTTCGCTGCAGTTGTTTATCTAAAACTTGTTGTCTATTATGTTCTATCAGATTTTTCCCTGTTGAAGACTAATGATAATTTATTGTATATTATCTTAGTTATAATATTCTTTACTAGGCTAGTTGAGCTCACCCTTTTCCTTTTTGTTCCATTTTTCTTCTCAGGAGGTGAAAACATAGCAGGAACTAGCCGGGGTATGGAGTGATGGTACAGGATAGTTGTTTTAGTAGTCCTTACTATTTTGTAAAATAGTGTATCAATAATTATAATGAGGACTCATTTTGAGTTTGTATACTGTCTATTAGACATTATTCGTATTCAAACTCACAGTATATGTGTTGTCGTATTTTGCACGACAATTGTATTACTGAAGTTGTATTTATTTCTGTACCATGTATTTGGCAACTCAGAATAGGTGATGTATACCTATTTTGGGAGCGTCACATTTAGCATTCATTTCTCACCTCTAACTCTTACAACCACTTAGTTTCAATCATTATATAACTTATTAAGTATATACTTAAAATCTTCGTATTTGGTATTACAATGCACTATAATATGTTATTATATCATATAATATGATTAACATTTTATCATGCATACTAGACTAGATTAGGTCAACACATCATGGACTGAAACTTTAATAAAAAGTGTTTCTACTCAAGGGACGGCGCAGCTGCGCTGCCCCAAGCCTTGGCACCGGCGCAGCTGTGCTGGTGCTCAATCTCAAAAACCCAACATGTGTGGTTGCACTATTTCTACCTTTGGTACCAGCGCACCTGTAACGACCGAGAAATTCGGATCTTATTGTAAAATGATTTTATTTAATTAAATAATAATAAAATTTTATTCTATGTGTTATCAAGATGGTTGTCAATGTATAACCTATTGATGATAGAATGTCGTAGTATTTGAGCTATGTTGATGAATTAAAGTGTTTGAATTTCCAAGACGAAAATAAAAGTTTTCCGAGAATTTTTCTGAAAAACACTATTCATCGGTATTTGCTCAGGATATATTTTTGAATTTCTAAGAAATACGTAATGATGGAATAACGAGGTAAGATGGATTATGTAATAAAAATCTAGTTATGGAAAATGTAATATTTCGCTTGCGGACTTAATTTATAAACGTTAAGGAAGGCGAAATAGTAATGAATAAGAAATAATGGTATGATACTTTGGTATTGTACAAAGTAATGAAAACGAGTATAATACGAAATATTATACGAGTTTGTATGAAGGATGAAATATCGTATATAAATTCTATATGAATTAGAATACGAAAATAATACATAAACTATATGTATTAAGTAATGTTAACGGACTTGGAAAGGTTGATTGGAATTAATATAAGTCCAAGTGAATTAAAGGGAGAGGCCCAATTATTAATTAATAAATCAATTAGTGTTTATTAATGCAAAGCCCAAAGGTTGATTTATTATAAGCCCAAACTAGAATCCATGAGTTGTATGACCCATGGGGAAAACCATATTAATATGGTTAATATGTGGTAACCAAGTTAATGTAATGATCAAGTATTAGGAGTAATGACCAAGACTTATGAGTGGTGGTCAAGCAATGGGTAGGTTTTGTACCTTACAAGTAATGAATAGTAAGGAGGTGCATAAGGAGGTGGGATTGTTTTAAAGACCAAACTACCCTAACTTTGGAAAATCTATAAATAGAGGAGGCATACAAGCCATTTGTTAGTTGTTCAAATAATCCAAAGATTATAAAGTGTTTAAGTGTTAAAGAGAATACGCTACAATAAGTCACTTCCATAAGAAAGAAGAAGAAGAAGCAACTTACCAAGAATTCAAAAGTAAGAATTCTTCTCTAAATTATCTTCTATCTCTAACCATGATAGGTTGATAAGAAAAGTTTGGATTAAGAAACATGGATGTTAAGAAGTAAGAAAAATGAGTAAGAAATGAACTTAAGCCACATAAGTTGGCAATAAGTCATTTGAACTTATAAAAGTTATAAACTTATTATAAGTTAACCTTGAATGTTAGTATGAAAATTATGAACTTGTAAATGAGTTAATTAAGGGGAGTGATATGGATGTAAAGGAAATTGTATGATCATATGTATCATGTATACCTAAGTAAAGTTATATGTGAAGAAAATATAAAGTATGATAATTAAGAAACTTTAATCGTCATAAGTCATGAATAATAAAATCTTAAGTAGTTTATAATTTGACAAGTTATAAGCTCATGGGGAATAAGTCAAAAAATCCAACAATAAATATAGATTGTTGTAATAAGTATGTTAAGATGTTCACATGATGAATGGAGTTCATTTGTAATGTTGAACAAATCATAAGAATGAAGATTTGCCGGAAATTGCACTCGAATTCGTAAAATTCTCGAAATAGAAGTCAAATTTTGTGTTTGAACTCAGAACCATTGTTTTCCAATAGAGACAAGTCATATTTTGCATTTAAGAGTTACGGACTCAAAAATGACCAGATTTCGACTTAGAACGAAGAAACGAGCGTTGAACGTTCACGAACGTTTATCGTTTTCGTTAAAAATGAACCAATAGGTGAATTTTTAGCAAACGAAGTCAAATAGATAAAATTCTTGCATGAACACATAGATTACGTAATTTGTGAACCGTAGGCTTTTGAACGAGCCAATTCGGACTTATAACGAAGAAGTTATGCGTCCGGGAAGTTCATAAAATTCAAAGACTGAAATTGTTTTCTGCTGCACAGAGTTGGCACCGCGGAGCCAACCCTAGGCAAAATTGGACGCGCCGCAGCGCGTAATAGTGTCCGAGCACACTGAAAGAGTTCGTCGCAGCGCGAACTATAGTACAATTCGTGGCGCCGCAGCGCCATGTACAGTATGAAAATCTTCTGGAGTGTGGCGCCACAGCGCGGCCCAATAAGTAAGGACTCGCGCCGCAGCGCCTGTCTCAGAACAAGGATGGTAATGAATGTTTCTAAGTACAAAGAAAGGAAATCTAATTGATTTAAAAGTAAACACAACTTAAGGAATGTAATGTAACATTGTTTAAACTTTGTTAAACCTTAAGGATGTTGTATAAAGGTTGAGATAACCTAGTCGAATATAAATGCAAGGATAATGATAAACCGGAACAGATAATAACTGAATCTAATACTCAATTAGATTGAGATGAAGGTATGATATAGTCATATACATACTTGATTATATGTGACCTAATGTAAGGCCTTATGTGATCATGTATTGTAGAGACTTAAAAGACTTGAACATAAAGTTAATATGTTGTAGAAGACGCTAAAGGCAAGTATTCTAACCCTTGTCTCAGTTCAATCTGAACAAGTTTTTGAAGTTCATGTATTCTTTCGCATGAATTGAGGTATGTTGAAGTTAAAGCCAATTCCTTTGGCTAGACATGATGTATTGATAATCTATTCATTTATTATCAAATGTTGTTATCTTTTGTCAACTACTTGATATGGTTTTCAAAAGAAGATTGAAATGTTAAACAAATGTTTTGTCGATAAAATGATAGGCACGTGAGGTTGCCAAATGCTTAAACGTGCATACGTTTAATGGATGTAGTATTGATCAACATAGAGTACAATAGGTTGATCACCTAGAAGTCCTCGTAAGTAATATCGGGCTTACGGACTTGCTTTCGAGTTGTCCTTTTTCCAATAAAGAATAAATACTCGAGGTCTTTGACCGGAGTGAATGTTTTACTAGATATTGTTATTATTGTAAAACATTTTGAAAGAAAAGATGAAGTGCAATTTTGAATTATCAATAGTACTTCATAACTATTGTTCAGTTATTGAAGATATACGATTCATATGTGTCAAGCATGTTGTTATTGAATTGTTAGACTTATTGAGCTAGTTATGCTCACTCTTGCTTGAACTATATGAATGTAGCTAATACTGAACGTCCCGAAGGATCGAAAAAGGATAAAGGAAAAGTTAAGGCAGATTGTTAAGCTGTCTTGTAATAGTATAGGTCTATTGTTGTAATGTAACTGATATTATGACAAAGAACCTTTGTAATTGGAATAGAACCTGGGAAATGTAAATATTGTTTAAAATATATAGAAGATATGTTCGTTCTTTGAGACTTTTCAATTAAATGAATGGATGAATGTTGTACAGTATAGCACCATATGTCGGGTTGGAAGATACCCGAATTTGGGGGCGCTACAGCACCAGCGCCAATATGCAGATAAAAATTGCAGCAGCTTCAGCACTGTTACAAACCAAAATTCCAATTTCATACTTTCTACAGCAACACAGACAAACCCTTACACAACAAACTTAATCAAAGCCTTATCACATACAATTAATCATTCTAACACCTAAAACAACTTACATAATCAAATTTAGAGGATTAAAACCCATATTTTTGCTATTTTCTTCAATTTCAATACATTTAGCGAATTCAATCACAAAAACTCTATTTCTTAACCAAATTAAACCATTTCAATTACGTTGTTTTCATTTCTTGACATACTAACATAATTCACAACCAATTTACAGATTACAACAAGGATTGAACATAAATTTTTGGTCTCAATAAGCCATTTTCACACACATAAAACACTGTTATTTAACTTTTCTTCTTCAAACCAATTTCCATGAATTTGATCACTAAAGGTTGCTTATATATGATAATTATCAGATTATATACTCATATCATCAACATATTAAACAACAATCTAACAAAAACTCAATTATAAAGAATATCAAAACTAGGAAATTAGAAATAGATTATTACCCTTAATCCTTTGTTGTAGATTAGCAAAGATAATGACAAGGTTTCAACAAGCCTTCTTCTTCCTCTTGACTTCCAATTCACAGAGAACTCTCAATTTCTCTCCTTAGCCTACTCTCTCTTCCTTTGTATTTCTCTATTCTTTAGCCTTAGGAAAATATGCATAGAAAATAAACTGATATAGGCCTCTCCCACGTTCATCAGTTAAAAAACAAATAGGCTATATCAGTTATATTATGCCAAAGGACATGTTTGGCTATACACTAAAATTCCCTCCTTAATTTATTTTTATAACACTTATATTATATAGTTCTTCTTATGTCACACCCATTATACACTAATTCAATTAAATTATCAATTCAAATTAATATTTGTCATATAATTATAATTTTCATTATAGATTATAATTTTATTTAACCTTTCTAATTTAATTATTAAATTAAATTAGATCGGCATTATAATTATTAATAATTTATTTAATTTAATTATCTCATTAAATACCATTCATTAATTTAATTATCATAACACATCTTAACTAAATTATTACATCACAATTTCATGAATTATTTATTTATCTCAATAAATAAATTAATTAAAATATTTATTTAGTTCAATAAATATTTAAAATTAATTACAAAATTCTTATTCGTTACACTTACATGTTCCTATATCACACGTAGTGGTACATAACAACATTCAATAATAATGTTCATATTAATAATATTGGTAGTCCACTATCTCACCTATTCAGTTCCTCTTTCATTAATGTTAATAATACATCATTGTAACTCATACATACAGTAGAGATTATTTTCCAAACTTTACTATCGGCGCAGCTGCGCCACTCTGGGAAATTCTCAGACTTGGTTACTGTAGAATTTAGTCCAAATTCTAAATTAATAATACTACTAGTTAAACACCTTATTTAATATTTCATACATGAAATTTTTTTTATTACTCTGTTGCATACAATTACTCATAATGACAATTAATTAATAAAATAATATTAATTTATTCTCCTTTTATTAAATCATTTCCCTCTTAATTCACTAAATTAATTTCTTAGACTTTCATTATGTCACACTAGGCAATCCTCATAAACTTTAAATTAAGATTTTCATCAATTCCACCATAATACATAATTGTCACATACTTAACTTAATTGAATAGAATTAATGTAACCAATGCCACAACAATATTTATTTATATTCAAATAAATATTTGATTTTATTAATAATATTCAGAAAATTCTCGGGTATTACAGTTCTTAACCGTGTTCTATGTTGATTTTATCTTTCAAGGATGTGTTTTTTAGAAAAGATCGACATACAATGTCGACGATTTGAAAATATTGATTTTAATGATTGGACTGAATTAGACAGAGTCGCCAGTTGGCATTAGTTCAAATGGTTGTATCAACTCAACCGAATTTTGAAAGATTTTCGCAATATGGCCACTTGACTCTATTTAATTGGTTTGGAACACGATTACTGTTACTTTTTCATTCCCTAAGCATTTAGTGTAACGATCGAGAAATTTGTAATTTAATTTAAATATTTATTGAGTTAAATAAATATTTTAAATAATTTATTTATTGAGGAAAATAAATAATTAATGAATTGTGATGAGTTAATAACCAAATTGATTAATGTTAATTAAATTGAGTATTGATAATTTATCTGAAGGATTTAATTTAAGGAAATAATTAAATTAAATCAATTTCTTAATATTTAAGAAAATAATTAAATTAAATGAATTGTTTAATTTAAAGGAAATAAATAAATTAAATAAAGTGATGTTTCTAATTTATTAATTAAATTAGATATATATAATTATTTATTAATTATAAGTATAATGATAATAAGATTATTATTATTATTAGTTATTTAAATTAGTTAAACTAAAATTATTTAAATAGCGTGTGAAACAAAGTAACTATATAATATAAATAATATAATAACAATTTGGTTTGGAAATTATGTGGTTAGCCAAACATGGCCTTGTGGCCTTTGGTTTTTTTTAACTGACGCTACCTGTTGGTTTTGTACCTGACGTTGGTGGGGAAGTGGGAGTCATTATATGTGGGTTACGCGTCTTATTTTCCTAAGGCTTGTTAACAAAGATAAACACAGAGGAGAGGAGATTGAGAGTGAGACCTTGAGAGAATTGTGAAGAAATTCTTGAATTTTTCCAAAACAAATTTAGTGGTGATAACAAGGGTTTCAAGCAAATTAGAGGTATATTATTTAAACCTTAGTATTATATATATATATATATATATATATATATATATATATATACACACACACACACACACATATATGAGTTTACGACATAACTTATATATTCTGTGAATTCGATTTTTATTGAATTGTTGCTAGACAATTGAATTGTGATGATTATATGTGTTGGTTATGTTTGAGTTTGTATGTAAACAAGAATTTGTGTGCTAATTACAGTTAAAAAGGAAGAAAAGTAATGTCAGTATATATTTTCTAATGTGGCTTGTGTAAGTACCAATTTTAGTGGCCAATTCGTATGCTTAACTGTAAAGTGAGTCTTGTTTATGCTAGCTTATTAAGAAACGAGTATAACGTAATTTGAATTAAGTGTTTTGGCCAAGTTTTGAGATGTCAGTGATGATTTTTGTGAAAGAAGTTCAAAAATGGAGTTTTATATGAAAATATGGAATTTTGAGAAATTAAACTAGTTTTAGTTGATGTTAAATTGTGTTAATTGGTTGTAAATGTTAGCAAACATGTTTGTATTAGTCTGTACCAATTGTAGATGTTAATTTCATTGTTTGATGGGTGAAATTCGTGTTAGTTGGGCTAAAAATGACTACTATTCATGCCGAGTCTGCGTCTGTCTGTGCACCAGCGCAGCTGCGCTGGTGCCAAGTCAAAAAAACTGCGCAGGTGCGCCAGCGCAGTTGCGCCAGTTCCAAGCGCAGCTGCGCCAGTGAGTTTTTTGCAGTCGAGCACCAGCGCAGCTGCGCCGGTGCCAAGGAAAGGGACAGTGCAGCTGCGCCGTGGCCTGAGCCCAGACAGTGACTTCTGCCTATTTGCAGGTTATATGTATCTGACTTATATTAGTCTAGCATGCATGTTATGATAGATTTTTTGAAAATCAAAGTAGCAATCAAATTGCAAAAATAGCGGAAGCGTAATAAAATCAGATTTTAAAAAAAATTCACAAACCAATTACCCGGATCATTCTTTATGGATATTATTAATTAATCGAAGAATAAGAAATTATGAAATCATACCCTTGTAGAAACGAGCTTCCTCAGGTACGAGTTCACCTCCTACTTCTTCGCGATCTCCTTGAATCTCCGGGTAGATTCCTTCCTTTGATCAATGTAAGCCACCCAAGTGTATGGCCTCTAGAGGTGATCCACCAAGGAAGAAGAATTTTCAAGAAGAAGGGGTATTGGCTCAAACCCTAGTTTTTCCTATCTGTATAGAAAAGGAGGCGTACTCTCCAACTCTTGGAATTACGTATATTGGATATCTGATATAAGACTCCCCTTATAAAGATATCAGGTAACCCTATTTTAATTAAAATACAGTATTATTTATTTAATTAAACTCTTTTAATTAAATGGGCTCCCTAATCCTATTAGGGATAATTAATTAAACTCCTTTAACTAATTTTCCCTCCTAATCCTATTAGGAATAAATGAGAGTACTTATATTAAATTAATTCCTAAACTCTTTTAGAAATTAAAATAATAATAATTGTAATAATATTAATAAGACTCCTCTTATTAATTTATATTTAATATTTCTAAAATATTAAACAATAAATATTAAGCTATTTAATTTATTCTATCACAATAGATTAAATTAAATATACTTAATATATTATTACGATTATGCCATTAACTTCTTAAATAATTATTCTTCCTTTTATGGTGTGACCCTTTAGGTTCTCCATATTAAACCGGTTGTGAATAAATCAATTAGAACAATTCTAATCTCATTTAAATAAATAAATTAAACGAATAATTTATTTAAATAAATAATATTTATTCTACAATAGGGATAAGCCTCCCTAGCGATCAACGACTTTCCAGATAATATAGATTTCAACATTAATCATAAAAGAACCTTTGAGTAAATAGTTACCATACAATTCAATCCTTCCACCATACAATGTCCCAATTAAATATAAGACATGGAATTACTGTCAAGTCTTATTTTATTTAATTATATGTATTTCGATTTCTAAATGCACAACTCCTAATGAATGCAAATTAGAAACTGCTTTCTAATTTCATTCCACCTTGGCCAAGGATTCCTGGGTTGTCATTTATCGAATCACATAGGACATTTCTCTTCTTTTACTAGAAGTGGTAGATTCTTTATTGATCATTCATTATCTTCATATATAACTTATTACACCCAAGCATACCCTTTGATATACTCTAAGAGTCTTAAGGAATAAGTCAAAGTGTAATTAATTATATATAAGATACTATGACGATCTCAAGTCTAAGGATCATTTGTACTACTATCACTACAGGAATTCCTATTGACAGGCAAGTAAAACTCCATTAGGTATTCCTTAGCGAGTCACGTTCAGTGAACTTATTCTATAATAAGCACCTACATACTTGCTTTAGTGTCTCCACACAAATGATCATGAGATCAATCATCCTCATCCAATGAGCAAGCAACGTACGTACCAATCTATCCGGATTCACTAATCCCCTTTTTAGCAATCCATTGATTGGGAACATTTTAGTTTTAAGCTATCTAAGAATTTAGATCTCATTAGCATGATCTCATCATGATTCTAAAAGCATTGCTTAAAACTATGGGTTTATCACATATTATTAAAACAGCACCATGTTGATAATAAATGGCTTTAATAAATAATTCTTTTATTAATAAATAAATAAGATTGATTACACAGTATATGCTTTATCATCATACATGATTGGCTTGTATGCATAATACTTTCAATCTCCCACGTGCACTAAAGCCAATCGCCGTGGTATCTCATACCCATCTTCTCTAAGTGGCGATCAAACTGCTGTTGTGTTAACGCTTTAGTAAATGGATCTGCAATATTGTCTTGAGAGTCCACACGCTCCAGGGTGACGTCTCCTCTTTCAATGATCTCTCTGATCAAATGAAATCGCCGCAACACATGTTTGGATTTCTGATGAGACCTGGGTTCCTTAGCCTGCGCAACAGCTCCAGTGTTGTCACAGAATAAAGGCACTGGTCCTGTAATGCTAGGAACCACACCAAGTTCGGTAATGAACTTCTTCATCCAAACAGCTTCCTTTGCAGCTTCACTTGCAGCTATGTACTCTGCCTCTGTCACTGAATCAGCAACTGTTTGTTGTTTGGAACTTTTCCAACTCACTGCGCCACCGTTTAAGGTAAACACATACCCCGAAACGGATTTACTGTCATCTTGGTCTATTTGAAAACTTGAGTCTGTGAAGCCCTCTAGTTTCAATTCAGACTCACCGTAGACAAGAAATACATCCTTCGTTCTTCTTAAGTACTTTAGGATATTTTTCACTGCCTTCCAGTGTTCTTCTCCTGGATTCGACAGATATCTGCTTGTTACACTAAGTGCATGAGCAACATCTGGTCTAGTACATATCATACCGTACATGATAGATCCTATTGCTGAAGCATAAGGAATCTTACTCATACGGTCTCTCTCCTCAGGTGTCTTTGGGGCCTGTTTCTTGGAGAGATGTATTCCATGGCTCATCGGCATGAGACCTCTTTTGGAATCTTCCATGCTAAACCTCTTTAGCATCGAGTCAATGTACGTTCCTTGGGACAAGCCAAACATCCTTTTAGATCTATCTCTATAGATCTTTATCCCCAAAATATAGGATGCTTCTCCCAAGTCCTTCATGGAGAAGTGTTTAGATAACCAGATTTTAATTGATTGTAGCATAGGAATATCATTCCCTATCAGTAATATATCATCAACATATAATACAAGGAATGAAACAGCGCTCCCACTTACCTTCTTGTACACACATGGTTATCCTCATTTTTGATAAAATCAAACTTTTTGATTGTCTCATCAAAACGGATGTTCCACCTACGAGAAGCTTGCTTCAATCCATAAATGGATCGTTGTAGCTTACAGACTTGATTTGTTCCAACCTTTGAAACAAATCCCTCTGGCTGTGTCATATACACATCCTCCTCAAGTTTTCCATTGAGGAAGGCCGTTTTCACGTCCATCTGCTAGATTTCGTAGTCATGGTAAGCTGCAATTGCAAGCAAAATTCGAATGGACTTGAGCATTGCTACTGGTGAGAAGGTTTCGTCATAGTCAACTCCTTGTCTTTGTTTGAAACCTTTTGCGACCAGTCGGGCCTTATAGGTCTCTACCTTGCCGTCTGCTCCAGTCTTTCTTTTAAAGACCCATTTACACCCAATAGGCTTAATGCCTTCAGGTGGTGAAACCAAAGTCCATACTTGGTTCTCATACATGGAGTCCATCTCGGATTTCATGGCTTCTTGCCACTTCTCTGAGTCTTTACTACTCATAGCCTGTTCGTAATTCAATGGATCATCATCATCTATGATGCGTACCTCATTGTCATCTTCTATGACAAGTCCATACCTCTCTGGTATCTTTGGTACTCTTCCAGATTTACGAATAGGGTGTGGTACAGAAGGAATCTCTACTTGGTTAGGTACCTCACTTTGATCTGTAGTGGTTTGTGGTTCTTGAATTTCTTCAAGATCTATTTTCCTCCCACTGACCCCTTCAAGGATAAACTCCTTTTCCAAGAAGGCAGCATGTTTGGCAACAAACACCTTTTGTTCAGTAGGATTGAAAAAATAATATCCTAAACTTTCTTTAGGATATCCCACAAAAGTACACTTATCAGATCTTGCCCCAAGCTTATCGTTCTGAAACTTTTTCACATAAGCTGGACATCCCCAAATCTTAACATGCTTAAGACTAGGTTTCTTCCCTGTCCACATTTCATATGGGGTCTTAGGGATGGATTTTGAGGGAACCTTATTTAGTAGATATATGGCAGCTTCTAGAGCATATCCCCAGAATGACACCGGAAGATCGGTAAAACTCATCATGGAACGAACCATGTCCAACAGTGTTCGATTTCTCCTTTCAGACACACCATTCAGTTGTGGCGTCCCTGGTGGAGTCCATTGTGAAATTATACCATTTTCTTTGAGACAATCGAGAAACTCACTGCTTAAGTATTCACCACCTCGATCTGATCGAAGAATCTTAATACTTTTTCCCGTTTGTTTCTCTACTTCACTTCTGAACTCTTTGAACTTTTCAAATGATTCAGATTTGTATTTCATTAAATACACATATCCAAATCTTGAGTGATCATCAATGAATGTAATAAAATAAGAATACCCTCCTCGTGCATTCGTTGTCATAGGTCCACATACATCTGTGTGTACTAACGCTAACAACTCTGTAACTCTTTCTCCTTTTCCACTAAAAGGAGATTTAGTCATTTTTCCCATGAGACAAGATTCACAAGTTGGATATGATTCATAATCCGATAGCTCTAGGAGCCCATCTTTATACAACTTAGATAATCTTGTTTCATTAATATGACCAAGTCTACAGTGCCACATATAGGTATAATTAACATCATCTCTTTTCCTTTTCTTAGTTTGTTCAATTTGAAGTATATTTTCATGCAAGTCAAGAATGTAAAGTCCATTTCGTAAATTACCAACACCATATAAAACATTATTATTATAAATAGAACAACTATTGTTCTTTATTATAATGTCAAAACAATCCATATCCAATACAGATATTGAAATAATGTTTCTAATAAGTGACGGAACAAAATAACAATTATTTAAACTAATGGACTTTCCCGTAGGCAGTGCTAAATAATAAGTCCCTACAACTAATGCAGCAACCTTTGCTCCATTTCCCACTCGTAGGACGACCTCATCCTTGCTCAACTTTCTACTTCTGACCAGTCCCTGCATATTATTACATATGTGAGAACCACAGCCGGTATCCAATACCCAAGTAGAAGATTGACTTTCAGAAAAATTAATTTCAATCATAAACAAACCTTGATTAGGATTCGAAGCTTCTCCAAGCTTCTTCTTCTTTTGTTCTGCAAGATAATCCTTGCAATTCCTCTTCCAGTGACCCGGCTTGTTGCAATGGAAGCAAATTCCTTTGCTAGCTGGATCAGGTTTCTTTTGATCCTTCACTTTCGCCTTTCCCTTAGCCTTCTTGGATTTCTTCTTTTCAGAAGATACCTTGGGCCTCTTCCTTTTCTTGGAAGAATCATCCACCAGTAAGACATGGTTCTTCTTGGATGGGAAGTGACCTTCAGCAGTTTTCAACATGTTAAGTAACTCAGGCAAGCTGACGTCCAACTTATTCATGTGAAAATTCACAACAAATTGTGAGAAGGTGTCAGGGAGTGACTGCAAGATCAAATCTTGACTCAACTCCCCATCCATGACGAACCCAAGTTGTCCAAGACGTTCAATCAGATTGATCATCTTTAGGACATGAGTCTCAACAGTAGTACCCTCGGTCATCCGAGATCGGAAGAGCTCCTTAGATATCTGATATCTAGCAGTCCTACTTTGCTCACCATACAGCTCTTGCAGGTGCAGCAGTATAATAGGAGCATCCATGTTTTCATGCTGACGCTGAAGCTCGTTACTCATGGATGCGAGCATGATGCATTGAGCCACAGATGCATCATCTTGCCACTGTTTAAAAGTAGCAATCTCTTCCTCAGAGGCTGTCTCTGCAACTTTTGCAGGTACGGGCGAATTTAGGACATAAGAAATCTTTTCAGTAGTGAGAACAATTCTCAGATTCCTTAACCAGTCCGTGTAGTTCGGTCCGGTCAGTTTGTTAGCATCAAGTATGCTACGCAGTGAAATTAGTGAATGTGACATTTTCAAAATTCTGCATGTAAAAAGACAATATTTTAGCAAACATTTATTTAATTAATTACCAAAATAAATTAGGTCTTATTTTATATTGGTATTTCCCACTATTTTTTTCAAACTATATTACCCTCATGAATATAGTTCGGCAATATCTAATTAAAGATTTGCTAGTGAGAATAAGGATCCCATTTCAAATGTATATAGCCTTGTGTGTGCACAACAAACTATATATAAATAAATAGGTAGACAACTATTGTCAATTACATCATCATGTAACTCCTTATATTTTGCCTCTTAAATCATAATGGTCAAGTGTGTGCACATCCGAACTAAAATGATTTAAGTTAAGTCATACCCAGCATTTCCATATAAGTGAAGAGAAAACTACAACCCTTATGTGTGCACAACAAAGCGGTAATGTTCAATTCCTTATAAACATCAAATGTAATAAAAATAACATCTCAAATATTTAATACTCGCCTTGTGTGTGCACAACAAACTCATATTAAATATTCAATGCTCTATTATTTTTATCATGCTAGAAGGCAACGTTCGATATTCCAAATATCTTTGAACGTTACAACTTAATATAATTTTATTGAGGGGTTTGTTATTATTAGTCTCATCTTGTTTAGCGCGCATGCAAATATATATATAAAATACGCGTCATATTATTAAACATGCGAAGCATGTTTGCATAATATATAATATATATATAATACTAGCATGCACATATAGAATACTATATTCTATCCGGATTGATTATGGACTTTATTCTAGTTTGGTTCACTAGAGCCACCAAGTGAACCAAAAGGTCAAACCCTAGGGTGCAAGAATAAACATTTAAATATAACTATTACATTTAAACCCGGACTCCATTACAAACGGGTCTTCAAACGCTCCTTGATCCATGGTTCTTCGAAAAAATTCTAACTAATCCTATTACATTAAACTATTTAATTTAAATAGAAACTTTGATCAGCAGTCAAAGGGAAGTACATAGGAGAGAGATAGAATTTACATCAAGAAGAAAATCAGAAAAGACGAGGTACGCATACCCCATTTAATAAAACCCATTCATTCAAACATCCAACTAAAATAAATCCAATCACATTGGTCAATAGTCCATAATCAATCCCATTTATTAACATACATATCACCATATGTATCAATAAATAAAATCATTCCATATATATATGAGTATCATTTAATGGGCAATATTATGTTACATGAAATCCAATTTCAAAATTAAAATAAATTCTTTTATTTTAATTATAAAATTATTAAGAAAGTATATATATATATATATATATATAACTATTATATATATATATATATAATAAGCCATGATGACATCCAGGATATTAAATCCTGTAAAGATGCTCCAGTACCAAATCTCTTTATATATATTAAATATAAATATTAACTTTCCATGATTCATTCCATGATACACGTTAGTCAGTATGGTGGCCAGTTGAAAATGCAGTAAATACACGCGAATCCATGAAGACACAGTTGATACCTTTTCCGGAAAAACAAATATCGCCATTTATTTTCAAAAAAAAAACGAGATATCACTACATCCCATGAAGACACAGTGGAGACGAAGAAAAAAAAAATATTACGCCGAATCTGAAAACGTTTTTCTAAAAAACTTTTCGGTAATTTTTTTTTTATTATTTATTTTTCATAAAATAAAAATTTTATACAATAAATTATGCCCAATAAATTATTCTAAATACATACCGATACATATATAGAATCAAAATAATTAATAATTCGCATAAAGTTTGGCTCATGATACCACTGATAGATTTTATGAAAATCAAAGTAGCAATCAAATTGCAAAAATAGCGGAAGCGTAATAAAATCAGATTTTAAAAAAAAATTCACAAACCAATTACCCGGATCATTCTTTATGGATATTATTAATTAATCGAAGAATAAGAAATTATGAAATCATACCCTTCTAGAAACGAGCTTCCTCAGGTACGAGTTCACCTCCTACTTCTTCGCGATCTCCTTGAATCTCCGGGTAGATTCCTTCCTTTGATCAATGTAAGCCACCCAAGTGTATGGCCTCTAGAGGTGATCCACCAAGGAAGAAGAATTTTCAAGAAGAAGGGGTATTGGCTCAAACCCTAGTTTTTCCTATCTGTATAGAAAAGGAGGCGTACTCTCCAACTCTTGGAATTACGTATATTGGATATCTGATATAAGACTCCCCTTATAAAGATATCAGGTAACCCTATTTTAATTAAAATAAAGTATTATTTATTTAATTAAACTCTTTTAATTAAATGGGCTCCCTAATCCTATTAGGGATAATTAATTAAACTCCTTTAACTAATTTTCCCTCCTAATCCTATTAGGAATAAATGAGAGTACTTATATTAAATTAATTCCTAAACTCTTTTAGAAATTAAAATAATAATAATTGTAATAATATTAATAAGACTCCTCTTATTAATTTATATTTAATATTTCTAAAATATTAAACAATAAATATTAAGCTATTTAATTTATTCTATCACAATAGATTAAATTAAATATACTTAATATATTATTACGATTATGCCATTAACTTCTTAAATAATTATTCTTCCTTTTATGGTGTGACCCTTTAGGTTCTCCATATTAAACCGGTTGTGAATAAATCAATTAGAACAATTCTAATCTCATTTAAATAAATAAATTAAACGAATAATTTATTTAAATAAATAATATTTATTCTACAATAGGGATAAGCCTCCCTAGCGATCAACGACTTTCCAGATAATATAGATTTCAACATTAATCATAAAAGAACCTTTGAGTAAATAGTTACCATACAATTCAATCCTTCCACCATACAATGTCCCAATTAAATATAAGACATGGAATTACTGTCAAGTCTTATTTTATTTAATTATATGTATTTCGATTTCTAAATGCACAACTCCTAATGAATGCAAATTAGAAACTGCTTTCTAATTTCATTCCACCTTGGCCAAGGATTCCTGGGTTGTCATTTATCGAATCACATAGGACATTTCTCTTCTTTTACTAGAAGTGGTAGATTCTTTATTGATCATTCATTATCTTCATATATAACTTATTACACCCAAGCATACCCTTTGATATACTCTAAGAGCCTTAAGAAATAAGTCAAAGTGTAATTAATTATATATAAGATACTATGATGATCTCAAGTCTAAGGATCATTTGTACTACTATCACTACAGGAATTCCTATTGACAGGCAAGTAAAACTCCATTAGGTATTCCTTAGCGAGTCACGTTCAGTGAACTTATTCTATAATAAGCACCTACATACTTGCTTTAGTGTCTCCACGCAAATGATCATGAGATCAATCATCCTCATCCAATGAGCAAGCAACGTACGTACCAATCTATCCGGATTCACTAATCCCCTTTTTAGCAATCCATTGATTGGGAACATTTTAGTTTTAAGCTATCTAAGAATTTAGATCTCATTAGCATGATCTCATCATGATTCTAAAAGCATTGCTTAAAACTATGGGTTTATCACATATTATTAAAACAGCACCATGTTGATAATAAATGCCTTTAATAAATAATTCTTTTATTAATAAATAAATAAGATTGATTACACAGTATATGCTTTATCATCATACATGATTGGCTTGTATGCATAATACTTTCATGTTAATGATGTCAAGATATAATATAGACTACAATAACAGGTTGTCATGCGTTGTAATACAAAGTGTAAAATATTTTTAAATAATTATTAAATAAGTTATAAAATGAAACCAAATGTGGTGTTTTTAAAGTTAGAGGTGAACGATTAAGTTATGTTGGATCGTAGTGAGATTTTAGATTCGTTAAGTGTGTTAACCTATATGGTTAGATTCTAAGTTAAGGTTATGACCTAAATGATGGTTTATACCCGAAAGCTAATATTCATATAACTAATAGTTGTTGCGATTTCAATGATATATGTAGGGTAATTGGAGATTGTTTTACATTTGTGTAGCTTACAAACAAGGCAAGTTCTTTAACCCTAATCTTATAATAATTGTGCAAGTTTTTAAACCTTATCTTTGTCATTGAGCAAGACTATTGATTCTATTCTGATGAATGATTGAATAAGCTCATGTAACCTAATTCGTTACATCAAATGAGTTTCACATTCTCATTTCTTGTTATTAGTATTCAAAACATATATTGTTCTAACACATTGATT
Source organism: Panax japonicus (assembly GCA_020205505.1). Taxonomy (NCBI): domain Eukaryota; kingdom Viridiplantae; phylum Streptophyta; class Magnoliopsida; order Apiales; family Araliaceae; genus Panax; species Panax japonicus. The sequence goes on from CM035107.1 coordinate 48,621,539, forward strand.
CAAAGGAGATTGTTTTAATTCCTTGAATATAATACTTTGTATATATATCATGCTTATTCAGTTATATATTATTGATATCTGATCTTTGACTTTGATAGCCTTGTTCAGTTATACATTCTTGTATTAAACCTTTATTGATGGAAATTGAATAAGTGTTCTAAAATTCTAGAAACACTGATAAGCTAGTTCTAAACTAAACTTTCTTTAGTGCGGAAATTCTAAATTCAAACTGAGACGAATAACCCTAATATAGGGGATTTTGTACGTGTAACGTTTAGATGTTTGTGCACGATACATGGTATAGAGGGTTGATCCGCCTAAGTACGTTAAGAAGAGTCTGTATAGTCTAAATGACTGTTAAGTTTAAGGTAATAATACCTAAACACCATGGATATAGTTCGTGGTCTTAAGACCCTCAGATAATTAAAGTTCGAATTTGTTTTCTATTTTGATTCATAAAACAAGTTCTTTATCATTCAGTATTCGTTGTTCACTCTAATGTTGTTATTATACTATCTTTATGTCAGTGAGCCATTGTTTGCTCACTCTTGCAATTAAATAATGCAGCTAAAGTCTAAAGATGTGATGAGTCATCTACTAGCAAGGGAAAGGGCAAGATGTCTAAGTGATGAAGAATTAGTTAAAGTTAATTTAAATGCTTGAAGTTATAAGACTTGTTTTATTTAATAATGTATTCCGCAAACTGATGTAATAATTTTAAGGTTAGATTACCTGGGATTGTTTTTGAGATGATGATGTAACGTTTTAATGGGAAAGATTATCGTTTAAAGTTATTTAATGTTTTATCCTTTATTATGGGTAGTTAGATGTAATTATTTTAATTGTGAGCACCAAATTCGGTGGAAATGAAGTACCCGAATTTGGGGGTGTCACATTTAGTGTGTGTGTGTGTGTGTGTGTGTTTTGAAAGCTTTTGTTTTAAAAAGATATTTAGTACTTTATTTGAAAGTAGTGTTGTACCTCTTTGTACCTATGTACAAAGGGTTTGATTTATATAAAAGTTCATTTTTTTCATTTAAAGCATATGAAAGTGAGGTTTTGAAAGCTGATTTTCAAACCCTTTTTCCAAATAGGAATCAAGGCCCTTTGATAAGTCCATTTTAACTGGATTCGACTTGATTTGATTTTATTGAGATGTGAAGCATCTTTGACATTAAATTAAAACTATTTACAAGTGTTGGGCTACTTGTGGGCAAGAAAGCCATCAAAGTAACATGATTTTTACTATTTTGGGGCCTTAAATCCAAATCACCATTTTAAGGCCCAAGGATTACATAAAAAAAGGGTTACAAGCTGGTTGAACAAATTAAACACGTCCATTATTGGAACCGAGTTTCAGATTCATTGATTGAATCTTTACCCGAATGGTTCCTAGGCTCACATCATATCATTTAAAAGCTTGCATGCAATTGATATTGAAATAAAACATATATAACTTACAAACTTTACTCGAACAAATGATTTATTAGCTAAATCCTTGTATGCGAGTAAATAAGCTTCACGTTCCCTCTAAATATAGATCTAAGGTCACGTGGTTGTTAAATATTTACAAAAACTAGAAAGAAAACTATATGAACACCAGATATTAGCCATTCTAGCTCAACGATTCAGGTTTTACTACTTTTAAACCAGTTAAAAGCTAGATCTAGTATAGATCTAGTCAATATACTTCAAATATTGACTAGTTACATGAAATGAACAGTTAAAAACTAAATCTAACCACAACTAAGCAAGATCTATTTATATTTAGAACTTATAAGAAGATTAAAGTAGTAAATAAGCCTAGATCTGAAGAGATCTTACAATATGGCACTAGACTAAGAAATGAACGGCTAAAAGCTTATGAAAACTTGATTTCCACCTGTTAAAAATTGATATGTAGAAGTATAGATGTATATGAGTGTTTATAACTGAGATTTACAAAGATTGAAGCAACATATGAACTATTTCTCTCTTAAAGTCTCAGATTTTCTCTCTCATAGGCCCTCTCTCTGTTCTCTTTTACTAAAAATGAGCTAGGGGCTGATATTTAAAGATCTGACCAGCCGTGAGTCTACCTACGGCAGCCGCAGGTAGACCTACTGCTAGGCTAGGTGGGCCTTGTCGCCTCGAAGTGTGTTCTCTCGATCAACGTGCAGTCTACTTGAAACCTTCATAACTTGCAATCTGGGAATCCGATGGAGATGTGTCATACCATTCCAGAAAGCTCTTTCGGAGAGCTACGCAATGACATAGAATTTGAGCTTTTCTGAATCCAGGAATATGGGTCCATGACCAAAATAGCATCTTCAAGTCTTCGTAGGAAGTCCGTTGAGCTGTCTTACATAGTTTGCACTCAGAATTGCTGAAACGGCTCCCTGTGACCTTATTTCCAGCTAGATGATTGTTTGTTGATTTTGAGTTATCAACATTCCCTCTTTTACCTCCCTGGGTTATCTCCAGCATTGAGGAGACTTTTGGTTCTCACGGGGTTGTCTCCGAGGTTAATTTAATGTCCCACAAAGCTCTCTCTCCGTGGTTTGATGTTTACTTTAGTCCTCTAGGGCTATTTCTGGGGTATGAAAAGATGTGTTTGCCCTCCTGCATAGTTAGTAACAGGAAAATAAAATTTCGAGTGTCTACAACATCAACACATAAAATGAACACATCTAACCATAAAACATCATCTAACATATAGATCTACTACCATAAGGTTTAAAAATGTATACCCCTCATTTGATTCCAAAACAATGACATAAATAAACCATAAACTGGTTAGGGTTTGTGATGGAAAACTTTTAAACCTTTTAGATTTGGATGCACTCTTTCTTCTCCTCCCGAAGTATGTGATGAAGCTTGAAGGCATCAACTAGATCTCCTCTTCTCCCTTAGGGTTTTGCCCCTCCCCCCCTTTTCTTTGCTCTCAAATGTTTTGCTCTCTAACTCTTTAAAACTTAGGAAATAAAATGAAGCTAACATTTGCTAGCTTAAGAGATGAGCTCTATATATAGCCTCCAAAATATATACATATAACATATATATATACTCATTACACAACTTCTCTTTTCTTTGCCTTCCCATAATTTAAGGGATTTCTCATTTATTAGGTTAGTTTGCTAGGGACAAAGGTTACTATATTTGGTAAACAACTTTGAAAAAAAATTGAAATGAAACATTAATACTCCATGTGGCTCGTCTCCAAAATCGGCATCCCACTTTCCCCCATTTTGTTAATTTTTCATTTAATGATTTAATGCTTATTTAATCTTCAAGAAAGTCCATCACAAAATGGGTTAACACATTAATCACATTACCCTTTTTATTTAATTAGGGTTACTAGTCCACTTACCTTGGACTTTAATTAATTACCCCCATTAGTTTAATTATATAATCTAATTAGACTTGTTGTAAAATGGTTGAGTTATTTAATTAAGTCTCTTGAGCTAGTCCACTAGTAGTTCATTAAATACTTGGACTCTCTCTTAATTCAATATAACACTTATGTTATTTAATTCTCATACCTACCCTATTTATAAATAGGTCACAAAATTCTTTATTTATAACATTATTCTACTATTCACTTGCTCATCATTCTCATTTTTGGGCCACCAATTAAACTTTAACTTGGGCCTCCTACAAGGATTGCTAGAGCTTAAAATGAGCTTGTGCTTTGGGTCTGAATAATCCCTCTCTTGGACTCTTACAATCAGCTTCTCATTAGGGCTTGACAACTAGGTTTATTTTCTTAACGTCTTCTGAGTCTCGTTTACTTCAAACATCAACTTTTCATGTTTACAGTTGATTCCTACTAAAATTAGCGTTCTCTACATCATGAATGTAAGACCCCAAATTTTATGAAATAAAAGTATTCAATTTTTCTTATAATTATTATTTTATTCAGTAAATGATTAAATTGATAAAAGGTTAAAGTTAAGGGTGATATGTGAAAATTTTACAAAATAAGCAAGTTGTCATAAAATATTTGTTTGGTCGGCAAATATTCTTTTTGTCGAAGAAGATTCGTACGACGGCGCAATCATTAGTGGACCCCACAATAGGATAATTGTCAGATATACAAAGCGACAAAAATAACTTTTTTATAAAAATAACGGCAAAATATTTACCTTTAAATTGTTGAAATACTCGGTGATAAAAGTATAGTAATACGTGTTGTTACAAAGTAGCACACTGTATTGCACAAAATCTCTGTTTATTGATGCTTACATAAGAAGTCACTTAGTTTCATTCAATAATTGTCACAGTAGTTTTTGCATAGTATCTCATATTATTGATTCAATTATTATCACAGTATCATCTGCACAATATTTTATATTATTAAATCAATAATTAACACGACACAATTGTTCATATTATTATTTGCATTATTGACAATGTCTATAAAGTTTTGTAGAGAAAAGGGGTTAGGTTATTTAATTGTGTGCCAATAAGAAGAAATCTTTATTGGAAAGCCCCATCTTTCTTATGAACGATATGGTTTTCAATATTGTGAATTATAATATTAATGATGAATAATTGTAAAAAGATTAAAAATGTGTTGATTGAAGATAAGTGAATTATGGTAAATATTTATTCAATTTTTGATATAAATAGAGGGGTTTGTCATGAGACATTTGTTGTAAGTTTGGTTTATTTTATGGGACCGATAGGTCATCATCTAAGAGTCACTTTCGCCAATAGTACTTGCATTTACCAGACGTCAAACCACTTAATTTTTCACATTACAGGCGTCAAACCACTTACCTTTTCACATTACGGTGTCAAACCACTTGCCTTTTCACATTATCAAGCATCAAGCCACTTACCTCTTCACATTACATGGGCAAGCTAGAATTTTTCTTTAAATAAAAGCTCATTTCTTCCTTCATTCTCACCAATTCACTAAAGTTATAGAGAGATAAACTATAGAGAGAGAATAAGAGAGAAAGAAGAAGACTATTCTGCTACTATACTATTGTAGTATCCAATCGTTTAATAAGGTAAGGGGTATTATTTATTTATTATTCATATGTGATATTTCTTCATACTCATAAGGGTTGTCCTTCGTATTCATTCTTTATTAATCAGAGGGTATAACTTATCTACGCGGATTACCGCATGCTTGGTGATAACCCTTCGTATTCATTTTTTATTAATTTATGAGTATAATAACTTGTTTACGCGGATTACCGCATGCCTTGTGAATAACTCTTTGTATTCATTTTTTATTAAGTTATGGAAACGATTTGTTTACGCGGATTATTGGATGATGAATGAAAATTCATTTGCAATTTCGTATATTCTTTCATACTCGTATGGGATATCATTTCTTTTGTACACGTCATGGGATAACGTTTTCTTTCATATTTTTCTCCATTTATGGTACAAATTATTGTTTGCTTCCATAACCTTATTGTTAAATGGTGAAAATCTCTAAAATTAGTAGAATATCCTTAATAGTTTGCGCTTTATTTAATATCATTTCACTGGAATATTGGTCTGAACTTTCTTATTGAAATTTTAATCTTTTTTTGTCGAGGTATTATTCATTCGGGGTACTATTCATTTGAGGTACTTTGCATGATGGGGTACTATTCATGTCGGGGTACTATCCACAATAAAATTAGTTTCTTTTTCTATCCAAATTATCTTGATATATGATTCTTATTCTTAAATTTGAATCCACGTTTTGATCATCATGTTGACCATTTGGACATTCTTTAACTCTAGATAAATTGAATTATAAATCTCTAATATTTATCATTGATCTCACTTGATTCATTCTTTATATCATTGTTATAATCCTCATACTTAAATTATGGTTAAAGTTATCTTTGGCCGGTAGTGCAAAGATGAATTGTTGATTGGTATTATAACCAGGAATTATGTATTGGTATAATCATGACCTTTAATGTTACAGATAAAGACTTGTAATGCAAGTTCTCTTTGGCCCGTAGTGCAAAGAAGAACTGTTTATTGATATCTTTGGTCATAGTGCAAAGAAGAATTGTTGATTGATATCTTTGGCCTGTAGTGAAAAGATGGACAGGTGTTTGACATGATAATGACCACTGATGATAAAAATGAATATATTTGGCCCATAGTGCAAAGATAGACTATTGTTTGGCATGATCATTAGATTTACAGTTGAAAATCTTTGGCCCGTAGTGTAAAGATACACAATTGATTGGTATGATCATGACCATTGATATTACAGTTGAATATCTTTGGTCGTAGTGCAAAGATAGACAATTGATTGATATGATCATGACCATTATTGTTACATTTGAATGTCTTTCGTGTAGGGTGTAAAGACGATATGATTATTGAGTGTCTTTAGCCTTTGTAGCAAGGACATTGAGTGAAAGTTCTATTAAGCCTTTCTGGCAAGGAGAAACTGTTGATTTACATCATTAAAAATAGGAATTGTGAATTTAACTATAATCTTTGGTGGTTCAGGTGAAGGCCGGTGATAAAAGTTCTCTTTGTCTTGGGTACAACAAAGAACTGTTGATGTGTATTACAGGAATGAAATATTAATGATGGACTTTTAATTTGGAGGAGATAGTAGACATTATGTTCTAGTTTACTCTTCTAATGGATTGTTGATTCCGCTGCAATTATGGTTGAACAATTTTATCATCTACCATATGCTCTAAATATCTAATTTATTACTGATGAAGGTTATTGATAATTTGATTATCTTTAGTCATAATATTCTTTACTGGGCTATTTGTGCTCACCCTTTTGCTTCACAATTCCTTTCAGGTAATAAGAGTGTAGCTGGGTCGAGTGGGGATAACAGGAGAATAGAGTGATGGTCTGTGACTGTTGAATTTTCTCAATACATTATAAAATAGCATGACAATATATAATTGTATTGAGAACGTAAAATATTTGTGTCGTATTTTATACGTCATTTAATAGTTAATTTTTGTGAACAACAATAGGGTGATGAGAACCCGACTTTGGAAGCGTCAAAAATGTACCCCATTAGAATGAGGAGGACAAAATTGTACGGAGAGCTTATAGGGTGTGTTTCCACTATCATATATGATTTCTAACCTCATACAAATTCGTGTTATTATAAGATATGATTGTGTGTATCCACTTGTTGACCATATCTATGAGCATTATCTATATAATATTCTTGGAGTATAGTTGGAATATAATCCTCAGTTTGAGACCATGGAGATAATTATATAGCAAGAAGATACACACCATTGGAATGAACAAGATAGTAATCTTCTTGTTCTTCTTCGGGGTTTATTGGGTCAACCAAGGTTAATTCTCAAGTCCTATGATATCTATTATAACTTAGATGTATGGCCTCCTATGTATGAAGGCTTCCTTAAGCATTTTCCAAATATTTTAATTCCTAAAATAGTTATCGATTGTACCTTTATGTAAAGTATCATTAGTTTGGAGTGTGAGTACTATTATTTGTGACGCCCCCAAATTCTGACCGCCACTTGGTCACTCAAATTCGGTTCATCACGTTCTCATGGTAATACCATAATAATTAGAATTACATATTCACAGCGGAAAATCCAATTTAGAATAATATACAGTGATTTATTATAATTATTTTCCCAAGTCTCGCAACCTACAGTACTTAATAGATTACATAATAATATCAAATACAAACTTATTACATAATCCAACTTAAGCTTAAACATAGTCTGAAAATAGTCTTAATACAACATAACACTTTTAAACATAAAGGAACAAGCTAGTCGGTAGCCTTTCCCTTGCCCTTGTCTTTCCCAGAGACACTTGCCCTTGTCTTTCTAAGATAGTTCAAGGTTTCAAGATAATATCATGAATAATGAATATCAACAATTCTTGGAATAAGAACGATAATTCAATATAAATCAACAGATATATATGAATTCAAAGACTATCAAGGTATCCGACTGGATCATAATTTATACTGAGTAGTCACCAAGTACCATTGAACATCTACTAGAATTACCAATATTAAACTGATAACCCAAAAGAATCAAGTATTATAGATGATCAGTCTAAAATACTTTAAGTTATGCATAACATCACAGTAATAATATACTCATGTGTCGGGGTTTCCAACAATATACAATCCCCTTACCTTAAGGGTTGTTTGACTCAGTTTTTAAGATTTCTGCACCAATCAATTGGTTTGGACAGTTTTTATAAACATGAATATAGTCTAGCCGAATCAATGGCATAGACCCTTTCACAATATTCAAGAACAATATTAAGTTTAACATGAATAATAGTTTTCACAATAGTTTTAGACATACTAGCTCAATTGAACGAATAAATAGGATAACTTACATTCAATGAGATAAGCTTACGATATTCGTTGAATAAGGTAACACAAGAATTAGAATACTTGCACAATGTAAGGTAGGATTCGGATACTTGCTCAATATAGATTTGAGTAAGGTTAGAGAACTTGCTCAATAATAATTGGAGTAAGTTTAGGGAACTTGCCTTACGCGTAGGTTATCCACGTTAAGAAATCAACACTTTCGATTCCTATTTATAGCGTATTATATGTTCAAGGTGTTCATTAGCTAACGCGGTCTTTAAACAAGCTTGATATGATTCAAGTATGCACATATGGTACAAAATCAGTTTATAAGTCATCTCACGTATCTTTGTTTTGATATTATGCAAACATCCTCTTGGACTTATCATTCGAAAATAAAAATTAACCTCTATTTACATCACATAGCATGCTTCTCATTATATAGCATATTAGTCATATATTACAAGTTAAAGAAACTATGTAGGCATGCTTCAAACTTTAGTTCAAAAACAAAAGCCATTTCTGACTGTTGCACGACACAGCTGCTGTAGCGCCCCCAAATCCGGGTATCTTACAACCCAACAGATGGTGCTATACTGTACAAACATTCATACATTCATTCAATTGAAAGTCTCAAAGAACGAACATAACTTATATATATTTAGTTTAATATTTACATTTCCCAGGTTCTAAACCGATTACAAAGGTTCTCTTGTCATAATATTCATTACATTACAACAATAGACCTATACTATTACATGACAGCTTAACAATCTGCCTTAGCTTTTCCTTTATTCTTATTTGATCCTTCAGGACGTTCAGTCTTAGCTGCATTCATATGGTTCAAGCAAGAGTGAGCATGACTAGCTCAGCAAGTATAACAATTTCAATAACAACATGCTTGATACATATGAATCATATATCTTCGATAACTGAACAATAGCTATGAAGTACTATTGATGATTCAAAATAGTAATTCATCTTTACTTTCAAAATGTTTCACAATGAATAAATTCAGTAAAACATTCACCCCGGTCAAGGACCTTGAGTATTCATTCTTTCTTTGAAAAGGATAACCCGGACCTAAGTCCGTAAGCCCGATATTACTTACGAGCACTTCTAGGTGATCAGCCTATTGTACTCTGTATTGATCAATACTACATCCATTAAACGTATGTACGTTTAATCATTTGGCAACCTCGCGTGCCTGTCGTTTTACCGACAAAACATTTGTTTAACAATTCAGTCTTCTTTTGAAAACTATAAGTAGTTGACAAAAGATACTAGCATTTGATAACAGATGAACAGATTATCAATAATCCACTCAATATGTTAAGTCTAGCCAAAGAAACTGGCTTTAACTTCATTATACTTCAATTCATGCGAAAGGATACATGAACATCATAAACTTGTTCAGATTGAGCTGAAACAAGAGTTAGAATACTTGCCTTTAGCGTCTGCTACTGTGTATTTTACTTTACGTTCAAGTCTTTCAAGTCTCTACAATACATGATCACATAATGCCTTACATTAGGTCACATATAATCAAGTATGTATCTGAATATATCTTACCCTTCATTTCAATCTAATAATAGATTAGATTTCATTCTTATGCGTTTTTAACTTATCGTTTGTTTTACATTCATTCGACTTGGTTATATTAACCATTCTTCATTACTTTTAAGTCTTTAACTATGTCCCAACAATGTTACTTTAAGTTGTTTAAGGTAGGTTTAGTTCAATCTCTTACCATCCCCTTCTTTTCCCTTCATTTTTATTCTTTACTATCTAAGTTCTGTGCCTGGCGCCGCGGCGCGGGCATTACACTTACATCTCGCGCTGCGGCGCGAGTTAGAAGTACCTGAGCTCCAGACCTCGCGCTGCGGCGCGGTCAAATGGCTAAGGGTTGGCGCCGCGGCGCCAACTCTGTGCACCAGAAAATTTTTCTAACTTTTAATTTTTTTTTTGAACTTCCCGGACGCATAACTTCTTCGTTTTAAGTCCGAATTGGCTCGTTCAAAAGCCCACGGTTCACAAATTACGTAATCTACACGTTCATGCAAGAATTTTATCTATTTGACTTCGTTTGTTAAAAATTCACCTATTGGTTCATTTTTAACGAAAACGATAAACGTTCGTGAACGTTAGACGCTCGTTTCTTTGTTTTAAGTCAGAATTCGTCCATTTTCGAGTCCACAACTCTTAAATGACAAACATGACTTGTCTCCATTGGAAAATACAATTTTCGAACTCAAACTCAAAATTTGACTTCCATTCCGGAAATTTTACGAATTCGACGATTATCGTCTAATCGTACCATTTCCGGCAAATTTTCCTTCTTATGGTTTGTTCAATATTACAAATGAATTTCATTCATAATGTTAACATCTTATCATACTAATTCCAACAACTTATAGTTCAAGTTGGATTTTTCCTTATTTCTTTCATGAGCTTATAACTTGTCAATTTATAAACTACTTATTGCTCCTTTGTTCATCACTTATGATAATTAAAATCCATTAATCATCACCTTTTTATGTTCTCAATGCATAGTTTCATTCATGTATATTTGATACATCTTCATACAAATTCTTTACTTTCATTAATAAACTCATTACAAGTTCGTAATACTTTCACATAAGTTTATAACTTATGCTAGCTTAAATGACTTATTACCAACTTATGTGGCTTAAGTTCATTACTTACACATTCTTCTTCTTAACATTCATATTCCTTAATTCATCTTTGCTTATCAACCTATCATGAATAGAGATAGAAGATAATTAGAGAAGAAGTCTTACTTTAGAAGTTCTTGGTAAAGTAGCTTCTTCTTTCTTCTTGGCTTATGGAAGTAACTTATCTATAACTTAAACTCCCTAACAATTAAGCACTTTGAGAGAGAGTGATTGGATTAATTTGAATAACTAGCAAATGACTTGTCATGCTTCTTTATTTATAGAACTTGCAAGGCTTGGGGCAATGTAGTCTTTTCAATCATCCCACCTCCTTTTGCACCTCCTTACTATTCATTACTTGGCTAGCACCACTCATATCCTTTGCTTGGCCATCAATCCTTTAACTTGGTCATTACTCCTTAGACTTGCTAACCACATTAACTTGGTCATTACTCATTTAACTTGATAACCACACATTAACCACTTTAATATGGTTTTGCTCCATGGATCACCCAACTATTGGGCTTCTAACTTGGCTTATTTATCTTAACCTTTGGGCTTTGCATTAATAAACCTTAACTTGTTTATTAATTATCATTGGGCCTTAACATTTAATTTACTTGGGCTTGTACCAATTGTTAACCAATCTTCCAAGTCCATTAGCATTACTTAATACATATACATATTGTTTATGTATTATTCTCGTATTATCATTCGTATACAACTTTGGTATATACGATATTCCATTCTTCTTACAAACTCGTATAATACTTCATATTATACTCGTTTTCTTTCCTCGTATAATGCTTGCGTATCATACGATTAATACTTCCTTATTAATACTTCGCTTTCCTTAATATTCTTGAATTAAGTCCGCAAGCGAAATATTACGTTTTCCATAACTAGATTATTATTACATAATCCATCTTACTTTAATATTCTACCATTACGTATTTCTCGGAATTCAAAAATAAATCCCGAGCAAATACCGATGAATAGTGTTTTTCGAAAAATTTCTCGGAAAACTTTTATTTTCGTCTTGGAAATTCAAACACCTTAAATCTTTCACATAACTCAAATACTACGATATTTCAATATCAAAAGGTTACAAAACGACAATCATCTTGATATCCCCCATAATATGATTTTATTATTATTTAATCTAATAAAATCATCTTACATTAAAATTCGAATTTCTCGGTCGTTACATTCTTCCCCCCTTATAAAGATTCTGTCCCCAGAATCTCGTCTTTCTTTACTCAAATAAATGAGGAAAATTTTTCTTCATCTTTTCTTCTAATTCCCACGTTGCTTCTTCAGCATCGTGGTTCTTCCATAACACCTTCACTGATGGTATTACTTTGTTCCTCAGAACTTGCTCCTTTCTATCAATGATTTGAACCGGCGATTCTTCATATGTTAAATCCTTTTCGATATGAATCGGCTCATACTCGATTACGTGCTTATAGTCCGGCTTATACAGACGTAATACAGATATGTGAAACACGTTATGTATTCTTTCTAGGTTTGGAGGTAATGCTATCTTATAAGCTACCTCTCCCACCCGGTTTAATACTTCAAAAGGTCCTATAAACCTTGGACTTAACTTTCCTTTCTTTCCAAAGCGTATCTTTCCTTTCCAGGGAGATACCTTCAGAAACACATACGTACCTACTTCAAACTCTCGATTTAATCGATGTGAGTCCGCATACTTCTTCTGTCTGTCTTGAGCCGTGACGAGACGCATCCGAATTAACCTTACTATATCCGCTGTTTGCTGCACCAATTCCGGTCCTAGCATCCGGCGTTCTCCCACCTCATCCCAACACAATGGTGTTCTGCATCTTCTTCCATACAGAGCTTCATAAGGCGGCATACCTATGCTTGCCTGATAACTGTTGTTATAAGCAAATTCTACCAGTGGTAGGTGATCATCCCAACTACCCTTGAAATCTATGACGCAAGACCTCAGCATGTCTTCTAACGTCTGGATTGTTCTCTCACTCTGCCCATCAGTTTGCGGATGATAAGCCGTACTTAATTTTAACTGTGTTCCCAGTTGTTCTTGCAAACTTCTCCAGAAGTTCGATGTGATTCGTGGATCACGATCTGACACAATCGATATCGGTACTCCATGTCTGGAAATAACTTCCTTGACATAAAGTTTAGCTAACTGGTCCAAGTTATACTTGACCCTAATTGGTAAGAAGTGAGCCGATTTCGTCAATCGGTCGACTATTACCCAAATAGAATCGTACCCTTTTGACGTTGTTGGAAGTCCTACCACGAAATCCATCGAGATATGCTCCCATTTCCATTCTGGAATCTCCAATGACTGTAGCAATCCACTGGGTCGTTGATGTTCGACTTTAACTTTTTGACAAGTCAAACACCTACTTACATACTCTGCTATTTCCCTTTTCATGTTTGGCCACCAAAAACTCTGTCGAAGGTCTTGATACATCTTAGTGCTACCAGGATGTATCGAGTACCTTGAACTATGAGCTTCCTGTAACACTTGTTCCTTTAATTCCGTCTCATTCAGAATCCAAATTCTTCCTTCAAATCTTAATAATCCTTCATTATCAAGACTATACTTATTATCTCCTTTATCAGCTAGCCACTTCTTCATTTGGTTACACTCATCAGTCTTGAGTTGTACCTCCTTGACCCTCTCTACAATGGTAGATTGTCTCTCCGTTGCAAAAAGTATCTGCCCCGATTCACTCGGCATCTTCACTTCTATTTCCATCCTAGCCATCTCTGTTATTAACTCATTTTGAGCCGTTAACATAGACAACTTTTCCCGACCCTTCCTACTTAAGGCGTCGGCAACTACATTGGCTTTCCCAGGGTGATACAGGATTTCACAGTCGTAATCCTTTATCAACTCCAGCCATCTTCTCTGTCTCATATTCAACTCCTTCTGAGTGAAGATATACTTTAGACTCTTATGGTCTGTATATATCTCACATTTCTCCCCATAAAGATAATGCCTCCATATCTTTAGGGCAAATACTACCGCGGCCAGTTCCAGATCATGAGTAGGGTAAACTTTCTCATATTCCTTCAACTGCCGTGATGCATACGCAATGACTTTGCCATGCTGCATAAGCACGCAACCAAGCCCTCTATGCGAAGCATCACTATATACTACAAAATTTCCTGTGTCATCTGGCAATGACAAAACAGGTGCTTTACTTAGTCTTTTCTTTAGTTCCTGAAAACTGTCTTCACATTTATCCGTCCGTACGTATTTCACCGTCTTCCTTGTTAAATTAGTCAACGGTGTAGCTATCTTCGAAAAATCTTGGATAAATCTTCGATAGTAACCCGCTAACCCTAGGAAACTCCGCACCTCAGTTGGCGTTTTCGGTTGTTCCCAGTTCATCACTGCTTCTACCTTTGCTGGATCCACTGAAATCCCTTCCTGATCAATGACATGACCTAAAAACTGAACTTTCTCCAGCCAAAATTCACACTTAGTGAATTTCGCATATAACTTTTCCTTTCTTAGTGTTTCCAACACTAATCTTAAGTGTTCAGCGTGATCTTCTGGCGTCTTTGAATAGACTAGAATATCATCAATAAACACAACCACAAACTTGTCCAAATAAGATTTGAACACTCTATTCATCATGCCCATAAATGCAGCTGGTGCATTTGTCAACCCAAATGACATCACCAGAAACTCGTAATGACCATAACGAGTTCTGAATGCCGTCTTTGGTATATCCTCTTTCCTTACCTTCAACTGGTGATACCCCGTTCGTAAATCTATTTTAGAAAAATACTTTGCCCCTTTTAACTGATCAAATAGATCATCAATCCTGGGCAATGGGTATTTATTCTTTATCGTTAATTTGTTCAACTCTCGATAGTCGATACAAAGTCTTAACGATCCATCTTTCTTCTTGACAAACAACACTGGTGCACCCCACGGGGAAACACTTGGTTGAATGTACTTCCTATCCAACAGTTCCTGTAATTGAACCATTAGCTCTTTCATTTCCACCGGCGCCATACGATACGGTGCCCTTGATACTGGTGCCGCTCCTGGCACAATGTCTATTACAAATTCAATCTCCCTATCCGGTGGTAAACCCGGTAACTCACTTGGAAATACATCCATGAATTCGTTTACTATAGGTATTTGTTCCATGGTTGTTCCCACTCGTTGGGTATCAACAACATGGCACAAGTAACCCACACACCCCTTTCTTAAGAGTTTTCTGGTTTGTGTCATCGTAAGACAACACGATCTCCCCGGTGATTTATTACCGTAGAATACTACAGGAGGTTGCTTCAACATCCTGATGCTCACACGTTTCTTTTGGCAATCTATAATTGCTCCATGGTTAATCAACCAATCCATTCCGAGAATTACATCAAATTCTCCCAACCTTATCGGTATTAAATCTACCGATAACTTACATCCACATACATCTATGCAACAACTCCTATGAATACTATCCACATGAATTATCTCTTCATTTGCTACCTTAATGATCACAGGTATAGGCAACTTTTCGGGAAATAATTCTAATCGTCTAGCAAAATCACATGCTATAAACGAACAAGTAGCACCCGAATCAAAAAGTACATATGCATTAATGTTATTGATTGGGATAATACCTGCAACTACGTCTCCGGATGCCACCGCATCTTGGACTGTCATATTAAAAGTACGGGCCATTGGCCTACCCGGCTGAGCTGGACCGCTAATAGCTAACTTTCCACTATTAGTGCCCTTATTTCCTTCCATACCCTTCTTCGGGCAATTCTTTGCTATGTGGTCAATTGATCCACATACAAAACATCCGTGATTTTTCTTCGGATTTGGACAGTTAGGCGAAATGTGCCCGTCCTGTCCACAATTATAACATACGGCCTTTCCTTTGAGACAGACTCCCAAGTGAGTCTTCCCACAGGTTTTACAGGCCTCCATCCTCCTTTTTGAATTGCCTTGTTTCACTCCGGTATTCCCAGAGTTAAAACCCTTTCTTTTCTGACCGTCACCACTACCACTGGCTCCTTCGGTCTTAATTCCCCCATCAACTCTTCCTTTATTTTTCTTATCCTTGTGGTACTGGCTTAAAGCCTCATTCCCACCTTCGGCTATTATTGCCTTCTCTAATATGGTTCCAAAGGAAGTACTTTGGAACACAGAGATGCGGCTATAGAGCCAGGGTTTTAAGCCCTGCTCGAATCTTCTAGCCTTTCTCACTTCAGTGTCCACTTGATGTGGAGCAAATCGTGTTAGTTCATTAAACTTGGCGGCATATTGGGGAACTGTCATATCCCCTTGTTTCAATTCCAGAAACCTCATTTCCATTCTCCCTTGCATACTCGTGGGGAAATAATTCTCAAAGAAAATCTCTTTAAACCTCTCCCACGTTAGGTTTCCTATATCGGCCCTAGCCTGGTTTGCCTCCCACCAGAAATTGGCCTCTCCTTTCATCAAATAGGTTGCAAAGGCAACCTTTTGACCCTCCTCCACATTTGTAATTACAAATGCTTTCTCAATTTCTTTCACCCAAGTTTGGGCTTCTATAGGGTCCGTAGTTCCCTTGAACTCCGGCGGACCTACACTTTTAAAGTCCTTAAAAGTAGTAGCTCGTACTACTCCAGGAATTACAGGTACATTAGCCCCCGTTCTATTAAATGCAGCTGTTAAAAGATTAACGAACTCTTGCATTGGATTAACCGGACCACCTTCCGGTTGGTTAACATTAGTTTCTTGATTTCGTTGTCCCCTTCTTGGCGGCATTTCGCTGTTAAGAAAACAACACATCATTATTACTTTCTCCTTGTGATTTAGTTATTATTTGTAATAAAACAATAACTCATACTCATTACTCAATATGTTCCATAAAAGAGGCTTATATTGATTAATATCTTGTAGTATAACACTACATTGTTTACATCATTCAGCCTTAGCTGATTACATTACTCAGTCTTAGCTGATTACATTACCATCCCGCAATTACTTTCCAAAAATTGGGATTTACAAAAGACTACCCTTGTTTATACAAAAGAGGGTTTTACGTCACTACTAGATACATAATATTTACATATCTACGCTACTCTAGCTATTGCTAGATTACATCTGCCGTAAGGCATTCTCAAAATCTTTGCTGGCCAGACCTGCAATAACATCCCGACTGATGGTATGTCGTGTCTGTCCCGCCTCTACCGGATACCCAGCCACTTGCTGCTGGAAGTCCACATGAGAACTCCTATGTATATAGGACATTCTCTCCAACCTCCTCTGTTTAGTCTTTAGCTCTTGCTTGAGCTCAAAGACTTCACATTTCAGCTCTCGGACCTTGTCCTTAGCTAAAACACGATCATCGTGTTCCTCCTCCCACATTCCCTCCATGCTAAGCTTGTCCTCACGGACAGCTTGGAGTTCCGCTTTCAACTCCTTTACCTCCTGGCAATAATGGACATTCCTATCCAATACCGCCATAAACAATGCTTTCGTCGAATCCCCCGTAGACATCTCCTCTGCGGGTGGAATTTGGTCAAAGGACATTACGTCCACCTCCTCCTCTAGCATGCCATCGAAAATAGACATATAGTCTAAATTGTCCGAGTCTCCAGACTCTATTACTACCACTTCAGGCTCTATCGCTACGGGATTTGGTAGTATCTCTACCCGATTAACCGAATCCTCGCTTACTACATGTATATTTCTATACATATCATTTTCTCCTGACATCTACAATAAAACAATACAGTTTGATTAGTACATGTCAGTAACATAAATAAAAACACATAACATACTATAATGCATTTTTATAAGGTTATCTTTCTTCTTTTACTTCTTTATTAAGGTTATGACTTAAGGTTCTAATTCCCTTTAAGTTTTATAACCTAGGCTCTGATACCAACTTGTAGCGCCCCCAAATCCGGGTATCTTACAACCCAACAGATGGTGCTATACTGTACAAACATTCATACATTCATTCAATTGAAAGTCTCAAAGAACGAACATAACTTATATATATTTAGTTTAATATTTACATTTCCCAGGTTCTAAACCGATTACAAAGGTTCTCTTGTCATAATATTCATTACATTACAACAATAGACCTATACTATTACATGACAGCTTAACAATCTGCCTTAGCTTTTCCTTTATTCTTATTTGATCCTTCAGGACGTTCAGTCTTAGCTGCATTCATATGGTTCAAGCAAGAGTGAGCATGACTAGCTCAGCAAGTATAACAATTTCAATAACAACATGCTTGATACATATGAATCATATATCTTCGATAACTGAACAATAGCTATGAAGTACTATTGATGATTCAAAATAGTAATTCATCTTTACTTTCAAAATGTTTCACAATGAATAAATTCAGTAAAACATTCACCCCGGTCAAGGACCTTGAGTATTCATTCTTTCTTTGAAAAGGACAACCCGGACCTAAGTCCGTAAGCCCGATATTACTTACGAGCACTTCTAGGTGATCAGCCTATTGTACTCTGTATTGATCAATACTACATCCATTAAACGTATGTACGTTTAATCATTTGGCAACCTCGCGTGCCTGTCGTTTTACCGACAAAACATTTGTTTAACAATTCAGTCTTCTTTTGAAAACTATAAGTAGTTGACAAAAGATACTAGCATTTGATAACAGATGAACAGATTATCAATAATCCACTCAATATGTTAAGTCTAGCCAAAGAAATTGGCTTTAACTTCATTATACTTCAATTCATACGAAAGGATACATGAACATCATAAACTTGTTCAGATTGAGCTGAAACAAGAGTTAGAATACTTGCCTTTAGCGTCTGCTACTGTGTATTTTACTTTACGTTCAAGTCTTTCAAGTCTCTACAATACATGATCACATAATGCCTTACATTAGGTTACATATAATCAAGTATGTATCTGAATATATCTTACCCTTCATTTCAATCTAATAATAGATTAGATTTCATTCTTATGCGTTTTTAACTTATCGTTTGTTTTACATTCATTCGACTTGGTTATATTAACCATTCTTCATTACTTTTAAGTCTTTAACTATGTCCCAACAATGTTACTTTAAGTTGTTTAAGGTAGGTTTAGTTCAATCTCTTACCATCCCCTTCTTTTCCCTTCATTTTTATTCTTTACTATCTAAGTTCTGTGCCTGGCGCCGCGGCGCGGGCATTACACTTACATCTCGCGCTGCGGCGCGAGTTAGCAGTACCTGAGCTCCAGACCTCGCGCTGCGGTGCGGTCAAATGGCTAAGGGTTGGCGCCGCGGCGCCAACTCTGTGCACCAAAAAATTTTTCTAACTTTTAATTTTTTTTTTGAACTTCCCGGACGCATAACTTCTTCGTTTTAAGTCCGAATTGGCTCGTTCAAAAGCCCACGGTTCACAAATTACGTAATCTACACGTTCATGCAAGAATTTTATCTATTTGACTTCGTTTGTTAAAAATTCACCTATTGGTTCATTTTTAACGAAAACGATAAACGTTCGTGAACGTTAGACGCTCGTTTCTTTGTTTTAAGTCAGAATTCGTCCATTTTCGAGTCCACAACTCTTAAATGACAAACATGACTTGTCTCCATTGGAAAATACAATTTTCGAACTCAAACTCAAAATTTGACTTCCATTCCGGAAATTTTACGAATTCGACGATTATCGTCTAATCGTACCATTTCCGGCAAATTTTCCTTCTTATGGTTTGTTCAATATTACAAATGAATTTCATTCATAATGTTAACATCTTAACATACTAATTCCAACAACTTATAGTTCAAGTTGGATTTTTCCTTATTTCTTTCATGAGCTTATAACTTGTCAATTTATAAACTACTTATTGCTCCTTTGTTCATCACTTATGATAATTAAAATCCATTAATCATCACCTTTTTATGTTCTCAATGCATAGTTTCATTCATGTATATTTGATACATCTTCATACAAATTCTTTACTTTCATTAATAAACTCATTACAAGTTCGTAATACTTTCACATAAGTTTATAACTTATGCTAGCTTAAATGACTTATTACCAACTTATGTGGCTTAAGTTCATTACTTACACATTCTTCTTCTTAACATTCATATTCCTTAATTCATCTTTGCTTATCAACCTATCATGAATAGAGATAGAAGATAATTAGAGAAGAAGTCTTACTTTAGAAGTTCTTGGTAAAGTAGCTTCTTCTTTCTTCTTGGCTTATGGAAGTAACTTATCTATAACTTAAACTCCCTAACAATTAAGCACTTTGAGAGAGAGTGATTGGATTAATTTGAATAACTAGCAAATGACTTGTCATGCTTCTTTATTTATAGAACTTGCAAGGCTTGGGGCAATGTAGTCTTTTCAATCATCCCACCTCCTTTTGCACCTCCTTACTATTCATTACTTGGCTAGCACCACTCATATCCTTTGCTTGGCCATCAATCCTTTAACTTGGTCATTACTCCTTAGACTTGCTAACCACATTAACTTGGTCATTACTCATTTAACTTGATAACCACACATTAACCACTTTAATATGGTTTTGCTCCATGGATCACCCAACTATTGGGCTTCTAACTTGGCTTATTTATCTTAACCTTTGGGCTTTGCATTAATAAACCTTAACTTGTTTATTAATTATCATTGGGCCTTAACATTTAATTTACTTGGGCTTGTACCAATTGTTAACCAATCTTCCAAGTCCATTAGCATTACTTAATACATATACATATTGTTTATGTATTATTCTCGTATTATCATTCGTATACAACTTTGGTATATACGATATTCCATTCTTCTTACAAACTCGTATAATACTTCATATTATACTCGTTTTCTTTCCTCGTATAATGCTTGCGTATCATACGATTAATACTTCCTTATTAATACTTCGCTTTCCTTAATATTCTTGAATTAAGTCCGCAAGCGAAATATTACGTTTTCCATAACTAGATTATTATTACATAATCCATCTTACTTTAATATTCTACCATTACGTATTTCTCGGAATTCAAAAATAAATCCCGAGCAAATACCGATGAATAGTGTTTTTCGAAAAATTTCTCGGAAAACTTTTATTTTCGTCTTGGAAATTCAAACACCTTAAATCTTTCACATAACTCAAATACTACGATATTTCAATATCAAAAGGTTACAAAACGACAATCATCTTGATATCCCCCATAATATGATTTTATTATTATTTAATCTAATAAAATCATCTTACATTAAAATTCGAATTTCTCGGTCGTTACAGCTGCGCCCTGTCTAGGCTTAGGGACGGCGCAGTTGCGATGTCCCCTGGCCAGACCAGAGCTGAGCTACTGCCTTTAAGTTTCTGCTCAATCCTTACATATCCATGTACTAATACTCTATCATATCTACATGTCAGAGGTGTTCACATAATCACATAATCGTTCTTGAGTTCATTTGTATAAGTTTGAACTTATGTCTTACATGGCATTTAAGCAAAACATTATCAAGCAGTTACCATGACTCGTTACTTGACTATATATCCACATAGAGTTTTCAAATGCATATACTTGTAGCATTCATATTGCTTGTTCATAGCTATTATTGTTAAAGGCTTGAAATCATGCTTTAACTCATGTTTATTCTGAAATCATCATGTTCCATACATATAAATCATACCTAGAGATATTATAGACATAACATGACATCTTATTCCATTAGCATCTAGATATTCATGTGATGCAACTAGATTTTACAAATATGTTCAAGTTTGCTTTTGAAACCATTTTAGGCTTGAACTATGCAATCTAACACACATAAGATAACTTCAAAACTCTAAGCATAAGTAGTCAAGTTATGTTATCATGCTTGCAAAGTCAGAACACACATTATGTAGAATCGTGCATGTTAGCTCACTAGGCTAAGCTTTTTCTTGAAAACATCTCTAACACAAGGCTTAACAAGTTTGGTCATGATCAAAGGAACTAAGTACACTATAGCATGTTCATCTATGTGTAAACTCAATCATGTATATAGATTACTAAGCTCACAATTTGCAGAACATGGTCTCTAACATAGTTGGTTTCCAAAGCTTAAAGTCCAATTCTCCATCTAAACCATATTCTTTCGGTAATCATGCAAATATATTAAAACATGCTTACATTAAGTTAATATACTTGCATATACTTCTTACACATGCCTTCATGCTAGCTTAAGCCATAACGATTAACCAACACATAGCAGATTTCAAACCAGAAGTTCCAACTGAACTCATGAACCGGCGCAGCTGCGCTACGCCTTACTGTTAATACGGCGTAGCTGCGCTGTACCTGGTTCGAGCAAGGAACAGTAAACCTCGGCAACTGTTTAGCCCAAACATAGAAATTACTCACGAAATCATTTCTAAACACTCTTATTACAGTTGAAACACATTTATATGGTCATATAACAACTATATGGACATTACCCAACCTCATTAACATTCAATTCCATGAATTCAAGAATTTAATTTTTATGACTCAAGAACTCTGTTTAATAATAACCAAAAATGGAAACAAGAAATGGGATTATACCTCTGAATTAAGAAAAGGTACTTGCTCCAATTGAACTCCTAAGCACTTAGATTTCTTGTATGCTTTCAAACTCTTACTTAGCAAATCTCAGACAACTTCAAGAACATCACTAAGAAATTTTGGTCTGCTATTTAAAGAAGAAATTTTACACAGGCATTTCAATTTCCCATTGAATCAAACCCATGGATTGTAGGATTGCCTGAAGGTTATGGAGGAGTTGTTAGATGGTGGTTGAAACTCATGATGACCACCACTCCCTATCATGATCATCAGCTAAAAAGTTGGAAGAAGGAATAGACTTAGACTTTTTGGAAGAATATGTATTCTAGCCTTGAGTTACTGTTCATGGTACTTGGTGACACTAATTATGGGACAAGAGAAAATCTCAACATTTCATGTTGTCTAGGCCTTGTTTGGTTTATTTAATTCCCATAATGTAATCTTAATGTACAATCGTTACCATATTAGAAATTAAATGATAAATTCTATACTCACATCATATAGTCCATGTACATTAAATACACGCAATAAAATAATGCAATCAGGTATTATTGCCTGGGTAGTTCCATAATTATCTCTACCACTCATATAACCATATTATAACCTTATTGTATTAATAAATAATTTATTCATTCCCTTGATTAATTACCACTAATATTAGTTAATCCATTTCTCATTGATGAAATTATGATTTTTTATAGCCATTGATTATCGATATAACTCTTATTATATTTATAGATATATTGCAAATAATAATAATCGTATATTACGAATTAATTACTAAGTAAACCATATTCTACCACAATTAGTTAATATTAATTAATTGATTAACAATTCCGTTGTTGGACATAACCTACATTGATTCATGGTTTATCAATGTCACACATATCACATAATTGTTCCATTTGATTTCCAAAGTGGAGAAATTTGTTTTCTCCAACTGACTACTAGCGCAGCTGCGCCAGTTTGTACTGCTGGGACAGCGCAGCTGCGCCGTGCCCTGACAGTGCCAAGACTGGCTTAGCTTTAGCCCGTGTCAATCTTCATCACTAAATTCGTTATATATAACATGAATTGATGTCCACAAAAGTGTTACTATAAGTCTATGAATGTATTTGGTTACTTATATGATATCACATGATCAATCCGATTAATCTTCCTTAATTATCATTTTAATTTATTTAAGGGATTTCCTCGTTTCACATTATGCCACACAAGGTATTTCACACTTCTTAATACGCATTGATCTAATACGAATCAATTTCATTAACCAACTCATAAATCAATAACACTTATATTCTCATAAACATTATTTCCATTAATATATTCATTTAATAATACGTGGAAATTCTCTGGTATTACATCCTCCCCCCCCCCCTTATAAAAATTACGTCCCGAAATTGCTACAAGGTTACACAAATAGATGGGGATAATCCCTCACCATCCTATTTTCTAACTCCCACGTAGCCTCCTTGACATCGTGGTTATGCCAAAGTACTTTTACAGAAGAAATAACTTTATTTCTCAAGGTTTGCTCTTTCCTATCAAGAATTTGAACAGGAATTTCTTCATATGCTAAATTCTTCTCCACTTGAATGGGTTCATAAGAAATCACGTGCTTGTAGTCAGGCTTGTACAGATGCAACACGGATATGTGAAACACGTTGTGGATGTGCTCCAACTCAGGTGGTAGTGCAACTTTGTATGCTACTTCACCCACTCGCTTGAGTATCTCGAACGGTCCTATGAATCTTGGACACAGTTTTCCTTTCTTGCCGAAACGGATCTTTCCCTTCTATGGAGATACCTTCAGGAATACAAAATTGCCAAATTCAAAATATCGGTCTAGCCGATGCAAATCTGGATACTTTTTCTGGCGATCTTGAGCTGCCACTAGTCTGGTCCTTATTACTGTCACCACGTCTGCGGTTTGTTGTACTAACTCTGGTCCGAGTATTCATCGTTCCCCGACTTCGTCCCAACATAATGGCATTCTGTACTTCCTCTCATAAAGAGCTTCGTACGGTGGCATGCCGATACTCGCATGGTAACTATTATTATACGCAAATTCGACTAAGGGTAGGTAGTTGTCCTAATTTCCCTTGAAGTCCATCACGTAAGTTTTAAGCATGTCCTCTAGCATTTGTATTGTTCGCTCACTTTGTCCGTCTGTTTGAGGATGATAAGCATTACTTAACCTTAACTGTGTTCCCATCCTCTTTTGCAAGCTTTTCCAAAAATTCAACGTAAAACGCGGGTCTCGATTAGAAACCCTAAGAAACTTTGACGTGAATCTTTGATAGTACCCAGCTAACCTTAAGAAACTTCTCACCTCCGTCGGCATTCTTAGTTGTTCCCAACTACTTACTGCTTCGACCTTTTTGGGGTCTACTGAGATTCCATTCTCATCCACCACGTTGCCTAAGAATTGAACCTTCTTCATCCAAAATTCACATTTTGAAAACTTCGCATACATCTCCTCCTTTCGTAGTGCCTCCAAAACAATCTTCAGATGTTCGGCATGTTCTTCCTTTGTCTTCGAGTAGACCAAAATGTCGTCGATGAAAACTACTACGAATTTATCCAAGTATGGCTTGAAAACTCGATTCATCAAGTCCATGGATGCTACCGGAGCATTAGTTAAACCGAATGACATTACCAAAAATTTGTAATGTCCATAACGGGATCGAAACGAGGTCTTTGGTATATCTTCATCCCGCACTTTCAGTTGATGATATCATGTTCATAAGTCGATCTTCGAGAAACATTTTGCTCCCTTCAGTTGATAATACAAGTCGTCTATCCTTGGTAATGGATATCTGTTCTTGATCGTTACTCTGTTCAATTCTCGATAATCGATATAGAGCCTCATCGATCCATCCTTTTTCTTCACGAATAACACTGGTGTTCCCCAAGGAGACACACTCGGTCGAATGTACCCCTTATCCAATAACTCTTGAAGTTGTATCATTAATTCCTTTATTTCTACTTATGTCATACGGTATGGAGCTTTTGAAATTGGTGTCATTCCTGGTGCTAAGTCTATTACAAATTCGATTTCTCTGTCTGGCGGAAGTCCAGGCAGATCATCCGGAAACACGTCTCAAAATTCATTCACTACGGGTATATCTTTAATCTCTACTCCCTTTTTTCGAGTATCTAAAATGTAAGCTAAATAATCTACACATCATTTCCTTAACAATTTCTTGGCCTGCATCATCGTAACACAACATAATTGCTTAAGCGATGAGCTACCATGAAACACTACCTTAGACTTGCTCGGAGTCTGAAGGTTCACACACTTGTTCTAACAGTCAATTACTATCGCATGGTTATATAACCAATTCATTCCCAATATTACGTCAAATTCTCCCAGTCTAATAGAAATCAAGTCTATGCTCAGTTCATGTTCTCTAATGTTTGCGTGACAATTTTAATAAATGTATTCTACAGGGATTATTTCCTTATTCGCAACTTCTATGCTCAAGAAATCTTCTAAACGTTCTCGGGGTGTACTAAATTTACTAGCAAATTCTTTAGATACAAAAGAACGGGTGGCACCCGAATCAAATAATACATAAGTATTTATATTATTGATTGGGATTATATCTAATACCACATCCTTCGCAGCCACTGCGTCCTGGACGGTCATGTTAAAGGTTCGAGCGGTCGATCAGTTGGGTTGTGCAGGTCCACCAATCATTAACTTGTTTCCTCCTCCCTGGCCTCCGCCAACTCCACTGCTTCCTTCCTTCGGACAATCCTTTATCTGGTGCTCTGTCGATCCACAAGCAAAATATCCTCTGATCTTCTTCGACTTTGGGCAATTTGGTAAGATGTGCCCCTCTTGGCCGCAATTATAGCAAGTGGTCTTCCCCTTCTAGCATTCCCCCTGATGGCTTCTTCCACATTTGTTGCAAGCTTCGGTCCTCTTCTTGAAGTTTCCCTGGTGACATCCACCTTGGTTATTGTTTCTGTTGTTGTTGTTGTTGTGGTTGTTGTTTTCTCATTTCCTCTTTCCACAATTACTTCCTCCGCTGCTGCTTCCTCCACGATGTTCATTACCAGTATTCTTGTTCTTCTTTTCCTTATGATATAGACTTAAGGCCTCACTACCACCTTCCGCAATGACTGCCTTCTCTAACAAGGTCGTAAAGGAATCAATCTGGAAGACAAATACCTTATCGACTTCAATCCTTGTTCAAAGTGCCTCGCCTTCCTTTCCTTATCCCCAACATGGTGCTCCGCGAATCGCGCTAGTTCATTAAACTTAGCAGCGTATTATGCCACCGTCATATCTCCTTGTTTTAACTCTAGGAACTTCACTTCCATCCTACTCTTCATAGTCTTCAGGAAATAATTCTCGAAAAATAGTGTCATAAACCTCTCCCATGTTATCATTCCTTCCCCCGCTCTCTGCTGATTAGTTTCCCACCAATAGTTCGTTTCCCCCCTCAATCATGTATGTTGCAAATATTGTCTTCTGGTCTTCATCCACACGAGATATAGTGAAGGCCTTCTCGATTTCCTTGATCCAGGTTTGCGTACTTATCGGGTCAGTAGTTCCCGTGAACTCTGGGGGTCCTACACTCTTAAAGTTTTTGAAGGTTGTTACTGGGACAGCTTGGGGAACGGGTGGTATGGGTTCGTTTCTTCCCCTCAGAGCTTCTCCCAATAAATCTACCAGTCGCTGTATCGGATCTACTAGTCCTCTTTCATCATTAACTGACTCTTCTGGGATAGTTATTCTACGTCTAGGCGGCATTTTTTGCATAACAAATTTTTTCATCTTATTATCTAACTATCATATTTAGACATTTCTCAAATGAAAAGAACTAAAAGTTTATAACACGTTTCTGAAATAAGATCATTTATATTCATATGCCAAATGGTTACAATACACATTCTTTTCTAGCATACTGCTATAAATGAAAATACATATCCCCTAATATCACAAAAGACGGGGACAACCTTAGCTTATTACCCCTCTAACACCTTTCAAAAGTTTGGGGTTATACCACTATCTCACATCTTACACAAAAAATTGAGATTACAACAACATATTAACAACACATAAATAAAACTACTACCATACTGGGCTTTCCCCTCTAGACTCGATCTAACATTCCATGCTCCACGGCACTCTGATACTCCTTCTGTGTAATGTGTGCTACCATATCCCGACTTATGGTATGTCGGGTCTGTCCTTGCTCAGCTGGGTAGTGATTTACCCCATCTATCAATCTCTCCATGGCGTACGTAGAGCATAACCCATCTTGTTCATCTTCCTCCTCTTGCACCGCACTTCATCCTCTAGATCATCCACCCTGTCATTGGAATCCTCCCACTTCTCCTCGAAGTGAATCCTATACATTACTTCCATCTCTAACTTAGTTCAGAGAGCCTCCTTCTTCATCCTCTCACTCAAAACCTTCTGCTTCATTTCTTCTAACTTCCCTGCCAACTCAACATTCCTCGCCACCGATCGGTGAAACAAGGCCCCCATCTGGATCCATGCCTCCTTACGGTGAGCAATTTCCATCTCCATCTCCTGCATCACTAGTTGCCTCTCAAGAGTCTCAGTTTCTAACTCCTCGACTCTACATCCTAATTCCAAAATATGTTCTTCATACTCTCCTAACATCCGATCCGCAAAAGTAGACTTGTCGGAGTCCTCCATGGGCTCGGATTCCTCCTCCATATAGGATCCTCCTCCGGATCAGACTCCTCAGGTAGAGGCTTCATCTCCTCTTCCTCATCGTCATCATCAATAAGGGCAACTACCGATATAGGCTACGCTATCAAGGGTGCCTCATAGACTACGTGGATATCATGCGGCTCCTCCTCCACTACTCGGCTAGGTCCTCCCATGTCAGTCATCCTACAATCACCAACATAAGACAAGACAAACAACAACCCCGTCAGAATGTTAAATAAACATAAGTTCATCGTATAGAATGAAGTTATATTTCATAACACACTAAGTCTCTCAAGCAAAACTCTACATGAGTTTCATCCCTTTCCTAACTTCTAGGTTTTTTCTTAAGTTATAATCTAAGGACTCTCGTTCCTAAGGTTTATAACTATGGCTCTGATACCAACCTATGACGCCCCCAAATTCTGACCGCTACTTGGTCACTCGAATTCGGTTCATCACGTGCTCAAAGTATTACCATAATAACTAAAATCATATAATTACAACGAAAGATCTAATTTAGAATAATATACAATGTTTTATTATAATTATTCCCCCAAGTCTAGCAACCTACAGTACTTAATAGATTACATAATAATATCACTTAAAGACTTATTACATAATCCTACATAAGCTTAAACATAGTCTGGAAATAGTCTTAATACAATATAATTAATTTAAACATAAAAGGGACAAGCTAGTCGGTACCCTTGCCCTTGCCCTTGCCCTTGCCCTTGTCTTTCCCAGATACACCTCCCTGTTCCGCCTTAACTGAAAGGTTTTAAATAAGCAAGAATGACCACAAATTGCCCAACAAGTAATATACAACAAGGGTAAAGAGTTTTATAACATGAGTGTGAAATAACGAAGTATCATTTTTAAGATAGTTCAGGGTTTCAGGATAATATCATGAATAATGAATATCAACAATTCTTGGAATAAGAATGATAATTCAATATAAATCAACAGAAATATATGAATTCACATACTATCAAGGTATCCGACTGGATCACAATTTATACTGAGCAGTCACTAAGGACCATTGAACATCTACTAGAATTACCAATATTAAACTGATAACCCAAAAGAATCAAATATTATAGGTGATCAGTCTAAAATACTTTAAGTTATGTGTAACATCACAGTAATAATATACTCATGTGTTGGGGTTTCCAACAACATACAATCCCCTACAGAAATTTGATCCTACTGCAGGGTGGCACGTCCGCGCTGGATTTGAACTAAGGAGTGGCGCGGCCGCGCTGGATTTGAACTAAGGAGTGGCGCGGCCGCGCTGCTCCTTGTTCAAACCAGAAGATGGCTGCTCCTGCAGAAGGTCAGTGCACACTCGACTTGCACGTACATAAATAATCATGCAAAACACACATGTTAGTATGTGGATAACAAAGTTTGACCTTATATCATAGCATTAACATAGGTCACCATCTATTCTCATTTAATCAAGACTTTAAGTGTTAATTTCATGATTTTTCTTACGTTTTATCGTTGAACACATACTATATGATCCATAGGTCTCAACAACTCATGTTTGCATTAGATTAGTCATGTAGTTCTTGTCATGAAATTTTACACCGTTTAGACTTGTCATATTCCCTTTTATCATGCACATGTCTAGTTAGGCATTCATGGTAATTACATTTATATGCATGACCCACTTAATAATGATGTCTCACATACACAAGTTAAACCACATAAGCATGCTCACAAATCTTAACTCAAAACTTATATAGAGTTTATCAAGTTTGTTTCTGAAATTCTAAGTCTTCATTAGTAAAACTCATTTAGGTATATGCACGATAAATCCACATCGTCTAAATCATGCTTTCATACTCATTTGTACACATACCCAAGTTATTTACACATGTTCACAAGGTCAAAAGGTATATTACTCCATGTATACAATTTCTAGTTTTCCAATCTTTATGCCTTCTTTGAATATCCAATTTAAAACAACCCTATCATGGCTTACTATATACAAAACAACCTTAGTCCACATGTTAAGGTTATTTATATGCATATCCCTACTGACATAGCATGCTCAAAAATGACACAAGATCACAAAAGCAGTGCACAATGACTGGCAGCCGGCACGGCTGCGCGATCATGTACTACAGAAGTGGAGTGGTCGCGCCACTTCGATCAGAACAAAGAAATGAAGGCTCTGCTTCTGCAGAGCTTCATCACAACACATGCCAAACTTGTTACCAAACAACTACAAAGCTCCTAGACATGTATACAAGCTCAGATAATACAATGGCATGTTAATCCATACCAATAAACAGAGAATTCAATAAGTACTAGAATTTGACAAAACTTCAAAATTAAGAACATAAACACAAATTATACCTCTTGATGCTTAATTTTTGAACTCCCTACTTCTCTGATTAAACTCCTTCAATGCTCAACTACTCACACTCTCTACTGCACTAATCAGATAATTTCAAGTAACTGAGAAATAAAGAGTTTGGCTGCCATTTATAGAGAATTGGTTACCCAGTTTCTAGCTTTGCACCAAGGTTTGATCTAGTGGAGAATGGAAGAGAACAATGGGTAGAAGAGAGTTGGCCAACTACCAATTCATAGCCATCATCACCCTGGATTTGTAGCAGCGCAGTTCACGCAAGGAAGGAGTAGGCTACTATGCATCACTGTTTGAGACTCTTAATATAGGACACAGACTTTTAAATCCCAGCAATGAGTCTAAAATGTTTAGTTTTTTCTCTTATATTCCCAAAATATAATTTTAATGTGTTAATACTACTACACAATGGAAAATTAGGGATTATTTGTGCACTCACATCATATAATCCATGTACATTTTAGCACACCGATATACTTTATTCGGATGTTATCACATTACATTGTCTTCTTTATTAAAATAATAGTTTACAATATGTTCATGGTATTTAAATGTATACCCACACATATATTGCCACATAAGCATTTCATGATGTATTCATAACATATGGTCTCAATAAATATAAATCTTCTTATATGGTTTCTATATATAATATAGTCACATTGCACTTTACACTTTATATTATACATATAGGTAGCTACTATACATATACATTTAATTATCACATGCTTGCACATAGTAATGAATAAATTATTTATCTTACCAATTAATTAATAATAATATTAATTAATCCCTTCCCTATTAATCAATGACATTATTAATCTTTATAACAATTAATTATCTAACATGTATAGTAAAATAAATATAAATCTTCTTATATTTATAGACACATTGCTTATTATTATATCTCTACAATAATAATCACATCTCATTAATTAATCGCCATTAACAAATAATTAATATTCTACAGTAATAATTAACAATTAATATTAATTAATTGTGCACTTAATAATTCCTTCGTCGATTAATATTATTATTAATATTTCTCATCCCCATGCCACACATTGCTTTCAACGAGTTCATCACAAATTCCATATATTCTCAATTATTCAATTATTCAATATAATTGAGTTAACTCATCTTGTAACACAAAATCATTTATATTCAAATAAATATTCATTTCCATTAACATATTCATTTAATAAGACGTGGAAATTCTCGGGTATTACATTATTTGTATTGAAACTCACAGCTTATGTGTTATCGTATTTGTACGACAGTTTAATAGTTGTAAATTAGAAGATTTGTATTTGGATTTTGTAGTGTGTATTTGGCGACCCAAAATGGATTGTGTGGACCTATTTTGGGGGCGTTGTTGCGTAAAATCTAATTACACACAACACGCAAGTATACGTGGTCAACAAGTAATAAAGTGAAAGTAGAGTATCGTTCCCACAAGGAATTGTTTAATAAAAATCACCAAGTACTAACCCGTAACCAACTCAATCTTATTTAAACGAATGAATTTCAATTTATAAGTAAACTAATTCTAATTACCACTAGTTAAATTAAGATTTTGGAGATTTAAGATAACAACTTCACTTATTGCTTCATTTAAGTTAACACACTTCTCATCAATTATTCTCTTTCTCGAATTGTTAATCAAGAACACTAAAGCAGATAAAACCATCTCTCGATGCATGATACTCATACTCACTTAAATCCACATATGATAGAATTAAGCAAGACACCCTAATTAACTAATCCACTATATCTCTATGTGAATTCCAATTAAAAAAAGATTTAAAGCACAAGTTCTCTATAAGATTACATATGGCTTAAAGACATATCTCTATCCTAAACACGAATCATGAATTCCATCTAAGCATAAATCACAAACACATGCTATCATGATAAGATCTAAATCAATACTTCATCTCTCGAGTTCATATAGATTATCACGGTAATTGTTAGCTAGGCAATTAAGTAATTAAGTCCGAATCACAATAGACAATCCTCACAATAGAACATAATAATTGATAGTGAAGCATGTTAAAATAAACTACACAATAAGATCCATTGTAATGTCAAACAAAGAATTAGTTCATGATTATTGAATTAAAACTAAGAATCCACAATTGAATAAATAATAAAAGACAAAGATAGAAGAAGATGAGAAGATAGAATCTATTGTCTATAGATTTGATGCTCTCTCCTTGCTCCTACTTTGAATCTTCAATGGTCTCCAAGTTGCTTCAATCTCCAAAACTCATTAGAACTAGAGTTTTGATCTAATCTAATCTAATGAAATCCTCTTTCTCTCCAACTTAATCTAATGGAATCCTCTCTCTAGTCTAATCTCTCCCCTAATCCTTGTGATTCTCCTCCTTTTATAAGTCTCTTCATATGTCTTTAAGTCCTCTTGGAAGTCCTTGAGTCAATCCGATCGAAACAATCCTTTCCAAACTCAAAATTGGACAAAATTCATATTTTCTGGGCTACACCCACCCTGGAGGGGGTTTATACATGAAAAGAGCCTGCCCCGATGGGCTAGGGGCCTATTTTGGAGCTGGCATACCAACCTCGGTGGGGGTTTTGTGAAGGAACATTTTCTGCTCAGACTCCCTTTTGGAAATCGGTCATAACGTTTGATCCGGGAAGAGTTACGAGGCCTGACACCTATCAAATAGAAGATATTGACGAGCTCTACAACTTTCATTCTTTGAAATTTTAGAAATAACGAACGGATGAAGGTCGAAATTGGGCTGGAAGTGACTGCTATGCAAATGGCCACCCAAAACAATG
Organism: Panax japonicus; assembly: GCA_020205505.1. Lineage (NCBI taxonomy): Eukaryota > Viridiplantae > Streptophyta > Magnoliopsida > Apiales > Araliaceae > Panax > Panax japonicus. The sequence goes on from CM035107.1 coordinate 48,654,909, forward strand.
ACGTTCGACGTCCGTTGGTACATATGTCATAACTCTTACATCCGAACTCCGATTGGAATGATTCAAGATGTTCTGGAAAGCTAAGAAAAAGCTCTACAATGTAATCCAAGTTCCAAGCCAAGAACATGAAATGAACATAAAAGCCCAAACGATATCCGGATTGCTTTTCTTTGTGATTTCATACCAATTCTTTACGATTACGGCTCCCAAGCATATAATCTACAAAAAGAACATAAAATATATGAAAAGTAACTAAGAAACATGATATTAAGTAACTAATTCAAGTAATAGATACCGAATAAGTAGGTATAAAACCTACTTATCAGGCGTCACAATGAACATATTCATTTCTACAAATTCATCTATGAATTCCTAATTTGAATTTTTCTCCATAAAAGTCAACTGTTAACTTTGACCAAAAATTCAACCCTTACACATTTTATATTTACAGTCTTTTCTTACTAAACTTGACGTTCCAAACTCAACCGAGCAATCTGCGACTCAAAATTCTTTTCCAAACTCAAATTTGAGTTTTAACTTGTTTCTCTTTATTATTAATCATACTAACAAATTATTTTATACTTATTCATCTTATTTGTCATTCAAGACCAATATTCAAGTTGTGTTAATTCATAACATAGTTTTATCTTGTTTCTCATATACTTAACTCAATTATTCATATTGCCTTATATTTTCATCCCTTAGTTATTACGTTTTTCCCCACTTACAAAGATCCCATCCTGGAATCACTACTACCGTAATGCTCTAGTTTAGTTTACTACTAAACTCTTATAAAATTTCTCTTAACAACTCATCTTATCAACTTACCTCATCATAGGTATTATCTTACTATCTCTTTCCTTTATCATTTGTTATCCAATTCATGGACAAAAATCTATCCTTAGCCCAAATCTCATTTGTCTTGCTTCGGATCATGACTACCTGGTATTCTCAAGTATTAACATCTTCATCGACATATCTCATAAACTCGTACACAGACTTTATTCTTTAATACTCTTTTATTATTATCAGTTTGACATAATACATTCTTTTAGTTACATAACTTCATACATCACAATTTTCTCACTTCTTTCTTCATCTTCTCATTTCTTACTCTTTAATATTTCTATCATTCACATTTAATTTTCTCTACACTCTTTCAAATATCAAATCGTATAGGTTCTTTTTTTAAAAAATTAATCATTCATCTACTTTCAATCTAGGTTTTAAACTTTAACCTTTATGTAATCATTCAAGATCTTATTTACAAGTCTTATAAATTTTTGGGTTATCACATCATTCGTCAATAATTATTTCTTCAGAGAATAGGAATGACTTAGAATGAAGTTTCGCTCTTGATTATACAGTTGATGATACTTCTCAGACTCCTATGGAAGAGGTGCAAATTCTGACATCTTCAGGCATACATTACAACTCCATTAATCTATTTAGCTCTGACTACACTTATACTTCCCTATAGATGGATAGTTCAATTTGTTGCATGATCATAGCATTGCTAGACTTATCTGATAATAGCAATAACTTTGTTTATACACATATATCAACTTTGGATGACCTCAAGTAGATCATTTACATTCATTTATATATAGGTGCACATGTAGATTTCAGCATGCGAGTTCATCTTCATTTAGAAGATGTGTTAGACTTCCACTACTTAGTTTAGATCTTTAAAACTTATTTTCATACTTAATTAAGTAATACCAAATAATTAATTAATTAAAGTTTATCTATGCACAACAGAATATAAGTATGAAAACTCCCCTTGAAGATTTACTAAGAAATCTCAATTCTAAAACAAGTTCTATGGATAGGCAAACATAACAGATATAGCAGTTATAGATTGCATAATATAAATGAGATAAAGTAAAATACATATGAGGTTTTAAGTGGTTCGGAGACTAAACAACTTCTACTCCACTCTTCTACTCAACGAATATCCACTAAGGATATAGGCCCAGTAGACCATTTTACAACTTAAACCACTAAGGTTCATTCGAGTCACTAAGTCTTGGCAATTCGATCACTAATGACCAGGATCCTTGATAAGTAGATTTTATACCTACTTATCAGGTATCTGTTACTTGAATTAGTGGCTTAATCTCATGTTTCTTAGTTACTTTTCATGCATTTTGTGTTCGTTTTGTAGATTATATGCTCGGGAGCTGAAATCGCAAAGAATTGGTATGAAATCGCAAAGAAAAGCAATCCGGACATCGTTTGGCCTTTCATGTTCATTTCATGTTTTTGGCTTGAAACTTGGATTACATTTTAGAGCTTCTTCTTAGCTTTTCGGAACAACTTGAATCATTCCAATCGGAGTTCGAATGCAAGAGTTATGACATTTGTACCAACGGACATCGAACGTCACTGTTTTGGGTGGTCATTTAAATAGCAGCCACTTCAGAGACACTTTTAACATTTCTTCGGTCATTATTTCGAAAAACTCAAAGCCTGAAAGTTGTTGATATACGTCTCCTCTTTCCGGAACATCTTGAATCATCAAAATCGGAGTTCAGACGAAGAAGTTATGGCCATTTTTCCAAAGGACGTCAGAGTAGAAAACATTTCTTCACAAAACCCCCCACCAGGGTGGGTTTACCAGCTCCAAAGCATGCCCCTAGCCCGCCGGGGCGGGCTCTTTTAGTGTATAAACCCCCGCTGGGGCGGGGGTAGACAAAAAAATACAAATTTTATCCAATTTTGAGTCCGGGAAGGATTGTTTCGATCCGATTGACTCAAGGACTTCCAAGAGGACTTAAAGACATATAAAGAGACTTATAAAAGGGGGAGAATCACAAGGATTAGAGAGATTATAGATTAGAGAGAGGATTCCATTAGATTATAGTAGAGTAGATTAGATCAAAACACTAGTTCTTATTAGATTTGGAGATTGACGCAGCTTGGAAACCATTGAAGATTCAAAGTAGGAGCAAGGACAAAGCTTCAAATTTACAGACAATAGATTTTATCTTCTCATCTTCTTCTATCTTCGCCTTTTAATGTGTATTCAATTGTGGATTCTTAGTTTTAATTCAGTATTCATGAACTAATTCTTTGTTTGAGAGTACAATGGATCTTATTGTGTAGTTTATTTTAATATGTTTCACTATCAATTATTATATTCTATTGTGAGGATTGTCTATTGTGATTTGGACTTAATTGTTTAATTGCCTAGCTAACAATTACCGTGATAATCTATATGAACTCGAGAGATGAAGTATAGATTTAGATTTGATCATGATAGCATGTGTTTGTGATTTCTGCATAGATGGAATTCATGATTCGTGTTTAGGATAGAGATATACCTTTACGCCATATGTAATCTTATAGAGAACTTGTGCTTTAAATCCTTTTTAATTGTAATCACATAGAGATATAGTGAATTAGTTAATTAGGGTGTCTTGCTTAATTCTATCATCTGTGGATTTAAGTGAGTATGGGTATTATGCATCGAGAGATGGTTTTATCTGCTTTAGTGTTCTTATTTAACAATTCATGATAGAGAATAATTGATGAGAAGTGTGTTAACTTAAATGAAGCAATAAGTGAAGTTGTGATCTTAAATCTCCATAATCTAATTTTTAATTAGTGGTAATTAGAATTATTGTAATTAAATAATTTAATTTATATAATTTGAAATTCATTCGTTTAAATAAGATTGAGTTAGTTACGGGTTAGTACTTGGTGATTTTTTATTAAACAATTTCTCGTGGGAACGATACTCTACTTTCACTTTATTACTTGTTGACCACGTATACTTGTGTGTTGTGCGTAATTAGATTTTACCCAACAATCCTTTTACCCTAATTTGATCACAAAGATAAGGATCCTACGACCCCAATTCGGTCACTTAAGATCAAGATCCAACGACCCCAATTTGGTCACTTAAGACCAAGATCCAACTACCCCAATTCGGTCACTTAAGATCAGGATTCAGTGACCCTTCTTCCTGTTTGTTGAAGTGTTGGAGGTGTTGCTAAGATGGCTTGTATGCTCTTCATCTTATGGTACTTAGCAGCATTGTTGATCATCTTCTTGGTGCTTGTTGAAATTTGTTGTTGAAGCTTGAACTCTTCTAACAGCTCCTCATGATCATGGTTGATGAGTTGTTAAGCTATTCAATTTATCTTTAAATCTTTTGTGCTTAGCAGCCTTGAACACCTTTTAGATTGTAGATTTCTGCTCTATATCTTTAGCTAGTTGGCTCTGAATGTTCTTGGTGAAACGTAGAGTAGTGCTAGAGATTTTCCTTCTGATCTGCTACTTGAGCGTTATTAACATCAACTGCATGGCTTCTTCATATTTTGACTTTCAGTTCTGCCATGTCCTCCACTTTCTTGGCTATACGGCTCTGGTTCCTTAGCTCTTTAGCTTTCTAGCCCTTTGTCTTTAGCTCTGCGGCTCTGACTTTTTCATATGCTCATCAGCTTCTTGTTGTCTGATGAAGTACTGCCAAAAATCTTTTCTTTTGTACTTGGCAGCATTAAACATTTCTCTGCTCGTAGAGTGGACCTTAGTCTACGTTTTCTCTTGTTCAGCTCTATGTTTATCTATAATGATGATCCTTCTCTTGTAGTGTCATTCAATGCTCATTATCATCACTTGTTTTTCAAATGATAATTCTTTTTATAGGTCATTTGAAATCTTCCCGTTGAGAAGTGTTCGTTTAAGCATTTAATGCTCAGATACTTTGATATATCTGATGTTGACTTTCTGGAGCTTTGTGTCAGCGTACTTTCTAACTTAGGACTTGTCACATCAGACAGCAACTTTTCTGACACAACACTTTCGAAGAATTAATCATTGAACACACCTTTGATTTCTCCCATGGATACAATTTGATACCTTGGGATCTTCTTTTTACAACGTTCCATTTGTAAGTCCTCTTGTCAGACCTGACTTGACTCTACGATTTGTTGTCCCAAGAATCGCAGGGTTTAGCTTTACGTTCTGTTGAACTTACTATTCTTTTGTCTGTTGATAGTAGAATGATGAAAATCGTAGACTTATGCTCTATATTATCACTGCTACTATGACTTCAGCTTCTCGGATTTGTTGTGGAGACTCTTATTCGTTCTCTTCATAATTTAGCTGCCATGTGAAGTCGAAAACAACTTCCTAATTAGCTGCTCCTTTTTGCTTTCAAGTACTAACAACTTCTTTACGAAATCCTGATTACTCTGCGATTTGTTACAAGCTTTACGATTAGATAGAATACCTTTGCAATGTGACCTTTATATATTCCATCTGGAGATCTCTTTTGGTGAGAATTATACTTAGATAACATCAGAATATATTATTTTGCTATATGCTTCTTGTGTGATCTTCACCTTATATCCATGGCACAAAGTAAGCTTGATAATCTCCTTTAACTCTATAGTCAGCTTTACACATTATGTTTTACGATTTTGAGTTTATCTTTACAATCATGACTTCGCTAAATGATCTTGGAGATTACCTTACGATATTTCTTCCATTCAGCATTAGCTTGAAGTAATCTACAAACTTGTTCAGGTGAAAGGTTGTGTTACTAAAATTCTAATATAATGCGTTAACGCTTTAGAAAGATTGTCCATTAGCTAGGTCA